>JASDFA010000001.1:98418750-99035000 GCA_035772735.1 Datura wrightii
CGCTTACAGATTAACTAGTCAATAAATAAAGTTCAACAAAATCAGCAGGCAATAACAAAGCTTCATGTGTATCAAAACAAAATTCTTCTTGTCTATTACTCTTCAGACTTGAATGTCTCTATTCAAGCAAGGCAACAGTGCTCATACATAGTGCTTTCATGGATTAGCCATCAGCTTTTCCCAGAATCTAAGCTCAAAAATATATGTAGCTGTCAATTGCTAAGGTTGGCTCACTCCACTCAACACCATTTGACACCATCCCTTTATTAGTAGGCAAAACCCCCTTTTTCTTCATCAAAGACGGAAAATGAAAAGATATGAGTTATAGAAAACGTACGAGTTATAGAAAACGTACATACAGTTTCGGAAAATGAAAGGTTAGAAAACTGAAGCTTTATCTTTCATTTTGTCGAATGTCTTTTCCATTTAATTGATTAGTTTTAGATATTTTTAATAAGTTTAACAAAAAGAGAGAAGGCCAAAAAAATGAGAAAAAAGATGAACAGTTTCCCTTGCCCAAGAGATGTGCCACAACTCTTCTGTGAGATAGATAGATATGTGAAGCATGGTGTCCCAAAAGTAAGGCAAAAATGGGTATCCTCATTTGTTTCTATCATTGATTATTCATAGAGATGGCTGCCAGCTTCAGTTTGATGGCTTCAAATTCCGGATTCTGTCTCTCCTCATCTGTCAACCACAATGATAAGCATCGGCTGATAAAATCACTGGGACAACTCGCAGGAGAAATGCCTCTGCAAACTTTAGGCATTCCAAAACTCATAATAAGTTGTAAGTTCGTTTCTGAGGGATATTTTATGTAATTCTCCAGAATTTCCCTAATTGATGTAGCCCAAATAGGGCGGGCCACCTTCAGAAATTCATGCACGGCCAACATGGGAAGGCTCACACTTCCCACCTCAGACTCCTGCTTCCCTCCTCTTCCATGGAAATCTGAACCCCCAAGCTTCAGCAGATTATAAGCATCTGCTAGGTCACTGTATGCTGCTCATATCAGGTAGATTGGAATATAGTTAGAGGCAGATCCAGGATTTCAGATCAGTGAATGGACTACACGAACTATTACTATATGGTAGTGGGCACAAACTTATGAGTAAATGAATATTTCTTTCAATTTGTTCAACTATATTTATGGTTCTAGTCTGGAGCCAGCTCTCCTCATGAGATATAATTGACGTGAACACAAGAGAAATAGGTGAGGACAAGACGTCCACAAAAGAAGAAAGAAAGTAGGCAGTAAGTTACATTGCAAGAACCGACTTCTAAATAGGTTGGGTATCTGTCAAAGGTAAACAACATTCCTTTAAAACTTGTACAATGAAAGACGACAAAAATAACACAACCTATTTATCATAAAAAGTTTTGGCCTATGATTTCTATGTACCACGAAAATCGGGAGAAACAATGCTGATTATGTCAACTATTTCATGTTAATTATGGAAATTGCAAGCATTTTACTTTCTTTCTTCATAACAGTCAAGAAGACTCAATGCCTCACATTTTGAGAACTTGTTGGTATCATTATGTACCTGTCAATAGCAGTCCTTCATTTATATAAAGAAGAATTCATGAAATCAACACATCTGGCTTGGATATCCAACCAGTAGAAGATGAACGGGAAGGTGAAAAGTTAGAGGGATCATAATCGATACAAGAATTTCAATTCGATTATTCCCTTTTTGGTATATTTCAATTAGATCATTACAATGAGGTACTTTTTCAAGGCATATATTTAAAAGGAACATATTCACAAAAATAATTTGAAGTAGTAAACATTAGGGCAATAGTACCGGTACCTGCTAGTTTTCCATCACTCCTGTAGGCTTCTATACCATGTAGGCCAACTTCTTTCAATCTTCTAACAACAGCAATTGGATCTTTTAATGCCCATGGATGTGCCAAAACTGCCACACCTCCTGTATCACATATAAATTGGACGGCTTCCTCTGCAAGTGGCTCGCTTCCCCTGTATCCCAGCAAGCACTCTTCATCAAACTTTTCAATGAAATAAAAATATTCTTAGCTATATATCTAATCTAACCAAAGCGTGATAATTACGTAGCATAAGCAGGTCCTCCATCATAAAGATATCGGGAAAATGCCTGTCTTAGATTCTCTACATGGCCAGCTTCAACCATAGCACGGGCAACATGCAGCCTCCCTGGAGCAACTCCCTTTCCTGCAATTTTTGCTACCTGCTCCCACTTGACTGGCAACTTCAGTTTGTTAAGTTTTAAAATCATGTTCTCCGCACGAAGGAAACGTCCATCCCGTATACTACTCAGAAACTTGTCTACTTGATCAAATTTTGCTGGTCCGCAACTGCTGTAGTATGCAAGAATGTGCACTGGTTCATTTGATGCAGAGTCCCTCCTGTAATGAGAACCTTTAAATTTCTGCAGTTGAGTGATGACAGGATTTAAAACTCTCAAGGATCAACAGTGTCATCGATTTTGTAATGAAACACCAAAAACAGAAAATTGAAGAAAGACCTCATGCCTCATGGTATCATAGAGTACTTTAGAGAAAGAGAGAGAGAGCCCAAAAATAAGTTAGATATCTTTGCCCTGTTTAAAGGTATAACATTAAGCCAAATCAGCACTGACCCTTGGGACCCTTGTGTGAACATTGTACTAATTTCAACTCCAGGAATAATTTTAATGCCAAATCTACTAGCTGCCTCCAGTGCTTCCGGGATGCCAGACAGAGTATCATGATCTGTCAATGAAAGAACTTTCACCTGTTATGAGCAAGTTGCACTAAATTAGTTGCTCAATATGCAATTACATGTAAAAAAAGAGAAAAAAATCACAGTTAAGGTAATCTAGCCAATTAATTATGAGAAAAAAAATCTCACCAAAGCAGATTTATTTTATACAAAGAGAAATAGGTGTCAATGTTTTACTGATGTAGGATCTTTTTCCCCCACCTACAAATGCTGTACACTTCCTCTTTACCTGTGATTAGATAGCTTCTGACTTGATCACTTATTCAACAAACTAAAGGTATAAATTCATTTTGTCCAGCATTTCGATGAGCATCAAATGGCAAGCCACCTCTCCCCCAATCCCGAAAATGGATAAGTTAATTATCTGAACTAGCTTTTCAATAACTAGTGAGCTGGATGGAACTGCTGCTCACTTAATGTCATTTCCTATGCCTGAAAAAGTGGAAAGGCAATTGGACAGAATAAGATGAAATTTTCTGTGAGAAGGAAATTAAGATAGAAGGAAGATGCATTTAGTGAAATAGAACAGTCACAAGTGACATATTGAAGTTTTCAGATTTAAAAATCTCTACAGAACAAAATTCTCTTTTAAAGTGGCATTGAAGATCAAGGAAACAAAGAGGAAATACTGGTTGATGTGATAATCACTACAAATACTGATTGATGTGATAATCACTACAAATGGTGCATCAATCTGGTGAGGAAACAATACAGGGCATCTGTATGGAAATATCTACGGAGCCAATCAATGACAAGTGCAGACTAAAGTTGTGCACTGATTGCAAAACAAAAATGCAACCTGATAGATGGTCGGATGACCTACCATGAAGAGGTAAGTATTCCTGTCATATATGGGATGGTAACAACAAAGAGTGTACAAAAATGTGAAAGTTTCCTAGGTGAGGAGAGGAAGAAAAGATGACAATTTCACTGTCAACGCAGTCTATAAGAATTCCTGTTGGGCATGGATGCATTGAAACTGACCCTGCAAGATGATTTGGAGGACCATTTCACCCAGGGCAGCATGTTTCACTTGGACTGCAGCACATAATGCTTGTTTAACCAAGGATAATTTACAGAGGTTAGCAGCAGGTGCTACATATGTAAGAAGCTTTGGTATCTGTCCATCATCTTTTATTACACTCGAATCACTTGTGGCAGCTATAGTCAATGATCCTAAATACCTTTGGAGTACATTGGCTATAAACCTGGAAGCATTCAGAAGCTTTAACCAGCTGAATGGACAGATCACTATAAAGGGCTGCAAGCAGCTTGGAAATGCAGTACCCATCTGAATGCTATGGATCGTTTGGCTGGAAAAAAAAAAGCAGATGCTTCTGCTGAAAGAAAGACTATACATCCTCTGTGAAGTGTAAACATCTTAAGAGTCGTTTCATTTGGTATAAGAAGAACGCCGTAGCTGATTTTGCCTTTTTGATAGATCTTGTGTACTCCTTCAATCTGTAGGAGAAGAACTTCCTCTGTATCATCATAATACCTTCTTTTACTTACCAATAAAACTTGTACCTTTTCATCAAAGAAAAAAAAAAAGAATAGAAAATGACAAACAATGGACCTGAGGTGATGCAGGCTGGCCAGAATTTAACTTTGGCATGATGTGGCTGAACTATCTTGGAATGTCATGGGGCTCTCTTGACAACCCTCAAACAACAGAAGAAGAAGAAGAATGTTACTTGGACATGTCCCTGTTTACTGGCATCTGTCATAGGACAGAGATGGTTACCTAATACATATTTTATGAAGTACTTATGGAACTTGATAAAATTGAAGATACTGGTTTTAGGACCCATATCCCAGGAGCATACCTTTTCCTTTTGAAGAACTAGAATACCACACAAGATACAAAACAATCACTCTAAACAACGGGTTCTCATTCAGTGTTCCTGAACATTTAGAGAACAATTGACCTAGACACTTTGCCACTCAGGAAAGAAAAAAAAAAGAGAAAGAAAGAAAGAAAGAAACAACCAATGTTCCATTTTTAATACATCAGATAGCAGTCAAATTGTGCCGTGATTCTTAGTCAAAGCATGTAGAATATTTTTAGGACAATAATAAACGATCATAGCATTTTGTGAACTTCTGTTTCTTTTTATAAGTGGAGTGCAATTAATGTACTTGGGCTATTCACCCATTCCAAAACAACAGCTGAGGTTTCACGGGTTTTAAATAGCATAGGTTGAATATTAGCTAATTAGGACTTCCATGTTCTAAGTTCCATACATTTATAGATGCAAACATAGCAATGACACTTAACCGGAACTACATGGTAACGTATAAGGATTAGATAGGAATGAGAATTAAATAGTTAGAAGGTCATACACCAATATCTGAGCAAGATTCTTCATCTAAAAAGGAAGATGGAAACAGAATAGTTTCATGTACATCAAAAGGTATGCAACAGAACTGTTTAAGCTTCAAGTTCAGCTCCATAAATATTATGTTTCGGCTTTATCCAATTTTGGTGGATCCCTGGATTCCCAGTAACAGACATCCAGTACCTTTGAACGCTCATCTACGCAATTTGAGCACACAAAAGGTGTTGGTTTTTCTAAAAGATGGTGGAGGAGCAAAAAAATTTAAAACGATTGAAATTGTCTCTCTATAATGTCATTAAACATGGGGGGGTTTAAAATAGCCAACTTAACACACAAAATCTACATAATTTAAAATTTAAAAAACCTAAAACAATGTCTCTCAATAAGTTTATTGAGCATAGGAAGGCTTAAATAGCCAACTTAAAACACAAAATCTGCATAATTTAAAATTTAAAAAACCTAAACTATCAAAAATTGAAATTTAAATAAAGTAGACTCCTCCTACAACTAAATTGCTTATATTTAAATTAGCAGTAACAGCAGCAATTTTCAACAAAAGGGGATAAAGATTGGAAGCCAAAATGGGTACCTTTCACTGTGTAGATGCTTTACCATAGTAGTAGGCAGATAAAAGAAAACAGCAAGAAGCAAGATATTTATAATAGCTTCAATGAGATTACAACCTCAACAAAGTAGACCTTCAACACTTTCATTTGCAAAGCAGTAACTTCTTACAAATTCACTGAGCTCATAGCATATCTTGCAGATAGGTGCAGAATATATCACATGGGAGCACAGCTAAGGTTATTGACATTTTCAAGGTTAAAAAATGGAATCTATAGCACCTTCCTCCCTAAAGATTCAATTCTGATTCAAAGTGCCACCATACTTTTCTCCAGTATCTTCTTTTTGTTTTTAAAAGACAAAACAACATTACTAAGGAGTGAAATGACACACAAGTTGAACACTGTGACAACCGATATGGCTGGATAACCAATATCCAGCACTACTCAGCAAACACTTTTCTTGTTCCATCACCTTACAATAACCTGAAATGTTCCCTGGAATGAAGTCTAACAAAAGAGAAACTACTTTGAACCTTTAGTAACAACAAACCCAGTGTAATTTCACAGATGGGATTTAGGGAGGATAGAGTGCACATAGACCTTATCTCTACCATTGAGAAGTTAAAGAGCATAATTCCGGAAGATCCTCGGCTGAACAAACGGTGAAAAAGAGGCAATAGAAACAAACAGAAACAACAACAAGATCATAAGATACCGAGGGAAAACAACAGGTAGTGATTGAAATTTAAAAATAAGGGAAAGAAAAGAATAATACTAAACTCTGAGAAAGGGAATGAAAAACGTCCGAATACTAACTAACCTTCTACCCTAATGCTCGATCTCCACACATTCGTATTAAGGGTCATATACTCGGTAAGCTGAAGTTGCGTCATATCCTACCTAATCACTCACCCTAATACTTCTTACGCCTATCTCTATCCCCTCCTCAAGCCTACTACGGCCAACCTCTCACATCTTCTAATCGGGGCATCTACACTTCTCCTCTTCATATGCTTGAACCATTTCAGCTACACTTTTCACATCTTATCTTCCATGGGAGTCACTCTTAGCTTGTCCTGAATATCTTCATTCATAATTTTATCTCCTAATATATCCACACATCCACCTCGGCATTCTCATCTCCACCACTCACATCTTCTGGACATAAGAATTCTTGACTGCCCAACATTCTGACTCATATAATATAGATGGTCTAACCATCACTCGGTAGAACTTACCTAAGTTTAGGTAGCACATTTTTGTCACACATAACACCGGATGCCAGCCTCCATTTTATTCACCCCACCCTAATACAATGAGTGACATTCTCGTCATCTCTCTATTAACTCGGATCACTGACCTCGGCTTGAAACTTACTCTTTAGCATAAACCTCTGTTTTCATAAGACACATCACTGAACTTGCACTGCAATTATTCAATTTTGCTCCTACTCAACTTAAAACCTTTTAACTCTAGGGTCTGTCTCCAAACCTCTAGACTCATATTAGCTCCCTTTCACGTCTTGTCAATAGAACTATGTCATCTACAAATAATAGGCACAAAGACACCTCTCCTTGAATGTGTTGCATTAGTACATTCATTGCCAAAGAAAATAAAAACAGTCTAAGAGTGAAACCCTAGTGCAACCCATCACAGACTGTGAAATGTTCCAAATCACCTCCTACAATCCTTATGCAAGGCTTAGCACCATTATACACGTCCTTAATCTCATATTCTCAAGGTCCAGTAAATACAATCTACAAGAAAGATATATGCACAGACACCAATCAACGAGGATCAATAGAATTATACTAGAACAAAAATAAAACCATTCTTCAATCTCAAATAGTTGAGGCTCATCCCACTCCATTTGGATCCCTTTCATTCTATCCACATAGAATTTGAGGAGAAGGATAAATACCAGACGTTTTTAGAAAGTATAGGAGCAGAATTATTACTTTTAATGTGAGAAAAAGGGTACTCACCCCATTTTGATGGGCTCTTTCGACGAGCTTGGAAGGTGATAAGAACCCATCACTATGAATAGAATGAGAATGAAATTCAAAGACTAACTTCTCTTTGGATTGATTCCAGGGAAGGGCAAAATCGTCAGTGGGTGAATGAGACCGGTCCAAGAAAACCCATTCACTCACACAATTGTATGCCGAAGTCTGTTCAGATGTCATTCTCCTCTTTGAACCACCTCTCTTCTTCTTCTTCTTGTTCTTGGAGCCATTCACTGCTTCTTTCTTGGGGATTTCTTTTTCACCCATGATAGGATTCTCGAACAAGTGAAACAGAGAGTGTATATGGGGCAATTGATTGGTGTAGACCAGCAGGAAGGACTATGAACTTTTTTCGTTTTTCGTTTTTTTCTTTTTTTTGGGTAAAACATATTTTCTATTTTTAATTATTATTAATATTATTTCTACTACAATATAATTACGTAAATATCCTTTAAAATAAATTAAATATCATATTTAAGAAAAACTAATTAATACCTACAATCTCTACTTTCACAAAGAGTTGCTTCATATCTTTAGCTAATTAAATCTCTCTTGTGTCCCTTATTTTTTATAATGTAAATTATTGTCTTAAAATAATGACTGCAAAATATAATTAATTAGTATGATGTAACTCTCTATGGGCAAAGATTGTAAAAAAGTTTACCTTCACCATTAATAATGTGTAAAGTTCAACAGTAACAACTTTTATATATGTGACTTTTCAAAAGAAAAAAGTTAAAAAGAAATCTTATATTTATAAAATAATTTTTTACACATTTTTAGAGTACACTTTCTTCGAATTCTCTTTTAAATCAATTTTAATCCATAAATTTATTAATCTCTCATCTGGTTCAATGACTCAATATAACCGGTCATACAACAATTTAAGTAATGACAAATTTACTTTCATATGATTGTCCTTTTCAGTATTATAGGTACCAAATTTATTAGCCATCATATTTGATATTATAAATGATATTTATTTGATATTTTTTTAATTTGACTTTTAAAAATTTTAAGGTCAAATTTTAGTTTGATTTAAACAATATATGAAACATGAGTACTCTTGATTAATAATGCTTTCTTTTAGGTAATAATTTATTTCAACCTTTTGCAATGTAAATTTTATTTTTCCTCTTCTATTTTATATATCATTCTTTTTAAATTTTTAAAAGTTAGAATGAAATGTTTCATCTATGAGATTATTTATATCAAATCATCATGATGTAAAGGATTTGATGATTTTTATGATTTATTGTTAATAAAATTAATTTTTAAATATACTATCTAGGGATATATCAATTTTTATTTTTTAAAAAAAAGTCACGTCAAAGCAAGAAACTTTTTTTTCTAAAAAAAATTATTTATCCTTTAAGGTTTGCTGTTTTTTTCTTCAATATTCTTTTTCAAACGTAATACAAACGCTCACACTCTAATGCTCATGCAATCTTTATATAGTTTAATTTTTTCTCTAAAATGAAATGTATTATTTCAATAATTTATATTAGAATTACAATTTTATTTAATCAATATCTTTTAATACATAAAATTATTACGCATAGGGAACTTAAATTTTTAATATTACTTTATCATGTATGAAATTAACCATGCTACAAAGGTTATTAATTTATTTTTTTAATCATATCATACAATTCAGGGTCAGAAATAAATTTTCACTGATCAATTTTTTTCTTTTATGAAAAGGCTTATAGTATAATTAAATTGATGATATTTCTTTGAAACAATTCTTACCAAAATACTCTTTTATTATTTACGAGTTGGCCTTCTCAATATATGTGCTATAACTTTAAACCTTAGCAATTTTATTTAAGTAGTTGAAATAACGTTAAACCTCATCAAATTTTAAAAGAACATTTGTCCTTTTTGATTAAAGACTTGATCTAGTGTTCATGTATATTAAAATGCACATTTGAGTTCATAAATCTTGACACATGACTTTTATTGTTTGGAGAAAAATCACTAGGTGAGAATTTAAAAAGTTTTTTTCCTTATTGACGGAGAAAAAGATTATCAGTTTATTTATTTATAATATCTTAAATATTGCTGAACACTTGAAGTTCATGATGAAAAATGATAAATTAATGCTATATTTATTTACGTGAAATATTTATTCTGTTGTAATGTTAAAAAGTAAACTCAGCCAAACTTTGTGTTTATAAGAATATTATTAATTTAAATTTTTTAATAATTTCATACTACTTTAATTCAAAAAAACAAGTTAAATACTTTTAGAAATAACAAAAATTAACTTTTAAGGTATGTATCTGACACGATCCAAATGAGCGTAGGGCGGGCACCTACATCGACTCTATCTCAATAGGAGAACTCCGTTTTGATTAACGAAATAAAGTATATACCATAACTATGAATTTACATAAATCACATTTTTCCGACAATTATGAATGCAACTATTAACTCATGCACAACAAATTCATCAAATATCAAGCTTACAATATAAGTAAGACACCATTATGCAGCAGATTATATACACACTAAATACCTGATAAGTAGACCCGTCAGCAATAATTTCATCTCATCAGTATCCATACCCATATCGATATCATACCTGTCAGGCTGTCACTGAACTCTGTCACACAACTGTATGTATATCATAACATACCTGGATTGATCTCTACCTCACAGTCATATATATATCATGACATACTTGTACTGATCTCTATCTCACAATCATATCATTGGTGAAGTGTCGGGCACACGCCTCCGCCACATCACTGTACGCACATGCCAGAGAGTTTTATTTTTGCCCTTCCAGTCAAGACCTGCAGGGGACTTTAGAAATTCATGTACTATACACCCAGTCGTATGAACTCTTTGTATCATACCTGTATGTGTACTCTTACCTGTACACCCAATCGTATGAACATCTTATCATACATATCTGTGTACTCATACCATACCGCTCGCTCAGATGCTCACTTCGGGCACGAGTCACTCATATCCAAGTACTCATTCACACACAATCCGCTCGTCCGGATGCTCTCTCGACACGAGCCCCTTATCTCAGAATAAATCATATTATCCTCTTCCATTCTCAACAAATCCGCAATATCACTCAGTCATTTTGTATGACTTTTCAAAGGCATCAAGTATTCTTATCAGCATTGGTCATATTTACCAATATTCAACCATTTACTTGGCAAGTAGGAAAGGATACATATATGTTTTACGATATTTAATTTCATAACACATTTATCAACAAACATTCATTACAAGTATATTTTACAATTCATGTAAAACACACCATAACATCATCAAAGAATCAGGTCCGAAGACCAACTAAATGTTGTCACTTCACACATACACATTATTATTTAAGGTCTAACTCCTGATAAACTATAACCTACTATCTTAATAGTTATTGATTAACTAGCCAAATCTAGCATCATCTATCACGTAACGGGTTATTTCAACATTAATCAAGTTTTTGTTCGTACTAGTTCACATTCTCAATCCCTTTCTAGTGCCCATCATTGTTCCTTCAACATCTTCATTCTTAAGGAAGTTTCGTTAATGCTTCAATCATCAAGTCAACTCAATCTAAATTTATTTACTCAATACTGTCCCTACGAGAAAATCGTTGGTCTTTCCTTTAATCTTGGAGGATTGCAGAGGATTGTCGGGAGAATGGTGGAATCCTTGTCCTCTCTAGCCGCTTTATCTTTTTCCTTATTAGAAAAGCCAGACCTTCATTTTTGGGCATTTTTATCTACCAATCCTTATGAAAACAGGATTTAAATCTAAATCTGGATAGAATTACGGAGTTCTGATCCGCGTCACCCACTGTAGCGAAAGGTCTTCCAATGCAGTGGTCCCGTTACAGCGGAGATCCGTCCGCTGCAGCGACCTTGCGGCTGGGCCCACCTGACTTCAAATTAGCCCATTCTAAATCTATCAGTCAAATAATCCCTCAATCCGAGGACATAACCCAAACTTACAAAAATTTTAAATTTTTTCCACGTTTAGGTCATCGGAGTGCTATAATGATCAGATTGATTGTTGCAGAATTATTTTTTAATATTGTACAAGTAAGAATATATTTAAGAATTATCGTATTGAGTAAAGATAAATTCACTTTACTTACCTTGTCAAGATTGATTTTTTTTAAAAGAAAAAGTAAAAACTCATGAAATTTAATTGCTCAAAATATACATGAATTTTAAGATGTAGATGAACAACTATTATGGAAAAAGTTTAATTTATAAATATACAAATGAAAATAACAAAAAGAATAATAATGAAGATCAAGGTCCAATAACTAATAAAAATTTAAAAGTCGAAAAATATTAGTGGTCTATCTTTAAAATGAAATAAACTATGAATTAATTTGATTTTTGACGATGTTATATTTGTCAGAAAAAATATTATTATTGATGTATCAATAAAATATTTTTTTTTAATTTAAAAGAATATCATTTTTAGTGTTTTTATTCATATAAAAGTAAGTTGTGTTGATATAACATTCTAAATTTGATTTGTTTCTTACCTTCTTCGTTGTGATTCATAATTTTTCTAATAGTTTTAGTCTTATTTATTTTCACATATTCATTTTTAAAGCATAATTATTTAATCAATACAAAATTATATATTACGTGACTTGATATATTTTTGTAATATACGTGTCGAGAAATTAATATTATAAAAATGAGAACTCCAAAACTAACAACTTAAAAGATTAAATACTCTTTTAAATAATTATGTTTTAATTAATATTAATAAAAGAACATCTCTAAAATACTTTCAAACACCGTCAAAAATATTTGCAATTAGTTAGTAAACCCCCCGAAAAAAATTCAATGCATGAAAGAACAAGATTCCTCAAATGTAGTGCAACTTGAGTAAAGTAATGGAAGCTATGCATAAATAAGAAAATAAATTTAAATAATAAAATAAATTATGTAACAATTCATTGGATAAATGTCAAAATAATTATAACAACTCCTTTAATTAGTCACATGTGTTGAGAAACAAGTTCTTCGTACGATTTCCTTGTTTCACTTCCTCACACATTATAATAATAAGACTAAAGTTTTCATGAGTTATTAAATAATACTAAATATGAGATATTCGATGGATTTACACATTTTTTTATTTATGGAGTAAAATAATATCTCCCATATTAGTTTCGAACATGAAGAAAAAATATGTAGTAGCACATTATTAGGTCATCATGTGATGTTATCTATATCGTTTTCAATGTATTATTATCATAGTGCAAAAATATGTTATCTAAGAATAAAAGAAAGACATCTTTGAAATTACTGTTTGAGATCTCCATGGCGCATCCGATCTTTCATGTGTCAATGTTGAGGTTTTATAGACCTAACCCTTCTCATATCCTTAGCATTGGATGCCTGTCATATCATGAATGAGGTTGGGGTGTGAAACTGTTCTTACCAGGTCTTGACTCCATCGTAAATGTGTTTAATGTCCTAGTATATGCCACAACACTACAAGAAAACTGTGAATTACTTGGGAATTTTACTTGAGGATTTTATTGGTAGATTTTTCCTGTGAATTTTCATAGAAATTTTAAAATTCCTACATTTTAGTATACTTAACCTGCAAAAATTATTTTATCAAGAAAATTCATAGGTAAATTTGACATTATTTTGTGCAAAAATATTACCTAGGGAATTATGTGGAAAATTAATTGAAAAAAATTATTTTCATAGATAATCCTCAAGTAAATGAATAAAATAATATCTTTATTAATTTGTAGGAAAATTCCCAAGTAAAACTACTTGCGAATTTAGTTAGAGATATTTATCTGAGAATTTACTTAAAGTACTTTTAGTTAGAAATATATCTGAGGATTTTGATTCTGCAGATTTTGCTGAAAAATCTTTTCTTGGAGATTTATCTGAGGATTACATTACCTAAAAAATTACTTAGGGATCTTTTTTTTTTTTTGATAATTTATCTAGAAGTTTTTTCTTGTAATTTACTTGGAAATTTTATTAAATATGAAATTACTTGAGAATTTTTTGATGTTGCAAATTTAGTTAAAAAAAATTGCTTGAGAATTTATCTGAGAATTTTATTATCTAGAAAATACTTAGGGATTTTAATTCTAGAGATTTAACTTAGTATTCAATTTTAGGAAATTAATCTGTGGATTTCTTACTAGAAAATTATTTGTAGATTTTTATGTGCGGATTTTAAATTATTTTTATAAACTTTTAAGGTTATTTTAAAAAATATTAAGAGCTTCTATTTAATAAATAGGTTTTAAAAAAAATTTAAAATTAATATTTTATGCACTATTCTCACTCTAATAAGGTCTTGAAAAGAAAAGGATTAAGACAATAATTTGAACGTAATTATTAATAAAATTTATCATGTTTTGTTAAATTTATATAGGTTGAAAATCACTCATATTTTCATTGATTTAAAAATAAAATTTCCTTCATAATTTTGAATAATAGACTTTATTCTCTTCACATGTCAGTTAAATTAATTTAATTCTTATTTTGTCAAATTTATTAATTTATTATTTTTTTAAAATTATGATATATTTTTTAAAAAAAATTTATCTAATAAATTTACCTATAGAATATAAATATTATTTTCAAGACAAAAAAACGAGTATATAAATATGAACAGAATAAGAAATTTTAATTTGATTAATAATTAAAACTTTAATATTTTATTTACTGTAATAATATATATTGATAGCTTTATAAACATATTTTAATACAGTAAAATAAACACTTAACAAAAATATAGTGAAACATAAATACACACACATAAATACATACATATTTAATGTATATATTATAAACTAAAAATCACAAAAAATAGCGTTAAATCTTGTAACAACTCATAAAAGAATTATTCTATCTATAATGTTAATTGTACACTTAAATAAAATTCATAATAATATATGAAATTATTTAAATTAAAGGTAAAATATCTAGGTTAGAAGTAAACTATTATATATAAATATAAAAGTTATTATATAGAAAAGAATTGAAAATGTTAATGATAAAATAAATATTGCATCAGATAGGACCAAAGAATATCTATTATTAAAAAATAAATAAGGAGAAGTTTGATTTTTAAAATAAAGTTGAGTGATACAAATGATTTGCACTCATTTACTTATTGATAGCAATGTGATGGATGTTTATTAATTTATTTAAAGTTGACTTGTAACGATCGGTATGTCATTACGAGGAAAAATAAACCTAGAACTTTCTAAACGAGGCTAGACAACAGTTAGAGAAGCATTGTGGAGTGAACAAATGTAAATTGATGATTTTGGGGGAGCTACTAATTTGGGGGACCGTTGCAGCGGTGGGTTTACTATTGCAGCGAGACCTTGGTGATGGTCAGAGTCCCGCCATAACAGATCAGAGAATTACCACCGAATCCGCTATAGTGATTTCTAACCGCCATAGCGGATCCGCTGCAGCGGATGACGGAAATTAGAAAGTGGGTTTAAGTGAAATTTCTGGGGTTACACCCCATTATTTCTAAAACACAAAGTTTTATGATCTGAATGCGATTCTCTCCCCAGAACAGTTGAATTCCCTTCCCAAGGTAAGGCTCCTGAATTCTTACCTTTATAATGGATTATGTTGACTCTAGAATTCAAGGAGAACCTTTAATGGTGGCTTTCTAAGCTAAGAAACCCTAGGTTGATGGATTAGGGCTGGATCGTGGGGGATTTGATTAGAGATTTATAGGGGGTAACGATCATTCCCAAGGTTTAATTGCTAAAGAATGTGGGTTATGTGGAAATTAAGACCTAGAACTAGGTGGAATTGGGGTTTTACTCTTAAAAGTGCCCTGAAGGGAAGGGTTTGAATTTCGAAGACCCTTATTTGAAGAGTAAGTAATAAAACTACTCTATAATTGTTGTTGTAGATTTCGAGCATTTCGAAGCTTCGAGAAAGGGCAAGGCTCTTGTGGAGTAGCTGACTTTTCTTACTCTAAAATCGAGGTAGATTATGATTTAGAGGAGTTAAACTCTATACAATGGCATGTATGTATGTGCAATCATGATGTGTTGATGGGTCTATGGACATTATTTGCTATGATAATTTTTCTTGTTGAATTAAACAGTTAATGTAAACTGATATGCTATGGTCATCGACCAATGTGAAACTGTGTTGAACTGTTAATGAAGTTCTTTTTGAATGTTTAGAAGTGATTGATGAATTGTTAAATGATTATGTGTCACGCTCCGAGTCTACACCCTGAACGGACACGATACTTCAAGTCACAAGTGACCACAAGTCAACCTCTGGTCTATCATACACTGGTAGTTGCTGGGACAAGCCCCCAGTTAACTCTAAGTCTAGAAAAAAAAATAATGAACTAACTGAAAGAAATGAAATAAGGCCCTCGAATGATGAGGACTCACACTTCAACTGCTGAGGTGGAGGATCTGAACTACGGCGACTAACGGTGCTGAGTCTGAAAACCTGCAACTGTATCATGAAATGATATAGTATAAAAGTATGCATCAATACTTTGTATGTATTGGGTAAGTGAGAGAAGACATAGCTGAATATAAATAATTAAACTGAAATGATATGTAATGACCAACTAATTTACTGAACTACTAAGGTAAACTGAAATGGTCAAGATGACCCTGTCTGATGGTCATGGGCATGCCCTAAGTTTGAAAGTTCTGAGTCTGAGATACTGTACTGAACTGAGCTATTTATTCTAAAACTGGACTGGACTGACTAGTGGGAGAGTCTATAACCGACATATAACCACGTGATCTAGACGTGGAGTCCGGTGTATACACCCCACCGGTAGGACCCAATATACCTTGCCAGAGTATAAAGGCATAAACTGGGTGATCATGAAAGTCTGAGGCCAAGAAATAATGTAACCCATGCTGGCAATGTAGTTTTGGGAATCTGGGTGCGCTGGAACCCTGGCCCGCTAGGTGCTAAGTCCTACTCCTACTGGAAAAAACTAAACTGAACTATTAGTCTGATAGCTCGAAATTGGGGTCCAACACTAGTCAGGGACATATAACTAAAAGTACCTTGAGAGTCTTGTCGGACCGATTTTGAAACTGGGTTCTAGACTGGTCATAGCTGCTTATCTAGAAGCGTCGTAACCGTCTAAGTACAACTGTAATCTATCTGGGATCCTGAGGCTAGTCAGAGTTGTTTATCTAAAGTGTCATGACCGCCTAGTGGACTAAAAAATTGAGTTCTGAGTCTGATTCTGATAACTGGGAGGCACCATTGACACCTCGGAAAAAGAATGAAGTCAAACTGATTAGTTGACAAGTTATGAATAGTTCTGAAGAGGTTTTACGTTCTAACTGAACTGAACTACTAAGCAGCTAATAGAGAACTCAACTCATTCCAATAACACGGGAATTTCATAATATGGCAAAATTTCAAGAATTAAAGAAATCTTATCCGACAAGGCTAAATTCATTCTTATCAATGGAGTATTTACTCAACATATAAACAATAAGAAATACTAGAAAATTCAGCCCAAATCACACTTCGCAAGTTAGACGGAATCTAATGCACAAATAGTCTTTACTCGAAAGTTTAGGGCTTAAATTCATTTTAGCAAGAATATCAACAATTCAGGTAAGAATTGATGTAGATCATATCAATAATAATCAAGGACATCATTCTATGTGAAATTAACAAATAATAACATGTAATTTCTTCGCATTCGAAATCCCAGGGCTAAAACTAATAGAGAAACTATAGGAGGGTTTTGGGGGATACAAGGAAAGAATAATTTCCCTTGTTGAATTCCCACATACTTGAGTTGAAGTTTCTTGAAGGAGAAAACTTGGACTGCTGCAATGGAGGAAAACCCTAGGCTTGCTTGAAGGGTTCTTGAGAGGAAAGCTTACGATGACTTTTCTGAAAACCTAGAGTGGGAATGAGGAATGAATCATTTTCTCCACTAATAGGTCTTAAATTATGACTAAAACAATGTAGTTTAAAGTTTAGGAGAATAGGAAGTTATTAAATAGCCCTTAGAAAGTTGCAGGGAAAAACTGTCAAGTGACCCTAACGGGTCATGGTGAGTGACCACGACTCGTGGTGACACTCGTTAGGTGCGCTGCCTAACAATTGACTAGGGTTGATAACGGGGGACTTAACAAGTCGTTACTGGTGACCACGACTCGTGGTCCCATCCATCTAGTACACTGCCCAAGTATTTAAATTCCTGACCCGACCTGCTCTCGAATGACCTAACGGGCAGTGGTGACTGACCACGACTTGTGAGGTATTCCGTTGAGTACATTGTCTCTCCCTTATAAATTCTCAAACCTCCTTTCCACAGCTGACCTAACGGGTCATTGGGTCTCTCACCGTTAGGTGAGCCGTTCTATGACAATTTCTGCATATTTTCAATTTTTCTAATTTAAGTCTCAGATCTAGTCCTTGAGTTTCTGGGGAATTACATTATGTAGGATGTTTTGGACTGGTTTCATGTTGTAGTTTTAATGCTTATATGTTATTATGTAAGGCCGATCAATGATGCCTATCAGTACCGTCTATCGTACAGATGCTACTCTTGTACTTCTTTTCTGAGTGCATAATTTGATCCAAAAAGCTACTCTCGCCCTTACCTATGAAACAACAACAATTACACTTAAAAGGCAAGCGATCGCAAGACGGGCAATCCCACTTTTCCGTTGAAGATGTCTCTCCTCCTGAAATTTTAGTCCTTTATTTTCTAGACTTAACATTCCTAGTTTTATACGAAAACGTTTGGTGCAATGACATCAGATCTTAGGATTTTTGTTTGTTTTGTTTTAGATGATTTTGCTTTATTGGAATAATTCATTTCGTTTCATATTTTAAAATGTTATTTCTTTCTCGTTCGACTGTTTGATGTCGGGTAATTGTTGGGATCATTGGTTTACCCACTAGGGGGGGGGGTAGTGTGGGTGCCAATCATGATTATTTAGGTCATGAAAAAGTTGGTATCAGAGCTCTAGGTTCTTCGATCTCATTGCACTAAGACGGGTCTAGTAGAGTCTCGTGGATCGGTGCAGAGATGTCCTTAACTTATCTTCGAGAGGCTATAGGACTTCAGGAAAACTCCTTTTCTTCTTCCCTTTCGTGTGATTAATTGATTCCAATTGGTATCTGGTGATCTAAATTGGTATCTCACAATTCTTATTTCTTTCTCTTACATATGGTGAGAACATGTGTAGAGAGAAATAGAGAAGCGACACCCGAGCCAGCAGCAGCAGTCCGCGGCAGAGGAAGGGGCCGAGGACGCGGGCGAAGGCCTGCCGCAGCCAGATGAGGGGCTCATGCTCCTTCTCCAGTATGGGAGAGGTTAGCATCTCTGGTACCTCCCATAGTTCAGGAAAAGGTGGCCGTGGAAGTGGAAGTTCTGATGCAAGGGGAGGTTCCTGCCGCTCCAGCATCCTTCGAGGTTCTGGCTTAGGTCTTTAATCTCTTGAGTGTCCTCATGGGTAATAGGGAAACGCTGGAAACTCCTGCTGGGCAACAATTAGGGATATAGCATGCAGCTGCAATGGCTCCTCATATTGATGACATGTTTGAGGCGGTCATGTTCCAGAGGCCGGTGGTTGGGCCTGTGATGACAAGAGAGGAACACGACTTATTCTAGAGGTTCACCAAGATGAAGTCTCTCGTATTTTATGATACTGAGGAAGAGGACGCCTATGGATTCATCATAAATTTTCACGAGAGGCTTCATAAATGGGGCGGTGGAGAAGTGCGGTGTGGAGTTTGTCACCTTCCAACTGATGGATGATGCAAAAGATCTGGTGGAGGGCTTTCGTGGAGTGCATATCAGCGGGGTCACCACCTTTGACCTAGACCCAATTTTACTCCACATTTCTGGAGAAGTATGTACCCTGTACCTTGAGAGATAGGAGGTGGGATGACTTTACCACCATCGAGCAGGGAAACTCTTCTGTTGTAGCCTATAAGTCCCGCTTCTATTCACTATCCAAGTATGCTTTACCCTTACTGCCCACAGAGGAAGAGAGGATCAGATGGTTTGTTAAAGGCTTGAATGTGGGTCTCCAGTTATCAGCTCTTCAGATGGTCTCCTCAGGTAAGACCTTTTAGGAGGCAGTGGAATATGTGAAGAACATAGAGGGGGTGAAACAAGAAAGGTACGCAAAGAATGCCAAGAATAAGGCTTGGAGGGTGGGTTCCTACAGTGGCCCTGTTGCTAGGACTCCGGTACCGTAGGGTTTCTCTGGGCGTCCTATTCAGTCGACTATACAGGTGTCAACCGGAGGTCCGTTAGAAAACACTCTCTGATTAGTAGGTACAGTTGGGGGTACTCAACTTGTTCGCTCAGACTTCGAGGCTTACCCTATGTCTGTTATTCCGGCTTAGAGGCCAATGATCGAGAAAGTATGCCACGAGTGTGGGGAATATGGTCACATTCGCAGATGGTGTCCCAAGTTTGTCCAGGACGGATAGATCATCCTGCACTCAGCTCCTCGAGCTCCAGCCCTACCGGAAGAGGAAGTAGTACATTCAGTAGAGATCGTCCACAGCTTAGGAAAGGTAGTCAGCCAACCATTAGAGGTGGTGCTCAGCTAAGTAGAGGAGGTGCTCAGGTGGGTAGAGGTGGCACCCAGGCAGGTAGAGGGGTGGCACAGCCCAATAGGGGTGGATCGCAGGCAGGTAGCCAGGCTCACTTTTATGCTTTTCCTAATAGGCTCGAGGAAGAGGTTTCAGACGCCATTATCATAGGTACGATCTTTGTGTCCGACAAAATGGCTATTGCATTGTTTGATCTGGGTTCAACTCTTTTCTATGTGTCTGCTTATTTTGCATTGGGATTAAATCTTGTTTGTGATGTTCTTGATACTCCTATCCATGTGTCTACTCTTGTTGGGGATTCAGTGGTGGTGGATAGGGTTGTCTGTGATTGTATTGTTGATTTTATGGGGTTGAACACTCTGGTATACTTATTGATCTTAGACATGGTTGATTTTGATGTATTTCTAGGAATGAGTTGGTTATCTCCTTACCATGCCCTTTTGGATTGCCATGCTAAGACCGTCACTCTATCGGGCTCAGGGTCGTCCAGGTTGGAGTCGAAAGGGAATTGTAGCCCTGCTCTTAAGAAACTCATTTCATATATTCATGCTCGTAAGTTGATAGAGCGGGGTTGTTCAGTGTATCTAAAGCATATTTGGGATACTAGTTCTGAGGGTCCTTTAATAGAGTCGATCCCGGTGGTTTGTGAGTTCTTAGAGGTATTCCCTGTAGATCTGCCCAACATGCCACGGGACCGTGATATTGATTTTTCCATAGACTTAGAACCAGGGACCCAACCCATTTCTATTCGGCCGTATCAAATGGCAACAGCTGAGTTAAGAAAACTCAAGGAGCAGTTGCAAGAGCTACTTAATAAGAGGTTCATTAGGCCAAATGTCTCTCCACAGGGTGCCACGGTCTTATTTGTGAAGAAGAAAGACGGTAGGTAGCATGCGGATGTGCATTGATTACTGTCGGTTGAACAAGGCAACTATTCGAAACAAGTACCTTCTTCCTCCAATAGATGATTGTTTGATCAATTACAGGGAGCATAGGTCGGGTTATCACCAGCTAAAGATTCGGGATGAGGATCTTTCTAAAACAACCTTTTGGACCAGGTATTGGCATTATGAGTTTCTAGTCATGTCGCTCGGACTCACTAATGCCCCAGCTGCGTTCATGTGCTTGATTAATGGTATCTTCAAACCCTACTTAGATTCCTTTATGATTATTTTTATTGATGATATCTTGGTATGCTCTAAGAACAAGTAGAGGTATGAAAATCATTTGAGAATCATGTTGGGGTTGCTGAAGGAGAAGCAGCTATATGCCAAATTCACTAAGTGTGAGTTTTGGTTGTACTCAGTTTCTTTTCTGGGGCATGTGGTCTCCAAAGAGGGAATCAAAGTTGACCCATGGAAGGTGGAGGCGGTCAGAAACTAGACTAGACCAATTACCGTGACAGAGATTCAGAATTTTGTGGGGCTGGCCAACTACTACCGCCGGTTTGTGAAAGGATTTGCATCCATTGCCTCAGTATTGACCAGGTTGACTCAAAAGATGTACCTTTCCAGTGGTCTGAGTATGTGAAGAGAGTCTTTAGAAACTCAAGACCTTGTTAATCACGACACCTATCCTGGCATTATTGGTGGCAGGTAAAAAATTTGTTATTTATTGTGATGCCTCACGGTCTGGGTTGAGTGTTATGTTAATGCAGGAAGGAAAGCTCATTGCTTATGCCTCGAGACAATTGAAGGTGCATGAGAAGAATTACCCCACGCATGACCCGGAGCTAGCAGTAGTGGTGTTCGCCCTAAAAATCTGGAGGCACTACCTATATGGGGCTCGTTGCAAGGTATTCACAGATCATCACAGCCACAATATGTATTTTCCCAGAATGATCTCAATTTGATGCATAGGAGGTGGATGGAACTACTCAAGGACTATGACGTCACCATCTTGTATCACCCAGGGAAGGCCAATATGGTGGCAGATGTGTTGAGTCGAAAAACAGTAAGTATGGTTGTCTAGATTGTCTGGAAGCTACCCGACGACCATGTGCCAGGGAAGTTCAGACACTGGCAAACAGCTTGATGAGGCTCTCTTTGGCAGAAACAGGTGGGATACTAGCTAGCATGGAAGCTAAGTCATTCCTGTTAAAGGAAATAAAGGCAAGACAGTTTGAGGATTAGAAGTTGGGTAAGATCTAAGACATGGTTCTGTGGGGAAAAACGAAGGAAGCATTGCTAGATGGTGAAGGAGTCCTGAGGATAAAGGGGCGCGCGTGTGTTTCCCGAGTTGGTGATTTAATTAAGACTCTTCTGGCAGAAGCACACAACTCGAGGCGCTCCATTCACCCTGGAGTCACCAAAATGTATCATGACTTGAAGCGACACTATTGGTGGGGTAGAATGAAGAGAGACATTGTTGACTATGTCACCTAGTGTTTGAATTGTCAGTAGGTGAAATATGAGCACCAAAAGCCTATGGGAGTACTTCAGAGGATGCATATCCCTGAGTAGAAATGGGAGAGAATGGCTATAGACTTCGTAGTTGATCTTCCAAAGACTTTGGGAAATTTTGACCATTTGGGTCATTGTGGACAGATTAACCAAGTCCGGTCACTTTTTGCCTGTCCAAGTGACGTACAATACCGAGAGGTTGGCCAAGATGTATGTGAAGGAAGTGATTCGGTTGCATGGGGCGCTGATGTCGATTGTGTCTGACAGGGATACTCAGTTCATCTCTCATTTCTGGAGGACCTTGCAAGCAGAGTTAGGCACTAGGTTGGACTTGAGTACAACCTTCCCTCCTCAGACAGGCGGATAGTCAGAAAGGACCATCCAGGTATTATAGGACATGCTCTGGGCCTGTGTTATAGATTTTGGGGGGCATTGGGATAAATTTATACCCTTGCAGAGTTCAATTACAACAATAGCTATCACTCGAGCATTGACATGGCACCATTTGAAGCTCTGTATGGGAGAAAATGCAGGTCTTCAATCGGGTGGTTTGACGCATTTAAGGTGAGACCTTGGGGAATCGATTTGTTGAAGGAATCCTATGAAAAAGTGCAGTTAATCCAAGAGCGTTTGGTAGAGGCTCAAAGTAGACAAAAATAATATGCAAAAAAGAAGGTGAGAGATATGGAGTTTATGGAGGGAGAGCAAGTCTTGCTCAAGGCATCTCCTGTGAAGGGGGTAAAAAGGTTTGGTAAGCGGGGCAAGTTTAGTCTGAGGTACATTGGATCGGTTGAAATCCTCCGTAGTGTGGGTGAAGTAGCTTATGAGTTGGCCTTACTTCCAGGGCTGTCTAGGGTACATCAGATGTTTCATGTTTCAAGTTGAAGAAGTACCATAGGGATGAATCGTATATTATTAAATGTGACTCCGTGCTGCTAGATGAGAACTTGTCCTATGAGGAGGAGCCAGTGGCGATATTGGCTAGGGTGGTCCGCAAGCTGAGATTAAAAGAAATTGCAATGGTAAAAGTCCAGTGGAAGAATCTCTCTACAGAGGAAGCCACTTGGGAGACTGAAACCGATATGCGGATCAAATATCCTCAACTGTTCGCAGAATATGGTACGTTCTCTTCCTTGCCTTGTTGACCTTTCGGGAACGAACAGTGTTTTAATTGATATCTGATGTAATGACCCGTATGTCATTACGAGGAGAAATAAATCTAAAACTTTCTAAACAAGGCTAGACAACAGTTAGAGAAGTATTGTGGAGTGAACCAGTGTAAATATATGATTTTGGGGGAGCTACTGGTTTGGGGGACCGCTGCGGCGATGGATTTTCCGCTACAGTGAGACTATGGTGACGGTAGGAGTTTCGCCAAAATGGACGGAAAAATTAACCAGCGGATCCGCTATAGTGATTTTCTAACCGCTATAGCGGGTCCGCTGCAGCGAAAATGTGACCGCTGCAGCATATGACAAAAATCAAAAAGTGGGTTTAACTAAAATTTCCGAGTTGATACCCCATTATTTCTAAAACATGAGGGTTAATGTCTGAAGGCGATTCTCTCCCCCAGAACAGTTGAATTATTTTTCCAAGGTAAGTCTCCTGAATCCTTGTCTCTATAATGAATTATGTTGACTCTAGAATTCAAGGAGAACCTTTAATGGTGATTTTCTAATCTAAAAAACCCTAGGTTGATAGACTAGGGCTAGATCGTGGGGGATTTGATTAGAGGTTTATAGGGGGTAATGATCATTCCCCTAGGTTTAATTGCTAAAGAATGTGGGTTATGCAGAAATTGAGACCTAGAACTAGGTGTAATTGGGGTTTTACTCTTAAAAGAGCCCTGGAGGGAAGAGTTTGAATTTCTAAGACCCTTATTTGAAGAGTAAGTAATAAAATTACTCTGTAAATATTATTGTTGATTTCGAGCATTCCAAAGCTTCAAAAAAGTGGAAGGCTTCTGCAGAGTAGCTGACTTTTCTTACCCTAAAATTAAGGTAGGTTATGATCTAGAGGAGTTAGACTCTATATAATAGCATGTACGTATATGCAATCATGATGTGTTAATTGGTCTATGGATAATATTTGCTATGGTGATTTTTCCTGTTGAATTAAACTATTAATGTAAACTGATATGATATGGTCATCGAACCAATGAGGAACTGTGTTGAACTGTTAATGGAGTTTCTTTTGCATGTTTATTGAAGTGATTGATGAATTGTTAATGACTTGATTAAGAGAGGTAGATTGTAAACTCCTGAATATTTTAACGACGAACTCTGCTATGTAACAATTTCTTTGAGAATGGTTAATGATAGTAAGAATATCTAGAGATGAGAGGCTCTTGCCCGAGGGGAGCATCCGAGCGAGCAATATTTGTTGAGTGGCTCGTGTCCAAGGGGAGCATTCAGATGAGCATATGAGTGGAAGTGGGTACTACGCTGGTATAGTACATGGATTTTTAGAGTCTCCTACAGGTCATGACTGGAAGGGCAGAAATAAGACCCTCTAACATGTGCATATTGATATTGATAACGGAGTGTTTATGGTGATATGACGGAGGCATGTGCCCGATATGTCACCATTTATTCTATTTTGTGATGTATTTGTAAACAGTTTAAAGACTTCGAGTGAGTAAGTGCGACGTGTTTTAGTTGTATTTGTGATCCTGTAATTGTAACCTACACATGGAAAAGTGGAAAAGAATTAAAGTGTGATATGGTTAAACGATTATTGTTGTTGAGTTGTTCTTTCTTGTGAGGATTTGCTTTCTATCGTATGTGATGATGGATAGTTGTGAATTGATGCCAAAAACTTGTGTTTATATCTGAATAGGTATTAGAATGTATAAATTGCTAGAAACTGGTGAAATGATGAAGGTGCATCTAAGTCAAGCTACTGCCCGAGGCAGTACCGCTGCAGTGGAACTTATTCCGTTAAGGGGAGACTGCGGCAGCGGTCAAGTGACCGCTACAACGAAAGGCCTAATTCAGTGAGCAGGACGGTTGTCATATGTGTAGAAATATTGTACTTGAAATGTTACTATACTTGTGTAGGATGTTTTAGACTGGTTTCATGTTGTAGTTGCAATACTTATATGTTATTATGTAAGGTCGGCCATGATGCCTACCAGTATTGTGTATCGTACTGACACTAATCTTTCTCTTCTTTTCTGAGTGCAGAATTCGATCCAGAGCTCATCCTCACCTATAAAATAGTGGCAGTTACACTTGAAAGGTGAGCAATCGCAAGACAGGCAGTCCAACTCCTCCGTTGAAGATGTCTCTACTCCCGACATTTTAGTCCTATATTTTCTAGACTTAACATTCCTAGTTTTATACGATGGCGTCTGGTGCAATGACAATCTGATCTTGGAATTTTTGTTTATTTGTTTTTGATGATTGTGCTCGATTAGGATAATTTATTTCTTTTCATATTTTAAAATGTTATTTCTTCCTCATTAGAATATTTGATGTCGGATAATTATTGGGATCATTGGTTCGCCCACTGGGGGGTTAGTATGTGTGCCAATCACCGCCATTTGGGTCGTGACATGACTGTTAGTAGAATTCAGTCTCTTACTGACTGTTTTTTTCAAATAAAAAAAATAAAATTATTATTTTTAATATTTTAATTTAGTGAATTGAAAAATTGAGAGAAAGAATTATAAGTACTTTGTACCACATCGGATACCTATAACAACATATTGGGTGTTACATTGAGCGAATTTCATATGCATAGTCATGTATTGTGCATTTATTTTTTGTTATGCATTTGTTTGCATCTACCTTATAGGAAGGGGTCCAGTTGGCCCCACTTTATTTGAAAAAAAAATATTTTTTTTAGAGAAAAGGGTTCAAAACACACTCTAACTTTGCCCGAAATTGCTGTTATACACTCTAACTTTACGGGAATCCTATGACTCCCGTGAAATATTTTAAAATGAAATATATGCACTCTTATATGCTTATGTGATAGAGAAAGCGTAATATATTTTCCATGACAGAATGACGAGTTTATTCTTTTTTTTTAAAAAAAGTATCTTCTTTTGTTTTTTTTTAAATCTTTCTCTCTCATTACTTTAGAGTCATCAACACCTCCACGACCACTACCTCCCTACCACCAACAAAAGTCATTTTCTTTTTAACACATCTTTTACTATCCGATTCATTTCTTCAACATCCCCTGCACCATTAAAGTCATGACATAACATGAACTTTTAAAAATTCATCGGCAAAAAATAATCTAAAGAGTAATGAAAATCTCCAAAAATACTCCAATTAATAAAGTAAATAACTCAATTAAAAAAATAACTTCTCTAACCACAACAATTGTTAAAAACAAATGATACAATAAAAAATTGAAATTTTTGCCAAAAGAATTTTCTGGCCACCATTGATGCTTCTTTTTTTCTACCTAATTACCTTGAAAATGTTTTTACTTATTTGATTTTACAAGAAAAAAGTTTTTTTTTAAAAAAAGATAAAAGATAAAATAGAAGAAAAAAGAGAGAGAAAGGAAAAGAAGCCATGAAAGAAAGAAAAAGAACACATTTGAAAAAAAAGTCAAGCAAAGTAGGAAAAAAAGATTTTTAAAAAATGAAAAAGAATAAGAAGAAAGGAGAAAAATAAATTAATTAATTAATTAAATAAAAAAAGATACGTGTCAACGCGTATTTTCACCATTTAACACAAATGTGAGTATTACTTTTTAAGAGTGAATATATTCCACTTAAAATAGTTCAAGGGGTCATAGGACCTCCGCAAAGTTGGAGTGTGTAACAACAATTTTCAGCAAAGTTAGAGTGTGTTTTGAACCCTTTTTCCTTTTTTCATTTGTGATTTTCATCATAAAAACATAAATTGTTTTAATAATAATAAAAAAGGGATCTACTTAACACAAGCAAGGGCAGCAGAGCAGTGGTTAAGAGGGTTCAAAATAAAGTATGGGTTGTAAGTTCAGGCTTCTGCAACAGCAAGGATATGAGATAATTTTGTGAATTTGTTTGTTGGAGTGTGTTTGAAATGTATATGTATATTAAAAACATAATAATCATTAATAGGGTGGACTAATAAAGTAATATATTCCTGAAATTATTATAGTCATAAAAAATAAATATGAAAAAAGTGAATTAGAAATAAATTAACTCCTATTTTTCACATATTTTTTGCCAAAAAATCATTAGGAATTTACTTGTGGATTTTTCCTATGAAAATCTGCAAGAAATATCTTTTTTTTAACGAAATTTTATCAAAATTTTCTTCCAAACTTTTAATATTTTTGCAAGAAAAATTATAGATAATTTATATGCCGTTTTAAAATCCCCATGTAATTTATTTGAAATTTTTTTTAAATCTGCAGGTAATAATTACCCACAAAGTTTTTACCATCAATTTTATTTTAGTAAGAAAATCCGCATGAAACTAGGTTATCTATGAATTTTTATATATAATCTGCATGTAATCCCCTTGTAATTTTGCACTTCTCTAACCTCCATGAACTCCAAACACCTCACTTGAAACTTTGTCATAAGCCTTCTCTAGGTCAATGAACACCATATATAAGTCGCTCTTCCTCTCTCTAAATTGCTCCTCCAATTATTACATAAAATGAATGTTTTTTGTAGTAGAACATCACGACATTAATCCAAACTGGTTCTCAAAAATATAGATACCCCTTCTCACCCTCATCTCCTTCACTCGCTCCCACGCTTTCATAGTGTGGCTCAACAACTTAATCTTCCTATTGCTGTTATAATTATGAATATCACACTTGTTCTTGTATAATAGAATCCTTATACTCCTCTCCATTCTTTAGGTACTTTTATCATCCTAAAAATGATATTAACCAACTTAGTCAGTTACTCCAAACTCGCCTTGCCTACGCTTTTCTGAAATTCCACAGGAATTTTGTAGGCTCGATCGCTCTTCCCCTACTCATCCTATGAATAGAACCCTTGACCTTCTTGACCTCTACACTCCTACAATGTCCAAAATTCTGACGCCTCTTGAAGTGCTTTAGATCATCCAACATAATGACTCTATCCCCATCTTCGTTCAAGAGTTTATAAAAGTGTTTACACCATCTCTATCTAATGAGTGCCTCTTCCACCAATATGTTGCTTTCTTCGTCTTTGATGCACTTCGTTTGGTCCAGATCTCGATTCTTCCTCTCTCTCGCCTTGATTAACCTATACAACTTTTTATCCTCGTCTTTATCCTCTAGTTTCGATATAAATGCTCAAAGCCTGTCATTTTTGTCGGTGTCACCACTGACTTTGCCTCCTTTGCGTCATCTTATACTTTTTCCTATTCGTCTCGCTATTTTCCTCATTCTTTCTTTCCACCAACTTCACATAAACAACTTTTTTAGTTTTCATTTTCCCTTTGACTTCTCTATTCTACCACAAATCCCTACAATGTCCACCAAAGTTACTCCTCGAGACCCCCAACAACTCTCTTGCTACTTTCTTAATACAACTAGCTTTCCTATCCAATATACTATTTGTATCCCGGCTGCTCCCCCAGCCCCCCCCCCCCCAGTGCCATTAATTTCTCCTCCGTCTTCTGAGCACCGATAATAGTCAGACCACCCATTTGATCATTTCGGTCACACAACATTCTTCTTTTTTCTTACTCTTGATTATAAAATTCACCGTCAAAAACTTATGTTTGATTGTAAGATTACAAATAAAAAATTAAACAAATGCTATGGAAACAGTTGATCGAGATAAAATTTAGCCATAAAAATTAAGTGAGATATGTGATTCTAAAACATGTCGGTCATAAATTTTTTGCATTACATGTCATAATTTGAAGTAACTGGCATAACTCAAAGATAAGTTAGATAATCTTCTTTTTTGTGTAACTAGTAATTGGACACGTGTATTGCACGTATATCACATATCATATCTACACAATACATATTTATAATTATAAATTTATGCGCATGTTAAAAAATTATTTAATTAAAATATAAACTAAAAACACCTATAAGATAAGAAATAATCAATTAATCATACAATACGATAATCCTGCAATTCATTGAGAAACTTCAAATATTATATTGAAAAATAATCAATACACCAATTAGTATATAAAGATAACTCAAAATGCACTACAACATTTAAATTTATATTTCAAAATATCATGAAATTCATGTTTCCTTTTTGCATTGTAATATGGTTTACACACAAATACTTTTGTTAAAAGAACAAGACAAAATTAGAGAAGATAGTATTATAAATTCAAACTTAAAATGAAAAATTTTAATAAGAGGAAGAGAATATAAGAGTAGAAAATATTCACCTAAACGAGAATAAGGAACCATGTAAAATCGTGAATGAATTGGAGAAAAATGAGTAATACGGTGTGAGCCAGTGAAGGAAGTTAGACAGATAAATAGTCCATATTAAATTATGAATAGACAACTTTTAATTTTCACCAATTTTTTTATATATAAATTATAAGAAAACTAATGTAAATTTATTAATTTAACGAATCATAAATAAATGATATATATTTATATGCATAAATAATGGAGATAGTGGAAAAGACTCTTAATGAAATTATTATTATTTCTTTAAAATATTTTTCAACTTTTAACATTATGGAAATTCATTTTAAGGATATTAATATCTATCAACAATTTAATAAAGTAGAAAGCAGTAACATACATGGATTTGTAATTATTATTAAAAGGTGAAAGGAGCAAATATTAAGCGGTACAACGAAAATATTTTTTTCATTAAAAATGAGATTTTTTAGTTATATAAATAATTTTGATATAAAATTAAATGCATGATAAATGGTTGTAGCATCTTTCAATGCTTATTAAGTTTTAATTATTTTTTATATATAAAAATAATCAAAATAGGAAGAAATTTTATATTATAAGTGGGAAGCTCCTAATTTTAAAATTGGATTACCATTTTAGCCCTTCACTAAATAAAATAAATAAATAAATAATAATTATATTATAATAAAATTGGGAAGCTCCTAACTTCAAATTGAATTACCATTTTGCCTCTTTATTAAATAAAATAAATAAATAATAAAAATATTATAATATGATATATATTTTTCTGGTGACTTTCAGAGAAATATTATTCCTATGTAATATTTGTGTACAAAAATATAAACTTATATTATATTAAATAAATAAAGATATTTATAGTAAATAGTAATAGTTAATCATCATCTTCATCGTGTCTAAGTCTCTTCAATTTTTTTAATTTTGTGCTCTTTTACTACTTGATCAAAAAATTGAGAAACGCTATAGCTATATTTATTTTCTAATTAAATTATAAATAAATGCATATTTAGTATATATTTTTTCATCTTACGTGCTAATGCAATACTTTGGTCTTCCTAAATTCTTTATAATGAGACATTTCAACAGTATTAAAAATAATAATGAATAATTAAAGATACAATAAATGATATATCCAAACTTATTATCTTTTATTCATTTTTCATGGGTGAAAATTATTTTCACCACCCAACTTTGCTTTAAAAATCAAACTCCCCCTCAACTTTGATCAATAGATAATCTTCCTCCCTTTATCCTAATTGACTTTTTAAAATATCTGTTATACCCTTGCATTATTAACTTTATCTTCTTCTTTTTACTTCTTTAGAATCATAATATATTTTTTAAAAATCTATGTAACAATATATTTAATAAAAAATAAATATTAACTTTTGGGATAAAATAAATAAAAAAATACTAATCGAGTATATAAGTTAATGACGTTCAATAATGAAGTAAATTAGCAGAATAGAAAAAATTATTGATAATAATCAAAACTCTAATATTTATTTATACAAGTGAAAAATAAAAAGTAATAATAATTTTATAAAATATTTCAATGCATGAAATAAAAAATTAATTAAATAAAGATAAATTTAAATATTATTTATTTATAATATAAATTGATTTTAACTTATAATTTATGAAATATTCTATTACAATCAAATTTTATTTATTTATATAGACAATAGAGGATAAGAAAGAGGAGAAACATAAATACACTCACATGCATGCACATACATATATACACAGGTAATGCATATAATATTTTTAAAAAAATACTAAATATCATTAGATTTTGTGAAAAATTCATAGAAATATTGTTCTTCTTATAATATTAGTGAGTTTAAATAAGAAACTATAAATATGTACGTTAAAAAATAAATATTATATAATATAAAAAGATATTACATAAATGGAGGATTAAAAATAATAAGAGTAAAACAGATATTTTAAAAAGTTAATTATCATAAACGGGGGAGAATGTCTATTGTTCAAAGTTGAGGGGGGAGTTTGATTTTTAAAACAAAGTTGGGGGATGAAAACGATTTTCACCTATTTTTCATGTCTTGCAGAAATAATATAAACACACTCAACATAGAAGGATTTATTTGAGCAGAAAATTAGACATGTGAGAATTTCGGCCAAAGCTCTAAGAGAGTCTTCATTCTTTTTCTAATATATAAGATTAATTTCATTTTTATCTCTTTCACTTTGAATAATGATGGATTTATGTAATTTGCTTTAAATTACTGTAAATCATGAATTTTTTTTATCTCTTTCACTTTTGAATTAATGGGTTTAAGTGATTTGCATGAAATTTACTTGAATGTAGAGCTTTTTATTTTTTTTTCTAATATAGTTGCTTGGCTGTTGCATTTGATATTCGTATGTTGATGATCAGAAATATATGAAGTCATTATACAACTTATGAGGGATTTTAGTAGTTTAGTTAGTTATTTATACGAGTATTTATCTTATTGTTGAGAGTTTGATTTTGCACGTTATAATTTCTTTCCTCTCTTCCAAAATTTTCTAAAAATAAAATTTACGAGTTTGGAAGAAACCAACACTTTTCTCCCAAATCATATATTTGTTCAAAACATCACTTAGTAGGTATAAAATAATTTATTTAAAATCAGTAGTCTGAAGCAAAATGAAGATAATTTATTAACAAGAATTTTAGATCATAAAAATAGTTGTCTTTTTTACAATTCATAACTCATAAACTCTAAATTTTAGCCTTTAAAAAAGTTTGTACGAGCAATTTCAATGAATCTATTCAGGTGGTCATATCTAATATCTTCATTTTTTTTTAAAAATAATTCTTAAAATTTGAATACATATAATATAACTGTCAGAATTAGGATCCCCTCTCGTCACTTTAAGTTTGTATTTTTTATTTATTTAATTAATACCTCACGAGCATATTTTATAAATATTTTTTATAAATAAAAAAATATTATATCAATTAACATGAAATATACGTGCAACACACGTGATCAAGAACTAGTTTATAATAAATAGGGGACGATCAAATCAATTCTTAGAAATTGAAAAAAAATACTAAGAAATTAAATAAATTTCAATAAATAGTATTAACTTTAGAAACATATTACCACATAATTCAATGTCATGATGGTTGAATTTTCCAAATTCTCAATCAAAACCTGCATACTATTCACTTTAATATTAGTAAATTAATGTTTATAATTTTATGTTTATATAAATAAATTTTAAGGGAAACGAGTAAAAAATCGTACAATATTTGATGGGTATTTTTGTCTTGATAAGTTTATATTATAACTTTATTTTTATATGAATAGATTTCAAGTGAATAAAGTAAAATAGTTATTCAATGTATGATGGATATTTTTAGTTTTTAATTTTTATTTCTGACACTTTTTACTTTTAAAATAGTATATCACGACGGTTGATTTTTCCAAATCTCAATAACAACTGTTTGCATACTATTTACTTTAATATTATCTATTGATTGATAATTTATGTTTATATAGATTAATTTTAAGTGAGAATGATAAAATGATCATTTAATATTTAATTAGCATTTTCGTCTTTCAATTTTTAATTTTGTGACTTTTCACTTTTAGAATAGTACTAGTTTGCATGTACGCGCTTTGCGCGTGTACTTATTCGATGAGTATATAATGAAAAAATAAATAAATATTATTAAATAATATATTTAAATTATAAAATCAAATTTCAAAAAAAGAATAAAAAAATAAGTAATATTGATTATATTTAGCTAGATAAATAAAGGAAGAAATCACGTCATACAGAAATCATGGACAAATAACACAAACACTGATAGGGCAAATTATAAACTAAAATATTAATAAAAAGCATAAATTCAAACAAAATATACATTTAATTCTGATTCTTATCGACTCATAGATTCTTTCTTCATGTTTCACAATAATGCATAATTAATTCTAGTATCATAAATATAATCCATCATCGATTTTTTTTTATATAAGAAAATGGACACAACTTTAAGTGAATTCAAAGTTTATCATAAGTAAAATCTAAATATTAGTACAATTAATATAAAATATTTTTAATTATTTACCTTGCTAATAATCCAAAACCTTTTTTTTCTTTTTTCTCTTAATCAACGGCAACGTTACATTAATTATTGAATCACATATATTTACTTTTTAAAATTGTTGAATTCTAAAGTAAATATTAATTGTTGAATCCAAAACGCTTTTATTTATTTATTTATTTTTCACTTTTGAATTTAAAAGGCAATGTTAGATTAACTTTTTAGTATTCATTCTTCTATTTCTAATTTTTATTTTTGATCTAACACGCTATTATATTAATTCATGGATCCTAAAACTAATGATGACATGATTCAAATAGACGAGTCGTAAGCACACGTACATCGACTCTAACTTAATAGGAGAATTCCTTTTTAAAATCACAAAATAAAATATTATACATTCACATTAGCTTGCACAAATTAACATCTTTCTCGAAGTATCAAATGAATGCTTTTCAAATCTTGATTCTCCTCAAGAATTTAGTCTAGACAGGTACAAGAGTTCTAAACAGAATACCGACAAAATAAAATGACACAGGTTCGCCTGCAGAGAGGATGCAGAAGCTAATGCTGAATATTCCATATCAATCATGAAACTTCAACCTGCCACAACCTACACCCAAAAAGGTGCAACAAGGTAGTAGCAGTACACCACACGTACTGGTAGGCATCATCGGCCGACTAAGATTAGTTCAAAAGCAACAGTATATAATCAACATGCAATCAATTAACCAATTTCTAACAACCAATCCAATGTATATTTATATTCTATCAAGTTTATTAACCAATTCATTAATTCATGTAACTAAGACAATATCCAAACGCCTTTGCCTCAAATTTTAGCCACCGATAACAACTCCTATTCTGTTCTCTCACCCCGCTGCATTGGACACTTGACCGCACAACAGTCTTGTGTCTGCGGTAGTTCGTTCGCTGCAGCGACGCCCTATTTAGGCAGTAGCCCTTTTCCTCGAACCTTTTCCTCTTTTCAACCCACCATTTAAACTCTATGAACACGCCTTATTCATTCATCCCCAATTATTATTGATTAAGTCCATTCCAATCATCCAAGACCCATTTATTGATTAAACCTTATTAACTAACTCTTTTCAATTCCTGCTCTTTTTTCTGTTTTCCGATATTGTACCTAATTCGGATATCTCCTAGTTAATCACTACCATTGCTAGATCAGCCATGTTAACTTTTTACAACTTACAATGACCACAAGTAAGCATTCAATTACAACATTAAATAAATAACTCAAGTACTCCATAAAGAAAACATCAAACCACACCACTAAGTTATGTCCTCCAAAAATAAGGTTACAAGCATATATCTGTACCTCCATAATTTGACACTATACAATTCAGTACCAAAACTGCATCATGAAGTACCATACCTGCATCATAGCATCATGCATCATCTCATCATTGTATCCCTCGCATCCTGCTTGAATCGTATCGGTATATCATGTATTACATCCATATATTTGTTATGTGTCACTCATGCGCATACCTGTTTTGATCTCTGCTCATAGCCATATGTATATCATACCATACCTGTACAAATCTGTCTCGCAACGGTATATATATCATATCATGCATGTACAAATGTCTATCTCACAGTGATACCGTCGGTGGCTATACTCCTCCGCCACATCACCGTACATACATGTAAGAGAGTCTTATGTCTGCCCTTCCAGTCATGACCTGTAGGGGACTCTAGAAATTCATGTATTGTACACTCAGTCATATGAACGTCTCATCATACCTGTATGTGTACTCATATCTGTACATCCAGCCCTATGAACATTGAGTCATACCTGTCTGTGTACTCATCCCATACTACTTGTCTAGATGCTCACCTCGGGCATGAGCCACTCATATCCAAGTACTCACGCACATGCTTGATCGTACCAATCTGCTCATCTAGATACTTACCTCGAACTCGAGCCTGTCATCTCATAATAAGAATGTCTCATTCTTCCATTTCAACAGGTCCCCTCATTCTCTCAGTTCGTTACCACGAATTTCACCCATAGTTTCGGGAATAGTATATCATAGTTCAATTCACTTAACGAATTTACATTTAACAATAAGAATTAATCAATACAATCTACAACACAATCATAGTTCGAGACCATTTCACAAATTAATTATTCATCGCACTACCCTATTCTCATGATGATTCGAAGCGCGGTATAAACTAGCCTGCTCTCTAGATTAGGCCTCACTGTTGTGGGGTTACTGCCGCGGAAATGGTCTCGCTATGGCGGGTATAGCTATGCTACAGTGGTACTGCATCGGCAGTACTCCTGCCAAGCTTTCCCCCCTTAGATTCCCTTTATCGGGGTCCTTCATAATCTGCTCATCTATTAATTAAATGCATATTAACCAAATCTACAGTCAAATTACCCTTCTTTCACATGGAACGACAATTAATTCAACATGTAACATAAGAATCACACCACATAGACCATCACAAGTGAACTATTAACTTATTCACCCATACGAACGCATGAACCATTTGAACACCTACACCCATGACCACACTCTGATCCCTTATTCAGGTGCATTCATTAGAAGTAGCCCTTAAGGTTTTCTAACTAAGATGAGAATATAATGGTGTAGACTCAAGACTCTTCATACCAGTCTTGAGTACCCACGCGATTGCATAATATGATAACTTTATCCCATCTTTCTTATCTTTTCTTGATTACTTCCCTCTCGTGTTAGTTATCGATCATACTTAGCTATTCGTGATTAGCATGATAACTCCCATTTTATTCATCAACGACACATCAATCATACACACATATACGAATTGCTAATCAAAGTCTAATACATAGGTAAGCCATAGCCTACCTGGGCGTCAAGCTGCCATCAAGAAGTCCACAGTTGCGTGCTTGCCTCGGGTCTAAATTCTTGTGGAGAATTATTATGGCGGGTGGTGGAGTCTTTCCCCCTCTAGCCTCCTTATTTTCTTTCCTTGTTAGAAATCCTAACTTTTGTTCTGGGCATTTTTATTCACCAAACCTTATGGAATTAGGTTTTTAAATCCAAATCTGGATAGAATTATGGGGTTTCTGGTTCGCTTCGCACGCTGCAGCGCTCCCATTACCGTGGAATCAGCTTGCTATGGCGGCCCTGCAAGTAGGCCCCACCTGATTTCGACTTAGCCCATTCTAAATTTGTCAATCACATAATCCCTCAATCCGAGAACATAATCCAGACTTGCAAAAAATTTAAATTATCCCACATTTTTATTTTGTTTGATCTAACAAACTATTATATTAATTCATGAATCTTAAAACTAATGACAACCCACATGAATCTTAACCTAAAAAGAGTTCAAAGCCTCAAAATATTTCCTAACTCGAATATATTGTTTTATTACTTTTCTTTTGTGAATCTAATATATCTCATATTTCTAATAAGGAAAAAATTATCACCTAGATTCTAATTACTTTCAAAGTTTTAAATATTAACATGAAATGCTGTTATAATGAATGATAGTTATAGAGAGGTTTGAATGTACATCTAACCTAATATTTCTTTATAGCTAAAATTAAATTAAATTATGTTTAAATGCAAAAATAACATTTTAAAAATTCAAAAATATAAGTAAAATAAGGTTAAAACATTCCTAATTTTTTCTTCGATAAACAACAAAGTTGCCGAAGATAGTTCCCATGATAAATTGTCTTCTTAATAAGGTATTTTCCTATTTTATTTACCTTAGGATTTTGAAACTAAAAATAATTTGATTTCTTCTTGAAAAGATAGTCAATTAATTGTCTCTTTTTCTTTTTTCTTTTTAAAAATTAGAATAACTAAATTATTAATACCATCACAAAAGGCAGTAATTGATAGATAAAATCGCTCCATCTTTAATTAAGATTTTAAGTTCAAGTTCTGTAAATTGAGAAAATTTTATAGGGTGTACATACCAACAGATCCTACACCATGCAAAAAAGAAATGGTAATCAGGCTAATAAATTTAGAATACTACTTGTATGCTTCTAGTCGGAATCTATATATTATTAAAAGGAAGATAGTGAATCATGATGTTAAGCCAGGTGGCGAATTGAGAATTAGCCACTTGACATTCTTACAACAAAAAAGAATTTCATCTTATTATAATATGGAAAAAATATAAATCTAATAAATAATATTTGTTATAAACATATTTGTATTATAGTGAATGTCTATAAAGGTATTTGTATTGTAGTGGATACATGTGTTTATATTATAGTGAAAGTCTATCTTTTGGAGAAAAGTTAGGAGAAATTATCCCTATAAATAGAGGGGTTCTCCTTCATTGTATTTCATCCCATCAAGAGAAATAAAAACTTCTCTCCTTCTAATATTCTTGTTCTTTCTTTATTATTTCATAATACGTTATCAACACGAGTCTATGCCTTAAACACTCACTTTGAAAGATCTGAGGTAAGAAAAATTAAATTTTTTTTTTCGAAAGATGTATTACTTAACCACAAGAGTGATATTCCTTTGGTGATATTGTTGCTCTACGATTCTACTGTCTCAAAATTTGAAGGCCAAGGTATTATTTTTTTTCTTTCTTTTAATATGGCTAATCTTACGAAATTTGATTTCATTGCCCTTCAAAGTTCGGGCAAGAACTACCTTTCATGGGTGTTGGATGCTGAAATCCATATGGATGCAATGGGTCTTGGAGACACCATTAAAAGTGAAAACAAAGCATCAAGAATCCATATGGATATAATGGGTCTTGGAGACACCATTAAAAGTGAAAGCAAAGCATCAAAAATCCATATGGATGCAATGGGTCTTGGAGACACCATTAAAAGTGAAAACAAAGCATCAAATCAAGATCGTGCTAAGGCTATGATATTCTTGCATCATCATCTTGACGAAATTCTTAAAATTGAATATCTCACGATTAAGAATCCACTTGTTTTGTGGAATAGCCTAAAAGAAAGGTATGACCACCTGAAGATGGTCATCCACTCAAAGACACGATATGATTGGATCCATCAAGACTATAAGTCTGTTCATGAGTATAGCTTATCAACATTCAAAATTGTTTCAAAGTTGAAACTATGTGGAGAAACTATTAATGATGTTGATATGATTGAAAATGTGGTAGTACACAAAATTAATTGAGAGCTCCGGAAGAGCTAATGTATTACTACCTGAAGGAATGAAATTATTGTAGTAAGTCTCAAAAGGAAACTTATAAGTTTCAAGGACATTGAAAAAAAAATTGAGACTATAAATTATGGGAAGATCTAATATCTTCATGCTACTACAATTGAAGCGGGTTATAAATATTTATGTAAAAGATTACCCGCCATTTTTTTAATTTGTAGTACATAAATATGGGTATGATGATGAAATCACATACGAAAGTAAACTAGAAGTTTACTGAAATAAGTTGGCATAACTGGTTGGCTATCCCGATTCAAATGTGATGTAAAAATAATTGAGAATTCATGCGGCGATATGTTGAAAAAATAAAAGATTCTTCAAGAATTCTGTTGTGTTGCTTGTTCTCGTGATAGAATGATCTTAATCAGCTAAGATTGGAATTATATTCCCTGAAATTTTGAAACTTATAAAAGGGTGAATATGAGCTCATTCACCTACCACGTGAACCGTTTGCTAATAGATGCATCTATGGTATGGTCACATGTGTTTTGATATCAACTTGCAATTGATTTTTGTAAGGTTGTTGCTCGAGTTATTAAACTAAGAGCATAGTTTCAAATTATAAAATCATGTTGATAATGCTGATTCATATCTATGTTGGTTTAGCAAAAATTGTATGCCTCCAATTATAGCTAAATCATTGGTTATGAGAATAAAACTCCCAAATAAAATTTGGTATGAGATGTTTATTTAACATATAGTAACACTTGAATGCATCAAGTCAACAAGGTTTCCCCTATCACAATTGGTTCAGGGTCAGGAACCAAATAATTCCATCTAAAAATTTGAATGTGCGATATATGAATCAATTGCTCCACCACAACGCATAAAGATGGGTCCCCAAATGCGCTTGGGGGGTAAATGTTAGTTTTTCTAACATTAGGGGGAGAAGTGATTAGCAGCTAAAAATTGAGTGTGGGATGAATTATCTAGATTCTCGGGAAAAAAAAAGTGAACTTAAAGTTCAATAGATAATTCACTTGCAAAATATTGCAAATCAATTGCCAGATATATTTGTTAACTCTATTTTATAATTCAGTTGCAAATGCTCCAATGAAAGGTCCTTGAAGGACAGGGTCTATGAGACGCCTGAAGTGTGATAGACCAAACGGTTTCAAATATAGAACTCCTTGAAGAAGGAGAGGAGCAAATGATTAAGATGGTCATAATGATGAGGCAAGTGCTTTAAGAAAGCACCACGACATAACACTTCATAAAACCTTGGCAAAGGTTCAGGTACTTGAAAATGACGAAAAATGAAGAGATCTCAATAAGTTATGTCGCATTGAAACTGATATCAAAATGATCATCGATGATACCTTTGATATAATGTAGCACTCAATATTATAAATACTGATGAGGATCTTGAATTCAAATCTTTCAAAAAGTATGGACCGATAAATGATTGGCCAATTAAAAGTATGCAATTCAAGTATAATGCCAGTGGATATAAATGGATTCTTGTGGCATAAAGATTTTTCGTAAATTCTGACATTATTATATGGAGAGGTCCTCTTGTGGTGGATGCAATTATTTTGAGCTTCCTCATAAGTCTGGCAATATATGAAAAACTTGACATGCGTATAATGAAATTATTTTCATGTCTAGATAGACTGAAGGATATATGAAAATCCTTGAAGAGTTTAAAAGAACGAGGAAATTCTTGGTCCTGATGTACCATATCTTAGTGCAATTGGTGTACTAATGTATCTTGCTAACACTACAAGACTTGATATAACCTTTTCGGTTAATGTTAGCAAGGTATAGTTTTGCTCCTACTAGGAGGCATTGGAATGGGATAAAACACATAATGCGGTATCTAACAGGGACTACCGATATGAGCTTATATTATTCTAACAATTGCAGTCCCGATCTTGTTAGTTATGCTGATGCTGGGTATTTATCTGACCCACACAAAGCTCGATCTCAAACTAGCTACGTGTTCATATGTGGAGGTACTGCCATATCTTGGAGATATACAAAGCAGTCTCTCGTAGCTACTTCATCAAATCATGTTGAGATAATAGCTATTCATGAAGCAAACCGAGAATGTGTGTGGTTGAGGTCCATGATACATCTCATTAGAGAAAAATGTGGTTTGAAATGTGACAAATTACCCACAATTTTATTTAAAGATAAAGCAACATGCATAGCACAACTAAAAGGAGGATTCATAAAAGGAGATAGAAGAAACACATCTTGCCAAAATTCTTCTACACACATGAGCTCCAAAAGAATGGTGATATTAACGTGCAATAGATTCGTTCAAGTGATAATGTGGCTGATTTATTCACCAAATCTCTACCAACTGCAACTTTCAAGAAGATGGTGCACAAGATCCGGATGCAAAGATTCAAGGATGTTCTAATTAGGGGGAGTTAATACGCGTTGTACTCTTTTTCCCTTACGAAGTTTTGTCCCACTGGGTTTTCTTCGTAAGGTTTTTAATGAGGCAACCAAAATGCGTATTATTAGATATGTGTACTCTTTTTCCTTCACTAGATTTTTTCCCACTGGGTTTTTTCTAGTAAGGTTTTAACGAGGTACATTATCTATCAAATAGACATTCAAGGGGGAGTGTTATAAACATATTTGTATTATAGTGAATGTCTATAAATGTATTTGTATTGTAGTGGATACATGTGTTTATATTATAGTGAAAGTCTATCTTTTGGAGAAAAGTTAGGAGAAATTATCCCTATAAATAGAGGGGTTCTCCTTCATTGTATTTCATCCCATCAAGAGAAATAAAAACTTCTCTCCTTCTAGTATTCTTGTTCTTTCTTTATTATTTCATAACAATATTAATATTATTATTTTTATTATATAGATATGGTAAAAAGTCATGCCATAATTAGAGTTTTCTATATATTATTAAAGGGAGGGTAGTGAAGCATGAGGTTAAGCCAGGTGACGAATTGAGAACTAGCCACTTGACACTTTTACAACAACAAAGAAATTCATCTTATTATAATATGGAAAAAATATAAATCTAATTATTATTATTATTATTATTATTATATAGACCTAGTAAAAAATATGTCATAATTAGAGTTATTTTATATTTTATATATTTATCATTTAAATTATATAATTATGGAGTTAATATAATATATATGAAAATAATTATTTGATTGACAGTAATATGATATATATGGAATACATCATGTCATAATTAGATTATTTTAGAATATTATAATATAAAAAAATAAATATTCTAATAAATAATATTAATATTATTAATTTTATTATATGATATGGTAAACAAAAAACACCATAATTAGAGTTATGTTTTAGAAAATATTCCTGCGAAGAAGAAAGTCACCCTTACATATGCTTAAGGCTCTCGATGCATGTTTACCTTAACGTATACCGTGGAGGTCGGCCATGGCAAAAGGACGTACGAAACGACAAGTTCAAGCTCAAGTCAAAGGTCAAGGATAGATGCAAGATCGGGGACGACCTAGGAAAGTTCTGATTGTAATGTTTGGTACTCTGGTAGGGGTTCGTGCGCAAGCAAAATTCAACAAAGAAGAACACTAGACCCCTAGGTTAGAGGAGATCGTTGTGATAAGAGGAGACGCAACAACGGAGGCCAATGAGGACGATAAGGCGGAGAGGACCCCAAAAATGTATAAGCAGCTAGAGGCGGGCCCAGATCCAGATCTAGTGGATTTTAATGGTACCAAAGTGATAGACAATGCTACAGTAGAAAAATCTACAGGATCCAGTGATAAAATAGAGGAACTGGATAAAATCCTAGAGGAGACATGGAAAACTTTATTCCGTAATAACAGATTAGCTGCAACTGGGATAACCCTAAACTATATTCCCCCCTCAAGTGATTGAAGGGAAACCAGTATTGCAACTTGATCGGATTGAAGTGGATAAGGAGATATCGAAATGGAAATGCGCATTTATCGCATATGTGATTGGAGATAGCCCGGGATATAACGCTATGATTCACTGTGTCAAACTTAATTGGTCACAAGTTGCAGAGCCAGAGATATTCCTACATGAAGAAGAGTACTATGTCATCAAGTTCAAATCAGAGACAGATATGCAGGAAATCTATTATTCTGGGCACCATACTATTAATAATAGGCCCCTAATCCTTAAACCTTAGACTGATGATTTTGATTTTAATGAGGAATTCCCATTAGTGATCCCTCTTTGGGTTAAATTTCCTAATTTCCCAATGTCTTGTTGGGGAGTGAATTCCCTTAGTCGAATAGCCAGTGTTATTGGAAATCCGGTGTATGCAGATGAGTGCACAGCCAAGCAGTCGAGAATATCGTATGCTAGAATGCTAATTGAAGTGAATATTACTCAAACCCTCCCAACTGAGATAATGGTCATGGATCCAAATGGAAGGAAGTTTGAGCAGACTGTGGCATATAATTGAAAACCTTTGTTTTGCAATGTGTGTCTTGTAGTTAGGCATAAATGCGAATTTCAGGCTCTCAATAGAAAGGAGTATGGGAAGACTCAAAAGAACAAGACTAAGCTGAAGAAGGTAGTGCAAGAATGGAAAACTAGACAATCTATACCACATGTGGAGAATGAAATTACTCAACCGGTGGAGAGTCCTCCAACGCCAGTCACTTCCACTACAGACTGGAAGCAATGGGGAAGATGGATCATTCTTGTGAGTAGGGGAGAGGACTGGAAAAATGATAGCTAGTGATAGGAAGAAGCAATAGAGGTCCAATGAAGTGGACTCTTGTTTGGATTTGAACTGGATAAATTTTTCTAGTCTAGGGAACACTCCACTCAGGAACACCTTCGAGGTCCTATGCACTAGTTCTAGAGATAATCAAAATCCTTCTGTGGATAAAGGAGGTGCAACTAGTGAAGCATGATGTCGTGGTTATTTTGGAATATTGGGAGGATTAAAAGAGGCACAAACAAAAGGAGTTATGGAATTTTATAAATAGCAACCATATAACCTTGGCTGGGCTTGCTGAAACTAGAGTAAAGGCGCATAAGGCAAGTGCAATAGTTAATTGCATAGCAAACAGTTGGGAGATAGTGACAAATTAACAACATGTCGTTAATGGTAGAGTGTGGCCCATATGGAATAACAACCATTACCAGGTCACTCATGTCTTGATAGGAGACCAGTTTATTCACTGTCATATTACGAATGCCACCGAAGTCATTGATATTATGATCACTGTGGTATATGGGAATAATTCAGTGGAGCAGAGAAGATCCCTTTGGACTAGCCTATTGTCTATTGGACAGGGCATCTCACAGCCTTGGCTAATTGTCGGGGACTTCAGTGCAGTCTTATATGCAGAGGATAGGCTCTTGGAAAATCCTATAACCTTTTTGGAAATAGAAGATTTTGCTGATTGTTTGCAACAATTATCTATCACTGAATTACCCTAGAGAGGTGAGTATTTTACATGGACTAATAAACAGAAAGGAAATGATAGAGTGTGGCCCATATGGAATAACAACCATTACCAGGTCACTCATGTCTTGATAGGAGACCAGTTTACTCACTGTCATATTACGAATGCCACCGAAGTCATTGATATTATGATCACTGTGGTATATGGGAATAATTCAGTGGAGCAGAGAAGATCCCTTTGGACTAGCCTATTGTCTATTGGACAGGGCATCTCACAGCCGTGGCTAATTGTCGGGGACTTTAGTGCAGTCTTATATGCAGAGGATAGGCTCTTGGAAAATCCTATAACCTTTTTGGAAACAGAAGATTTTGCTGATTGTTTGCAACAATTATCTATCACTGAGTTACCCTAGAGAGGTGAGTATTTTACATGGACTAATAAACAGAAAGGAAATGATAGAATGTGAAGACGTATAGATAGAGTATTTGAAAACTTTGAGTGGATGATGGAGTGGGGACATGTGGAAACCAGATATGGACTGTCATTCATCTCAAATCATGCACTACTGATGATCACCTTACATTCTAACATTAGGCCTGCAAAAATTCCTTTCAAAATTTTTAACATCTGGGCTGAACATGCTAGTTTTAGTTCAATCCTGTTTGAATAGGCAATCAAGGGCTCAAGGAAAGATGAAACACGTCTGGAGATGTCTTAAGGCTCTACAAGTTCACTTCAGCTAAGGAATTCAAAGGATTTAGTCAAAAAATAACACAGGTAAGAGGTGAATTGATGGACATCCAAAGGATTATGGCTACGACATACTCTGACTCACTGCTGGATGATGAGAAAACTTTGATGCAGAAACTTGAAAAATGGTCACTCATAGAAGAAAGTATATTACAATAGAAATCTATAGCCACATGTAAAAAACTTGGAGATGCAGATGCGAGATACTTTTCTGCAATTATGAAGGAAAGATCACATAGGAAACAAATATATCAAATTAATGACTTGGCTGGCAAGGTGCTTACCGATCCCGAAGACATAAAAGAGGAGATTATCAAGTTCTACAGGTCACTTATGGGAACTGCTGCCACTATTCTACCTGGTATCAACAGAAGAACAATGCAGAATGGCCCTACCCTGACGTATCAGCAGTAAATTGATCTTTGTGCACAAGCAACAAAATAAGAGATAGTTGCTAGTCTATAGGCTATTGGAGAGGAAAAAGCTCTAGGTATTGATCGCTATAATGCTGTATTTTTCAAGAAAGCCTGACCCTTCATCAAACACGACATTATTGAAGCTGTGTTGGAGTTTTTCTCCTCTGGGAAGTTGTATAAGCCAATGAATTGTGCTATCATTACTCTACCACATAAAATTGACAAGCCTTAAACGGTGAAGGATTTCAGACCTATTGCTTGTTATTCTGTCTCGCACAAGCTCATCTCTAAAGTCATAACTAATAGACTGCAGAAGGTTATGGCTTCAATTAAAGGAACTGATAATTTTATTGAAGGATAACTATGGCTTTTATAAAGCCTTACAAAAAACAGAATAGCTAACAAATAGAATTAAAGAACGAATCAAACTCCTACAAAACAGGTATTTAAAAACAAATAGAAGACTGCTGCCTATTCTTTAGCCATGACATTGCAGACCAATTCATAAGCCTATTATTAAGCTATAACGTTGCAGACCAAGTCAGTAACTCCAACAAATTCCTCCCCGTAAACTGAAATATGCTGAAACAGCATCAGTTTACTCAACTCGTCAAACCCCAAGCATGCTTCTGAATTTTGCAAACTGATCTAGCTTAATTGGTTTAGTCATTATGTCTGCCACTTGATCTTTAGTTCCGCAAAACACTAACCTCACAGTCCCATTAGTTGACAGATTACGTAAATAATGGTACCTAACATCAATATGTTTTGTCCTTCGATGCATCACTGGATTTTTAGATAATTTGATTGCTGAACTGCTGTCACACATGATATCAATGCACTCGCTGCTAAGAACACCAATCTCCTCTAGGATTCCCTTAAGCGAAACACTATGACATGCACTTGCAGTAGCAGCCACATATTCAGCCTCTGTAGATGAAAGTGTGACAATTCCCTGCTTCCTTGAACTCCAACATATAGCTGTTCCATTTAGAAGGAAGACATAGCCTGAAGTACTCTTCCTGTCGTCAACATCTCGTGCATAATCACTGTCTGTGTATCCCAAAAGATTCACATCCTCACTCCATTTGTAATAAACTCCAACATCTAGTGTGCCTTTTAAATATCTCAGTACTCTTTTAGCAATCAGCATATGTTCTTCTTTTGGATCAGCCATATAACGAGAAATCAAACAAACCACAAACATTAAATCGGGACGAGTTACCGTAAGGTACATTAAGCATCCGACTAGTTGTTTGTACAATGTTGCATCAACGCTTTTGCTTCTTGACTTTGACAAGACAGTGCCAGGAACTATCGGATTCTTTACGGCATTACAATTTGACATATTAAACCTTTCCAATACTTCCTTAGCATACTTCTTTTGACACAAATGAATTCCTCCTTCATTCTGATAAACTTCAACTCCAAGAAAGAACTTCATTTTTCCTAAATCTGTCATCTCAAACTTCTGTTGCATTGATAATTTAAAACATTTGCACATATTCTTATCATCTCCAGTGTAAATCAAATCATTAACGTAGAGGCAGACCAACAACATTTTTCCCTCAATCTTCTTTAAGAATAATGTGTGATCATAATTACTTTTCTCAAATCCTTCCTTCTTGAAATAGCTCTCGATCTTGCTGAACCAGGCCCTCGGTGCTTGTTTCAGGCTGTAGAGTGCTTTTCTCAGTCGATAAACCTTGTTCTCTTCTCCCTTTTTGACAAAACCTTCAGGCTGATCAACATATACCTCCTCGTTTGATTCACCATATAGAAACGCACTTTTGACGTCGAGTTGATAGATGCACCAACCACGTTGAGCTGCTACTGCCACCAGAATTCTAATTGTATCCCATCGAGCTACTGGTGCATAAACTTCATTGTAATCTACTCCATCCTTCTGCGAATATCCCTTGGCAACGAGTTTCGCTTTACATTTGTCTACTTTGCCTTCTTCATTCAGTTTTGTCTTAAAAACCCACTTGACACCAATTTTCTTTGCTTGACGCGGTAATGTCACAAGCTCCCATGTCTGATTTCTTTCAATAGCTTGAATTTCTACCCTCATAGCCTCCTGCCACTTCTTTTCCTTTACTGCTTCCTCAAAATTCACAGGATCATCATTGGAGATGTGAAAAGCTAACCCCTCCTCGACTTCTTCTTCAGATAGTTGTTCACCTGTTTCATAATCGCGCATCCAAACTGGCTTTCTCCTTTGTCTTGTTTGTTGTGGCAGCTCTGGAGAAGTTTCATTCATTTCTTGAATTTCTTCTAACCTGTCATTTGCTTCTTCATTTGAAACTCCTTCTCCATCAGTCTCTCCTCCTTCTGATTCTTCTGCAGCAATATTATCATCATCTCCCCAAGCCAGCACATCATGTTCTGCATTTTTTGTACTTAAATTCCAGTCCCATTTTGCACCTTCTTCAAATATGACATCCCTGCTCACAATTATCTTGTTCTGTCATACCCCGCCTTGGGGGGTATGACTGGCACCTGGTGCCCTACTAGGACCTGACCTGCTGGACTGTTAAGCCTGGGCGCATCTGGCGCCTGGCTGGCGCTAACTCATATTTCTGGAAACAAAGGGCTATATAACGGCTGTAAATACAGCCCCCGGCCCATTGGCCTATAGCCTCCTGTACCTGCACTAGCAGCTGACCAGAAACATAGTAATTCAGGGAAACCTATGCGGGCCGACAAGGCCACCATGCTGTCTAGTTATCTATAACTCAAACATAGCATACTAAGAAGCTACGTGACCGGCAAGGTCACCACTACTGGCGAACTATGGCCCCACACGGCCATTACAACAGAAAGAAAGAGTAAAGGCAACTATACAACTGCACGACCCCACACGACCGGCTCATCTGACCACAGGGAATACATACAGACTGCAAGCCTCTAGGAATAGTAATAGAACTGGCCGGGACAGGGCCCCGACCTACCCGTACTGTATACAACAAAAGAAACTGAACTACACCTCTGAAATTCAGCCTCCGGATGACTGGAGCTGAATACTCAACTGCTGACAGGGAGTCACGTAGAATCACCTGCTCGTCTAGGAGTACCTGCAGGCAAGTAATGCAGCGCCCCACTGGGCGTCAGTACCGCTGGTACTGAGTATGTAAAGCAACTGGAATAATATAACTGAAATAACATCTGAAAGCAATAATATGACTGGTGAAGCTGAAGTAGGAGGAATAACTTAACTGTCTGATGATGTAGATCGTACCTGTTCTTACTGATACCGAAGGAAGTAGGAATCATACCTGGAAGCGTATCATTCTACTACCAACCCACTCGCGTCTAATATAACATGGCATAATATACATAACATAACACAGCACATACAAACCTTACCCGGCCCCCATAAGCCGGGAGGTACAATCAACACAGAATCTATGCCCCTACCCCGGTCATCCCATCTCCTATAGTGGCTGTAAGCATCCTGCCGGTCCCTGGGTATGCACTTGGGCTCGCTGAGCCCCTGACTATAACTGTACCTGAGTCCGAAGGACTCTAAATCAACACCCTGGGCGTACCCGCTCGACGGGGGTGTATAGGGGCCGACCAAGGCACAATATGGGGAAACTGGCATCCCATCTTCGTCCCCTTGCGGGATGGCATATCACTCCGTAGAGTGACGTATCCTCGTCCTCTGGCGGACGAGTCGATACAGCTATTAACCCTGGGCGGTCAGGGATGCTAGGTAATCCAACCCCAATCAATACAACGGTCTCAACTAGTCATGCTGTCTGTATATCTCATAAGCCAAAACTAATAGGCGTAAGGTATTATATAAATCATGTACTGGGCTAAAAAAATAGCAATCTGCAGATGTCTGATACATGCTGTGACAGGGAAGTATAAATATGAATATAGTTCCCTGTCTAACTGTACTGGGGCAAAGGCTATACAAGCGGGTGTTTCTGCTGAAAGCTATGCTGTTCACTAGATTCCTGTATTAACATGATTTCCTATTTCTAACATGCTCCCTAAACCATATACAATTACTATTCTATATCTGGAATGCTTTACTGATGCTGTACTATCTTGCGAGGTTTCAGCTAAACACAACAATATCTTGGCAGGGCATATTATATCACATACTGAATATACTGAGCAATCTTACTCATTTATATTCGAATCTATATCATACGGATAGGTATCGTACACGTACGACCCAAAACTGCTCATATTGCACCAATATTCATAATAACACGATAATCGATTTCTAAACATGCAACTGGTCTGTAATTTACTATACCGCTTCGAGGTTACTCAACTTGCCGAGGAAACTTAACTTTACATACCTTATTTTTTGAATATTCGTCCGTCGGACGAGGCTCGGCTGGTACGTCAACTATTTTCTCCCAACTGCATTCATAAATACGTCAATCAATACTAAATACAACGTTATTATAAAGAGCAACGTTACTTTCGATTTAATTTATAGCCTAAACTTAGGCTTATCGAAAGACGGTCAAAAACTCGCTATTTTCCAGCGGCCCAGAAGGGAGAGTTATTTACTTCTCAGCTAGGAACACATAGACATAAATTTGGAGCAATTCTACTTACTTTAGTTCGGCGGCTCGCCGATTCGTCGGCCGTATTTCGTGAAACTAACTCCGTAGAAATGCTCTCTGCTGCTAAATACTAGGATATCTAGGATTAATTTGGGTTTGGGCAGCGTTTGGCAGCGTAATCGGACGAAAATATTTAATTTTCCTCGTCTTTCTCGGCTTCACTGCGTTTTCTGGAAATCTGTTAAGTGTGAAATGATTTTTAACCCGAAGTGGGGGCTTTATATACTTGGGCCTGGACAAGGGCAACGTGTCACAGAGCCATCGCGGAGGCCTCACCTCCGTGACACGCTGCCATCGCGGAGGGGTTCTGCCCCGGCTCCTCCCGCGATGGTTCGACGGGTTTCTCGTCCGATCTTTTCCCGGGCCTTTCCCTAGCACGTATGGCCTTCAAATATGCTTAACCAACGTGCGAATAGGTCATCTAAGTGCCGGGAATTCTACTGGGTATAACATTCTCCCCCCCTTAGGAACATTCGTCCTCGAATGTATACTGTCATCTAGAGGACTACTTACTTTACTTTCTGGAAAAATTTTGGCAGAGTTTCCCCTGTAATATGGACTATCGCAAAAACCTGAAATGCAGAAAAGTCCAACACAGGCTCCGCACGCAATGATCTAAGATTCACTGGATAACTAAATATCACTTCTTCTTTATCATTTACAAACACACAGTCATAAGATACTGTATAAGTAATGATACGGACATACCTGTCGTCCGACTAGGCCTGAAATAGGTGAGGGTATCTGATTTTCATATCTTCTTCAGCCTCCCACGTCATTTCCTCCCGATTTCTGTTACGCCATAATACTTTGACAGACGCAACATCTTTAGTTCTCAGCCTGCGAATCTGTCTGTCTAGGATAGCTACGGGAACCTCTTCGTAGGCTAACTCCTCTGTGACCTGAACATCCTGGACTGGAATTACTGTAGAAGGGTCCCCTACGAACTTTCTTAACATGGAAACGTGGAATACTGGGTGAACAGATGCTAATTCTGGAGGCAAGTTTAACTCATATGCCACGCGGCCTATTCTTCGCCGAATTTGGTACGGCCCAATGAATCTTGGGCTAAGCTTGCCTTTCTTGCCAAACCTCATTACCCCTTTCATCGGGGACACTTTCAGATATACCCAGTCGTTTACCAAAAATTCTAGATTTCTGCGCCGTCTATTTGCGTATGACTTCTGACGACTCTGAGCGGTCAGTAAACGTTCCCGGATAAGCTTTATCTTTTCTTCGGACTGCCGAACTATATCTGGGCCAACTAATGCTGATTCTCCTACCTCAAACCAGCCCACCGGCGATCTACATTTCTGCCCGTACAATGCCTCGAAAGGCGCCATCTGAATAGCTGAATGGTAGCTGTTATTATAAGCAAATTCGATTAACGAAAGATGTTCATCCCAGCTACCCCCAAAATCTAATACACACGCTCGTAGCATATCTTCGAGCGTCTGAATTGTACGTTCAGCCTGCCCGTCCGTCTGAGGATGGAATGCTGTGCTCAAATTAATCTGCGTCCCCAGACCTTTCTGAAATGACTGCCAGAACCTAGCTGTAAACTGTGCCCCTCTGTCTAAAATGATAGATGCCGGCACTCCATGTAACCTAACTATTTCTCTGATATATAATTCGGCATAATCCTCAGCTGAGAAGGTAGCCCTCACTGGCAGGAAATGAGCTGATTTTGTCAGCCTATCAACTATTACCCAAATGGAATCATTTCTGCGTCTAGTACGGGGTAACCCTGTTACAAAATCCATGTTTATTGCTTCCCATTTCCACATAGGTACCGTTATCTCTTGCGTCAAACCTCCCGGTTTCTGGTACTCGGCTTTTACCTGCTGACAATTAGAACATCTAGACACAAATTCAGCTATCTCAGCTTTTATACCTGGCCACCAATAGATGTCTCTGATATCGTGGTACATTTTCGTCGCCCCTGGATGAAGGGAATAGCGAGCGTAGTGTACCTCGTGCATGATCTGCCCACGAAGTCTTGAGACATTCGGGACACAGAGGCGGCCCTTACAACGTAGCACATCATCCCCGGCTATCTGAAAATCTGGCTCCTTACCTTTCTGAATTCTATCTCTAAGCTGGACTAAATCGGGATCCTCGTACTGTCGTTCTTTTACCTCTGCAACCAATGATGACACTGCAGAATTCTGAATTACGGCCCCATTATTTTCTGTTTCCATTACTCGAACGGCTAGGCCAGCTAACTGGTGGATTTCTTTGGCTAACTTCTGCTTCTCAGGTCGCAAATACGCTAAACTCCCCATTGACTTAGGCTCAGGGCATCTGCTACAACATTAGCTTTTCCGGGGTGGTATAGAATATTCATATCATAGTCTTTTAACAACTCCAACCAGCGGCGTTGCCGCAGATTCAACTCCCTCTGAGTGAAAATGTACTGTAGGCTCTTATGATCTGTGTAAATATCAACATGAACTCCGCACAGATAATGCCTCCACATCTTCAAGGCATGAATTACTGCAGCCAATTCTAGGTCATGGGTAGGGTAATTCTTTTCGTGTTTCCTCAGCTGTCTGGAAGCATATGCAATTACTCTACCATACTGCATCAACACACAGCCCAGCCCGACACCTGACGCGTCGCAGTAAATTGAATACCCTTCTGTGCCTTCCGGCAGTGCTAGTACTGGGGCGGAGGTTAACCTGTCTTTCAGTTCCTGGAAACTCTGCTCACATGCCTCCGTCCACTGAAACTTGGCTGCTTTCTGTGTCAATTTAGTTAAAGGTGCTGCAATGGTTGAGAACCCTTCAACGAACCTTCTGTAATACCCTGCTAATCCCAGAAAGCTACGAACTTCAGTCGGGGTGGTAGGCCTAGGCCATGACTTAACTGCTTCTATCTTCTGCTTGTCTACCTGTATACCAGCATCTGAAACAATATGCCCTAAAAAGGCCACTGAGTTAAGCTAGAATTCACATTTCGAGAATTTAGCATACAACTGGCGATCCCTGAGAATCTGGAGCACTGTTCGCAAATGAGTCCGGTGATCAGCTTCAGAGCGAGAATACACCAGAATATCATCAATGAATACTATCACGAACAAGTCCAGGAAAGGTCTGAAAATACTGTTCATCAGGTCCATAAAAACTGCTGGGGCATTTGTTAGTCCGAAGGACATAACCAGAAATTCAAAATGTCCATATCGGGTCCTGAATGCTGTCTTAGGGATATCTCTCTCACGTACTCGGACCTGGTGATATCCGGACCGCAAGTCAATCTTAGAAAAGTATCTGGCTCCCTGCAATTGATCAAATAAGTCATCAATTCTGGGAAGCGGGTACTTGTTCTTTACTGTAACTTTATTGAGCTGCCGATAGTCTGTGCACATTCGGAGCGAGCCATCTTTCTTTCTCACGAACAAGACTGGCGCACCCCAAGGGGAAGTACTCGGCCTGATAAAACCTTTATCTAACAAGTCTTTCAACTGCTCCTTTAACTCTCTGAGTTCTGCAGGAGCCATACGATAAGGAGGTATTGATATTGGCTGAGTGTCTGGTAGCAAGTCAATAGCAAAGTCTATTTCCCTTTCTGGGGGAATACCAGGTAACTCATCGGGAAATACATCTGGGAATTCATTTACCACTGGGACAGACTGGAGTGTCGGAGATTCTGCTTGGACATCCTGAACTCTGACAAGATGGTAAATGCACCCCTTAGATATCATCTTTCTCGCCCGAAGGTAGGAAATAAACCTACCTTTTGGCGTCGCGGTGCTGCCCTTCCACTCCCGTACTGCCTCCCCCGGGAAGTGGAATCGGACCGTTTTGGTCCAACATTCAATATTAGCAAAACATGGTACTAACCAATCCATGCCCATTATGGCATCGAAGTCTATCATTTCTAGCTCGACCAGATCTACTGTGGTCTGACGATCAGCAACCTCTACTGTACACCCGCGGTAAATTCGGCTAGCTGTGATAGAGTCACCGACGGGCGTGGAAACTAGGAAGGGCTGCTGTAATGATTCTGGTACAATACTAAACTTCCGTGCCACAAATGGAGTAATATAGGACAAGGTAGACCCTGGATCAATTAGTACATAAGCAGGGTGTGAGCAGATAGTTAGCATACCTGTCACAACATCAGGCGATGCCTCTGAATCTTGCCTCCCTGGTAGGGCATATGTGCGGCTTGGACCCGCACCTGTACTGGAGGCCCCTGATCTGCCCCGACCCCTGCCTGCTGAAACTGGGGGCCTGCACCCAGTCGAGGATGCTGTAGCTCGTGATCCTGTTGATGCCCTATCCTGTCTGTCCCGGTCCTCACGACCTCTGGCTGGGCAATCTCTCATCAAATGGCCTTCTTGGCCACAAATATAGCATACGGTGGAACCATACCTGCATGCTCCAGAATGGCGTCGACTGCATATAGGGCAAAGTGGTAGGGTATACCTACTTTGCTCCGCTCTCCTCTGTAATGGTGAGTCTGCCGTCTGCGAGCCTCTACCAGCTTCTGACTGCCCTCTACGACTGAATCTACCTCCCTGTGACTGCGGTGGAGGCGGGGGCTGGGCGGCCTGTCTGACAATCGTGGCCTGGGTCCTCCCCGGGCCTCTCTTTGTAACTCAGCTGGCCTATCCCGGCGACGCTGCTCCTGATTAACCCTTCTGATTTCCCGATGTCGCTGTCTGATGCCCTCAATATTCTGGGCAAATGCCTGGATTCAGGAAATATCCATATCTTCTCGCAGTGTGGCCGTGATACAAGTCTCGACATATTCTGGGTTCAACCCCATAATAAAACGGTGCACTCTGGATGCCATGGTATCCACGAAAGCCGGTGCATATCGAGCCAAGGAGTCAAACCGCAAGGAATATTCCCGAACACTCATGGCCCCCTGTTCCAGATGTAGGAACTGGTCTACCCGGGCCTGTCGGATTTCCCGCAGCAAATAGTGATCTAGAAAGGCTCCTGAAAAGCTGGACCAGGTGGGAGGGGGAACATCTCTCCCTCGGGACCTCTCCCAGCTTTCATACCATAACACCGCAATATCTCGCAACCGGAATGCGGCCAATTCAACTGACTCAGTAGGCGTAGCATGCATAACCCTGAAGATTCTCTGCATCTGATCCAGAAAATCCTGAGGGTCCTCTGTGCGATCCGTGCCCGTGAACTATGGGGGATTCAGGGCTAAGAACTCTCGGACCCTCGAACTACCGGGCCCTCCTGATGCTTCTGCAACTGTGGATGGCATTTGCTGCCGCTGAGCGGCCATCACCTGTGCTATCATAACTACAGCACTCCTAACTTCTTGATTGGAAGGCATCGGTATAGGAATTGCTGAAGATACTGTCGCTCCAAACGGCTCCTGATGTGGTGGAGACTGCTGAGGAGGCTGAGATGAAGCCTCTATAGGGCCCTCTGATCGGGCTGTCTCCAAATGAGGGGGAGGCATCCTGCTGGTGCCTTCCCCTGCTGCAATGTCTAAGCTCCGACCTGTGACGGGATGGCGCTGGTCTGACATTATCTGTAGCCAAAGAATATGATAAGATTTTAGGAATTCAACCCTATACTATACCGCTCTATGGCACAACTGAATCAGAATAAAGACAACCATCCTATCATGCCTTGCAGCCTCCTACCCATAGGATGTGGTGCACAACACATCCATGGACAGGACTCTACTTAGCACGGCTTGCAGACTCCCTGGGATACGACCTGCTCTGATACCAAGTTTGTCACACCCCGCCTTGGGGGGTATGACTGGCACCTGGTGCCCTACTAGGACCTGACCTGCTGGACTGTTAAGCCTGGGCGCATCTGGCGCCTGGCTGGCGCTAACTCACATTTCTGGAAACAAAGGGCTATATAACGGCTGTAAATACAGCCCCCGGCCCATTGGCCTATAGCCTCCTGTACCTGCACTAGCAGCTGACCAGAAACATAGTAATTCAGGGAAACCTATGCGGGCCGACAAGGCCACCATGCTGTCTAGTTATCTATAACTCAAACATAGCATACTAAGAAGCTACGTGACCGGCAAGGTCACCACTACTGGCGAACTATGGCCTCACACGGCCATTACAACAGAAAGAAAGAGTAAAGGCAACTATACAACTGCACGGCCCCACACGACCGGCTCATCTGACCACAGGGAATACATACAGACTGCAAGCCTCTAGGAATAGTAATAGAACTGGCCGGGACAGGGCCCCGACCTACCCGTACTGTATACAACAAAAGAAACTGAACTACACCTCTGAAATTCAGCCTCCGGATGACTGGAGCTAAATACTCAACCGCTGACAGGGAGTCACGTAGAATCACCTGCTCGTCTAGGAGTACCTGCAGGCAAGTAATGCAGCGCCCCACTGGGCGTCAGTACCGCTGGTACTGAGTATGTAAAGCAACTGAAATAATATAACTGAAACAACATCTGAAAGCAATAATATGACTGGTGAAGCTGAAGTAGGAGGAATAACTTAACTGTCTGATGATGTAGATCGTACCTGTTCTTACTGATACCGAAGGAAGTAGGAATCATACCTGGAAGCGTATCATTCTACTACCAACCCACTCGCGTCTAATATAACATGGCATAATATACATAACATAACACAACACATACAAACCTTACCCGGCCCCCATAAGCCGGGAGGTACAATCAACACAGAATCTATGCCCCTACCCCGGTCATCCCATCTCCTATAGTGGCTGTAAGCATCCTGCCGGTCCCTGGGTATGCACTTGGGCTCGCTGAGCCCCTGATTATAACTGTACCTGAGTCCGAAGGACTCTAAATCAACACCCCGGGCGTACCCGCTCGATGGGGGTGTATAGGGGCCGACCAAGGCACAATATGGGGAAACTGGCATCCCATCTTCGTCCCCTTGCGGGACGGCATATCACTCCGTAGAGTGACGTATCCTCGTCCTCTGGCGGACGAGTCGATACAGCTATTAACCCTGGGCGGTCAGGGATGCTAGGTAATCCAACCCCAATCAATACAACGGTCTCAACTAGTCATGCTGTCTGTATATCTCATAAGCCAAAACTAATAGGCGTAAGGTATTATATAAATCATGTACTGGGCTAAAAAAATAGCAATCTGCAGATGTCTGATACATGCTGTGACAGGGAAGTATAAATATGAATATAGTTCCCTGTCTAACTGTACTGGGGCAAAGGCTATACAAGCGGGTGTTTCTGCTGAAAGCTATGCTGTTCACTAGATTCCTGTATTAACATGATTTCCTATTTCTAACATGCTCCCTAAACCATATACAATTACTATTCTATATCTGGAATGCTTTACTGATGCTGTACTATCTTGCGAGGTTTCAGCTAAACACAACAATATCTTGGCAGGGCATATTATATCACATACTGAATATACTGAGCAATCTTACTCATTTATATTCGAATCTATATCATACGGATAGGTATCGTACACGTACGACCCAAAACTGCTCATATTGCACCAATATTCATAATAACACGATAATCGATTTCTAAACATGCAACTGGTCTGTAATTTACTATACCGCTTCGAGGTTACTCAACTTGCCGAGGAAACTTAACTTTACATACCTTATTTTTTGAATATTCGTCCGTCGGACGAGGCTCGGCTGGTACGTCAACTATTTTCTCCCAACTGCATTCATAAATACGTCAATCAATACTAAATACAACGTTATTGTAAAGAGCAACGTTACTTTCGATTTAATTTATAGCCTAAACTTAGGCTTATCGAAAGACGGTCAAAAACTCGCTATTTTCTAGCGGCCCAGAAGGGAGAGTTATTTACTTCTCAGCTAGGAACACATAGACATAAATTTGGAGCAATTCTACTTACTTTAGTTCGGCGGCTCGCCGATTCGTCGGCCGTATTTCGTGAAACTAACTCCGTAGAAATGCTCTCTGCTGCTAAATACTAGGATATCTAGGATTAATTTGAGTTTGGGCAGCGTTTGGCAGCGTAATCGGACGAAAATATTTAATTTTCCTCGTCTTTCTCGGCTTCACTGCGTTTTCTGGAAATCTGTTAAGTGTGAAATGATTTTTAACCCGAAGTGGGGGCTTTATATACTTGGGCCTGGACAAGGGCAACGTGTCATAGAGCCATCGCGGAGGCCTCACCTCCGTGACACGCTGCCATCGCGGAGGGGTTCTGCCCCCGCTCCTCCCGCGATGGTTCGACGGGTTTCTCGTCCGATCTTTTCCCGGGCCTTTCCCTAGCACGTATGGCCTTCAAATATGCTTAACCAACGTGCGAATAGGTCATCTAAGTGCCGGGAATTCTACTGGGTATAACATGTTCATAGCTGGATCATACAGACGATAGGCTTTGGACTCGTCACTTACTCCAAGCAAGACGCATTTAAAGCTTCGATCATCAAGTTTGGTTCTCTTCTGCTCTAGAATATGGGCATGTGCAATTGAACCAAATACTCTGAAGTATTCCACATTTGGTTTTATGCCCGACCACTTCTCCTCAGGAACCATATCTTTGATTGCCTTTGTATAACTGCGATTCAGAACATGAGCTGTCCATCTAGCTGCTTCTGGCCACAACTTCTTCGGAATCTCTTTCTCAGATAAAAGACATCGTACCATGTTCATGATGGTCCGATTCCTTCTTTCTGCAACTCCGTTTTGCTGGGGAGTGTAGGCAGCTGTTAATTGTCGCTTGATCCCATTATTTTTGCAGAAGTTGTTGAATTCATTTGACGTAAATTCTCCTCCCCGGCCAGTTCTGAATCCACGTATGGCTGTTTTTGCTTCATTTTCAACAAGATTTTTGAAATTTTTGAATGTTTCAAAAGCTTCTGATTTATCTGCAAGAAAATAGATCCACGTCTTGCGGGAAAAATCATCTACAAGTACCAGTAAATACTTCTTACCACTGTGAGAGGTTGGAGTGATGGGTTTACAAAGATCTCCATGGATCAATTCCAGTTTGTTTGATGCTCTCCATTTGCTGTTTTTTGGAAATTTTTGCCGTTGTTGCTTCCCAACATTGCAGACTATGCAAACTTTGACAGCTTCCTTCATTTTGGGTAATCCTTCCACCATTTGTTTTTGCTGCATGATTTGAATAGATTTACTATTCAAATGCCCAACCTCTTGTGCCACAGAGCCCTTAAATCTTCATCTTCTATTTTCAAACATTTGTCAACCAATGGCTTCATCTTTGCATGAACTAAAAACATGCGATTTGCCGTCATCTGTGTGTTTATTATCAGGCCCCTCTGTTGATGATAGATTCTGCAGGTTCCTTCTTTGATTATAATCACCAAGCGCTTCTCCTGCAGCTGTCCTATACTTAGCAGATTGTTGGTGAGATTTGGGACATAGTAGACATTTGTCACAGTTTGTGTGATACCTTCAACTTCGAATCTGACACTGCCTCTTCCTTCAACTGCCATTTTTGAGCTATTTCCCAACCTGATAATATGTTTGAAACTTTCGTCAAGCTCAATGAACCATGTTTTGTTTCCTGTCATATGATTTGAGCACCCGGAATCGAGAAACCAAATGCCTTCTCCTTCATCTTTACTGTTCTTTGTGTACGCCATCAGCAGCAGTTCTTCCTCCTCGTCGAATTCAGCATAATTGACAGCTTCTTTTTCTAAGCCTGGACATTCAAATTGGTAATGTCCTTGCTTTCCACATCGAAAACAATTTATGATTGACCGGTTCACAAAAGATCTACCTCTTCCTCGTCCTCTAGAGTGACCTCTTCCTCTCTGAAATGTCCCTCTGCCTCTTCCTTGCCCATATCTTGGCACATTCTCCACCTGCAGAACCTGCTCTTCACTCCTCTTATCAATCACCTTTTGTTCATGCACAAGCAACGAGGCTTGCAATTCATCGACAGTTAATTTGTCAATGTCTTTGGATTCTTCAATTGAGCATACTACGAAGTTGAATTTATCGGTGAGACTTCGAAGTATTTTCTCAACAATTTTGACATCCAGCATATCTTCTCCGCAATTCCTCATGTCATTGGCAGTAGACATAACTCTTGTAAAATACTCAGAAACACCTTCTCCTGCTTTCATCTCTAAAGTTTCGAATGTTCTCCGAAGTCGTTGAAGCTGGGCTCGCTTCACTCTAGCATTTCCTTGATATTTGAGTTTCATTGAATCCCACAATTGCTTGGATGTATCCTTTTGAATGATGGTTTTCAGAATACTCTTATCAATGGATTGAAAGAGATAATTCTTTGCTTTGAGATCTTTGATTCTTGCTTCTTCGATTGCCTTTTGCTGGGCTGCGTTTAGTGCTTCATTTTCCTTTGGTCCTCGAAGCCAGATTGAACAACACTCCAATATTCTTTGGAACGCAGGATATTTTCCATGACCAAGCTCCAATGCTCGTAGTCTCCATCGAATTTAGGAACACAAGGTGTAGCAAAGCTTCCAGAGTCACTTGCCATTTTTCAGTGTCTTTCCTCTCAAACACTCAATTTGCGTATTTTTTCTCAGGTCCTTATTTGCTCTGATACCAAATAAAGGAACTGATAATTTTATTGAAGGATAACTATGGCTTTTATAAAGCCTCACAAAAAACAGAATAGCTAACAAACAGAATTAAAGAACGAATCAAACTCCTACAAAACAGGTATTTAAAAACAAATAGAAGACTGCTGCCTATTCTTTAGCCATGACATTGCAGACCAATTCATAAGCCTATTATTAAGCTATAACGTTCCAGACCAAGTCAGTAACTCCAACATCAATTATTTGTGAGGCTCAATCGGGGTTCATACCAAGGAGGAAGATTGGAGATAACATCATTCTAGCTCATGAATTGGTTCAATCCTACTCTAAAAAGCACATCTCAGCAAGATGCATGATCAAAATTGACCTCCAGAAGGCATATAAATCAGTAGAATGGATATTCTTGAAACAAATCATGGTGGAGATTGGATTCCCTAGAAAGTTTATAGAATGGACTATGGAATGTATTAGTATTGTCAGCTACTCCATATTGATTAATGGAGAACCCACTCAACCTTTGGTGCAGCTAAAGGCTTGAGGCAAGGGGACCCTTTATCCCCTTCCTCTTTGCCATATCCATGGAGTACCTCAGCAGGAAATTAGCAAGCCTCAAGTCTAATGATGCATTTAAGTTTCATTCCAAATATGCAAAAGTGGGAATTACTCATATTAGCTTTGCATATGATTTACTTTTATTTGCAAAAAGGGATGTCTTCTCTGTTAAGGCTCTATATGAATGCTTTAGGGAATTCTCTGGAATGTCGAGTTTTCAGAAATTAGAATTGGTTCACTACCTTTCAAATATTTGGGCATTCCCTTATCTACTAAGAAAGTGACCATCATGCAATGAAAGCCCCTTATTGATAAGATTATCGAGAAAGTAGCTTCATGCACAGCTAAAAAACTGTCATACATTGGGAGAGTTCAACTAGTTCAAACAGTACTCTTTGGTATGCAGGCTTACTGGCATAACTGTTTCGCATTCCTGCAAGGATTCTCAAGCTCATAGAAGGCTATTGTAGATCGTACATGTGGTCGGAAACTAATGAAATCACAAAGAAGTCTCTCATAGCTTGGTCCATAATCTGTTTGCCTAAAGCCTATGGAGGACTGAACTTGATTAATTTGCAGTTATGGAATAGAGCAGCTATTGCTAAAACCTGTTGGGTTATGTCAAACAAAAAAGATAGCCTTTGGATCAAGTGGATACATACATATTATATTAAGGGGCGGCTACTTTTGGAGATGGTTATTCCAGCACAGGCATGCTGGATGGTGAGGAAAATTCTTGAGGCCAGAAGTACACTGAGCAATATTCAACCAATTATCCAAACTAGCAGAGGGATGATTAGACAAATTCATATACAGATGGTGCTGATACTCCCAGAATGCCATGGAAATTCCTAATGTTTCAGAACCACGCCAGGACAAAGGCTATTTTCACTATGTGGTTGCATCTACATGGTAGATTATTGACTACAGATAGGCTGATTAAACAGGGAATAGGAAAGGATTCAAAATGCTTCTTATGCAATACAGAAGATGAATCCAGTGAGCACCTTTTCACAAGATGCTCCTATGCGCAAAGGATTATGGAACAGAATTTTCACCTAGATACATGAACAAGGATGGATCTAGTTGGAGTTGTATTAGTATCAAAACTGGGTTGTTCGCATGGCTAAAGGGAAATAAGTCACGAGCTATCATATTTAGACGTGTATTTGCAGAGGTGATTCATGCTATTTAGATTGAAAGGAACTTGAGAATCTTTTAGCAAAGATATAGAAATTGGCAAGCAATAGCCAGAGAAATTGCATATGTCTACAATGTGAGAATACCTGCGAGATGGAGCCACCTGCTAAATAGTCTAGCCTTTAAAATAGAGTGATCATTTGAATTATTAATTCATAGCAGTAGTAGTCTGGAAGTATACTTGATAGGATAGCTAGTATTGTTTACTAAGTTATGGTATTGTAAATATTACTTCGTGCATGGTTAATAAACAAATTAGTTACCAAAAAACAATAATATATTCCTATGACATATTCTATATATTAAAAATCTATATCTATACTATTAAAAATGTGAAAACCCTTAAAAATATTGATTGAATTTTTTCCCTTTATAAAGATATCGCAATAGATAAAATTATCATTTACTATTTTTATATAATTATTTATTTAAAATTATTATTTTTAATTATTTCCATTATCTTATTTTATCACATTAGGCTTTTTAGTTCTGGCACAACTCTACCTGTGGTGTAAATCTTAAAAAAAAGAATTTCACCAAAATTTTTAATCTTTTTTGATAGTCATAATTTTTTTTGATTTTATTTTATTATATTAGATTTTCTACTTGTGCGATAACTCTATGTAAATCTTTAAAAAAGAAAAAGAAGAAGCAGAAAAAAGAAAACCTTCGACGATAGTTTTTTATTTCTTTGTTGATTTGGTAATTTTTTTGTCCATTTCAGATGATATATAGGGAATTTTTACAATGTTTTTTCTTTTTTTTTTTAGTCACGAAAGGTTTTTTTTTCTTTTTAATAGTGATGCCCTAATACGCTTATACTTTCAATTTTTTTTATTTATAAATTCTTTCACTTTTATAAAGAAATTTATAATTACGTAATTTACTTTATCAATTTTTCTATATCAACACCGATGATTCAATCTTCAACCTTATATGTTTTCATGTTAATCTATCTTTTTTTAATGTTATGATTTTTTTATGTTGTAAATTTAAAAAAGACAATAGTATTGTTATGTCATCTCAAATTTAGTCTATAATTAATACTTAGATTATCTTCTTTAGTTGAGTCTAACATTAATACTATGTTATCTCCTTTAATTAAGTCTTATATTGATATTATGTGATTAAATTTTTGTATTATTTGTAACTGACATTTTTTATCTACTCATACATTCACAAGTTTCATCCATTTAGGTAAAATAATCTCTTCATCTTATATAATAAATTATTTTATAAAATTATAAATTATTCTAATTATAACTCTTGTGAACAATTTATTTTAGATAATCTTGCAATGGAATTTAAAAAGAATTTCGTGAATGAAATTGTGCCACTTAATAACTTAAGGCAATATGATTCCCATTGGATAATAAAAGTCATAGTAATTGAAACTGGATTAATAAAAGAGTATAAAAAGGGAACAAGAGAAAACACATGAATGACTATAACATTAGTTGACAAAGTGGTAATAATTTTTTTGTATTATATTCTATATTTGAGTTCTTATCTATTTTAATTATATTTTATAGTTTTATATATATATATATATATATTATTACCATTAAAGTTTAATTTTTTGCAAGACACAAAAATTCATGCTATACTTTTCAATAATTATATTTCAGTGAAAAAATATTTACAACAAGACAAGATTTGTTACATCATACACGGACACATTAATAGTGTTAATCCTAATTTGGTATTAGTAAACAAGGAGATTGATGTTGGATTTAATGACAACACTATAGTTCAAAAATGCAACAATCACTTTTCTACTGTTACTTTTCAAACAATTTTGAAGATGCAATAAAATCTTCCGATAGAACAATCTTTGGTAATTTTTTTAGATTTCATCAACTAATCTAGCATTCAATATATGCATATTTCACTCCTATTTACTTAACAAAATATTCTTTGTAGAATATAAACACGAAAGTCCTTAGAAATGTTGATTGAACTTTTTATCCTTCACTAAAAGATTCTACAATGTAATTTATTATTTTTCTCAATTAGTTGTTATAATTATTATATATATTTATTAATTTGTAAAAAGTAAAACTCCTAATATTTAGTATTTTAAATTTGGCTAAAATTTTTCTTTTTAAAATCTTTCCTTATTTGAACTATAGTAAAAGTCCTTAAATTTAAGACTTTAAAATCATTAACAATTTTGTTAATTTTTATATCAATCCATTATTTACTAAACTAACTAATTATCTATCATAATATTTCAATACAGAAAAAATAAATTAAAGAGTGTAATTTTATTATGTATTAATACGTGAATTCCTTCTTCTTCTAACAAAAATTGTATAATTGAAAAAAGAATATAGAAAGATAACATACTTTAAGTTATTTCAATTAATCGAGTACTCTTGTTATTCATCCTTTTTAGTTAAATCTATATTATTTTTTCCATTTCAATTTATGTGAAGTGTTTGACTAAATACATAGATTAAGAGAAAGAGAAAAAAATTGAGCTGAAATCATCTCATAAAAGGTAAAATGAGAAGTTTAAAATTAAGTTATTACTAAATATTTAAAGTACGAAGCATCGTAGCAAAATGTCATTCACCTGTTTACCCTTTTAAAAATAGAGTTCACACTTGATAAAATAGTTATTTAATTATTTTTTAATATTTAAAATTTTAAAATTAATCAAACTTTAATATATATATAGTGTATTTAAGTGTTGATGTAAAAGTTAAAACAAGTAATCGAACAAATTGAAGAAAAAACTATTGAATTGGATCAAGATCTTAAACATAATCATTTATCAATTTAAAATTTATAATTTTCTTTCTAACTTTATATATTGTTACACATACACATCTTTATTTATTTATGCTATTTTTATATTTGTTCTTATTAATATGAGGGATACGTGTGAGGTGCGTACATATAGACTAGTTATATTAAAAGCGTTAAAATCCTTATAAATGTTAATTAAACTTTTTGCCCTTTATTAAAAGATATTGCAATAGAAAAAATTATCATTTACTCTTTATATACAATTTTTATTTTAAATTATTTACATCACCTTATTTTATAATGTTAAGTTTTCTATTTATGGAATAATTTTATTTGTAGTGTAAATCTAAAAAAATATAAAGTTAAAAACCTTCATGAAAGTTTTTTTCACCTTTTTGATGGCAGAGAAATTTTACAAAAAAAATTCGTTCCTTTTTAACTTTTTTTCTTTTTTTTTCATAGTCACGATTTTTTTTTCTTTTTGATAATTTTTTAAAATAGTAATGCCCTAATATTTTTATATTTTTAATTTTTTTTTAATTTATAAAGTCTTCCATTTTTATAAAAAATATTTATAATTGCATAATTAAATTCATCAACTCTTCTACATCAACACCTTTGATTCAATCCCCAACCTTGTGTCTTTTCGTGTAAATTTTTTCTACATGTTATGACTTTTTTTATGTTGTGAATTTGAAAGACAATAGTAACTACTATTCCAGATCAAGTTCTTTATATTCAAAATAATTTAACTTAGATTATCTTATTTAGCTGATGTAATACCTCGAAAGACCTAAGATCAGACCTGGAAGTTAAAACGGAGAAAACTTAAAATCTGGCATCAAGTCATAGAATGAGTCATTCTGTGACCCGTGGGGTGGACCATGAGTCGTGAGGTGACTCGTGGCGAGGTACTGGGCTTGAGCTAAAAGAGTTGTTGGGGGGGGGGGGAGGAGGGTCATCACGACCATGACCACCGGTCGTGGTCAGGTCCCACGGCTCATCTGGTCAGTTGTGGCCAGCGAAATTAAAAGGGGAAGGGTGAGTGGCGGTGCACATGATGGATAGACCCCACGAGTCATGGTCAGGCACCACAATTCGTTGGGTGGATCATGGTTATCAGGTAAATAATGATCTGGGGTTGAGGCAGTGGAGACAAAGAATAGTGACCACGAGTCATGGTCACCGGTAACGACTCGTATGATGGCCCTTTACGAATTTTAGGTGAAATTCTGGCAGTATACTTAATGACTGATGCAACGACTCGTGGATGGTGGCAACGACTCGTTAGGTCTCTCGTGGGGACTGACGAGCAGTTATTTTCTGCGAAGTTATTAAGGGTATTCTCATCATTCCTATGCTTTAAGGCCTTATACTATGTCGTTTTAAGCTTTTTCCAGAGTATATTAAGGTGGGATAAGCCATTCTAGCCTATTCTAAATCTATGCATGTAAAGTTAGGAAGTTAGAGAGGAGATCAAGCTTAAGCCCTTCCAATTCTTCTCAAATTCTTCTTGGACATTCAAAGAAGTGTAAAAATCAGCCTGAATCAGGTATGTAGGGTTATGAATGGGTGACTTTATTCACACCCATGCCCAATCCCTCTCTAATTCATGAAAATCTATGAGTTGATTCTATGAGATTTTAACCCGATGCATGAAATTCTTAAATCTATGTCAGGGGTATGATCTAAGTATGTTTTAATTGATGAAGTACAATTCATGGGCAAGTTTTATCATGTTTTCAATTACTAATCATGTTTACTATTTTTCCAAATTATGATGCCCATTCATGAAAGCTTATGAGAAGATGAGATTTAAGAAATATGTTCATGTATGATGGATTTTTATGAGAAAAGCATGTTTCCAATCTACCCATCTTATGTTTATATTTTCAAAGTGAATCAAGTAAATTTTCAAGCATGTTAAAGTATAGGGAAATGACCATATGTTCAAGTATGATTATAATTTTACGAATTTATCTTACCACATGATTTTGGAGCGAAGACTCCTATTTATGTTCAGCTTGTGGTATGGTTTGAGCCAAGGCTCCTCATGTATGATTCATATTTATGTATTCAGGATTATTCAGCTTCGTCAATAGACGATGGTCAGCTTCGTTGAAAAATGATGGAGAGCATATGTATGTTTTGGGAGTAGTGTCTAGCACTGAGTAGGCTATGGGTCAGTCAACCCTATGCCTCAGAACTACGCGCTAACGTAGGTATGATAAGATTATATTGGGACCTCATATGTGAGCTATACCCTGCCCTGATTAGGTCACGAGACTTGATATCGATATCATGATATCATTCTTAGCCCTGACAAGGCTTTGGACGGCTCTACCCACTTGAGTGTGATAGTTGGGACCACGTAAGCTCTATCGTGGTATGTTGGCTAAAAGACGAGTCTCCCATTGTTCCTCATGATTTCAATTATGCATGTTTATCACTCATGTTGTATATACCTATATATGTTCAAAAGCAGGTTTGACCCAATATTCAGCTTTATTTATGACTATCAGATTTCAGCTTTGGGTCAATCGATTCAGTTATGATGTTATGTTATGTTGAGATCATGTTTTCAGAAGGATAGCATGCAATCCCTACTCTCATATTCTTATTTAGTTTATGTTTTACATTATGCATGTTTTAAATGATTTTACTTATTTAAGAGGTTTTACTTACCTTGGATACTCGATACATTCCACGTAATGACCGCATACTCTATGGTATATCATTTCATGATACAGGCCTCGACACTAGTCTCAGCCCCGTCAGTAGCTAGTTCCAGAGTTAGCACCCAGCTTAGTGGTGAGTCCTCATCTCCCGAGGACCGTTTCCTTTCATATTTTGATGTACTTTCAATTTCAGTGATAGAGAGTTAGTTAGGGTCTTGTTCTATCAACTCATCAAACTTAGAGGCTTTGTAGACAATAAAATGTATTCAACTTCAGATTCGTGTGTTTTTGATGTTATGTTTATTTTAGATTTCTGCAAAGATTATCATGTCAATCCTTCTGTTTAATTAATTGAGTTAGATGTATGTTCATGACATGGGTCGACTTGGGGTCTCTTGGGGCTCCTTGTCTCGTGTCTCAATCCGGGCCTACGTTCGGGGCGTAACAAACTTGGTATTAGAGCAATATGTTTGAAGTGCCCTAGGGTGTCTGAAAGCCGCATTGAGTAGAGTCTTTTTCATGAGTGTGAAGCGCGCCACACTTATGATGAAGAGGCTATGAGACGTTTAGGAAATGTTCCCTTCTTTCATGATTTATGTCATGTGATGAAATGTCCTCCTATCCTTCAAACTTGTGCTATTTGTGATTGCAGAATCATGGTTCCCCGTAGAGTAAATGGTAGGAGGAATGGAAATGGAAACAACCACGAGGAGGGAAAAGAGAGAGGGCACCAACATGCCCCACCAGTCCAGGAGCACCATGCACCGAAGCCGGTTGCCCATGCTGAGTTTTGGACAGCTATTTAGATGCTAGGGTATGCCTTGACCGCTCAGGTCAACCAGCAGGCAGTGGCGCATGTCCCGCAAAACAAAAATGCGGTGGTAACTTAAGTCAGAGATTTCTTGAGAATAAACCCGCCAGAGTTCCTTGGGTCAAAGGTAGATGAGAACCCATATGAGTTCATTAAGATTGTGAAGATCACCTAGGTAATGGGGGTGAATGGATTTGATTGTGTTGAGTTGGCCTCATATCAGTTGAAAGGGGTCGCACGCATATGGTTTCGACAATGGAAAGAGAGTAGGGCCGCCGGAGCAGGCCCTGTCACTTGAGAGGAATTCCATGTTGCGTTCCTAGATCGGTTCTGCCCTCACGAGATGAGGGAGTTGAAGGCAATCGAGTTCGTGAATCTTTAGCAAGGGAAAATGACGGTGTAGGAGTATGCCCTTGAGTTCACTCGCTTATCAAAGTACGCCCCAAAGTTAGTGGTTGATCAGAGGGCGCGGGTGAGCAGTTTTGTTCATGGCGTGGTGAGCTATTTGGACAAGGATTACAGGACCGCTATGCTCCACCAGGATATGGATTTCCCTCGGATAGTCTTGTACGCCCAACAGATGGAGGCGACGCATATGAGGGAGAGAGAGGCCAAGAGGGCCAGGACCGATAGCTACAGGTTCTCTCAGCTGAGGTCAAGTGGCGGGCACCGACCATAGACTCACCAGAGATCTTCAGCCCCAACATCTTCAGCGTTGAGTGTTCCATCCAGACCTAGGCACGACCATAGAGGGCGAGCATCAGGCTCTAGGGGTCAGAACAGCAGGCCTATAGATTCTGGCATCCCAGTTTGCGACAGGTGTGGTCAGGGGCACACAGGCCGGTGCTTGGCTGGTACAGGTGCTTGCTTCAGGTGTGGGAAGCCCGGAAATATGCTCAGAGACTGCTAGCAGTGAGATAGGTCATGATGGGGGTTGAGGCCCAGCTTCTAGTTCAGCAGCTCCAGTAGCACGTCCCTCCCAGCAGGGTGCTTCGACTAGTTCAGCAGCTCCAGTAGCACATCCCTCCCAGCAGGGTGCTTCGACTAGTTCAGCTGGCGGTCAGCGCCAGAACAGATTCTATGCTATCGCATCCCGTTAGGAGAAGGAGACTTCCCCCGATGTAGTTACTGGTATGTTACGAGTTCTCCATCTTGATGTATATGTTTTGTTAGATCCGGGGGCTACCTTGTCTTTTGTGACACCTTATATGGCTAGTAATTTCGGAGCCAGTCCCAAAGTCTTGTCAGAACCCTTCTCAGTCTCTACTCTAGTGGGTGATTCAGTCGTAGCTAGACGGGTGTATAGAGGTTGCCCGATCGTAGTCCTTCAGAAAATCACCTCAACAGATCTAGTAGAGTTATCCATGACCGATTTTGATGTTATTCTCGGCATGGATTGGCTATTTGCATGTTATACCCAGACAATAGAGTTCAGCTTTCTGGGTGAGCTAGTCTTAGAGTGTAAGGATAGTTTAGCCATGCCTGTAGGTCATTTCATTTCCTACCTTAAGGCTAGAAAGATGATATCCAAAGGTTATGTGTACCATCTAGTTAGGGTTAAGGATGCTAAGTCCGAGACCCCGACCATCCTGTCAGTTCAGTAGTATGTGAGTATCCAGAAGTGTTCCCTGATGATTTACTGAGAATCCCTCCCGAGCGAGAGATTGATTTTGGTATTGACCTTTTTCTCGACACGCAACCTATATCTATTCCTCCCCACAGAATGGCTTTAGCCGAGCTAAAGGAGTTGAAAGAACGGTTAAAGGACCTGTTAGATAAGGGTTTCATTAGACCGAGCAAGTCCCCATGGGGTGCACCATTTCTCTTTGTCCAAAAGAAAGATGGCTCTCTCCGTATGTGTATTGATTATCAACAATTGAACAAGGTCACCATCAAGAACAGGTATCCTCTACCTAGGATTGATGATTTATTTGACCAGCTCTAGGGTGCCAAGTGTTTCTCGAAGATAGATCTTAGATCCGGGTACCATCAACTCAGAGTTCGAGAGAGTGACATCCCGAAGACAGCCTTCAGGACGCGGTATGGTCATTATGAGTTTGTAGTTATGTCTTTTCAACTAACGAATGCTCCTGTAGCATTTATGGACTTGATGAACAGGGTGTTCAAGCCATACCTGGATATGTTCGTGATTGTGTTTATTGATGACAATACTCTCGGAGTGAGGAGGAGCATAGCGCTCATTTTAGGGTGGTACTACAGACTCTCAAGGATCGCCAGCTATATGCTAAATTCAGCAAGTGCGAGTTTTGGTTGAATTATTGGCATTTTTGGGCCATGTGATATCAAGTGAGGGCATACAAGTGGATTCTCAGAAAATAGAAGAGGTCAAGAATTGGCCTAGACCGGTGAATCCTTCAGATATTCGGAGCTTTTTGGGCTTAGTAGGCTACTATCGGAGATTTATTGAAGGTTTCTCATCTATTTCAGCACCCTTGACCAAAATTGACTGAAAAGAAGGTGAAATTCCAATGGTCAGAGGATTGTGAGAAGAGCTTCCAAGAGTTGAAGACTCGACTTACCTCAGCGCCTTTGTTGACCCTACCGGAGGATACCGATGGGTTCGTGGTGTATTGTGATGCTTCAAAGATCGGACTTAGGTGTGTATTGATGCAACACGATAAAGTTATAGCATATGCTTCTAGACAGCTGAAAGTTCATGAGAGGAATTACCTAACCTATGATCTTGAATTGGCGGCGATGGTATTTGCCTCAAAGATATGGAGACATTATTTGTATGGGGTCCATGTGGATGTGTTTACGGACCATAAGAGTTTGCAATATGTGTTTACCTAGAAGGATCTCAATCTTCGTCAAAGGAGGTGGTTGGAGCTGCTCAAGGACTATGATATGAGTATGCTTTACCATCCGGGTAAGGCTAATGTAGTAGCAGACGCACTTAGTAGACTCTCTATGGAGAGTGTGTCCCATGTGGATGAGGGAAGAAAGGAGTTGGTGAAGGATGTGCATCGACTTGCAAGGTTGGGAGTGCGGTTGGTTGACTCGACCGATGGTGGTGTTATTGTTCAGAACATATCTGAATCATCCTTGGTAACCAATGTAAAAGCTAGACAAGACGAGGATCGATTTTAGTAAAGATAACGGAATCCGTTCAAAATCAGAAGGTAGAGGTCTTCTCTAAAGGGGGAGATGGTGTGCTTTGATACCAGGGTCGCTTATGTGTTTCGAATTTTGGTGATTTGAGGAATCGGATATTACACGAGGCTCATGTATCCAGGTATTCTATCCATCCAGATGCCACCAAGATGTACCGTGATTTAGGGGAAGTCTATTGGTGGAATGGCATGAAGAAGGACATTGCATAATTTGTGGCTAAGTGTCCAAAGTGTCAGCAAGTGAAGGTCGAGCATCAGAGACCGGGAGGTGTGCTTCAGGATATTAATATTCCTACTTGGAAGTGGGAAGAAATCAATATGGACTTCATCACAGGGTTTCCTTGCACACTCGACGACAATATGACTCCATTTGGGTTGTTGTACACAAGTTGACCAAAGCCGCTCATTTCTACTGGTTAAATCCACAGATCTGGCGGAAGATTATGCCAAACTATATATTTGAGAGCTAGCTCAATTGCATGAAGTGCCTTTATACATCATATCAGATAGAGGTACCCAATTTACCTCTCAGTTTTGGAGGTCGTTTCAAAAGGGACTAGGTACTCAGATTAAGCTCAGCATAACATTTCACCCGCAAACGGATGGTCAAGTGGAGCGGACAATTCAGACTCTCGAGGACATGTTGAGAGCATGCGTGATTGACTTCAAAGGTAGTTGGGATGATCATTTGCCTCTTATTGAGTTTGCATACAATAACAACTACCATTCCAGCATTCAGATGGCTCTGTTTGAGGCTCTCTATGGGTGGAGATGTAGATCACCTATTGGTTGGTTCGAAGTTGGTAAAGCTGCGATAATAGGACCAGATTCAGTCCATGAGAATGTGGAGAAGGTTCAGCTTATATAGGACAGGTTGAAAATGACTCAAAGTCTCCAAAAGTCCTATGTCGATATGAGAAGGAGAGAACTCGAGTTCGAAGTGGATGATTGGGTGTTTCTAAAGGTGTCTCCCATGAAGGGAGTGATGAGGTTTGAAAAGAAAGGAAAACTCAGCCCTCATTATGTTAGCCCCTACCGGGTTGTGAAACGGGTTGGCAAGGTGGCATATGAATTTGAGTTGCCCACAGAATTAGCTTCCGTGCATCCTGTTTTCCATGTATCGCTCTTAAAGAAGTGTTTGGGTGATCCCGCTCTAGTTGTCCCGGTGGACAGTGTCTGTGTGAAAGACAACCTTAGTTATGAAGAGGTTTCCGTGGAAATACTAGATTGTCAGATTCGAAGGCTAAGGAACAAGGAAGTAGCTTCAGTTAAATTTTTATGTAGGAATCAGCAGGTTGAGAGAGCTACGTGGGAAGCCGAAGCGGACATGATGGCTAGATACTCACACCTATTCCCTTCCGGCTGAGTTCCAGCTTGAGGTATCTGTTTTTGCCCTAAAACTCTAATTATTTTTCATGTTCAGTTCATGTAACCCCAGTTTCTTTAATATTTGTGGATATGTGTATGATTCATGAGTTCACTTCAGCCATGTGGTTTAAATCAGAGATAGTCATTCCGTCAGTTTTCGGCTTAAATGATCAGTATTTGAGTACGATGATTGCATTTCTATATTTCCTGTATGTTTTTCCAACATTCGAGGATGAATATTCATAAGGGGGAGATATTATAATACCCTGGAAGCCTTAAGATCAGACCCGGGAGTTGAAACGGAGAAAACTTGAAATCTGGCACTAGGTCACAGAACAAGTCGTTCTGTGACCCGTGGGGTGGACCACGAGTCGTGAGGTGACTCATGGCGAGGTACTGGGCTTGAGTTAAAAGAGTTGTTGAGGGGAGGGGGGGTCATCAGGGGCATGACCATGAGTCGTGGTCAGGTCCCATGACTCATCTAGTCAGCTGTGGCCAAGGAAATTAAAAGGGGGAAGGGTGAGAGATAGTGCACCTGACGGATAGACCCCACAAGTCGTGGTCAGGCACCATGATTCGTTGGGTGGATCGTGGTCATCAAGTAAATAATGATCTGGGGTTGAGGTAGTAGAGACAATGAATGGTGACCACGAGTCGTGGTCACCGGTAATGACTCGTATGATGGCCCGTTACGAGTTTTAGGTGAAATTCCGGCAGTGTACCTAATGACTGATGTGATGACTCATGGATGGTGCAATGACTCGTTAGGTCTCTCATGGGGACTGACGAGCAGTTATTTTCTGTGAAGTTATTTAGGATATTCTCGTCATTCCTATGCTCTAAGGCCCTATACTATATCATTTTAAGCCTTTTTCAGAGTGTATTAAGGTGGGATAAGCCATTCTAGCCTATTCTAAACCCATGTATGCAAAGTTAGGAAGTTAGAGAGGAGATCAAGCTTAAGCCCTTCCAATTCTTCTCAAATTCTTCTTGGGCATTCAAAGAAGTGTAAAAATCAGCCTGAATCAGGTATATGTAGAGTTATGAATGGGTGACTTTGTTCACACCCGTTCCCAATCCCTCTCTAATTCATGAAAATCTATGAGTTGATTCTATGGGGTTTTAACCCCATGCATGAAATTCCTAAATCTATGTCATGGGTATGATCAAATATGTTTTAATTGATGAAGTACGTTTAATGGGCAAGTTTTATCATGTTTTCAATTACTAATCATGTTTACTAGTTTTCCAAATTATGATGCCCATTCATGAAAGCTTATGAAAAGATGATATTTAAGAAGTATGTTCATGTATGATGGATTTTGATGAGAAAAACATGTTTCCAATCTACCCATGTAGCATTTGCAGCCGACGGTATTTTGGGAGGTAATGATACAACTTTACTGCTTGTTATACCTCTGGGCAAGAGGGCCATACGATGAGGGATTATCCGACCAGAGATCAGGGTGACCGGGACCAAAAGAATAGGTCCTCAGTAGGATCACATGTTCTAGCACCTTCGGTAGGGTGCGGACCCTCAACTCCATCCTGCAGAGGCAGAGGTAGATCAGGGGCATCCAGTTCTGGCAGTGGGCTGGATCGCACTTACACCCTACCAGGGTGACAGGAGTTAGAGCCATTACCAGATGTTGTGATAGGTATGTTGGATGTTTGCTCTCACCCGGTTTATGCTCTAATAGATCCAGGTTCTACCTTATCTTATGTTACTCTGTTAGTGGCACAAAAATTTGGTATAACACTAGAATTCCTTCAGCGATCATTCTCGGTGTCTACACCCATCGGTGACTCTATTATTTCTAAGATAATTTACCAAGATTGTACGGTAGATCATTCTCGGTGTCTACACCCAGCGGTGACTCTATTATTGCTAAGAGAATTTTCCGGGGTTGTACAGTAGAGATTGTATGTCGCCAGACCTTAGCCAATTTAGTGGAGCTAGAAATTATTGATTTTGATGTAATTATGGGCATGGATTGTGACAATGTGTAGTATTCAACTAGGACCATCCAATTTCACTTTCCAGGGGAGGTAGTACGAGAATGGAAAGGCAATGCAGCTGCGCCAAAAGGTAGGTTCATATCCTATCTTCGGGCGAGAAAGTTTATAGCAAAGGGTTATATTTACCATATTTTTAGGGTTCGAGATGTGAAAGCAGAATCCCTGACTCTTCAGTCCATTTCTGTGGTTAGTGAGTTTTCGGATGTGTTTCTAGATGAGCTTCCTGGTATTCTCCTAAAGCGTGAGATCGATTTCTCTATCGACCTGCCACCAGGCACACAACCTATATCCATCCCTCCGTACCGAATGGCTCCTTCCGAGTTGAAGAACTGAAAGAACAGTTGAAAGATTTGTTAGATAAGGGCTTTATCAGGCCGAGTGCTTCACCGTGGGGTGCACCAGTTCTATTTTTGAGGAAGAAAGTTGGCTTCCTATGAATGTGTATAGATTATCGACAGTTGAATAAAGTTTCTATTAAGAATAAATATCCCCTTCCAAGGATAGATGACTTATTTGATCAGCTACAAGAGGCGAAATACTTCTCCAAAATTGACTTACGGGCTGGGTATCATCAAGTGCGAGTTGGGGAGAAAGATAATTGAAGACAACTTTCAGGACTAGGTATGGTCATTTTGAATTCTTGGTCATGTCCTTCGGATTGACGAATGCCCCAACAATGTTTATGGATCTGATAAGTAGCATCTTCTGACCGTATTTAGATCCATTTGTGATAGTGTTTATTGATGACATTCTAGTGTATTCCCGCTCTAAAGCTGAACATAGATATCATTTGCGAACGGTACTCCAGATCCTCGAAGACCGCTAGTTATATGCGAAGTCTCGAGATGTGAGTTCTAGTTGAATTCTGTTTCTTGGGCCATATTGTAGCAGATGCAGGTATCTAATTTGATTCTCTGAAAATTGAGGTAGTAAAGACATGGCCTAGACCCACAACTCCAATCGAGGTTCGTAGCTTCCTGGGGTTAGCTGGGTATTACAGAAGGTTCGTGGAAGGATTCTCTGGCTTATCAACACAGTTGACAAGATTGACTCAGAAAGTAGCTACGTTCTAGTGGACCGAGACTTGTCAGCATAGATATTGACATCTGCACTAGTACTAGCCTTATCGAAAGGTTCATAGGGATACACCGTATACTGTGATGCTTCAGGCATTGGGTTAGGGTGTGTTCTGATGCAACATGGAAAGGTGATTGCCTATGCTTTGAGGCAACTAAAGTAAGCATGAAAAAAACTACCCCACCCATGATATAGAGTTAGCTGCAGTGACATGCTTTGAAAATATGGAGGCTTACTTGTATGGTGTTCATGTAGATATCTTTACTGATCATAAAAGCCTCCAGTATGTCTTCACGTAGAAAGAGTTGAATTTACGACAGCGTCGTTTGCTAGAGTTGCTGAAAGCCTACGATGTGAACATATTATATCACCTAGGAAAAGCTAATATTGTAGCCAATGCCCTTAGCCACAGATCCATTGGCAGTCTAGCATATTTGAGGCCAGAACAGCTGGAAATGGCTCGAGAACTACACCAGTTAGCCAATTTAGCCGTCCGGATAGTGGAACGGAGGATGATGAGGATTGTATTTCAGAATACAACAGTATCCTCTCTAGTTGTAGAGGTAAAGGAGCGGCAGTACAAGGACCCTATCCTAGTGCAGCTCAGGGACAAGGTTTAGTAGGGTGAACTATCGACCTTTGAGTTAACAGGAGACGATGTCTTGAGGTTCAGAGGTCGACTCTACATTCCAGATGTAGAAGGGCTTCGCCAGCAAATCATGACAGAGGTACGTTATTCTCATTACTCTCTTCACCCAGGCTCGACAAAGTTGTACCACAATATGAAGGAAATATATTGGTGGCCTGGAATGAAGAAAGGCGTAGCTAAGTTTGTAGAACAGTTTCCTAATTGCCAGTAGGTAAAAGATGAACATCAGAAGCCTGGCAGACCGACTCAGGAGATAACTGTATCTATGTGGAAATGGGAAGCAATTAATATGGACTTTGTGACAGGGCTACCTCGCACCAGGTGTAAATTCTACTCCATTTGGGTCATTGTCAATAGGTTGACAAAACTAGCCCATTTCTTGCCAGTTCGGACTACATTTTCAGCCAAAGATTATGCTGAGTAGTATATTAAGGAGATAGTCTGACTGCCCGGTGTCCCAACATCTATTATTTCTGACAAAGGGGCACAGTTTACAACTAGATTTTGAAAGTCATTTCAAAAAGGTTTGGGGACGCCAGTTAACTTGAGTACAACTTTCCATCCCCAGACAGATGGTCAGGCAGAGCGCACTATTTAGACACTCGAGGACATGCTACGGGCGTGTGTGCTAGACTTTGGGGGGAGTTGGGACGAGCACCTACCTCTTATCGAGTTTGCGTACAATAACAATTATCATTCTGCTATTCAGATGACACCTTATGAGGCTTTATATGGGCGGAAATGTAGGTCCCCAATCAGATGGTTTGAAGTAGGGGAGTCAGGATTGGTCGGACCTGATATGATACGTCAGTCAGAAGAAAAGGTGAAACTTATCAGGGAGCATTTACTAACATCCTAGAGTTGTCAGAAGTCCTATTCGGATATGCGGCATAGAGACTTGGAGTTTAATGTTAATAATTGGGTATTTCTTAAGGTTTTGCCGATGAAGGGCGTGATGAGATTTGGTAAAAAGGAAAACTTAGCCCTAGGTTCATTGGCCCATATCGGATCCTTCGAAGGATAGGCCGAGAGGCATATGAGTTAGAATTGCCTTCAAGGATAGAATCTGTTCATCTAGTTTATCATGTGCCAATGTTACAAAAGTGCGTAGGAGACCCCTACCGGGTGTCCTAGTTAAGGACGTTCAAGTTACTGAAGAGTTGTCCAATGAAGAGAATCCAATTGCCATACTAGATCGACAAGTTCGCAGATTAAGAACTAAAGATGTAGCCTCCGTTAAAGTACTATGAAGGAATAGAAATATAGAGAAGATGACCTGGGAAGCTGAGGACGACTTGAGGTCTAAATATCCCCACTTATTCCAAGCTTGACCCAGACTGTGTAGTTGAGGTGAGATTGTTGCCCAGTTATTATTTTGTTGTTCATATTATTAGTACTATTTAGTTGTTCACTTTTATGATATGGAACTAGGTTGTATTATTGCTTGTAGCGTCCTGTGAGGCGCCTATGTTGGAATTTTCTGCGTTTCAGGTTTTCAGATAGTCCATATTACGGAGGAGACTCTTCCAAAATTTTTTTGGCAATGGTTAAAGGAGTTGAGTCTCTTAAGCTTCAGATTACATTCGAGGACTAATGTTCCTAAGAGAAGGGGGATGATGTTACACCCCGTAAGTTCCTATCTCTTTAACCGATGCATGCGTACATATGTTGAAAATTTTGGAATACGATGCATGCGGGAAAGGGCTCGGGGGATGAGCATACAAGCACAACATCGAGCGAGCAGGAGGCCGAGCCCAGAGGCTAGGCCCACTGGTTTCATGCCCCATAAATGGGGGGAGGGAGCGACTGGCTCCCCACACCTGACTGACTGGGAAGCCGGCTATATGACATCTGTAACTGTAACACTTAGGCCGTCCAGGCCACCTGTAACAATCAACTGGAGCACAAGCTGGACCCATAATGTCTCAACAATAAAGGGTAAACAACTGAAATGCAAACAAGACTATGAGTATGCTAAACTAAACAACAAAAAGCTGACAAGGCCATAAACTGAATACCATTGTACACACTAAGTCCACAAAGCCTCTAAAGAGTAAACTAACTGATGGTTGGAACAGGGCTCCGACCTACCCATAACTGCATCTCAAAACTCTAACTGAAACAAAACCAGTCTTAGCTCCATAAAGAAAGGAGCATACCAACACATCCACTAATCTCACGAACTGCTACTGCAACTGGCAATTCCGACCTCTACCTGACCCTGCGGCACGAAAGTAGGTCCCCAGGCGAAGGGACGTCAATACGAATGAAATGTATTGGTATGTAAGGCAGAAAACTATGAACATGTAAGATAACAATGATAACTGAGCTAGAAATAAGGAATAGTAACAACCTGGAATCCTGGAAACTGAAACCTGACAATAAGTCAATACTGAAGTGCAAATGCAACCAAGTAATGCACAAGAAAAGCTATAACTGTAATGCCAGCAACCAGCCAACACTAAATCCATATAAAATTCATCTAGTCGGTGTACCATACCAGGGAAAAATAAAAATATCTTCAGCCTATGTATCACACCGGGGTAAAATAAAAATATCTCCAGCCGATGTACCACACCGGGGTAAAATAAAAATATCTCCACCCGATGTACCACAACGGGGTAAAATAAAAATATCTCCAGCTGATGTATCAAATCGGGGTAAAATAAAAATATCTCTAGCCGATGAACCACATCGGGGTAAAATAAAAATATCTCCAGCCGATGTACCACACCGGGGTAAAATAAAAATATCTCCAGCTGAGGTACCACACCGGGGTAAAATAAAAATATCTCTAGCCGATGTACCACATCGGGGTAAAATAAAAATAATTCCCAATCATAATCATAAATAGGGCCGATATGGCTTAGATTGAGTCAATTTAACACGTATGACATATAAATGACAAATGCTAAATTTGTGGCCGGAATAGGCCTCTTTCGTAACCCATAAAAGCAAGTGAGCACCCGTATCATGTAAAGCTAGAAAATATGCATATATATCATGTAAAGTTGTCAAATTATACATGAACATGTCGACTCAGTTACTTGAAGGACCTTCAAGAGGTTTAGACAACATAAGAACTTTTGTAGGCTTACAAATAATGTCCTACAAATAATCCTACCAATTTAACATATTACTTGGATAGAAACACATAGAGCTCATTTCTACACAATTCTTTAACATCTGGGAACTGCAAATATATACTGCCTACCAGGTGGTTCCTTTTCCTGTATCGACAACTATATATTGGAATTTCATTGCCAAATTTATCATGTAGATAAGCACATATAGTACTTAATTCATTTGACTTATTTGCAGGAAAACATGAAAATTATAACTAGGAACTTGGAGTTATTTGTCATATACATAGAGTTGAGAACTGAACTACAGACATACAACGTATGAGACTTCTATATAATGTATAACTCATATTTAGTTAACTGGGTGACCTCCAGGAGACTTCCTGGTATTCAAAGTTCTGAGCTTAACTGATCATTATCATATCCTGCACTTATACTTACTTAGATATTAGGAACATTGGTACATGTGAGAATCTCTCCTCTAAATTTAGGAAATTCAACTGATAACTCAACAAGAGATAAACATAAAGATGCATGACTTGAATATAACTGAAAGAATTCAACAGTATGTTATAACATGAAAATCATATACATTAAGACTTCTTACTGGAAATACATATAAAGACTTGAGTTTTTAGACTCGTACACAACATCAGATACTTGAACGAGACATTAGCATAATTCTCGAAATATGATCTCTCAAAAACTTCTTACATCAACTAGCACATTTCAACATAAATTAGGGACGTAAAGACATAACTTAAGGATTTGAGACTTGGAGCTCTATAACATAGGAACTCGTGAGTAACTCTCTAAGTGATTCCTTATAGGCAAATAAAGATATATAACCTTAATTCGGGTGATGCTGGATCGACTTACATAACTTTTCAATTATTTGCGGAGCTTAAGAAAGCTTACATAATCATAAGTGACTTAGAAGATCCTAGGATTACCCTTTTCAGAAATGGTAGAAAATTTCAACACTTAGAATAGATAACTTAACATAATTGTTTAGGGGTATAGCAGAGAGCTTCTCAAGTTACTATTTTGCAGACGTTCAACTCTAATTATTTCGTAGAAGGTTAACACTTTAGTGGTTATTCATCAACTTAACACATATTGAACATAAACAACGTAATTTATAATTCTTTTGCTAAACTTCTTTATAACAGGGTTAATCTTTCTAGCTGTTGCCTACATCGTTCACCATCGTAACCCGTATCGTCTAATTTAACAATATTTAGCTCTACTTTCCTTATTCATCTTAACTTCTTTGCCAAAAATTATTCACTCTATACTCAAGTATTTAATCTCATGTTCACTATTCCATGGATTCTTATACACACTTACCTCTTTGCCTAATTGACAACTTAGCCACGCTTTCCCCGTTAACATGTATCGACTTAGCTTATTCCAACGTGCTGCTTGCTTAGCTTTAAAGAGGAAAAACATAAAATCTACTTTTTACCTTTAGCACTTTAAAACATAAACATATATGAGGGATTAACAATATTATTAAAATGTCATTTCAATAAGCTCGTTTAGCCTCAATCGGCTTAGCGTCATCTTCTTAGCTTAAGTTCAATTACATGTTGTTGTCTTAGCATTTCCTACCAATTTCACTAAGTGACCAGATCTTAACATATATTCAACATCACATATACAGTATACTGCAAAGGACCGGCTCACAGTTCCCACATTAAGGGCACTTCAGACTTGATTTAGAACTACGACAACAATCGTATAAAAATTACGCCTTTCAATTCACATTTGTTCGCTTCAACCATTCTTAACGATTCAAGATTTATGCCAAGTATTTCCAACGCTTTGGAAAGGATCATACATGCCTCAATATGATTTTAAAAACATAGGAATATTGATCCTTTCAATAACTTAGTTTCATGCTTGAAAAACAAGGAAAGGGACGCCTTTACATACCTTGGCACGTCGACTCTAATTTTGCCGAAAATCTTCCTTTCAAGCTTACTCCTTAAGGCTCCTTCCAAGTACAATTTACAAACCCAACAAGCAGCAACTTCACTTCACCAAAGTTCTGAAAAAATTGGGCAGCAACATGTCACAAAAACACACAAAGAAACAACAACACAATAGTACAACATTCTTCAAGTTATAACCTCATAAACTTAAAGAAATCAAAAAGGCAATTACTTACCCTTTCTTGGAGATGTTATCAGCTAAAGTAGGAGTAAACTCCTACTTTTTCCTTTGCCTAGAATCATCTAAAAATGCAGCAATACCACAATCAACCACAAGACAACAACAAGCTATGACTTTCTTCTAAGGTTCTCTTTCCAAAGCCAAAAAGAGACAAGAGTGAAGTTTCTTACCTGGGATATATTTTCACCATGTGATAGGGCTTTGAATTCTCTGAATTCTAAAAAAAATCAACTAAAATGGAGTAGAAATGAGCTTTCTAGCTCAATTTTACTTCATATAGGAGGGCTGGCCAAGGTCTGAGCGGCGCCCGTGCGACATGCCCTCGCGCGCGCCTGCTGCCTGCCTGTCTCGGCGCCCGCGTGCCTGGGCGCTTTCCCAGCCGACAATGCTGTCTTCAAATGAGCATAACATTTTACTCCGAACTCTGATTGACGAGCGGTTTTTTTCACTGTAAACTAGAATCAAATACCTTTCATCTGATAGGTTATGGGACTTCTAGATCATTATATGTTTGGATAAATGACCATTTAAAGTTGACCCTTATTTACAAACTTCACATACTCTTCGCTTTTCCCTTTGCACATGTTTCCCTCCTCACCTACGGACAACATACGATCCATAATTCCCTTAATATGACATATAACCATCAAATAATCATCAAAAAAGTATTTTAGGGTGTAATATCCTCCCCCCTTAAAATCATTCATCCTCAAATGAGGGTTATACCTCGGTAGCCGTAACTTTAGCCATAACATCTTTAACTTTTCCTTGCCTTGTGTCATAAACATACATTCCATTTTTCGTAAGCACATCCTATTTCTATTGACACTTCTTATCAAACCGTACTCACTCAACTCCATCTATTTGTCTGATGTATGATATACATGCTTTAGTACCGATTTAGACATGCTTTAGTACCATAAAATCGGTAACTTTTCTAACCCTAAGCAAATTAATACACTACCATGGGAGTTATGATTTACTCCAATACCGCCTTTCCATTCATACCATTAGGAAATATCACAAAAAAAGTGAAAATCATAACTTAACTACTTAACATATAGAATCAGTGTCAAACCTGAAGTTGCTCTTTTACCTTTGCTTTTACCATAACCTGTCACTGCCTATCTTGGAAAGGGGGGCTAAAAGAAATTGTAGTCTAATCTAGGGATAAAGTAGAGATTAAATCTCAAGGAGAAACTGAATCTCTGGCTGGCCGGGGTCTCCAAGCACTACGAGGGTCCTTAAATAGTCTTATAGACCTAGTTTTCTTACTCTGTTCGACTACCTTGTAATTACTTGGGAGACAATGAATCAGATCGTCTATTTTGAGCAAATACTAGCATCCAAGAAGTAGACATTTTTGTCAAGGTAGACATTCCTAAACACTCAGACCAAATGGGGTCCCAAACCTAATATAATCGATATACTCTATCCCTCATATTCTGCACCCTATCTAAAACATATTGGGTCAAAGAATTAAACCCGAGACTATATTCGTGAATACTCATGCTGCCCTGCTCTAGGTACAAAACCTTATTAGCTCGAACCCATCGAAGTTCCCGTGGTAAGTACTGATTCGTGAAGGCTATGGGATTTAGGCTCAAAACCTATGGGCACTAGAGCTCTCAAAAGTTCCCCTGAACCCTACCATTAATTTTAACTATTTATTTTGAAACGTCACTGCTCGGACTAACATCTGAAATGCTTTCTCAAAATCTCATCCCTTTGATATACCTGAAGGTACAACAGGTGCTGAAGAATCAATAACTCTACATTCTCTTAGCTCTACCGAATCTGAAATAATAGGAGGGGCTGAATCCCTTCCCACAGCAATTCCGTCTTGAACTTGGAGGAACTATAGTACGAGGAATGGGAAACTCGCTTCGAGCCTCTAATCTATTTCTCGGATCGACAGGAGAGCGACTAGGACCCTTTCAATCATCAATGTCAATAAATATCATAGCCATATTTCTTACTCCAGTTGAATACAAAACATTAGCACGATTTAGATTTCAAACAACCCTTACATCATTGCTATATAGCACGATCTATTAATGAACAAAGTGAAACAACCCCTAAATGCCCTGTAGCCTCCTGATTATAAGTATGGTGCAGAACATACCTATAAACAAGACTCTACTAGACACGACTTTTGGACTCCCTAGGATGCGACTTCTCTCTGATACCAAGTCTGTCACGCCCCATAACTGGGGGAAGGGCGCGACTAGCCCCCCATACCCGACTGACTGGGAAGTCGGCTATATGACATCTGTAACTGTAACTCTTACGCCGTCCAGGCCACCTGTTACAATCAATTGGAGCATAAACTGGACCCATAATGTCTCAATAATACAGGGTAAACAACTGAAATGCAAACAAGGCTACGAGTATACTAAACTAAACAACAAAAAGCCTCCAAGGTTACAAACTGAATACCATTGTACACACTAAGTCCACAAAGCCTCTAAAGAGTAAACTGACTGATGGTCCGAACAGGGCTCCGACCTACCCATAACTACATCTCAAAACTCTAACTGAAGTGAAACCAGTGAAAGAAAGGAGCATACCAACACATCCACTAATCTCACGAACTGTTACTGCAACTGGCAATCCTGACCTCTACCTGCACCTGCTGTTCGGTTGTTTGCTACGGGTATAAAACTCACACGCAAGTGCACGTGGTCGAACAAGTAGTAAGTGGCTTTAGTAAGCCAAGTATCGATCCCACAGAGACTTGGATGAAGTGCAATATGCTCAAGTGTACTATATTTTACTTTTAAAAATGCAGACAACAGTGTAACCAAGAGTTTGATAGTTTGTTTTATAATTTTTATACTAAAGCTAAAACAATTATCTACTTTGAGTCTGAACTATGAATGAGAGCATGCTGAGGTTAAACGAACATGTAATGAAATTAATTATCATCATAACTTGGTTAATCTTTTCCTCCAGTTGCTAGCCAAGAACTATTGCCAAGAGATTAAAACTCTCGTATTTAACCTCATTTAAGAATCATGAACCATCCACCTACATTTCTGTGATTAAATGCAATTCATGTTCTAGCCATACAAATCCGGTTCCTAAATTGACTAATACGACTTTCAGGTATATTTCTATCCTGAAAGTAAATCAATTCCCAATTTTCCCAAATCAAGTAAAGATCATATCCTATTAATTCACAACTTTCCAATTTCTTGCTCTCTCGAGTGAAACCGGACTTTTTAGATGTACATTAACGTAGGTCACACATTAATGCAGTAAGAACAAGAATTAATAGAACAACATGGAAGAAAAGATGAAAAACCAAAGAATCAATGATCACATTTCATCACAATTGTTCATAACCTCAGCAAGAAGAGGAATTAGCCACTCATTTGTGGATTAAACATCTTTAAATGAGTGTTAATCATACAAGAAATTGAATTAAAGAAGAAAGAAAGAGAGAAAAAACCCTGATATTTTCGTCCCTCAACTGCCTGTAACCCACGTTCTTGCTCCACCAAGTCAGAATATTGAAAAATGAACCTAAGTGTTCTATTTATACTGTTGGGAATATTTCCCGGAATAACGAGCAACGTGTCACGGAGTGCACCGCGGAGCACTGCCTCCGTGACACGCTACGAACGCGGACCCTCACTGGAACTGGGGGTCCAGGAATTAAAGCTCAACGTGGCACGGCGTGCAACGCGGAGCCAAGCCACCGTGCCACGGACCAGACGCGGACCCTCTCTGGAATTTGGGCGAAATTTCCCTATCCAGGCAGAAGGCCTCCTAGATGGCAGCGTGTCACGACTCCATCGCGGAGCCCCTTTAATTCATGCTGTCCAATGCCTTGTTCCTTGCTCGCATCCAAGTCCAACCCCGATATCCTCCAACATGCATTTTAGCTTCCCGAAATTACATTTTACCTGCAAAACAATGCTAATCATGTTGGTTAGTATAAATTCACATTTTATTACCAATTACATGAGAATGTATACACATTGGTAGATAAACAAGGCTAAAATGGTACTTTTGAGTATCACTTGGGCATATAAATTTGCCCAAGATCACTTACCCCACACTTAAATCCTTGTTCGTCCTCAAACAACAATCCTACACTTCATGCAATTTACATCCCAACCTCGCTACTTTGGTTCGACAATTTAGGCTACGATCATACCGATTATTCAATACAACAAATCATCAAGAAAACATGCATGGTCTTATCAATGCAATGACCTTCAATACATTAAGACCCCCTTGACTTTAAGAATCGACTCTCGATATTGGCAAACTCATGCAAATCAGCTGATCAAGATATCCGACACGAAAATTAATCTTTCATCAAGCATGTTCCCTTACAACACAAGAGAATCTTCCCCTTTTTGCTCATATGACTCACAAAATTTTAAGCAGGGGCATGTAATCACAATTTCGCTCTCTCTCCCAAAAGAATTCACATGCATCATGTCATGACCCATAAGCTTGCCCTTAGTGTATTACTCCACTAATATAAAGAAGTGCGATGTAAGATCACGTAGGACTTTAACGAGTTGTAATGGAAGCTACGGAACTAGTAAATATTGGATTAGCCAATAATAGCCACTAGCATCCTTAAGCGCCTTTTCAACACATCCCATCAACTCATGGACATTGTTTTTTTTATCATCCCATTCTTGATGTTTTTCTTTAGTATGGCCCATTGTATTAAGCACACTTGACACAACAACAAAGATTATTCATGCACCTTCATTATAGTTTATTTATAGCAAGTGCACCTTCAACCTTTTCTTTTCTTCTATCACTCTGCTTTTCTTTTTCTTTTCACCATTCTCACTCTTTGACACTTTGGGAAAATGATTTTCTCTTCTTAAGCGCTTAAGAGTTTTGTATAGACTTTACGGCTAATGAAAAGAATGAATCAAGCTCGGTTTACACTTTATGACAAAAGAAAAAAATAATAGGCTAAAGGCTCAACGGGCTGACTAGGGTATACAATCAAGGTGTGTACGACAAGGAAAAATAGAAACTCTCGGTTAAAACAAAGAAATGCCTACATCCTTTCCTACAATACACCTCCTTCATTTCGTTTTGTACACACACCAGGCAAGTTCTAGACACTTCACAATAGCATGGAATAACAACACCTCACTTCACACTTATTGCACATGCTCAACTCAAGATGTATTCACAGACTCTTCAATCAGCTAATTATAGGAATTCAAACATTAAGCCTCAATCATACTGAATCGAACTCTATGGCCTAGGTATCTCAACATATTTACAAAGTTGCATGCTTTCATACGAATCACCTTTGCATTTTAAATATCATGTACAACACGCAACCAGAATTTCACAACCATACAGTAACTACAAATTTTGGGATGCAACCCACCAAAGAAAAAAACTGAAAAATAATTGAAAAAACTACTCCTAACGACTACATTTCCCTTAAGACGGTCGTCATCCATCCATCATAGGGAACAGTCACTACTATGAATTCGGTTCAATGGGACTATTCCCTTTAAAAGAACCGAAAACAAATGCCGAGAAACCCAAGAAGTAAAAAAATGTTGAAAATATCGATCATTTCGATAGAAAAAATATTTACACAATATTTTAAATTTTTTTTTTCAAAAAAATTATATCGATCATTTCGATAACAAAAATATGTACAGAATCAGCTAGCAACATTCAACAACACACATCAATTTAACATAAATTTACAAATACAAAACAACAACTTAACAATTCACAACTCACAGGGAACACAAAATTTCACATGCACGACAACAATTGAGAGCATACATACAAAACAGCCCAGCCCAGCACCTAACTACTCCCACCCTACACTTAGCTCGAACACTGTCCCCAGTGTTCACAAAATTTAAAATAGCACAAAATCGGGTGGTGGAACTCCCTGATCAGTCAAAGTATTCCACTTCTTCGTCGGGTGCTGCTGCTTCATCTCCCATGTCCGAGTCACCCCCGTCGTCTTCATCGGACTCCACATCGGAGTCCTCCCGACGTGTCTCCTCGTCTGTGGGGACATCATCATCTGTGGGCTCTACAAATGCTGGCCCCACTCGGCATAGAGCCCTGGCATTTTCGCCGAAAGGGTAGTCTAGCTCGAGCTGCCATAGCTCCTCCTCTGTCGCCGGCCTCCCGCCTATCCTCAGCTGGAGCATCTGCATCCCATACATTCGAGCCATATACTGATCATCACGAGCATGTCGCTCGCCAAGTGTAAGCACTGGCCCGTGGGTGGTGTCGGGAGCCTTAGTTTTAGTAACATCTAAGGCCCGCCGCTCCATCTGCGGGATATAGTCAAGGGCCTCCTCCTCGACATCTAGGACCCTGAGGAAGGTGGTGAGTAGTCCACCAAAGCCATACCTGTGCCCCTGGTGCAACCGGGCTCTCTTCATGGCGGAGATAATTACCGCCCCCACGTTGATCTCCAGCCCTTTCATCAGGGCGTACACCAGGCATACACGATCCCGGGTTACATCTGTCATATGTACCCCTGGGATTAGGCATGAGCAGACTATCTTCAGCCAGATTCGGTCTTCCCTGTTCATCAGTGAATATGGCAACGTCTGGTGGTAGCCCCTCTCTTTGTGTCTGCTCCATCTAGCTTTCGATCGGGTCCCACATAATGTGCGTCTAATGTCCGCATATGGTGGGGTAATGTTCAGCTGTCGGAGCACGTGGGCGTCTGTGTCCCGCGCTCCTATGATGGCATTGAGGTGGTGGGGCTCCAAGGTGACTATTTGCCCTCTGATCTTGATGGTGTGACTTCTGATCGTCGGGTTCCAGTTGGCATAAAATTCCCGAACCAAGTGCAGATTGCATTCCTTGGGCTCTTCAAAGATGAAATTTAGCCCAGCTGCCTCGATTCGGTGGACCATCCTAGGGAACTCCTGTGCCAATGGTTCCCGTGCTATGTGCTCCTCGGGGAAATATTTGTTTTCTTAGTGCTTTGCGTACCACTTTTTCCCCTCATAAGTCACCCATCTCGTTTCGTATTGGCGGCGTTGGCCGCGTGGAACTGCTGGTGCTGCTGGGACTGTTGTGCTCAGTTTGATTCGCTTCCTTCCGGCGCCCGAAGTTGATGCGCCTTTTCTTTTCTCTTGCCTGCTTGCCATTTTACCTGTCAACCCAAGTAAACAAGATCAATGTTAAGCTAACGGATATTAACTTCGGCTAAGGTCGGGTTAAGCTAGGTTACCCCACACTTAGTCCTTAGCTACAGTTACAACAATACGATAAGATTATCTTTATTTACACACAATAAACAACTATACAATCATGCTTAGTGCGTTCAAAAAATTCGACGGTATATCTTCTGCATACTACTCAGACTTCGTACAGCTAATCACAATCACTACCATCGCTAACATTTTACCCATCGCACTTAGCAAAGAAAAACAAAGAAACAAAAACAACAACAAAAATTTATCTACACGAACCTATACAACCAACCAAATTCTTACAAATTTCAACATTCCCTTAACCCGAGAATCCGTCGTTCTATTAACATCCTAACAATTTGTATATCGACTCATCTCGTTCAACATGTACATCCCGGCATGAAATTCACAAGTTCAATACATTTTCAACTCCAACTTCAAAAACAAGCCCTAGAATTGATATTATCAAGCAAATTCGATTAATTTATGCAATTGACAAGTTCAACCAATCATAACGACATTCTGAACATTCATCAACAATAATTTAAATTGAGTTCATGATTAATTTCTACTTAGGGAAATTTAGCTCACCTCACATGCTCAATATCGAAGAAAATCGACAAGAGTTGAGAGGAAATCGAAAAACATACCTTGACTTTGAAGAATTAAAGAAAACTTGTTGAATTTCTTGACCTACTCCGTGTCACGTTGATGGGGGATGGGTTTTGGGGGGTTTGGTCACGGAGGGATTGAGAAATAAGGGAAAAGGGAGGGTTTTCGGGGTTAAAAGTAGGAAAATCGCGCGGGTCACCCGGCGACCCGTCGCGATATACACGGCAACGTGTCACGGAGTGCATTGCGGTGCACTGCCTCCGTGACACGGAGCCATCGCGAGACTGTTCTGAAAATTTTTAAACTTTCCGGATTATACCTTAACGTGTCACGGAGGTAACGCGGAGGTCCCCCTCCATGACACGGAGTTGTCGCCCCAGCTCACTGTTTGCCACTTTTTATTAATTTTCATACCTCGACTTTTCCTTCGCGATTCCGTGCATATTTTTCTCCGTTTGACCTGAAATTCATCTCACTATACAAAATTGGTTAGAATTATAGGTTTCACTCTAAATACAAATAAAACAAAAACTAAAACGAATTTTTTTTATTAGTAAATCAAGAAAAAGAAAAAGAAAAGAAAAATCTATTTACACTTTACAAAAAGAAAGAAAATTTTTTCACGGGTTGCCTCCCGTGCAGCGCCTGGTTTACCGTCGCGGCTCGACGTCGTTAAGCTCAGTTGTCCGCTAGGGTGATGGACGATTTCTCTCGATCACCGTCCTCCCCCAGTAGTGCTTACACCTATCCGGTGGTTTGCCCCTTAACTCTCGTGAATCCTTAATCTGCTCATCATTGCCTTGATCAATCACATTGATCACCGAGAGTTCTTCGTGCACCATCGGGAGCTTGGGTGCCTTGTACACATCGAACACCTCCACCTTGTCATGTGCTCGCATTGTTAGCTGCCCCGTAGCTACGTCAATTAGTGCTTTCCCGGTTTCCAAGAAAGGACGTCCCAAAATAAATGGGACTTCCGCGTCTGGTTCAAAATCCAGCACGACAAAATCTACCGGGAAAATTAGGGAGCCAACTTGCACCAGAACGTACTCCACAATGCCATCAGGTCTGGCTAAGGATCGATTCACCAATTGCAAGATTACTGTTGTGGGTCTAGGACTCCCTAGACCCAACTTTCTGAATACCGATGAAGGCATCAAATTTAAGCTCGCTCCTAAATCACACAATCCATGAGCTCGGATGCTCTGCCCAATAGTAATCTGGATAGTAAAGCTCCCAGGGTCTTTGAGCTTTGTGGGAAGTCTATTTTGAATCCGGGAAGTGCACTCCTCCGTTAGAGCCACCGTAGCATACTCAGTCAACCGACTTTTGTTTGCCACGATGTCCTTTATATACTTAGCATATTTTGGCACTCCCTACAAAACATCAACAAGAGGTAAGTTAATATGTACCTGTTTTAGAACCTCCATGAATTTCTTGAAACACGCCTCCTCCTTGTGTTTCTTTAATCTTTGAGGGAACGGGGGTGGAGGTCTTTCTGATTCAGCTTCCTTAGTCTTCCCCCTCTCAGTACTTTGCTCCCTCTCAACTTCTGCTGCTCCCGACTGCTGAGGTGGTCTTTCTGGTTCCACCTCTTTCAGCTGCAAACCACTCCTTGTGGTCACTGCATTTACCTGCTTGGGATTGGGATCCGTGTCGCTCGGCAGTACTCCTCTAGGCCTTGTGTTTTGGGCACTAGCAAATTGCCCAAATTTATATTCAAGTGCCTTGGTAGCTAACTGGTTGTTTTTCACTTCGGCTGCCAATTTCACATAGTCAGCCTGCAATTGAGCTTGGTTAGCTATCATGGTCTTGAACATCTCCTCAATGCTGGGTGATGGTGGTGGAGGAGGTGCATTGTTGTTTCTGAATTGTGCTTGATAATTCTGCTGCCCTCCTTGGTTCCTTTGCACACCCTGACTTGAACTTTGACCCTGATGGTTGTTACTACCCCATGAGAAATTAGGGTGATTCCTCCAATTGGAATTGTAGCTACTACCATACTGTTGGTGGTTCCTTTGCGCATTACCCACAAAGTTTACCGAGTCAGGATTGGCTCCACAACACTCAGCTGAGTGCTCACTGCTTCCACACACTTCACACCATATCTGCTGTACTGCATTAACTGGGGCTTGAGGCTGGCTCATTGTCATGTTGCCGAAGTAGGTGTTAAGTTGATTTTGCAATGCAGCTATCTGTGCAGCGATAGCTGTAAACCCATCCACTTCAAGCACTCCTGCTACTTTCCTTGTCCCGCCTCTTGATGAATCAGCATTCCATTCTGGATTGCCCTGCGAAATACGGTTCAACAAGGTATACAACTCCTCATAAGTGTTCTCCAGCGCTTGCCCTCCAGCTGCTGAGTCTAGCAATATTTTGGTGTGGGGTTCCAAACCCTCTATAAAAGTGTGCACCAACACATCATTGGACTGGTGATGATGAGGACAATCCCGCAACATGGACTTGAATCTCTCCCAGGCCTGATATAAATTTTCTCCCTCTCTCTGTTTGAAACTTAGAATTTGACTTCTAAGTCTTGCTGTTTTACCAGAGGGAAAAAACCGTATCAAGAATTTCCTTGCAAGATCATCCCACGTAGAAATAGAATTTGGTGGCTCAGCTTTCAACCACCTCTTGGCTTCTCCCAATAGTGAGAATGGGAACAATGTAAGCCGGACATAATCTGATGACACTCCTGCGGGGATGTAAGTGTCACTTATCTCCAAAAAATTTTGGAGATGCTGCTGTGGATCTTCATGAGGGAGACCGGTAAACTGCCCGCTAGTGTGCAACAGCTGCACCATATTCTGCTTAAGTTCAAATCTCCCTCCTGGCTCAGGTTTGCGGATACTAGATGTAACATTATTGGCATGTGGGATTGCCACCTCGTGAACCGGCTGAGCTGCTACTTCTTCGAGCACTAACACTGCCCGTACTACTGGTGGATTCTGTTGTTGCTCCATGACCGTCTGTCTGAGCAACTGCAGCTTTCTTTGTAGAGCTTCTCTCCGTTTACTGTGAAAAATCCTTTTTGGTTCTATATACGATTCCACCAGCTCCTTGTCTCTTGCCAGTGTTCAACAGAAATTAAGTCTGCAAAATACAGGCTAAGACCAAGTTGTCAACACTAAGAAAATAAAAATACAGTAAATTAACACTTAAAACAAATTCACCAATTGCCAAGTCCCCGGCAACGGCGCCAAAAACTTGTTCGGTTGTTTGCTACGGGTATAAAACTCACACACAAGTGTACGTGGTCGAACAAGTAGTAAAGTGGCTTTAGTAAGCCAAGTATCGATCCCACAGAGACTTGGATGAAGTGCAATCTGCTCAAGTGTACTATATTTTACTTCTAAAAATGCAGACAACAGTGTATCCAAGAGTTTGACAGATTGTTTTATAATTTTTATACTAAAGCTAAAACAATTATCTACTTTGAGTCTGAACTATGAATGAGAGCATGCTGAGGTTAAACGAACATGTAATGAAATTAATTATCATCATAACTTGGTTAATCTTTTCCTCCAGTTGCTAGCCAAGAACTATTGCCAAGAGATTAAAACTCTCGTATTTAACCTCACTTAAGAATCATGAACCATCCACCTACATTTCTGTGATTAAATGCAATTCATGTTCTAGCCATACAAATCCGGTTCCTAAATTGACTAATACGACTTTCAGGTATATTTCTATCCTGAAAGTAAATCAATTCCCAATTTTCCCAAATCAAGTAAAGATCATATCCTATTAATTCACAACTTTCCAATTTCTTGCTCTCTCGAGTGAAACCGGACTTTTTAGATGTACATTAACGTAGGCCACACATTAATGCAGTAAGAACAAGAATTAAAATAACAACATGGAAGAAAAGATGAAAAACCAAAGAATCAATGATCACATTTAATTACAATTGTTCATAACCTCAGCAAGAAGAGGAATTAGCCACTCATTTGTGGATTAAACATCTTTAAATGAGTGTTAATCATACAAGCAATTGAATTAAAGAAGAAAGAAAGAGAGAAAAAACCCTGATATTTTCGTCCCTCAACTGCCTGTAACCCACGTTCTTGCTCCACCAAGTCAGAATATTGAAAAATGAACCTAAGTGTTCTATTTATACTGCTGGGAATTTTTCCCAGAATAACGAGCAACGTGTCACGGAGTGCATCGCGGAGCACTGCCTCCGTGACACGCTATGAACGCGGACCCTCACTGGAACTGGGGGTCCAGGAATTAAAGCTCAACGTGGCACGACGTGAAACGCGGAGCCAAGCCTCCTTGCCACGGACCAGACGCGGACCCTCTCTGGAATTTGGGCGAAATTTCCCTATCCAGGCAGAAGGCCTCCGCGATGGTAGCGTGCCACGGCTCCATCGCGGAGCCCCTTTAATTCATGCTGTCCAATGCCTTGTTCCTTGCTCGCATCCAAGTCCAACCCCGATATCCTCCAACACGCATTTTAGCTTCCCGAAATTACATTTTACTTGCAAAACAAAGCTAATCATGTTTTTTAGTATAAATTCACATTTTTATTACCAATTACATGAGAATGTATACACATTGGTAGATAAACAAGGCTAAAATGGTACTTTTGAGTATCACTTGGGCATATAAATTTGCCCAAGATCACTTGCGACACGAATGCAGGTCCCCAGGCGAAGGGATGTCAGTACGAATGAAATGTACTGGTATGTAAGGCAGAAAACTGTAAAATGTAAGATAGCAGTGATAACTGAGCCAGAAATAAGGAATTGTAACAACCTGAAATGCTGGAAACTGAAACCTGACAATAAGTCAATACTGAAGTGCAAATGCAACCAAGTAATGCACAAGAAAAACTATAACTGTAATGCCAGCAACCAGCCAACCATATCCATATATAAAATTCGTCCAGCCGGTATGCCATACAAGGGAAAAATAAAAATATCTTCAGCCGATGTATCACACCGGGGTAAAATAAAAATATCTCTAGCCAATGTACCACACCGGGGTAAAATAAAAATATCTCCAGCCGATGCACCACACCGGGGTAAAATAAAAATATCTCCAGCCGATGTACCACACCGGGGTAAAATAAAAATATCTCTAGCCGATATACCACACCGGGGTAAAATAAAAATATCTCCAGCCGATGTACCACACCGGGGTAAAATAAAGATATCTCCAGCTGATGTACCACACCGGGGTAAAATAAAAATATCTCCATCTAATGTACCACATCGGGGTAAAATAAAAATAATTCTCAATCATAATCATAAATAGGGCCGATATGGCTTATATTGAGTCAATTTAACACGTATGGCATATAAATGAAAAATGTTAAATTTGTGGCCGGAATTGGCCTCTTTCGTAACCCATAAAAGCAAGTGAGCATCCGTATCACGTAAAGATAGAAAATATGCATATATATCACGTAAAATTGTCAAATTATACATGAACATGTCGACTCAGTTACTTGTAGGACCTTCAAGAGGTTTAGACAACATAAGAACTTTTTTAGGCTTACAAACAATGTCCTACAAATAATCCTACCAATTTAACATATTACTTGGATAGAAACACATAGAGCTCATTTCTACACAATTCTTTAACATCTGGGAACTGCAAATATATACTGCCTACCAGGTGGTTCCTTTACCTGTATCGACAACTATACATTGGAATTTCATTGCCAAATTTATCATGTAGATAAGCACATATAGTTCTTAATTCATTTGACTTATTTGCAGGAAAACATGAAAATCATAACTAGGAACTTGGAGTTATTTGTCATATACATAGAGCTGAGAACTGAACTACAGACATACAACGTATGAGACTTCTATATAATGTATAACTCGTATTTAGTTAACTGGGTGACCTCAAGGAGACTTCCTGGTATCCAAAGTTCTAAGCTTAACTGATCATTATCATAGCCTGCATTTATACTTACTTAGACATTAGGAACATGGTACGTGGGAGAATCTCTCCTCTGAAATTAGGAAATTCAACTAATAACTCAACAAGAGATAAACATAAAGATGCATGACTTGAATATAACTGAAAGAATTCAACTGTATGTTATAACATGAAAATCATATACATTAAGACTTCTTACTGGAAATACATATAAAGACTTGAGTTTTTAGACTCGTATAGAACATCAGATACTTGACCGAGACATTAGCATAATTCTCGAAATATGATCTCTCAAAAACTTCTTAGATCAACTAGCACATTTCAACATAAATTAGGGACATAAATACATAACTTAAGGATCTGAGACTTGGAGCTCTATAACTTAGGAACTCATGAGTAACTCTCTAAGTGATTCCTTATAGGCAAATAAAGATATATAGCCGTAATTCGGGTGATGCTGGATCGACTTACATAACTTTTCAATTATCTACGGAGCTTAAGAAGGCTTACATAATCATAAGTGACTTAGAAGATCCTAGGATTACCCTTTCAGACATGGTGGAAAATTTCAACACTTAGAATAGATAACTTAACATAATCGTTTAGGGGTATAGCAGAGAGCTTCTCAAGTTACTATTTTGCAGACGTTCAACTCTAATTATTTCGTAGAAAGTTAACACTTTAGTGGTTATTCATCAACGTAACACATATTAAACCTAAACAACTTAATTTATAACTTTTTTGCTAAACGTCTTTAGAACAGGGTTAATCTTCCTAGCTGTTGCCTACATCGTTCACCATCGTAACCCGTATCGTCTAATTTAACAATATTTATCTCTACTTTCCTTATTCATCTTAACTTCTTTGAAAAAAATTATTCACTCTACACTCAAGTGTTTACCCTCGTGTTCACTATTCCATCGATTCTTATACGCACTTACCTCTTTGCCTAATTGACAACTTAGCCACGCTTTCCCAATTAACATGTATCGACTTAGCTTATTCTCTACGTGCCATTTGCTTAGCTTTAAAGAGGAAAAACATAAAATCTACTTTTTACCTTAAGAACTTTAAAACATAAACATATAGAAGGGATTAACAATATTATTAAAACATCATTTCAATAAGCTCGCTTAGCCTCAATCGGCTTAGCGTCATCTTCTTAGCTTAAGTTCAATTACATGTTGTCGTCTTAGCATTTCCTACCAATTTCACTAAGTGACCAGATCTTAACATACATTCAACATCACATATATAGTATACTGCAAAGGACCAGCTCACGGTTCCCACATTAAGGGCACATCAGACTCGATTTAGAACTACGACAACAATCGTATAAAAATTACGCCTTTCGCTTCACATTTGTTCGCTTCAACCATTCTTAACAATTCAAGATTTATGCCAAGTATTTCCAACCCTTTGGAAAGGATCATACATGCCTCAATATGATTTTAAAAACATAGGAATATTGATTCTTTCAATAACCTAGTTTCATGCTTGAAAAATAAGGAAAGGGACGCCTTTACATACCTTGGCACGTCGACTCTAATTTTGCCGAAAATCTTCCTTTCAAGATTACTCCTTAAGGCTCTTTCCAAGTACACTTTACAAACCCAACAAGCAGCAACTTCACTTCACCAAAGTTCTGGAAAAATTGGGCAGCAACATGCCACAAAAACACACAAAGAAACAACAACATAATAGTACAACATTCTCCAAGTTATAACCTCATAAATTTAAAGAAATCAAAAAGAGAATTACTTACCCTTTCTTGGAGATGTTATCAGCTAAAGTAGGAGTAAAATCCTACTCTTTATCTGCCTAGAATCATCTAAAAATGCAGTAATACCACAATCAACCACAAGACAACAACAAGCCATGACTTTCTTCCAAGGTTCTCTTTTCAAAGCCCAAAAGAGACAATAGTAAATTTTCTTACCTAGGATATATTTTCACCATATGATAGGGCTTTGAATTCTCTGAATTCTAAAAAAAAATCAACTAAAATGGAGTAAAAATGAGCGTTATAACTCAATTTTACTTCATATAGGTGGGCTGACCAACGTATGCTCGGCGGCCGCGTGTGGCACCCGTGCAACATGCCCTCGCGCGCGCCTGCTGTTGGCCTATCTCGGCGTCCGCGTGCCTGGATGCTTTTCCAGCCGACAATGCTGTCTTTAAACGAGCATAACTTTTTACGCCGAACTCTGATTGACAAGCAATTTTTTTCACTATAAACTAGACTCAAATACATTTCATTTGATAGGTTATGGGACTTCTGGATCATTATATGTTTGGATATATGACCATTTAAATTTGACCCTTATTTACAAACTTCACATAATCTCGCTTTTCCCTTTGCATATATTTCCCTCCTTACCTACAAACAACATACGACCCATAATTCCCTTAATATGTCATATAACCAATCAAAAAAAATTTTTGGAGTGTAATAACTTGGCGCTGCGCTGCCAGCCTAACGCATTGGCCGGTGTGCCGCACCCCCTGCCACCACCTCAATTATATATAAGTCCCTTCATGATTTGATTGAGTCATTTTATAATATTTACCCTCGGCAGAGAAGAGAGAGTAAGCATTAATTTCTTCCCTTTTTGCCAATTTACACTGTTAAACTCAGTCCAAATGCAAATTTGTGTTGGATAACGAGTTCTAGGCTTACGAGGAACATCTCTGAGGAGTTATTTCTTTAAAATTCACTTGGAGTACTGGAACCCCACCGAATAAAAGACGTAGAAATCACTTCTAATTCAGTCCTAAGCGGCTAAAAGTGATATATAAGCATTTATACCTTCTAAGCTCTTAGGAATTCATGAGTTTTGGGCCGAATTAGACGAAGTTGAGTTATAGTTAATATTTTTGAAAGATATCATTAATTTCTGAGCTTTAGTATTGAAAATAACTTTATTCTCTCAGTGTAGAGGCGACAAATGAGTGGAATTATCGGCTACAGGTTGAAACTATTTGGATGAACGAAAATCGGTATTCGAGGTATGTTAGGGCTAATCTCTTCGGCAAGTTAATCCTGTCATATAGTAATACGACCTTTGTTCTTATAAGTAAACTACAAGCATGAATATTTTGATTAGCTGCTACAGATAGTTTTGAGATTAAAGTTGATTACTTCTATTGGGAATGACCCCACCTAATATAGTCTTCCATCCACCAACCTTAGGGTTGCCAGCTGTGTCATTGCCTACGGGACTATAGATCACTCAGAGGAGCTAGATGATGTCTGACAGGACTCTATTAAGGCCTATAAGGCCATATTACAGTCCATCAACAAATGGACTTCTTCTTATGCCGTATCGGCATCACTGACCCTCCGTCGAGCCTTGTGTGCCCAGGGTGTAGTTACAGGAGCCCAGAGGGCTCAGAAACAGCTACAGGAGCCCAACAGGCTCAATTGCAGACCTAGAGGCTAGGTAGGTTGGATATGGTTACCCATTGACTCATATTGACCATACTAGGGGTATATAGATTCAATTGTACTTGCCAGGGCTTATGGGGGCCCAGGTAGGTTATTTTGTGCTTGTTTACCTTCTAGGCTTATGGGGGCTAGGTAAGGTTCTTGTTTGTATACTTACTTGCTAGTTGCTATGAGGCTATTCAGGTTATAACTCTTATCCTTCTTACTGATTACTTTCAGTTCTTTTATTAGTTCTATTCAGTCATTTTCATTACTGCCTTAAATATTCAGTACATATTATACTAATTCCCATCTATGGAGCGCTGCATACTTGCCTGCATGTGGACGTGGTTCAGGACCTTCTTAGCTATCAATTAGGGTTAGCAGTTCAGTTAGCTCCTTTTCTCCAGAGTTGAAAGTTAGAAAGGTTTTCTCTTTGTGTTGTACAACTTTTGAGTAGGTCGGGGCCCTGTTCCGATCACTATTCCATTTTTAGAGGCTTGCTGATTATAGTTTTTAGTTGTTGGTTGTTGTTGGCCGTGTGGGGCCTAGTTTATCTATTTATTTAGCGGCCTTGTTGGTTGTAGTTCATATCAGACTGCCTGCTTTCCTTCTGTTATGACCAAACAACATGGTGGCCTTGTCGGCCCGCATAGGATACCTTTATTGTAATGTTTGCTGGGTTAGCTGTTTTCTTTTACAGGTTTGCTACGTGGCCTTGTCGGCCCGAGGCTGTGTTTACAGCCGAGATATAACAGTTTGTTTTCTTGATTTTGAGTTCCTGGCATGCACCAGAGGTGCTTATCCCCAGCCAGGTCAGCCTAGTTCCCAGTATGGCATTAGGTGCCAGTTATGCCTCCCAAGGTGGGGCATGACATACATTGAAAAATAGAAAAAATATGTGATCTTGGGCAGATTTATATGCCCAAGTGATACTCAAACGTATCATTTTTACCTTGTTTGTTGTGCAATGTGTATATAATATCATGTATTTGGTAATAAAATGCAAATTTATACTAACCAACATGATTAGCATTTGTTTTGCAGGATAATGTGATTTTTAAGAGCTAAAATGCGTGTTGGAACTATGTCGGAGTTGGACTTGGATGCGAGCGTGGAAAAGACCTCGGATGGCATATTTTGCAGTGGCTCCGCGATGGTGCCATACCACGCTGCCATCGCGGTAGCACACTGCCTGGGCAGAAATAAAAGTGGCAATTTCCAGTGTGCCTGCGCGTCAGCTCCGTGGCACGGAGATAGGCCTCCGCGATGGCCTCCGTGCCACGTTGAGGCTAATTATCCAGACCATGCAATTTCCAGAGAGGGTCCGCGTCCATGCCGTGTCACGGAGGCAGTGCTCCGCGTTGGCCTCCGTGACACGTTGCTTGTTATTCCGGGAAAAATTTCCCACTAGTATAAATAGCACACTTAGGTTATTTTTAAAAGGAGTTTTTTTTAGTTTTAGTTTTTTTAGCCTGAGTTCAGAAGTGGGAGCAGGAACGTGGTTTTGTGGCAGTTGAAGAATAGAAAAGATAAGAGTTTTCTTCTCTTCCCTTCTTCTTTCCTTCAATTGTATGCATGATTCACACTCATTCTAGGATGATTAATCCAAGAATGAGTGGCTAATTCCTTTCTTGCTGAGGTTTTGAACTTGTGTAATGAATGTTGGTAATAATTGATATGGTTTCTTCTTCTTCTTGCATGTTGTTCTATTAATTCTTGTGCTTATTACATTCTTGATTGGCCACCATTAATGTATATCTAAAAAGTCCAATTTCACTCGAGAGAGCATGAAATTGGAAAGTTGTGAATTAATAGGGTATTGTTCTTAACTTGATTTGGGAAAATTGGGTTTTGATGTGCTTTCTTGATAGAAATATACTTGAAAGCCGTATTAGTCAATTTAGGAACCGGAATTGTAGTGTTAGGTCATAAATTGCATTTGATCACAGAAATGTAGACGAATGGTTTATGAATCTAAAGTGAAATTAAATACGGAAGTTTTAATTTCTAGGCAAACGTTCTTGGCTAGCAATATGAAGAAGAAGATGACCAAATTATCATGATTATCAAGTTCATTGCTCGTTATTAACCTTGGCATGTGCATATCCATTGTCTAAACTCAACGTAAATAGTAGTTATTAATTTTAGTAGATAATTAGTTTAGAAACAAAACTCACTCAAATCTTGGTTGGATTGTTGTTAACATAGTTAGAAATAGAATAGAGATATAGTAAACTAGGCAGTTTTGCATATCTAGAGCAGCCTCCTTGGATCGATACTTGGCTACTTAGCCACTTTATTACTTGTTTGACCACGTACACTTGCGTGTCGGTGTATAATATATACCGAGCAGCAGACCGCGAACAAGTTTTTGGCGCCGTTGCCGGGGAGGCTAGGCGATTTGTAAAATTTTGTTTAGTGTAAATTTACTGTATTTGTATTTTTATTTTCTTAAGTGTTAACAACTTGGTCTTAGCCTGTATTTTGCAGATTTTTATTTCTGTGAACACTGGCAAGGGACAAGGAGCTGGTGGAATCTTACTTAGAGCCAGAACGTGAATTGCATAGTCAACGTAGAGAAGCTCTTCGGAAGAAGTTGCAATTGCTGAAACAGTCTATAATGGAGCAACCCAATCCACCAGTTGTGCGGGCAATGTTAGTGCCCGAGGAAGTAGCAGCCAGGACGGTTCGCGAGGTGGCAATCCCACACGCTAATAATGTACATTCCAGCATCCGCAAACCAGAGCTTGGGGGGAGATTTGAGTTAAAGCAAAATATGGTGCAACTTTTGCACACTAGCGGGCAGTTTACCGGTCTCCCTCACGAAGATCAACAACAACATCTCCAGAACTTCTTGGAGATAAGTGACACTTACATCCCCGCTGGAGTGTCACCTGATTATGTTCGGCTCACCTTATTTCCATTTTCCTTACTTGGTGAAGCCAAGAGGTGGTTAAAAGCTGAACCACCCAACTCTATATCAACGTGGGATGATCTTGCAAAGAAGTTCTTGATCAGATTTTTCCCTTCAGGTAAAACAGCTAAACTTAGAAGTCAGATTCTAAGTTTTAAACAGAGGGAAGGAGAAAATCTTTATCAAGCCTGGGAAAGATTCAAGTCCATGTTGCGGGACTGTCCTCATCATCATTAGTCAAATGAGGTGTTGGTCCACACTTTTATTGAGGGTTTGGAACTCCACACTAAAATTTTGTTAGACTCAGCAGCTGGAGGGCAAGCGCTGGAGAAGACTTATGAGGAGCTGTACACTTTGATCAACCGAATTTCACAAGGCAATCCGGAATGGAATGCAGATTCTTCAAGAGGTGGAGCAAGGAAATTAGCGGGAGTGCTTGAAGTGGATGGATTCACAGCTATCGCTGCACAGATAGCTGCTTTGCAAAATCAGTTAAACACTCACTTCAGCAATATGAATTTGAACCAGCCGTCAGCCTCAGTTAATGCAGTCCAACAGATGTGGTGTGAAGTGTGTGGTAGTAGTGAGCATTCAGCTGAATGCTGTGGTGCAAATCCTGATTCTGTCAACTTTGTGGGCAATGCACAGAGGAATCAACAGCCGTTTGGTGGTGGCTACAACTCGAATTGGAGGAATCATCCAAATTTTTCGTGGGGTAGCAACAATCAACAAGGCCAGGGTTCAAGGCAGAGTATGCACAGAAACCAAGGAGGGCAACAAGGCTATCAGAATCAGTTTAGAAATCACAATGCCCCTCCTCCACCACCATCACCGACTATTGAGGAAATGTTCAAGACCATGATTGCCAACCAGTCACAATTGCAGGCTGACTATGTCAAACTGGCGGCCGAAGTAAAGAACAATCAATTGGCAACCAAGGCTCTTGAATATCAATTTGGGCAATTTGCCAGTGCCCAAAATACTAGACCAAGGGGAGGACTACATAGCGACACGGATCCCAATCCTAAGCAGGTAAATGCAGTGACCACGAGGAGTGGTTTACAATTAAAGGAGGTGGAACCGGAAAGACCGCCTCAGAAGTCAGGAGCAGCAGATGTTGAGGGAGAAAAAACCTCAGATACGGGGAAGACCAAAGAAGCTGAACCAACAAGGCCTCCACCCCCGTTCCCTCAATGACTTAAGAAACATAAGGAGGAGGCGTGTTTCCAAAAATTCATGGAGGTACTTAAACAGGTACATGTTAACTTACCTCTTGTTGATGTCTTGCAGGGTGTGCTAAAATATGCAAAGTATATCAAAGACATCGTGGCCAACAAAAGTCGCTTGACCGAGTATGCCACGGTGGCTTTAACGGAGGAATGCACATCCCGTATTCAGAACAGGTTGCCCACTAAACTGAAGGATCCTAGAAGTTTTACTATCCAGCTGACGATTGGGCAAAGTATCCGAGCTCGTGGGTTATGCGACTTGGGGGCAAGTATAAATCTGATGCCATCTTCGGTATTCAGAAAGTTAGGGCTAGGGAGTCCTAGACCTACAACAGTGATCTTGCAGCTAGCAGACAGGTCTTTAGCTAAGCCGGATGGCATTGTGGAGGATGTGCTAGTGCAGGTAGGCTCCCTCATTTTTCCGGTAGATTTCATTGTTCTGGATTTTGAGCCAGATGCAGAAGTCCCATTTATTTTGGGACGACCATTTTTGGCAACTGGAAAGGCATTGATCGATGTAGCTGCGGGTCAACTCACGATGCGAGCACACGACAAGGTTGAGGTGTTCGACGTGTACAAGGCACCTAAGCTCCCATCTGTCTATAAGGAACTCTTGGTGATCAACGTGATTGATCATGGGAATGCAAATGGATTGAGTGATTCCCGAGAGTTACTAGGTAGGCCACCAGACAAGGTTGAGAACTACTGGGGAGATGACCATGATCGGGTCAAATCGTCCATCTCCCTAGTAGAAAATTGAGCGTAAAGGCTGTCGAGCCGCGACGTTAAACCAGGCGCTGCACGGGAGGCAACCCGTGAAAAATATTTTTCTTTCTTTTTCCTTAGTGTAAAGTTTTTCTTTTATTTTATTTTATTTTCTTTTTCTTGACTAGGTTTAGACGTGCATTTTAATTAGTAATTTTTATTCTTTTAGTAGGGAATCTAGTCATTTAACCAATTTTTGTTTAGTGAGGTGATTTTCAGGTATACCGGAGGAAAAATACGTGGAATCGAGAAAACGAGGCGAGGTATGAAAAATAAAATTTGATAGTGAAACAGAGCACTGGCGCGTTGGCGCCGTGTCACGGAGGCAATGCTCCGCGTTGGCCCCCGTGACACGTTGAAGGCAAATCTGAAATTTTTTTAAATTCCAGTAAGCCAACGCGTTGGCTCCGTGTCACGGAGGAGGGCCTCCGCGTTACCCTCCGTGACACGTTGCCCTTATCCCAGTGCCGGGTCACACCGGGTTTCCGGGTGACCCGCGTATTTTCTTAATAAAAACCCCCGATTTCGCCCCTATTTTCCCCATTCCCTCTTCCCTCCGCGACCAAACACCCATTCCCCTACCCCCAAGCACCGTGCCACGTTAAGAGGCAAGGAAAACGTCAAGTCTTTATCGATTCTTCAATTCCAAGGTATGTTTTCATCGTCTATCTCAAATTTTTGGCGATTTTTGTCGATTTTGAGCATGTGAGGTGAGATATATCACCCTAGGTAGAAATTAAACATGACGTGAATTATTTTGCGATTGATCGTGTTCGGATTGTTATAGTTGACGTGTGAACTTATCGATTGATTGAATAATTCATTGTTGATTGTCGAATTGAGTTCTAGGGCTTGGGGTTGTTGAATTTTAACTTGGGTAACTTGATAGTTTGACGAAATTGATGCCGGGGTGTGTTTATTATTTGAGATAAGTCGTGGTAAATATTGTATAATTGGTGAAAGATGACTAATTCTCGATTTTGTGTGGGACATTGCGTAATATGTGAATTGGTTGAATTGCTTAGATTAGTGTATATAAAATGTTTGTATTGTTGTTTCTATTTTGTTGTTGTTATTGTTGCTAAGTGCTATGGGTGAATAGGTGTCGATAGTAGGATTGGGTTAGCTGTATGAAGTCTGAGTAGTTCGCTAGCCGTTATGCTGTCGAATTTTTGTGAATGCACTAAGCAATATGTTTATAGTGATTGTGTTTGGGGTGTAAATAGAGCTATCCTTGCTAACATGTTGTAAATATTGTTAAAGACTAAGTGTGGGGTAAATTTTGTTTAACCCGACCTTAGCCAAAACTAACAAGTTTTTAGCTTAACGTTGTGCTTGTCTGTGTAAATTGACAGGTACAATGGCCAGCCGACAAGATAAAGGCAAGGGTGCTTCAACCTCAGGCACCGACAGAAAGAGAATGAGACTGGGCACTGCTGTCCCAGCTGCACCTGTTGTTCCACGCGGTCAACACCGCCGATACGGGACACGATGGGTCACTGATGAAGGGAAGAAATGGTACGCAAAGCATAAGGAGAACAAGTACTTCCCGGAGGAACACATTGCAAGGGAACCACTCGCACAAGAGTTCCCTCGCATCGTACAGAGGATTGAAGCAGCTGGGCTCAGCTTTATTTTTCAGGAGACCAAGGAGTGCAACCTTCACTTGGTCCGGGAATTTTATGCCAACTGGAACCCGGCCATCAGAAGCCACACTATTAAAATCAGAGGGCAGATTGTCACTCTGGAACCCCAGCAGCTGAATGCCATCGTTGGAGCGCGGGACACAGACGCCCACGTTCTCCGCCAGCTCAACATCACCCCACCGTACGCCGATATCAGACGTACGTTGTGTGGGGCTCGATCCACAGCCCGATGGAGTAGACACAAAGAGAGGGGTTACCACCAGACTCTGCCTTATTCGCAGATGAACAGGGAGGCCAGAATCTGGCTAAAAATTGTATGTTCGTGTTTGATCCCGGGAGTACATATGACAGACGTGACCTGGGACCGTGTCTGCCTGGTGTATGCCCTTATGAAAGGGCTTGAGATTAATGTGGGGGCGGTTATAATATCCGCCATGAAGAGAGCCAGACTACACCAGGGCCACAGATACGGGTTTGGCGGACTCATCACCACCTTCCTCCGAGGCCTCGACATTGAGGAAGAAGCCTTGGATTACATTCCGCAGTTGGAGCGGAGGGCCCTTGATGTGACAAAGACCAAGGCCCCCGACACTACACATGGACCTGTGCTGACTCTGGGCGAGCGACATGCTCGTGACGACCAGTATATGGCCCGTATGTTCGGTATGCAGATGCTGCAGCTATGGATAGGTGGGAGACCAGCCACCGAGGATGAATTATGGCAGCTGGAGCTGGATTACCCTTTTGGCGAGAACGCCAGAGCTTTATGCAAGGTGGGGCCAACCTTTGTGGAGCCGACTGACCGACGTCCCTACTGATGAGGAGACACGTCGTGAGGATGTGTATATATTTTTGTGAACCGATTTGTGAATGATGTGTATATATTTGTTTGTGGCTAATGATGTGTGTTTTTAAAAAAACGTTATGGTTGCCTTTGTAAATATTTTGTAAATTTTGTAAATATTTTTTCTCTATCGATATGATCGATATTTTTCAAAATTTTTGCGAAAAGATGTTGCACTTATCAACATATTTTGTAAATATTTTTTTTCATCAAAATGATCAATGTGTTGCAAAAATTTTGAAGTTTTATTTTTGGGTTTCTCGGAGTTTGTTTTTGGTTCTTTTACCGAGAATAGTCCCATTGAACTGATGTCATAGTTAGTGAACATTCCCTATGATGGATGGATGACGACCGTCTTAAGGGAAATGTAGTCGATAGGAGTAGATGTTTTGTTTTTAGTTTCTTTGGTGGATTGCATCAATAAACTGTAGTTGCTTGTGGTTGCTAAAATTTTGTTGCGTGTGTAATTGATGTTCGAAATGCGAAAGTGATTCGTTTGAAAGCATGTAATTGTGTAAATATGTTGAGTTACCTAGGCTATAGAATTTGGTTCATTATGATTGAGGCTTAATCTTGAATTCATGTAATTGACTAATTAAAGAGTCTGTGAATGCATCTTGATTCGAGCATGTGCATGAAGTGTGAGTGAGGTTTTGCTATTCCATGTCATTGTGAATTGTCTAGAACTTGCCTGGCGTGTATACAAAGCGAAAGGAAGGAGGTGTAGTGTCGGAAAGGATGTAGGCATTTCTTTGTTTTAACCATTAGTTTCCATTTTTTTTTCTTGTCAAAATTCTACCTTTTTATATGTTGTATACCCTAGTCAGCCCGTTGAGCCTTTAGCCGATTTCTTTCTTTTGTCCAGAATTGTATGAACTAAGCTTTATTCCTTCTTTTCATTTGCCTTAAAGTCTATAAGAAGCTCTTAAGCGCTTACAAAGAACAGAAAATTGTTTCCCAAAGTGTTAAAGAGTGAAAAGAGTGAAAAGAAAAGAAAAGCAAAGTGAGGAAAGAAAAGATGATGTTGAAGAGGCACTAGTTGTAATTAAATGAATTTGAGGGTACATGAAAACCTTCCGTTTGGGGTCAAGTGTGCCTGATGAAATGGGCTGTATGAAAGTAAACCAGCATGAATGGGAGAAAAAGAGAAAAGAGAGGAACAATGTCCATGAGTCGATGGGAATGAGTTGAAAAGGCGCTTAAGGATGCTAGCGACTATTATTGGCTAATCCAATATATATATACTAGATCCATAGCCCAGTTACAGCCCATTAAAAGTCCTATTTGATCCTACACTGCATTTCTTTATATTAGGGGAGTAATACACTAAGGGCAAGCCTATGGGTCATGACATGATGCATGTGAATTCTTTTGGGAGAGGGAGTGAAATTAATTTCTATATGCCCCTATTTGCATGTTTGTGTGCTGCACGAGCATAAAAGGGGAGGTTTCTCTCGAGTTGTGAGGGTACATGCTTGATGAAAGATTGATTTTCGTGTCGGATTTCTTGATTAGTTGATTTGCATGAGTTTGCCGATATCAAGAATCAATTCTTAAAAGTCTAGGAAGCCTCGATGTATTAAGGTCATTGTCTTGTACGACCAAGCATATTTTCTTGATGATTTGCAAAAAAATCGAATAATCGGTATGACCGTAACGTAAATGGTTGCACCATAGTGACAAAGGTTGAGATGTGATGTGCATGATTTGTGTATGTGTTGTTCGAGGACGAACAAGGATTTAAGTGTGGGGTAAGTGATCTTGGGCAGATTTATATGCCCAAGTGATACTCAAACGTATCATTTTTACCTTGTTTGTTGTGCAATGTGTATATAATATCATGTATTTGGTAATAAAATGCGAATTTATACTAACCAACATGATTAGCATTTGTTTTGCAGGATAATGTGATTTTTAAGAGCTAAAATGCGTGTTGGAACTATGTCGGAGTTGGACTTGGATGCAAGCGTGGAAAAGACCTCGGATGGCATATTTTGTAGTGGCTCCGCGATGGTGCCGTGCCACGCTGCCATCGCGGTAGCACACTGCCTGGGCAGAAATAAAAGTGGCAATTTCCAGTGTGCCTGCGCGTCAGCTCCGTGGCACGGAGATAGGCCTCCGCGATGGCCTCCGTGCCACGTTGAGGCTAATTATCCGGACCATGCAATTTCCAGAGAGGGTCCGCGTCCACGCCGTGTCACGGAGGCAGTGCTCCGCGTTGGCCTCCGTGACACGTTGCTTGTTATTCCGGGAAAAATTTCCCACTAGTATAAATAGCACACTTAGGTTATTTTTAAAGGGAGTTTTTTTTAGTTTTAGTTTTTTTAGCCTGAGTTCAGAAGTGGGAGCAGGAACGTGATTTTGTGGCAGTTGAAGAATAGAAAAGATAAGAGTTTTCTTCTCTTCCCTTCTTCTTTCCTTCAATTGTATGCATGATTCACACTCATTCTAGGATGATTAATCCAAGAATGAGTGGCTAATTCCTTTCTTGCTGAGGTTTTGAACTTGTGTAATGAATGTTGGTAATAATTGATATGGTTTCTTCTTATTCTTGCATGTTGTTCTATTAATTCTTGTGCTTATTACATTCTTGATTGGCCACCATTAATGTATATCTAAAAAGTCCAATTTCACTCGAGAGAGCATGAAATTGGAAAGTTGTGAATTAATAGGGTATTGTTCTTAACTTGATTTGGGAAAATTGGGTTTTGATGTGCTTTCTTGATAGAAATATACTTGAAAGCCATATTAGTCAATTTAGGAACCGGAATTGTAGTGTTAGGTCATAAATTGCATTTGATCACAGAACTGTAGACAAATGGTTTATGAATCTAAAGTGAAATTAAATACGGAAGTTTTAATTTCTAGGCAAACGTTCTTGGCTAGCAATATGAAGAAGAAGATGACCAAATTATCATGATTATCAAGTTCATTACTCGTTCTTAACCTTGGCATGTGCATATCCATTGTCTAAACTCAACGTAAATAGTAGTTATTAATTTTAGTAGATAATTAGTTTAGAAACAAAACTCACTCAAATCTTGGTTGGATTGTTGTTAACATAGTTAGAAATAGAATAGAGATATAGTAAACTAGGCAGTTTTGCATATCTAGAGCAGCCTCCTTGGATCGATACTTGGCTACTTAGCCACTTTATTACTTGTTTGACCACGTACACTTGCGTGTCGGTGTATAATATATACCGAGTAGCAGACCGCGAACAATATGTACAACAAGACAAGATCTATTGCATAATAAACGGATGAATTAATAGTGTTAGTCCTAATTTTGTATCAGTAAACAAGGAGATTGAGGTTGGATTTAGTGACAACATTATATATAGTTCAAGAATGCAACAGTCACTTTTCTACTATTACTTTTTCAAATAATTTTATTTCATTTGAATATGCAATACAATCTTCCTATGGAACAATTTTTGGTAATTTCTTTAGATTTTATCAACTAATCTAACATTCAATATATGCATAATATTTTACTTTAATTTACTTAACAAAATATTCTTTGTAGATATAAGCACAAGGGTCCTTAGAAATATTGATTGAACTTTTTGCCATTCACTAAAAAATTCTACAAAAGACATAATTGTCATTTACTAATTTTCTCAATCAGTATTATTTAATTATTATAGATCTTTACTAATTTGTAAAAGTTAAAGTTTCTAATATTTAGTATTTCAAAACTGACTAAAATTTTGCTTCTTAAATCTTTCCTTATTTGATCTTATATTAAAAGTCCTAACATTTAAGACTTTAAAATCAACTACAATTATGTTAACTTATATATCAATCCATTATTTATTAAACTAACTTACTCTCCATCATACTATTTCAATGCAAAAAAATAAACTAGAAAGTATAATTTTATTATGTATTAATATGTGACTTCATTCTTATATAATCGAAAAAAATATAAATACAACATACTTCAATTAAGTAAGTACTCTTGTTATTCACTCTCTTTAGTTAAATCCATACTATTTTTGTTCATTTCAATTTATGTAAAATGTTTGACTAACACATAGATTAAGAGAAAGAGAAAAAAATTAATCTGAAATCATCTCATAAAAGGTAAAATAAAAAATTTTAAAATTAAGTTATTACTAAATATTTAAAATATGAAGCCTCATAGCAAAATATCATTCACCTTTTTACTCTTTTAAAAATAGAATTCACACGTGACAAAATAGTTATTTAATTATTTTTTTAAAATTTAGAATTATAAAATTAAGTAAATTTTATGTATTAAATTCTTCCTTATTTGAAATATATAGAAAATATTAATATTTATATATACATATAATGCATGCATTTAAGTGCTCATGTAAAAGAGAATAATATTTTTATCTTTCAACTAAATGCTATTTCTACGATATTTTTGAAGCAAGTATTAGAATAAACTGAAGAAAGAACCACTAGATTGGATCAAACTCTTAAATATAATTATTTAGCAATTTGAAATTCATAATTTTCTTTGTAAATTCTTATATTTTTATACCAACACATTTTTAAATATTATTTATGCTATTTTTATAAATTTATTTTATTAATATGAGAGACAGATGCGAGGCGTGTACGCTTTGACTAGTTTAAATTATATAGTTATGGCATTAGCAGTAGTATAATGTATCTATATCTATATCTATATATTATTAAAAAAGGATAGTGAACGATGAGATTAAGCAGGTGGTGAATTGAGAACTAGCTACTTAGCACTTTTACAACAACAAAAAAATTTCATCTTATTATAATACAAAAAAATATAAATCTAAAAAATATTCTCATAAATAATATTAATATTATTATTTTTATTATATAGATATGGTAAAAAAATTATGTCATAATTAGAGTTATTTTACATTTGATGTGCCGTGGTTTTACGACACTTCCGATTTTCAACGCTTAAAACTAAGAAAATATATTAATCCTGGGTATGTTTATATAGATATAAGGTGTTTTTGTTAAGTGTTGTAGGGAGCCAAGTTCGGACAGTGAAATGGGCATAATGAGCCTAAAATGGGCTAAGGTTGGACTGCCAGCAAGGTAACGAGTTGTCATGTCACTGGATGACTCATTCTCTGAGCCGTTAGGAGAAGAGGAGTTTGAAGTATAAAAAGTGGGATTGAGACATTATTGATGACGGATTAACACCACGATTCATAATGTCTGGCCACGAGTCGTCAGGTAGGTCATGAGGACTGGAAGCTAAAATCGGATCACAAGTTCTGTGGGTCACAACGACAAGAGTAATGATCGTCACACGACTCCATGAATCGTCAATAGCAGTCGTCAGGTTGAAGTCCAGAATTCAAGTGGATGTACTGAGAGTGGCGATGGAAGGAGCAACGAGTCATCATGAGACTCAACGACTCATCACGAGCAGTCATGTGAACACTAGAATTTTAGGAATCAAAAGCAACGGGGGACTTCATGACTCTTTAAGTCACTTAAGGAGTCGTTAGGTAACCCATCATTCATAAGGAAATTCTTGCTGAGCGCGAGCTATCACTGCACTTCACGACTCGTTAGGACACCTAACGATTCATTGCCACTACCGACCTATATTCCCTGTTAAATTAGAAAAGGATTTGTTTAGTATCTATAAATGCTTTATGTAGGTTTCTTTTTGTAGTTCATGTTTTATTATGACTTTTACCATATTTTTCATTGTCATTGATCGACATTAAGGTTCAAGAAACAACATTAATAATTTTGTTCTTGAATTTGGAGATTCAAACAACTTTGAAATTATTAATCTTAGATTCTTATTGATAATTCAAGATGTGTGGTTTATTCTACGAATTATTGTAAGTTGCAATTATAATTTCTTTGTAACACCCCAAAAGTTCCCAAGATTTTAAACTAGGACATGGAATGTGCTCAGCAGAAAAATCTGCAGCAGTGCCTCAAAACGACTTATCCAACGAGTCGTTGGTCACTCTAACGAGTCATTAGAGGCAGTCGTTGGAAGAGTTTCAGAAGAGGGTCCAAGTTTTTTGATGCCACAAGAGTAGGTATGAGTCATTTTGTGAAACAACGACCTGTTGGAAGAAATCGTGGCAAGCTTGCAGGTTGGAGTTCTCGGAGGGGACGAGTCATGTGACAACTCGTTGGTTGCCGTAATGAGTCCTCATAAGGAGTCGTTAGTTGGAGTGCAGGATTCCAGGTCAGTGACGACAGATGGTTATAACGGACCGTTGAAGCTAGCAACAACCCGTGGTGTCGATTGTTGGAAGGGACTTAAGGGTTTGTCTAGTGGGGATGACGAAAGGACTGACGAGTCATTGGATCAGGTAACGACTCATCATGTCGGTCATTGGAGGGATTGCAGGTTGAGGAACCAGTGGAGTCAAAGGGAGGTGGTGACGATTCATTGATTGAAGTAACGACTCGTCCTGTTGGTCGTTGGTTAAGGAAGCTGAAATTGTGAAGCAGGCCCCAGAAGCAACGGATCGTCACCACGAGTCGTGGTGAGGACCAACGACTTGTAGTGAGCGTCGTGGTCTCAGATCTGACAAATTTTTAAGTTTTTCCCAAGGGTATTTTGATAAAGTCCTACACTTCTAGTTTTGAAATGACATCATTTTGGGATTTTAAGGGATGTTTTTAGGGGTTTTCCTAGCCTAACCTCTCATTCCCTCAACTCTTCATTCTTCCCCTCTCAAGATCAAGGATTCAACTAAGGTTTTCTTCAAGGCTTCAAGGGTTTATTTCAAGAGGAGATTCCTTAAATCAGGTATGTGGGTTTTTCAATAAGGATATCCTTCCATCATTGTGCCCCAAAATGTTTTATCAAAAATTCGATTCCATTATTCTAGAAAAGCATGACCTAGGGTTTCAATTCATGGATGATTTCTCCTATGTATTGTATGGAATCTAAGACCCATTAGGATTAAAAGTTATTTATCCTTATGGGATTATTTTAATATCTTGAATTATGTTCTGAATGGTGGAAATGCATGATTGTAGAATTTCCTTCATAAGAAGGCCTAAAACTTGGATTGGGATTTGTTATTGTTCACTCGATTGTATTAAGAACTTGTATCTGTCACGCCCCGCCTTGGGGGGTATGACTGGCACCTGGTGCCCTAGTAGGACCTAGACTACTATCTGGTGAGCCTAAGAGCATCTGGTGCCTAGCTGGCTCTAACTCAGATTTCTGGAAACAAAGGGCTATATAACGGCTGTAAACTCAGCCTCCGGCCAACTGGCCTATAGCCACCTGTACCTGTAATAACAGCTAACCAGAAACATACTCGTAACAAGAAACCTATGCGGGCCAACAAGGCCACCAAGCTGTCTAGTCATCTGGGACTCAACAATAAAATGCAAAATAACTACGTGACCGGTAAGGTCACCACTACTATCAAACTAAGGCCTCACACGGCCAACATAAACTGGAATGCTAAACAGATATAACAAACTACACGGCCTCACTCGACCGGCTCAACTGACCACAAGGAAATATATACAGACTGCAAGCCTCTAGGAATACTGATAAGATGGTCGAGACAGGGCCCCGACCTACCCGTACTGCACAACAAAAGAAAGTGATATAAACCTCTGAAATATCAAGCTCCGGATGACAGGAGCTGATGACTCTGCGCTGGCTAGGATCACGAGGGATCGCCTCCTCGTCTATGAGTACCTGCAGGCAAGTAATGCAGCACCCCATTGGGCGTCAGTACCACTGGTACCGAGTATGCAAAGCAACTGAAATAATACAACTGAATACAGATAACATAACTAACAAGTCTATGAGCAGAAGATAACTGAATCTGAAGAGCTGATAGGAACTAGATCAAACCTTTCTGCACTGATAGGCAGGAGCGTGTCTGTAGTCACGGCGGCCTGCTGTCTATTAACTAATATATATAAAACACATAAGTACATATACATTTAGCAAGAAAGAGCCAATACCAATCCCCATAAGCCGGATGGCGCCAAGCAAGCAAACAATCTATATACCCCTACCCGGGTCAAAACCAGCCAAAAATAAGTCACTCCACTCATCTGCTCACTTCGGAGCTCCTCTACCGGCCCCCTGGGTCTCCGGCTCGGGCCATAGCCTCCGATATAAGCAACCGTGTCTGGGTCCGGAGGACTCCTGTGTAGACAGTAACAGATAGGGTCTGAATCCCCGGACATAACTCAACGGGGCTACCTGAAACCGGAGCTACACCTATAATAACTGAATGTACAGACAGTAACAGATAGGGTCTGGTTCCCTGGACACAAAACTCAACAGGGCTATTTGAAACCAGAGCTGCACCTGTAATGCTGATCAGACTGCTATGGGGAAAGCTTCATCCCATCTTCGTCCAAACTGGGGACGGCATGCCACCCCTCAGAGTGACGTAAAACCCACCCGCTCAGTGGGTGACACGATTACCAACCTAGGGGCGGCGAGGACGCTCAATAAGGTGCCCTCACGCCACATCAAGTCTCAACAAACAAATAGCACATATAAATAGCAAGCATGTATAACTGAAAAAGACTATCTGAAATCTGATTTCTTATTCTGATCTGTTTCTATATTGAACTGATTCTTTACTGATTATACTGATTTTGAAATCTATTTAACTGCTTGGCTAATCTGTAACCGGGATACTATCTGTCTGAATGGCTAATCTGTAGCCATAAAACTGGCTGTCTATCTGATTTTACTTTACTAACTTTTATTCTGAAAATCTGTCTCTTTTTATTCTACAACATGCTTTCTAATCACACAATAAGCTATACTGAATCTAGAATGCTAACTCGCCCTTTGGCGCATGCTTTACTAACTTTTGGACTGGATACGATACGGCAACACAACTCAGAATCTATTAGACTTACCTAATTCTCAACATTCAACTCTGAGAGATTCAAATACGGAGTTTACTATGATTTACCAAGCTAAGAGTTACTAACTTGCCAAAGAACAACTTTACATACCTTAACCTCGAGTTATCCAACTGTCGGACGAGGCTCGGTCAGTATTCCAGCTAAATCTCCCCAACTGCATTCATAAACACGTCAATTAGTACTAAATACAACACTATTCTGAAGGACGGCGTCACTTTCGATATAATTATAGCCTAAACTTCGGCTTATCGAAAGACGGTCGTAAACTTGCTATTTTTCAGAAGTCCAGAAGGTAGAGGTATTCACTTCATAGCTAGGAACACATAGACACTAGTTTGGAGCAATTCCACTTACCTTAGCCCGGTGGCACGACGATTTGTCGGCCGAATTTCGCGAAACTAAATCCATAGGAATGCTCCCTGCTACTAAATACTTCGGTATCTAGAGTTAATTTAAGTTTGGACAACGTTTGACAATGTAATCGGAAGGAAATTATCAAGGAACCTTCGTCCCTTTCTCCTCTTTGGTTTTTCTCTCTGTTTTCACTGGAAAATATAAGAATTATTTCATTTAAAACCGAAGTGGGGCTTTATATACTTGGGCCTGGACAGGCCCAACATGTCATGGAGCCAACGTGGTGGCCCCGCCTCCGTGACACACTGCCATCGCGGAGGGGCTCTGCCCCGGCCCCTTCCGTGATGGTTCGACAGGCTACTCGTCCGATCCTTTCCCGGGCCTTTCCCTAGCACGTATGACTTTCAAATATGCTTAATCAACGTGCGAATAGGCCATCTAGGTGCCGGGAATCTTACAGGGTATAACATTCTCCCCCCCTTAAGAACATTCGTCCTCGAATGTAGACTTCTATCTAGAGGACTTCTCAACTTACTACTTAGAAAAATTTCGGCATAGTTTCCCCTGTAATATGGACTATACCAAAAACCTGAAATGCAAAAAAGTCCAATACAAGTACTGCACACAATACTTTAAGATTCACTAGATAGCTAAACATCAATCTTTCTCATTTATTCAAACACAACTATAAGGTACTACATAAGTAATAATACGGACATACCTGTCGCCTGACTAAGCCTGGAATAAGTGAGGATATCTAGCTTTCATATCTTCCTCAGCCTCCCACGTCATCTCTTCTCGGTTCCTATTATACCACAATACCTTGACAGACGCAATATCTTTTGTTCTCAATCTACGAATCTGTGTGTCTAAGATGGCTACTGGGACCTCTTCATAGGCCAGCTCCTCTGTAACCTGGATATCCTGGACTGGGATTGCTTTGGATGGGTCTCCTATGCATTTCCTCAGCATAGTCACATGAAAGACCGGATGAACGGATTCCAATTCTGGAGGCAAGTTCAGCTCATATGATACTCGGCCTATCCTTCGACGAATTTGATAAGGCCCAACAAATCTCGGACTAAGCTTACCTTTCTTGCCGAATATCATCACCCCTTTCATTGGGGATACTTTCAAAAATACCCAGTCATTCACATCAAACTCCAGGTCTCTGTACCGCACATCTGCATATGATTTCTGGCGGCTCTGTGCAGTCAGTAAGCGTTCTCGGATAAGCTTTACCTTTTCCTTTGACTGCTGAACAATGTCTGGTCCAACCAACACTGATTCTCCTATTTCAAACCAACCAATCGGCGATCTGCATTTTCGCCTGTATAATGCCTCGAAAGGTGCCATCTGGATGGTTGAGTGATAGCTGTTATTATAAGCAAATTCAATTAATGGCAAATGCTCATCCCAGCTACCACCGAAATCTAACACACACGCTCGCAACATATCTTCGAGCGTCTGAATTGTGCGTTCAGCCTGTCCATCTGTCTGAGGGTGGAATGTTGTGCTCAAGTTAATCAGCGTTCCCAGACCCCTTTGAAATGATTTCCAAAATCTAGCCGTAAACTGTGCTCCCCTGTCCGAAATAATGGATACTGGCACTCCATGCAATCTGACTATTTCTCGGATATACAATTCAGCATAATCTTCAGCCGAGAAAGTAGTTCTCAATGGCAGGAAATGAGCTGATTTTGTCAGTCTATCAACTATCACCCATATAGAATCATGTCTGTGTCTAGTACGGGGTAATTCTGCTACAAAATCCATATTTACTGCTTCCCATTTCCAGAGAGGCACAACTATGTCTTGAGTCAAACCGCTTGGTTTCTGATGTTCTGCTTTCACCTGTTGACAGTTAGGGCACTGGGCTACAAATTAAACAATTTCTCTTTTCATACCTGGCCACCAGTAGTTTTCCTTAATATCATGGTACATTTTCGTCGCATCGGGGTGAAGGGAATAACGGGCGTAATGTACCTCATTCATAATCTGCTGGCGGAGCCCTGAAACATCTGGAACACACAGACGGTCTTTACAGCGTAGCACTCCATCCTCAGTTATCTGACAATCTAGCGCTTTACCCTGCTGGATTCTGTCTTTGAGCTGGATCAGGTCAGGATCCTCATATTGCCGTTCTTTCACTTCCACAACTAATGATGACACGGCGGTGTTCTAAATTACCGCTCTACCGCCCTCTGTTTCTGCTACACGAACGGCTAGGCTAGCTAACTGATGTATCTCCCTGACCAATTCCCGCTGCTCGGGCTGCAAATACGCCAAACTCCCCATGGATTTAAGACTGAGAGCATCTGCTACAACATTGGCTTTTCCCGGGTGGTATAGAATATTCACGTCATAATCCTTTAACAGCTCCAACCAGCGACGTTGCCGCAGATTCAACTCCCTCTGAGTGAAGATATACTGTAGGCTCTTGTGATCTGTAAAAATATCAACATGGACGCCATATAGGTAATGTCTCCACATTTTCAAGGCATGGATTACTACGGCTAACTCCAGGTCGTGGGTAGGGTAATTCTTTTCGTGTTTCTTCAGCTGCCTGGAAGCATACGCAATCACCTTACCATGCTGCATCAACACACAACCCAACCCAATGCCTAATGCATCGCAATACACTGAATAACCCTCTGTACCTTCCGGTAATGCTAACACTGGGCGAATGTTAATCTGTCTTTTAACTCCCGGAAGCTCTGCTAGCATGCCTCTGTCCACTGAAACTTCGCTGCTTTCTGTGTCAATTAGGTCAGAGGTGCCGCTATAGTAGAGAATCCCTCGACAAATCTCCTGTAATATCCCGCTAATCCCAGAAAGCTACGGACTTCAGTCGGAGTGGTAGGCCTAGGCCATGATTTGACTGCTTCTATTTTCTGCTTGTCAACCTGTATACCAGCATCCAACACAATATGCCCTAGGAAGGCTACTGAGTTAAGCCAGAATTCGCACTTGGAGAACTTAGCATATAACTGGCGGTCCCTGAGGATCTGGAGTACTGTCCGTAGATGAGTCCGGTGATCTGCTTCAGAGCGAGAATACACCAGAATATCATCAATAAACACGATCACGAACAGGTCCAGGTATGGTCTGAAAATACTATTCATCAGGTCCATAAATACTGCTGGGGCATTCGTCAACCCAAAGGACATAACTAGAAATTCAAAGTGTCCATATCGGGTCCTGAACGCCGTTTTAGGAATATCTCTTTCACGTACCTGAACCTGATGATATCCGGACCGCAAGTCAATCTTGGAGAAGTATCTGGCTCCCTGTAACTGATTGAATAAATCATCTATTCTGGGGAGCGGGTACTTGTTCTTTACTGTAACTTTGTTCAACTGCCGATAATCTATGCACATACAGAGCGAGCTATCTTTCTTCCTCCCAAATAGAACCGGCGCACCCCATGGCGAAGTACTCGGCCTGATGAAACCTTTATCTAGCAAATCTTTCAACTGCTCCTTCAACTCTTTGAGTTCTGCAGGAGCCATACGATAAGGAGGAATTGATATAGGCTGAGTGCCTAGTAATAAATCAATAGCGAAATCTATTTCTCTTTCTGGGGGAAGACCAGGTAACTCATCTGGAAACACATCAGGGAACTCGTTCACCACCGGAACAGACTGGAGTGTCGGAGATTCTGCCGGAACATCCTGAACTCTGACTAGGTGGTAAATACATCCCTTAGTTATCAATTTCCTCGCCTGAAGGTAGGAAATAAACCTACTTTTTGGAGTAGCTGTGCTGCCTTTCCACTCTCGCATTGCCTCTCCTGGAAAGTGGAATCAGACCGTCTTGGTAAAACATTCTACATTGGCGTAGCACGGCACTAGCCAATCCAAACCCATTATGGCATCGAAGTCTATCATTTTCAGCTCTACCAGATCTACTGTAGTCTGGCGGTCAACAATCTCCACTGTACACCCTCGGTAAATTCTGCTAGCTATAATAGAGTCACCGACGGGCGTGGATATTGAAAAGGGTTGATGCAATAATTCTGGTGCAATATTGAACTTTTGTGCCACAAATAGGGTGATATATGATAGAGTGGATCCTGGATCAATCAATACGTAAGCAGGGCATGAACAGATAGTCATCGTACCTGTCACTACATCTGGTGACGCCTCTGAGTCGTGTCTCCCTGGTAGTGCATAAGTACGGCTTGAGCCCGTACCTAAACTAGAAGCTCCTGATCTACCTCGGCCTCTGCCTACTGAAGGACCACGTCCCGCTGAGGCTGCTGGAGCTCGTGGCCCTGCGGATCCCTTGTCCTGACTATCTCTACTCCCCTGACCTCTGGTCGGACAATCTCTCATCCGATGCCCCTCCTGTACACAAATATAACACCCAGTGGAGCCATATCTACAAGCTCTGGCGTGAGGTCGGCCGCAATTAGGGCAGGGTGGGGGTGCAAACCTGCTCTGCTCTCCCCTTCTCTGCTGCGGGGAATCTACTATTCTGGAACTGCCACTAGGCTTTGACTGCCCTCTACGAACATATCTACCTCGCTGCTGCTGCTGTGGTGGAGGTGGGGTCTAGGGGGTCAATTTGATAGTCGAGGCCTGGGTCCCCTCTGAACTTCCCTTTGCATGTCATCTGGTCTGTCGGCGCTGTTCCTGACTGGTCTGTCTACTACTCTGTTGCCGCTGTCTAAGACCCTCTATGGTCTGAGCAAAAGCCTATACTCGGGCAATGTCCATATCCCCTTGGAATGTCGCCGTCATACATGCCTCAGTATACTCCTGATTCAGACCCATGATAAATAAGTGAACTCTCGCTGGCATGGTATCAACAAATGCTGGAGCATAACGACGTAAGGAGTCAAACTGTAAAGCATACTCGCGCACACTCCTCGCCCCCTGCTCTAGACGCAGAAACTGGTCCATCCGAGCCTGTCGGATCTCTTGTGGGAAGTAACGGTCCAGGAAGGCCTCCGAGAAGCTGGTCTAGGTCGGAGGGGTAACATCTCTCCCTCGGGACCTTTCCCAACTCTCGTACCACAATATAGCTATATCCCGTAACCGGAACACTGCCAGCTCAACAGACTCTGAAGGGGTCACATGCATAACTCGGAATATCCTCTGCATCTGATCTAGAAAGTCCTGGGGGTCCTCTGCCTGATCTGACCCTGTAAACTGCGGGGGACCCAGTGCCAAAAATTCCCGGACTCTGGAACTGCCTGACCCACCTGAGGACTCTGCTGCTACAGGTGGCACTGGCTGGCGCTGTGTGGCCATCATCTGTGCCAACATAACCACAACGCTACAAACCTCCTGATCTGATGGCGAAGGCACAAGAGCTATCGGGGGCGGTGTAGTGCCCAACGGCTCCTGCTGTGAGGGGGACTGCTGAGAGGGCTGTGATGAAGCCTCTATATCACCCTCAGATCGGGCGGACTCTGACTGAAGCCGAGGCATCCTGCTGGTGCCTTCTCCTGCTGCTGTGTCTAGTCTTCTGCATGTGGCAGGGTGTCGCTGATCTGCCATTCTTATCTGTAGACAAAGAATATGATAAGTTTTAGGAACTCGACCCTATACTGTACTGTGCTATGGCACGACTGAGTATGAAAGAAGAGTAACCATCCTATCATGCCTCGCAGCTCCTGCCTATAGTACGTGGTGCACAACACATCCATAGAAAAGACTCTACTTAGCACGGCTTGCAAACTCCATGGGACACGACCTGCTCTGATACCAAGTTTGTCATGCCCCGCCTTGGGGGGTATGACTGGCACCTGGTGCCCTAGTAGGACCTAGACTACTATCTGGTGAGCCTAAGCGCATCTGGTGCCTGGCTGGCTCTAACTCAGATTTCTGGAAACAAAGGGCTATATAACGGCTGTAAACTCAACCTCCGGCCAACTGACCTATAGCCACCTGTACCTGTAATAATAGCTAACCATAAACATACTCGTAACAAGGAACCTATGCGGGCCGACAAGGCCACTATGCTATCTAGTCATCTGGGACTCAACAATAAAATGCAAAATAACTACGTGACCGGCAAGGTCACCACTACTATCAAACTATGGCCTCACACGGCCAACATAAACTGGAATGCTAAACAGCTATAACAAACTACACGGCCTCACTCGACCGGCTCAACTGACCACAGGGAAATATATACAGACTGCAAGCCTCTAGGAATACTGGTAAGATGGTCGGGACAGGGCCCCGACCTACCTGTATTGTACAACAAAAGAAAGTGATATAAACCTCCGAAATATCAAGCTCCGGATGACAGGAGCTGATGACTCTGCGCTGGCTAGGATCACGAGGGATTGCCTCCTCGTCTATGAGTACCTGCAGGCAAGTAATGCAGCGCCCCATTGGGCGTCAGTACCACTGGTACCGAGTATGCAAAGCAACTGAAATAATACAACTGAATACATATAACATAACTAACAAGTCTATGAGCAGAAGATAACTGAATCTGAAGAGCTGATAGGAACTAGATCAAACCTTTCTGCACTGATAGGCAGGAGCGTGTCTGTAGTCACGGCGGCCTGCTATCTATTAACTAATATATATAAAACACATAAGTACATATACATTTAGCAAGCAAGATCCAATACCAACCCCCATAAGCCGGATGGCGCCAAGCAAGCAAACAATCTATATACCCCTACCCGGGTCAAAACCAACAAAAAATAAGTCACTCCACTCATCTGCTCACTTCGGAGCTCCGCTACCAACCCCCTGGGTCTTCGGCTCGGGCCATAGCCTCCGATATAAGCAACCGTGTCTGGGTCCGGAGGACTCCTGTGTAGACAGTAACAGATAGGGTCTGAATCCCTGGACACAACTTAACGGGGCTACCTGAAACCGGAGCTACACCTATAATAACTGAATGTACAGACAGTAACAGATAGGGTATGGTTCCCTGGACACAAAACTCAACAGGGCTATCTGAAACCAGAGCTGCACCTGTAATGCTGATCAGACTGCTATGGGGAAAGCTTCATCCCATCTTCGTCCAAACTGGGGACGACATGCCACCCCTCGGAGTGACGTAAAACCTACCCGCTCAGTGGGTGACATGATTACCAACCCAGGGGCGGCGAGGACGCTCAATAAGGTGCCCTCACGCCGCATCAAGTCTCAACAAACAAATAGCACATATAAATAGCAAGCATGTATAACTGAAAAAGACTATGTGAAATTCAATTTCTTATTCTGATCTGTTTCTATATTGAACTGATTCTTTACTGATTATACTGATTTTGAAATCTTTATTTAACTGCTTGGATAATCTGTAGCCAGGATACTATTTGTCTGAATGGCTAATCTGTAGCCATAAAACTGTTTGTCTATCTGATTTTACTTTACTAACTTTTATTCTGAAAATCAGTCTCTTTTTATTCTACAACATGCTTGCTAATCACACAATAAGCTATACTGAATCTGAAATGCTAACTCGCCCTTTGGCGCATGCTTTACTAACTTTCGGACTGGATACGATACGACAACACAACTCAGAATCTATTAGACTTACCTAATTCTCAACATTCAACTCCGAGAGCTTCAAATACGGAGTTTACTATGATTTACCAAGCTAAGACTTACTAACTTGCCGAAGAACAACTGTACATACCTTAACCTCGAGTTATCCGACTGTCGGACGAGGCTCGGTCAGTATTCCAGCTAAATCTCCCCAACTGCATTCATAAACACGTCAATTAGTACTAAATACAACACTATTCTGAAGGACGGCGTCACTTTCGATATAATTATAGCCTAAACTTAGGCTTATTGAAAGACGGTCGAAAACTTGCTATTTTTCAGAAGTCCAAAAGGTAGAGGTATTCACTTCGCAGCTAGGAACACATAGACACTAGTTTGGAGCAATTCCACTTACCTTAGCCCGGTAGCACGACGATTTGTCGGCCGAATTTCGCGAAACTAAATCCGTAGGAATGCTCCCTGCTGCTAAATACTTCGGTATCTGGAGTTAATTTAAGTTTAGACAACGTTTGGCAGCGTAATCGGAAGGAAATTATCAAGGAACCTTCGTCCCTTTCTCCTCTTTGGTTTTTCTCTTTGTTTTCACTTGAAAATATAAGAATTATTTCATTTAAAACTAAAATGGGGCTTTATATACTTGGGCCTGGACAGGCCCAACGTGTCACGGAGCCAACGCGGTGGCCCCGCCTCTGAACACGCTGCCATCGCGGAGGGGCTCTGCTCCGGCCCCTTCCGCGATGGTTCGACAGGCTACTCATCTGATCCTTTCCCGGGCATTTCCCTAGCACGTATGACTTTCAAATATGCTTAATCAATGCGCGAATAGGCCATCTAGGTGCCGAGAATCTTACGGGGTATAACAATATCCATGTCTAAATTACGTGAATATAGTAAGAATTCCCTTAAAAACTAGAATATATGATTTGATAGATATGTTGAGATGAGATTAGAACTTATGGACTTGATCAATGGAAAGTATCTATGTGTTTTCATTATGTTTTCGATGTAAATGTTTTGGGTATAAGGTGAACCTATGATAATGACATAATTATCGTATATTCATTATGAATTGGAGTAAATTTTGAAATGGGTTCCATGAAATGAATATATGCTTCTATCATGATCTCGTTGTACATGTTTAATGTAAGAGTTAACTATGTGGGCTTCCGGTAAATTTAGAATATATGAATCAATATATATGTCAAAGTGTGAATTGGACCTATGGGTCCTATATGACTCTATGTAATACGTCGTATGTTGTGAACTCGGAACTTGAATGTTGTGGAGGTGTGTAAAGTATAATATGAATCTATAGATGTCCATAAAATGTAAGATGTGTGGATTAAATGATGATTTGGTACCATGATGATATGAATTACGAAGATAAAGCATGAGAATGATACTTCAGACTTATGGGATTGTTATTAGTAGAAAGTAGCCTTAATCCCTTTCTAACTGAATGTAGTAGGATGAAATTAGTAAATGTTCATGTTTCTGATTAGCTGTAGTAGCATAGACCAGATGGATAATGTCAAATCATTACTCCTCATGTTCTAGTCAGCCAAGGACTCTCTATAGCCGAGGATGTTTCCCTTGGTCAGTCAGGGACTCTTCATAGTCGAGAATATTTCCCTTGGTCAGTCAGGGACTCTCTATAGCCAAGAATGTTTCTCTTAGTCAGTCAGGGACTCTCCATAGCCGAGAATGTTTTCCTTAGTTAGTCAGGGACTCTTCATAGCTGAGAATATTTCCCTTAGATTAGTCGGGAATCTCCATAGCTGAGAATGTTTCCCCTAGTTCAGTTGGGACTCTCCATAGCAGAGAATGACTCCCTTAGTTTATGTTATCAGTTTGGCTCAGTTTCGTATAGTTCAGACTTCAGTAAAACAGATGTAGCATAATGCAAATCTTAGTTATCAGCATGTATCTAGTACATTGTATGATATAAATTTCAGTTTCAACATTCATTATATGTTTAGTACATAACCCTTATGCATGAGGTTGATGATGCTTCAAAATATGAGTTCCAAATAAAAGTTCATGTCGACATGTGTATGTACTCAAACAGGGTTGTTGCATTCTAAATCAGTTATATATCGATGTACTCAGTTTATTTCCTCCTTGTATACTTGTATGTTTAGTTTGTTTACATTTCCCCGCATGCTCAGTACATTCCAAGTACCGACCGCATACTTTATGTGCTATACCGTTCATGATATAGATTCAGGTACCCAGACTCAACCTCGTGGGTAGACACACTCTTTCTTCCATCTCAGCGGATTGTGATGAGTCCTCATCTCTCGAGGACGAGGTCAATGTTCTTATTTCACTTATATTTCAATTTTCAGACTTTAGGAGTTAGCTGGGGACCTGTCCCAGCAACATCAGTTTAGTAGAGGCTTTCAGACCTGGGTAATTGGATTTAGTCTATGTATTAAAGTTTTGTTAGATTAGGTCTTTAAATTTGATTCCTCACAATTAGCTTCCGCCCAGTTACATTTTTGTTAGCTATTTTGATTGTTAAGTGTTATGCTATATGATTATGTCATGGGTCGACTTGGAGCCTTTCGGGGTTCCTTGTCCCATATTACGGCTAGGGTGTAAACTCAAGTCATGACATTCTTCTACAGTTCTTAATTGTGATTCTTCAAGCAGGAGTAGCTAAACCCATAACAAGGGTTGTGGGAACCATGATGAGTTAACACACATAGGCAAAAATACTTAGTGAATCTTGAACGGGGTTTATGCATGTATTATTTTTCCCTTCATTTTAATTGCTTCTTAACCATCGCGAACGTTGGAATTTGCCTTCTTCTTACTCACCAGATCAAGGGGATAATGAATCGGAAAAGGGATTAACAATAGAAATTTGAGGCTATCAACCCTCATCTAATAGCTTGACCTTGCTCGAGAATAGCTAATCCGATATCAAAGGTAAGGGTTAATCAAGTATATATCCACATATGGATCAAGTTGCATGGTGATAATCATCTAAGTAGGGACCAACCATTTAGGTGAAGTTAGCTTATCGATATTGCATGTTAAACACCAGAATAGATCACTAGTATAAAACGCCTTGTTGTTATGAAGTCATGGGGAACATAATCCTAGTCAACTCATTCTTTAGATACAATCAATTTTATTCAGGGATCTACTTATTGCCCTCTATTTTTTTTTCATTATTTCTTGTTACAATTTCCCCCTAGGAAATAAGTAAGCCAATAGTTGTAGTTAAACACATTAACTGAGGTCCTCGCCATATTCCTCGTGGGATTTGACCCCAACCCTGGCTAGATTCTATATTTGAACATCGACCGCTTTATATCTCATACAAGGTGTAATTTGGGTGACTTCAAATTTTGGTGCCATTGCCGGGGAATACGACTTAGGCTTTTGTTAATTGTGTTGCTTTTCTATTGGTCCTTATTTCCTTTCTATTATTTTTGTTGTTTTTGTTTCTTTATAGGTCTCAGGTTTGTGTATGCCCAGTACCTGGAGCCAAGGAAAATCCCTGGTTCCGATTGATCACGAACTTGAGCGAACATTGAGGAATATAAGGAAAATCGCCAACGCACATAGGCATGAAATAGTGGAAGAAGCAACAACCCGAATGTTGGCTGAGGAACAAGCTCATGTGAGAGAAAGAGAGATAGCTAGTCTTGTTTTAGAGTAATGCCAAGCTGCCGAAGTTGAGCGATCTAGAAGGAATAGAGGTCCAGACTAGCAGAGGCACCGGTACTTTGATGATGATGCTGATATTGATGAGGCCGGTGCCACTGGAGCTATTGTCCCTTCCCCTCTACCTATTGGGGCAAAGTTTGATATTACAAGTGCAATGATCCAGTTGCTTAATATGAAGGGAATATTTGCTAGTCATGCTACAAATGATGCACATGCTCACTTGATGAATTTTATGGGTATTTGTAAGGCGTACAAACAACTGGGGGTGAGTTAGGATACAATAAGGCTGAGGTTATTTCCTTTCTCACTAGGGAGTGAGGCAATGCTGTGGTTCACTGAATTGCCAAATGATTCTATTACTACTTGGAGGGAGCTAAAAAGGGCTTTTCTAGAGAGATTTTTCCCACCTTCTAGAGTGTTGCAGCTGAAAGATGAGATTTACAACTTCAGGCAGTTGAATTCTAAAGCACTCCATGAGACTTGGTTGCGGTTTAACAAGAAGCTGAAGAAGGTGCCGAATCACAGAATCCTAGATGATACATTGTTGGAGATATTTTGTAGGTCTCTCAATGCCAATACCAAGGCAGTGGCAGATACTGTCTTTGGTGGAACATTCATGAGTCATACATATACAGAGGCTGCTGAGGTACTTGATAGAATCACCAAAACCAACAGCATATGTCACACAAGAGAGTCAGAAGTTTCGGCTGGTACTTATGGGGTAGATATGTCTGTGGAGCAGAGAAGAAAGGATGAACAGCAAGATTAGGATATTGCCAAGATCAAAACCACGATGGGACTCCTTGACAAACATATTATGGGAGTCGGGATAGAAAAGGTGAATGCATTTGGTTCTCAGGGCAAGGCCCCGAGAAATGATGGAGGAGAGTCAGAGTCTGAAGAGGAAGACAATTATCTGAATGATCAAAGGGCAGGTTTCTGAACTAATGCACAAGGGTCTAACCAAGACTCTTGGCATCAAGTTCAGGGGAACCAAGATTAGAATTATTATAGAGACAACAATTACAACTGGGGACAATACAAGGATAGGAGTAGAGGCCGATATAATGGTGACTGGAAAAAGCATGAGGAGTACAAAAATGACAGAAACAGTCTCTATGTTCCTCCAAGGAACTGTGAAATAGAGTCTAGTGGTTCAAGGGTGGAAGATATGTTGCCTAAAGTGCTCAAGAAGATGAAGGCAATTGATGGCCATTTTAAGGAACTCCGTGCTGATATTTACGTATGAACCAAAATATGGAGTCACATGTCGTTGCCATTAAGCATATTGCACAACAACTTGGTTAGATGTTTGTTGCTATGAACCAGAGGCAAAAAGGCACACTTCCTAGTAACACAATTCAGAATTGAAAAAAATGACAGTCACTGCATGGCTGCCACTACTAGGATTGGGAAGGCAACAATTGATCCCTTTATGCCGGTTGTGACTAATGAGATAGCTGAGCCCTTAGTGATTGATGATGAAAAGGTATCGGACTTCGAGGATCAGGTTTTGGTTGATGATGTAGTTGCGAAGATAGCTCCTAGTTATGCAGAGGAGCATGGGTCTAAAAAAAGGAAGGATAAAGAGGTATTTCAAAAGATAACGCCCATTCGTAGACCTCCTCCCCCTTTCCTGCAGAGGATAAAGAAGATGGTCGAAGACGGGAAGTATTAGAAATTTATCTCAACGCTGAAACAATTATTTGTGAACATTCCTTTAGTTGAGGCACTAGAGCAGATGCATGGTTATGCGAAATTTATGAAGGATATCATCACTAAAAGAGGACCGTGAGCTTTGAACCTACTGATAATTTGCACCATGGTAGTGCAATTGCATCTCGATCTTTTGTGTAGAAGAAGGAAGAACCTAGAGCTTTCACCATACCGTGCACTATTGGAGCCTGATGTCGCCCATTACACCTCGCAATTGAGATATAAAACGGTCGATGTCAAATATAGAACCCAACGAAGGTTGAGATCGATCCCACAGGAAATATGGAAAGAACTTAAGTTAATGTGAATGGATATTACTGTCGGATTACTTATTTCCTAGGGGGGAAAGAAATAAAATAATAAACAAGAGTAAAAACTATTAGATGTTTAAATCAATTTTGGTTTGTATTCAATCAATAAATTGACTAGGATTATGTTCCCTAAGATTTCATAACCACAAGTCTTTTACAGTAGTAATCTATTCCGGTGTTTAACAGGCAATATTGGTAAGTTAGATTCACCTAAATGGTTGGTCCCCTATCTAGATGATTATCACCACACAACTTGGTCTGTCTACGGGTGTATGCTTAATTAATTCTTACCCTTAATATTGGATTAGCTATCCCCCGACAAGTTCAATCTATTAGATGAGAGGTGATAGCCTCAAATCTCCATTGTTAATCCCTTTTCCTATTCACTACCTCCTTGATTTGGCGAGTAAGAATAAGGCGAGTTCTAACATTTACAACCGTTAGGAAATAATTAAAACGATGGGAAAAACAATACATGCATTAAATACCGTTCAAGAATCACTAAGTGTTTAACATGTATGTGTTAATTCATCATGGTTCCCACAATCCTAGTTATGGGTATAGCTACTCATGTTTGAATAATCACAATCACAAAATATTAGATAAATCATAATTGCAACTTACAAAAATAGGAAGAAGAAAATCAAGTAAATTGAATATAACTCTAAACTTGATGAACAAAACTCCAATGTTGATTAATTCCCAAAATCAAGAACAAAATTGTAAACTTTGTTTCTTGACCCAAGAACGATTGTTAACAACATTAGAATTAACGTGAAAGTTGGTAAAAATAACCGCATACGAAAAATAAACCTAAAAATTATGTTTATAGTTCCAAACAGATATTTTCCTAACTGAATTTGGATTCCACGTCGGCAGGGGTAATGAGCCAAGTAACGACTCATTGGGTCTCCCAACGAGTCGTGGCCAGTGAAAATAATTCATCCTCAGCAATAGGCCCAGTCGTGGTAACGGGTCACCTAAGGACTCATTGTGGCTGGGCATGAGTCGTTAGGACTCTCGTTGTCTTGATTCACCAAACCTCTAGTGTACCTGACGATTTATCCTATTGCTCTCCTAACGAGTCGTTTCAACACCTGGCGACTCGTTAGACCTGTCATTGCCTTCACTGAATTTTTCTCAGAATTTCTCTTCTTAGTCTTCAAGATTACTTAACGACTCGCTACTAGACGTAACGAGTCATGCCTTCAATCCGTTGAGTGCATTGTTTCCTTCTTCATCTATCTTTAATTTCTTCCCATGACTCCAGGCACAGGTTATTCCTTGGGACAATGACTCGTGACATGCCTGGCCACCTTCAGTTTAGTCCTTTTCTGACTTTTTAGCTTATTTCCCATTCTGGACCTATTTTCCTGCAATATTCAACACAAACGCATCATATCTACATAAACATACCTGGCATGTGCAAAGTTTCTTGGTTTTAAGTGTCAGAAATGCCATAAACTCACGGCACATAACTACCATCAACTTAGAACTTTTGCATGTCCTCAGGAAAAAATAAAATAAAAAAACTAAACTAAAATACTTTGACGCTTCAATCAAAAGAACTCTAGGAAAGTTACGACAGTCACAATTATTCATCAAATCAAATTTTTGAACCCCTACTTTATTATACCAACTCAAATCACAATGCATATTCAAAATTTTCAACCATGACACAGAGGAATCAAAATATGGCAAAACACTGTCACTTGCAACCATGCACATAAATCTATTACACTGACCTAGAAAATTTGCAGACGATTTTGTTGACCAAATGCTCTCACCTCAAAAAAGTTCCATACTCATGTGTATATGATTATTTCAATGCATTTCTTGGGACTAGGTAAGATCACACTCGCTCTCACAAAGAAATTCGAACTGTGTGCATGCAATGCCATAGGCTTGCCTTTACTTTCAATACCTCGATTTTCAGACAGGTAACCAGGATCACTATAGGACTTTTTAAGCTTGTAACGTAGGCTCAGGTTCGGGTATGGTACATATGGAATTAGTAGCTTAACCCTCCTTGGCACTACACATGCCTTGACTCCACTTTTAACCTTTTTTTTAATATTTTCTCCCCTTTTTCCTCTACTTGCTTCTTCTTTTATTTTCATTTGCAACTACGAGTGCGGTTCTTCTTCTTTCAAACATTCATTGATTTCACATTTTTATTTTCTTTTCTTTTGTTGCTCTTTTTTCTTTGACAATATTTTTGTTTCTTTTCTCTTCTTTCATTACGCACACCACACTTGCTGTATCATTTTAATTACCCAATTTCATTACACCCTACTCTTCTTAATCACCCCAATAATAGTCACCCTCAACTTAGGTGATTCACCTAAGTTGAGGTTCACAGTGTCCAAGGAGGGACCAGGGCCAAAACAGGTTCATTTTTAATCAAAGCAGGAAGGAGTTGGTGTAAATAAAAAGAAAGGTCAATTTAAGCTCAAAAATTTAGATCAAGGGATATTTATTTTCTTTTGGTAGGTCTTTTAAGGCTAAAGTGGGCTCATTAATCAAAAATGGCTTATGATCCTTTCCTAGTTTCCTATCCTCTATCTCGGTACGATTGACCAGACAAGTTCTAGATTGACACACACAGCCGAATTTAACTATTAAACCTTACTCACACATACCACATGTCAACATCATTACTTCTACTAACTGCTAGTTCAGGCACAACCATACAATGGTAAACATATTCACAGTTTCAATGCCATGCAAAGATTCACAAAGGTCATACTTGTCGATTTTAACACACACATAAAAATTTTTTTGGAGGGGAATCAAAATATCAGTTCAACAAATATAAAAAATTCAAGCTCTTGACTGCCTTAAGATCACCTAACTTTCCTTCGACTAACAAAAACAAACACAAAAACATAAAACCTTAAACGTGCCGGTTCTACTAGATAAGGAACACCCGAGGGAAAAGATATCCGGCAAGAAAAACCCTCGAGTTATGTTCAGGAAAAATACATAGATATCCCTCCCCAACCCCATCAAGAAAAGCATGGGTCGTCCTCGACGCATATATATATAAAGTAAAACTATGGAAATAGGTAACATACGTGTGCAGCCTAGGTGTCTGCGACCTGGTCGGTGGAGGGTGCAGATACTCCTCCAGTGTCCTCTCCGATGTCACCGGCTTGACCCTATGCATTTTCAGACCCAACTGAGCTCGTGCCTTCTCCCCGAGCTCTCGCTTACTCAATTGTGGCCCTCCGTCGAGCCTCCTCTCTATATAGATGCAGCACTCTCTCCATCTCTCTCTGCTCTCGCTTTTGCTAACGGATCAGAGAGTTATCATCCTCAAAACTTGCCTCCTCATGAGGCCTTTTTCCCTTATCATGTGCCACCTGCTCCTCAATAATGAAATCAAGAACCGACGGTAGCTCCTCTTTGCTCTCATCTTCTATCGCGGGAAGCACAGGTGGAGGGATCCCAGCTACCTGTCGTGCGGAAAACTCCCGCACCTCTACTATGAGTGCTGCTACCTCCGCATACCAATTTGCCAATTTAGGCGCCTGTAATTGTGCAAGGCGCTCATCCATGCATCTAAAAAAAGCATATAATCTGCCATGCACAAAGCTAGAGAGCGCCTCCAATTCTTTGGTAACCCATGGCTTGACTTGCTCCATAAGCACCTTTACCTGCAGAGCCGTGTGCGCTTGTTGTTTCTCAGCCTTTGCTAGTCGTCTAGTCATGTCGGTTAGGAATTCTTTGGAAATTGTGACTAGAGCGGCTGAAGGAGCACTCGAGGTTGAAACAGGTGGATGAGATGCAACTGTTGTGGATGATGACTCTAAAACCTCCACAGATGCGGGAATATCAGCTGCATCTGTAGCCTCAAGCTGGCTACCATCTCTTTGGCCTCCGTAGGCTTTGTTGCAATCTCAGTAAATACAACAACCTCAGTCTATATCCCGCTGCTGAATGCCTCTACTAGTATAGTTGCTCTAGTAGATACGACATCCTGATTCCTTGCGATATCGAGTTTGTGTCATCTCTTATCAACCTGATATCTATTATCTTGTGGACCACTATGTGCTGGTCAACTGATGGCAACTCCGACACCTTTGACTCCTGACAGAGTCTATCAATAAGACATGGAAAGGGAATTATAGTACCGTCATATATTTCCTGCTCTCTAATCTCTTTAGCAATGTACTGCGGGAAATTAATGGCGTATCCCTCCATAATGCTTGCTACCAATGCCGCTCTTTCAGGTGAGAGAATATTTTCATTGCTGGTTGGTACCAGCCTATGCCGTACCAGTGACCACCAAAATTTCGCTTGAAAGTTTAGTGTGGCCTTCTTAATCTGAGACTTGGTGTCGTGCAACCATTCAACCAACGAACCTCTTGTGGCAATGACCCGAGATAGCCAAGTGTATTGCCTGATTAGCTCCTCACTATTTAGCTTCTTGGTCTTGACTTTCTTTAGCTCGAATAGCTTGTGATCGAACTCGGTTGTATTCATCGGGGCATGATAGTCTGGCCTATACAGTAGCTTGGAGATGGTCCTTTCAGATATATCTACAGGTGTCTCCTAAACCAACACTTATGTTAAAGCAGGCCTCTTTTTCCAATGTTGACCACCTATTGCCAAACGCTGTAGTGTGGCTGCGTAGGTGGCATAGAATTCTCTGACTAGGCAAGGGCTATAACTTTCTGATGGCTCGAGCAACCCACCAAACCTATATTTGTCGAACACAGCCTACAGCTCAGGGAGGTCCTTGAGCCCCGTGGTGACTAGCCTGGGCTCCTCATAGATGCTCCTCTTTGGATGTCCTTTATCATTTGGAGCAATGTCTCTATTATAGATAACCCTCATACCATGAACACACCATCTCCTCACGTGCCTTGGTTGATCATTGGATGTGTTCGAGGTCTCATTCAGTTCATCATCTGTGTTCCCTTGCTGAGCATGTGACTCATCAGCTACTTTTGTGTTTTTCCCAGCTATGGTGCCCTCGAGAGCAATTGCGGCTGTAGCCCTGGCATTTTCATCAATACGATTTGGTGGATCCCTTGCAAGTGGAGTAGGAGCATCAACCAGGGCTGTCGGATTTGTAGTTCGTTGAGCCCTAGCCATAGTTGATCCTGCACCCCCTTCTCTTTTGACACTTCATATTCCTCCCTCGAGCCATTTGACTCTTCGGAGGAGGATGGCTAGTCCCAAACTCTGCGGTATGACAGTTGACTCCCCTTCGGCACTTGTTTTTTTGTCGGAGCTTTCCTCGGTGTACTCATCGGAGCCATTGTACCTATGGAAGATCAATTAGTATACAAAATGAGATTAAACACAATCATTTTTTAACTGTCTCTGCATACAGGACAAGTGACTTAACAAATTGTTGCAACTGGCCATGATTCGTGAGGTCATTCGTTATATCAGGCTATTTTTTCTTCATGTTAGACCAGTGGACTTAACGACTGGTCACAACGAGTCATTACCAGAGGCAATGACCCGTTAGGTCAGTCGTTAGGTACACTGGTCACCTGATTTAATTTCCACTCAGGACGAGCTACAAAACGAGTCGTGTGATGATACCACAACTCGTGATGTGGCTCGTGCTCAAGGGTTTTAGGTAATCCACCCTCATCTTGCATTACACTTGATATTTTTCAATCCCACAAACACAAAACAACACAGTTAGCATGTAACTATATTTCAGTTAAATCAAAATTTTGATATTTTCTGCCACCTAGGGTTTACTAGCAATAATAAAAAGTGTACATCATTAATCAGGCGATTACAAGTTCAATCAAGGCATGGGTCAACAATAATCTTATTCTAAACATAAAGAAACTCACAATTAATTTCTGAAGAATAAACAATGGATGTTGAGCAGAGAGTAGAGTGCCCGTGTTAGCGTAAGTGTCGGTGAATCCAATTCGAAGATTTTGCAGTGAGGTTGGGAGAAGAAGAAGAGGGAAATTTTTAAGTTGGAGTGGTGATGGGTTTTAATGGACGAGGGGTTTAAGTGGAAAATTTGATGTTTTGTCCGTGTAGAATTAAATATGTGCCCTATTTGAATGTGGGTCGGGTCAGGTAGAAGCTACTTATAAACACATGATGACCCATGTAACGATTCGTTGTGTGGTTAAATGAATTGTTCGACCCTTCGTGCAGTGACTTGACCTTGAGAATTTACCTGGGACCTAACGACTCATGTAATGACTCGCGGTGTTACCCAATGAGTCGTGACCTGAGTTATAGTCCTTGAACTGTGGTATCTTCGTGACGGGTCACTTAACAATCGTTTGGTTGCCCAACGATTCGTTAAGTCATTTGTTGTCGCCTTTCTCAGTTTGATTCGAACTTTGATCTAGTAGACTTGACAGATGACCTCACGATTCATTGCCTGTGGCAACGACTCATTTGGTTAACCATTGTCTACACTGTTTGATACAACAATGCTAACGATTAAGTCAACGAGTCGTTTGGTCTGATGATGACTCGTTCTGAGCTTTTTTACACCAGCAACTCAAGTTAAGATTTTTTATTTTAACTTTAAATTTCCTATATTAATCACGTGCACACATCAACACACGTAAACACTATATTTTTCTTACAATTACAACTTAGGTTACCTCCCAATAAGCGCTTGATTTAACGTCGCGACACAACATTGGTGTTTTGACTGCTCAGACTTCACCAAAACACCTCCATGGGTTGCCTCCCATGCAACACCTGATTTAACATTGCGGCATGAAGCAAGTCTTTTGACTTCTCAAAATTCGTCAAGTGATTCATATCCATCCTCTAGTGCTGAGACCATGCTGAATTCCTTTGGTTGCTTCATTGACCGACAGATGTTAAAGGTGACCTCTTCTTTGTTCAGTTTGAATTTCAGCTGGACCGCCTCCACATCTACTAGGGTCCTACCGGTTGCAAGGAATGGTCGCCCCAAAATGATGGGATCTCATAGTCTACCTCACAGTCCAGAATCACAAAGTCTGTTGGGAATATAAATGTGTCCACCTTGACAAGCATATCAAATAGGATCCCCACCAGCTTTTTAACAGTTCTGTCCGCCATCAATAGCCGCATAGTGGTCGGTGTGGGGGCTCGCAAGCACAATTTTCTGAACACTGCTAGCGGCATCAAGTTTATGCTGGCTTCCAGGTCACAAAGTTCCCTTGCAAACTTGACATTCCCAATGGTGTAAGGTATAGTGAAAGCAACTGGGTCTTCCTTTTTCTGAGCTAGGACCCGCGTAGCTATGGCACCACAGTGGTGCAAGTTATTTGTAGGTTTAAAGCTTAAGGTTCTCAACCTGGTGACAAGGTCTTTCATAAATTTAGCGTAGACGGGAATCTGCTCAAGTGCCTCGACTAATGGGATGTTCACGGATAATTACTTTAGCATAGAAATGAACTTGTGATACTTCCTATCTTCGACCTTTTTCTTCAACCGCTGTGGATAAGGGGGAGGAGGTCTAGGGATCAGTGTGAACTTTTATTATGCATCCTTCTCCTTCTTATGGCCAGATCCATGCTCTTTTGAATTACTAGGAGCAGTCTTCACTACTGAATCTCCATCAAAAGTTGGATTTTTAGAATCTGCTATCCTGTCATCATTCATCGATGTGGGCTTTTCTGTTTCATTAATCACAACCAGCCTTGGAGGATCAACTGTTGTCTTCCCGCTCGTAGTAATGACCACCATGCAGTGACTATCATTTTTTAGATTTTGCACTATGTTGCTGGGAAGTGTGCCTTTCTGCCTTTGATTCATTGCAACAGACATTTGACTCAGCTGCTGCTCAATCTGCTTAATGGCCAAGGCATGTGATTCCACCTTTTTATTCAAACCAGAAATATCAGCACGTAGCTCCTTAAAATGGCTATCTGTTGTCTCCATTTGCTTAAGTACTTTGGACAACATGTCTTCAACCCTTGAACCGCTAGAATCTGGCTCACAGTTCCTTGGAGGAACATACATATCGCTTCTATCATTCTTGCACTCCTCGCGCTTCTTCCAGTCTCCACTGTCTCTATATTGGCCTCTGTTGTAATTGTTATCCTTGTAATATTTCCGACCTTGGTTCCCTTGACCTTGACGCTATGAGTCTTGGTTAAAACCTTTGGCGTTGGTCCGAAAACCTGCCCTTTGATCATTTAGATAGTTAGCTTCCTCCTCAGATTTGGATTCACCTCCATCATTTCTCAGGGCCTTGCCCTGAGAACCCACAACATTAACTTTCTTATCTCCGGTCCCCATCAGATGCTGAGAAAGCAACCCCATTGTGGTCTTTATCTTAGCAATGTCTTGATCTCTTTCTTCATCCTTTCTTCTCTGTTCTGCAGACATACCTACCGCATAAGAACTAGCAGGAATCTCCGATTCTCTTGTGTGCCATGCACAGTTGGTTTTGGTGATTCTGTCAAGTAACTCAACAACTTTTGTATAAGTGTGACTCATAAAGGTTCCGCCAGACATGGCATTAGCCACCGCCTTGGTGTTAGAATTCAGAGACCTAGAGAAGATCTCCCACAATATATTATCTTGAATTATGTGGTTGGGCACCCTTTTGAGCTTCTTTTTGAAACGCGACCATGTCTCATGAAGTGCCTCTGAATTTAATTGTCTGAATTTATTTATCTCATCTTTCAGCTGAAACGCTTTGGAAGGTGGAAAGAATCTTTCAAGAAAAGCTCTCTTAAGCTCCCCCAAGTAGTGATAGAATCATTTGGCAGCTCAACCGACCACATCATTGCCTCACTCCCTAATGAAAAGGGAAATAACCTCAGTATGATTGCTTCCCGGCTCACTCCCGGTTATTTGTATGCCTTGCAAATACCCACGAAATTTGTCAAGTGAGTGTGGGCATCATCAGTTGCATGACCTGCAAATATTCCCTTCATGTTGAGCAGTTGGATCATAACACTGGTAATATTAAACTTTTCCCCAACAGGCAAAGGGGGAGGGACAGTAGCTCTAGTGGCACCAGCTTCATCCATATCAGCATCATCATCCTTATCGAAATACCGGTGTCTCTGCTGTTCTGGACCTCTGTGCCTTCTGGCTCGCTCTGCTTCAGCAGCTAGATGTTTCTATTCAGCAACTCTAGCTAACTCACGATCTCTAGCCCAAGCTTGCTCCTCAGCCAACATCCTTGCTATGGCTTGGTCCAGTGTCTCCTGTTCTTGTATGTTGACCATTCTTCTCAAATTCCTTAGTGTCAGCTCAAGTTTGTGATCGATTTGAACCAGGGATTTTCCTTGGCTCCTAGTACTGGGCATGCATAAACCTAAGACCTTTTAAAAAATAAAAACAACAAAAGAAAAATAAAAAGGAAATAAGAACCAACAGTAAAGCAAACACAATTAACAAAAGCCTTAGCCGTATTCCTCGGCAACAGTGCCAAAATTTGATGTCTCCCAAATTACACCTTGCAATTGAGATATAAATTAGTCGATATCAAATATACAACCCAATGAAGGTTGAGGTCGATCCCACAGGGAACATGAAAAGAACTTAAGTTAATTTGAATGGCTATTTACTTATTTCCTAGGGGGAAAGAAATAAAATAATAAACAAGAGTAAAGACTACTAGATGTTTAAATCAATTTTGGTTTGTATTCAATCAACAAATTGACTAGGATTGTATTCCCCAAGATGTCATAACCACAAGGCTTTTACACTAGTGATCTATTCCGGTGTTTAACATGCAATATTGATAAGTTAGGTTCACCTAAATGGTTGGTCCCCTATCTAGATGATTATCACCATGCAACTTGGTCCGTCTACGGGTGTATGCTTAATTAACTCTTACCCTTAATATCGGACTAGCTATCCCCTAACAAGTTCAAGCTATTAGATGAGGGTTGATAGCATCAAATCTCCATTGTTAATCCCTTTTCCCATCCACTACCTCCTTGATCCGGTAAGTAAGAATAAGGCGAGTTCTAACATTTGCAACCGTTAAGAAATAATTAAAAAGAAGGGAAAAATAATACATGCATTAAACCCCGTTCAAGAATCACTAAGTGTTTAACCTATGTGTGTTAATTCATCATGGTTCCCACAATCCTAGTTATAGGTTTAGCTACTCATGTTTGAATAATCACAATCACAAAATATTAGATAAATCATAATTGCAACTTACAAAAATAGGTAGAAGAAAATCAAGTAAATTGAATATAACTCCAAACTTGATGAAAAAACTCCAATGTTGATTAATTCCCAAAATCAAGATCAAAATTGTAAACTTTGTTTCTTGACCCAAGAACGATTGATAACAACACTAGAATTCACGTGAAAGTTGGTAAAAATAACTGCATGCGAAAAATAAACCTAAAAATTGTGTTTATAGTTCCAAACAAATCTTTAACTAATTGAATTTGGATTCCAGGTCGGCAGGGGTAACGGGCCAAGTAACGACTCGCGTTGGGTCTCCCAACGAGTCGTGGTTAGTGAAAATAATCTGTCCTCAGTAATAGGCCTAGTCGTGGTAACAGGTCACCTAATGACTCGTCGTGGCTGGGTACGAGTCGTTAGGCCTCTCGTGGTCTTGATTCACCAAACTTCTAGTGTACCTAATGATTTATCCTAGTGCTCTCCTGACGAGTCGTTTCAACACCTGATGACTCATTAGACCTGTCGTTGCCTTCACTGGATTTTTCTTAGAATTTCTCTTCTTAGTCTTCATGACTGACTTAAAGACTCGTTATCATACGTAACAAGTCGTGCCTTCTTATCCATTGAGGCACTGTTTCCCGCTTCATCTTTCTTTAATTTCTTCCCAAGACTCCAAGCACAGGTCTTTCCTTGGGACAACGACTTGTGACATGCCTGGAAACCTTCAGTTCAGTCCTTTTCTGCCTTTTTAGCCTATTTCCCATTTCGAACCTATATTCCTGCAATATTCAACACAAACGCATCATATCTACATAAACATACCCAGAATGTGCATAGTTTCTTAGTTTTAAGTGTCGAAAGTGCCATAAACTCACGAAACATCAGAGCCTTTAACTTTGCTAAGGCTTTATGTGATCTAGGTGCTAGTATTAATTTGATGCCGCTGGCAGTGTTTAGACAGTTGCATTTGGGAGCCCCCAAACTAACTATAATGCAACTATTAGTGGCAGATCGCGCAGTGAAAAATTCAGTGGGAATTCTCTGTGATGTTCTGGTGAAGGTTAAGTCCTTTATATTTCTAGATGACTTTGTGATTCTTGACTGTGAGGTGTATTTCGAGGTCCCCATTATCTTGGGTTGATCATTCCTCACCATTAGTCGTGCTCTTGTTGAAATGGAGATCGGACAACTAAAATTTCAGTTGAACAATAAAGAAGTGACATTTAATATTACACCCCATAAATTTTAAATGAATAAATAGCCTAATGGCATGTTGGTTAAGGGATTAGAAAAAAACAGGGAAAGTCGGTTTTCTTTTCAATATAACCAAAATTTCCATAAAACAGAGGGTTAAGCCAATATTAAGGCAAACCCATAATATTTATATATAATTCCTTCTAATTACGCTACGAAACGCGGTCTAAACTCCGTTCTGGCTTAGATACCGAGGTATAAAGCTGCAGAGAGCAATCCTACGGAGTTGGTTTCGTGAAATTTGGTCGGCGAAACGTCGTGCTACCGAGGTAAAGTAAATAGAATTGCTTTAAATTAGTACCAATGTGTTCCTAGCCTTACAGTGAGCATTTATCCCTTCTGGACTATTGAGAAATAACGAGTTTTCGATCGTTTTCCGATAAGTCGAAGCTTGGGATAAATATATATATCAAAAGTGATAATTTCTCCCGGATATTAATGTATTTAGTTCTAATTGACATGTAGATGAATATAGTTGGGAGAAACAGTAGAAGTACCGATGGAAATCACATCGGTCAGTCGGGTACTCAGAAACCAGGTATGTAAAGCTATTCTTTCAGCAAGCCAGGAAGTACAGTCTAGAAAATAAATAGAATAAAGGCTATTAACAAATACCCAGCGTACAGGAACGATTTTAGTACGATTTCCAGCAAGCATGCTAGTATATCATTACGTATCATGCGATAATCAGAATAACGGATAGTCAGATGATTTCAGATAGTAATGTGGTATCCGCTAGTAGCTCAGCATGTTCTTACGTAATACCCAGAATGGAAGTTGTAAAAGTAGTATAATGAATTAGCAAGATTACAGATAGTATGTATTACTTTTGTTGAGACTGTATCCGGTAATAGATGGCACATTTTATATTATTAAGCTATATCCAGTTATAGATGGCATGTTCTATGTTATTGAGTTATATCCAAATATAATCAGATCAGTAATCAGATATAGAAATAGCTCCAGACACCGATATAGCTCCAGATACAAATATAGCTCCAGAAATAGATATGGCTCTAGAAATTGATATAGCTTCAGATCACAGATAACAATAATCAGATAAACAGATAAAGGCCAGGTAGCAGTTAGCCCAGCAATCAGAAATAGTGTAAAACAGAATATAGCATCAGTTGTTTAATACGGACTGTCCTTGAAATAAAAGAAGAGAATATGATTAGTATTTTTCATTTGAGCATGCTTGCTGTGTATGTGTTTTGCATGTTGAGACTTGTTATAGCATGTGGGTGTCCTTTAGCATCCCCGCCGCCCCTGGGTTATAGCTGTGTCGATACCAGATTCAGATACCGTCCCCAACCGGGCGATGCCGTCCGCCTAGAGGACGATGATGGCTGACCACCTTAATAATATGGTCCAGATTACCCTGCTTGCAGGGGCAATTCAGTTTACTCTGCGCAGAGCCAGATTACCCTATTTACAGGGGCAGACTACTCTGTGTGCGCTTATGGCTGGGGCAGTTTCAGATATAGATTTTTATAAAATTACCCTATTGTGTGTTTACACCCAGGGGCAGTTTCAGTCACCGATACAACAGCAGATTACCCCATTGAGCGCTTACGCCCAGAGGCAGGAGACTTCGAACTCAGACACAGTTTATTGTCAGAGGCCAAGGCCTAAGCTACATACCCAAAGGGGCCGATAGGAGGAGCTCACAGTTATCAGATGAGTGGAGTGACTTATTTTTGGTTGGTTTAGACCCGGGTAGGGGTAAATAGATTGTTCTGTTGGTTGGCACCTTCCGGCTTATGGGGGTCGGTTAGGTATTCTGTGTATTTATATGTATATATCTATATGTACTATTAGATACTAATAGACAGTAGGATGACACGTCGTCAGGTACGCCCAGTTTAGTTACAAAATAGGTAAACTCTCCCCAGTTATCCTCAGCCAGATAGACTTAGCTACTTCCTACTTATATGTCATGTTATTGTTGTTACCCATTTCAGTTGTATATTTCAGTTTGTTTTACATGCTCGATACCTGTGGTACTGACGCCTGTGAAGGTGCTGCATTGCTTGCCTGCAGGTACACATCGACGAGGAGTCGATCCCTCGTGATCCAGTCAGCAGAGTTATCAGCTCCTATCCTCCGGAGCTAGACAGTCGGAGGTTGTTCCTATTTCCTTTTTGATTACAGTTTGGGTAGGTCGGGGCCCTGTCCCGACCATTCTATTATTACTTCCTAGAGGCTTACAGTCTGATATTTCCTGTGGTCGTGGAGCCAGTCGTATGGGGCCGTGCATGTATATATGTGTTTAGTTGTTGATGTTGGCTGCGTAGGGCCTTCTTCTGGTTATAGTTAGTGACCTTGTCGGTCACAAATGTGAATAGCAGTTGCTTCAGATTATAGTGTCATTGTTCTGGTTAGCTGTTGTTCATTGCAGGTGGCTATAGGCCTAATCGGCTGGGGGCTGTATTTACAGCCGCTATATAGCTGGTCCATTTCTTGAAATAGAGCTAGAGTCTAGCAGGCACCAGGTGCCCGTCATACCCCCCAAGGTGGGGTGTGACATTTAATGTGTGCCAGTCCATGAAATAGCCAAATGACATGCGAGCAGTCTCAGTGATTGATATTGTGGAGGCTGAGCTTCCAATCATGCCTATTGATGAGAGGATGAGTATTGAGGACTTAGCAGCAGTGTTGATGAATGTTGATGCTGAGGAGATTCAGGGGGGGGGGGTGAGGAGATCGTTAATGCACTTGGGTATCGAGTCGTACACTTATGCTCTGAAGAAGATTGATCTTGATTTGAAAAATCGTGTGACCACGCTGGCCAAGCCATCTATTAAGGAGCCTCTAGTATTGAGTTCAAGGCACTCCTATCTCACTTACGATATGTATTTTTGGGGAGCAAAAACACATTACCAGTCATAGTAGTAGCAAACTTAGTGGAATGGAAAGTGAAGGCTTTGGTCTCCATTCTAAAGAGTTATAAGAAGGCCATTGGATGAACTATAGCAGATATTATTGGGATCCCAGTAGGTATTTTTACACATAAGATCCAACTTAAGCCAGACTATATTCCGAGTATTGAGCATCAGCATAGGCTGTAACCGCCTATGCAAGAGGTGGTCAAGAAGGAAACTATTAAGTTGTTGGATGCAGGTGTGGTTTATCCTATTGCTGACAGCAAATAGGTAAGCCCAGTTCAGTGCATACCAAAGGAAGAGGGGATCATTGTGGTTCCGAATGCTAATAATGAGCTCATTCTACTAAGGCCAGTCACAGGTTGGAGAGTATGCATGGACTATCTGAAGCTAAACCATTGGATGTAGAAAAATAATTTTTCGATGCCATTTATGGATCAGATGATAGACCGACTTGCAGGCAGGGGGTGACTGCTTTTTTGATGGTTATTCGGGATACAATCAGATCTCTATAGCCCCCGAACACCAAGAGAAATTTTCACCTACCCCTATGGGACATTTTCTTTCAAGAGGATGCCATTTGGGTTATACAACGCACCCGCAACCTTTAAGCGTTGTATGATGTCTATATTCTCTGATATGGTGGAGGAAACCATTGAAGTCTTTATGAATGATTTTTTGGTGGTGGGTGACTCTTTTGATGATTGTTTGGCTCACTTGAGCAAGGTGCGAAGAGACCAACTTGGTGCTTAATTGGAAAAAGTGTCGTTTCATGGTCAAAGAAGGAATAGTGCTAGGCCATTGGGTTTCAAGTAAGGGCATTGAGGTGGAGATAGCAAAGATTGATTTGATTGCTAGTTTAACACCTCCAATTTCTTTGAAAGGTGTTCGAAGCTTTTTGGTCCATGCGGGATTTTATCAAAGATTCATCAAGGATTTCTCAGCACATCCTTTGTGAAAACTACTCGAGAAAGAGGTGAAGTTTGTGTTTGATGATGCGTGCTTAAAGGCATTTGAATGCTTGAAGGAGAGATTGACTATTGCCCCAATCATAGTGACACCTGACTGATCCTTACCATTTGAGGTTATTTGCGTTGCTAGCGGAGTGGCCCTGGTAGATGTCTTGGGCCAAAGGCACAAAAAGATTTTTCATCCGATTTATGCTAGCAAGGCGCTTAATGCAACTCAGAAAAATTACACCGCGATGGAACAAGAGTTATTGGCTGTGGTATTTGTATTCAAGAAGTTTTGAGCATACTTTCTTGGAACTAAGTTGATAGTTCATTCAGACCATGCAGCTCTGCGTTATTTGATGGAAAAGAAGGATGCCAAACTACGGTTGATTAGATGGGTTCTGTTGCTGCAGGAGTTCGAGTTTGAGGTTAAGGACCAGAAGGGGACAGAAAATCAGGCGTCGGATCACTTGTCAGGATTAGAGGCAGATGCAGCACTTAGAGATGAGCTTGATATTGATGACACATTTTTCGATGAGCAGGTGTTGGCTGCTTTCCAGGATCTCATTTCATGGTTTGCGGACATCGCTAATTATCTGGTGAGTGATGTGGTACCGGAAGATTTATCTTTTCACCAAAGAAAGAAATTCATGTCTGATGTGCTGATATTTTAATAGGATGAGCCTTACTTATTCCACATATGTGCTGATGGGGTAATTTGGAGATGTGTGCCCGAGGAGGAAATGTTGAGCATATCAGAGGCTTGTCACCCATCCCCTGTTGGGGGTCATCACAGTAGGATTCGCACAGCCCACAAAATTCTGCAATGTGGGTACTACTGGCCAACCATCCACCAAGATGCACATGATTTTGCAAAGACATGTGATGCATGCTAAAGGCAAGGAGGAATATCACGAAGGCATGAACTCCCTCTCACTCCCATACTTGTTATTGAGCTGTTTGATGTGTGGAACATCGATTTTATGGGCCCGTTTGTGAGCTCAAATGGGATGAAGTACATACTTGTAGCTGTGGACTATGTTTCTAAGTGGGTGGAGGCAGTCACTCTTCCGAACAATGAAGGTAAGAGTGTCACAACATTCTTGAAGCGGAATATTTTCTCCATATTCGGGACTCTTAAAGCAATCAATAGTGATGGGGGTTCACACTTTTGTAATCGGTTGGTTCAGACTTTACTGGAAATTTATGGGGTGAAACATAGCGTTGCAACACCTTATCATCCACAAGCTAGTGGGCAAGTTGAGGTCTCCAACCGGGAGATAAAGACCATCTTAGCGAAGACTATGAATGCTAACAGGACAGATTGATCTAGGAACCTGGATGATGCGTTATGGGCTTATCGGACTGCATTCAAGACCCCTATAGGTATGTCTGCTTATTAGCTTGTATATGGGAAAGCATGTCATCTTTCGGTCGAGCTTGAGCATAAAGCCATGTGGGCGCTCAAGAAGCTGAATATTAATTAGAGCGATGCTGCGAACTTAAGGCTTGGTCAATTGAATGAGTTAGATGAGTTTCATTTTAAAGCCAATGAAAGTTCAAAAATTTACAAAATGAGGATGAAGATACAACATGACTATTGAGCAAAGAGAGTTCAACCCCGGAGATATGGTGTTGTTATTTAATTTTAGGCTTCGCTTGTTTCTTGGAAAATTGAAGTCCAAATGGCTGGGACCATTTTGAGTGGTCCAAGAATTCTCCTATGATGCAATTGAGTTGGAAAATCATGAAGGAAAACGGTTCAAGGTGAATGGCCAATAGCTGAAAACATATCTGGGAAAGAGTGAAGAAATCAAACCGGTGGACTTTTGGGCTTTGGGTGAAGTCTGAGTAACCTGGGGACTTGCATCATGCCGTGATGTTAAATCAGGCGCTACATGGGAGGCAACCCATGGAGGTATCTTGGTGAAGTTTGAGTAACCAAGATACCCGCACCGTGCCGCGACGTTAAATCAGGCGCTTCTTGGGAGGCAAGCCAAGTTGTAATTGTAATATTAATATAGTGCTTACGGGTGTTTATATGTGTAGGTGAATAATATGAGAAATCTGGAGCTGGAACAAACATTTTGAACCTTAGAGTCTGGAGCCAAAAAGCACAGGACAAGTCGTTACCTGACTGAACGACTCATCAAGACCTGTCGTGGCCACTAAAGCAGAAAATAGTAAAATCTAGAAAGTCAGTGACGAGTGACTTAATGAATCATGAGGTCACCCAACGAGTCATCAAGTATCTCTTCCTGACACAATTGAAAGTCCACCAAGAGTACAGGGCCAACGACTCAGGACATGACTCGTTGCGTAACAATCACGGGTCGTTGCCTGAGTCGTTAGGTCCCAGGTAAGTTTTCTCTATTGGTTTAGAGTAGAGGACAAAATGATGAGTCATGGTCATTAGAAATGACTCGTTACGTGGGTCGTGGTGCATATGCATCTTCTTGAATCACCCGACCCGGCCCACGTGCAAAAGGGTAATTTGATTTCTTATCTATTAAAACCCACGATTTTCCCAAAATTAACCCACATTCAAACGCCTACTTCTCTAAACCAATTCCCTCCCCCTTTATCACTTCTCACCTTCACTTGCACACATACATACGCACTGACACAACATCCCAACCGAAAATCACCATTATCGCCCGAACTGCTCAAATTCTTATCTTCTCTCCTCGAACATCCTTGAAATTGTGAGTATTGAAATGTGTCCTATATTAACTTCGACCTCCTCATGCTTGTCACTGTTTTCAATATCTAAATTTGGTCCCAAACATTAAAACCCTAAGTTGCCATGAATTTAATTGCCTAAAATGATGAACGCTGAAAGTTTTGAACTAAATGGCTTGTGTTGATGAGTTTGTGGTAGAATGTTTGAATGATTGCGGTTGTAATGATTATTAAGCTTCGGTTGTCTTGGGTTTCGTAAACCCATTGAGTCGGCGAACATTACAATCCGTATTTGCTTCGGTAATGAAGCTTGGATTATTTTTCCCGCCCAGTTCCCACCGAAATAAAAGTGCTTAACATGTGATACGGGTGAAGTCTAATTAACCAAACAAAATTTGGATGTCGAACTGGGATTAACAGGTTGTGCAGTAATGACGCCTCATATAACGAATCGTGGGCTTTCCTGATTAATCGTTACATGATTCGTCACCACTGACACATATAACTGATACTTGAAACTCTTGAGAATGAGTCACGTAATGAGTCGTGGTATCACCAGACGACTTATGATATGGCTCGTACTGAGTGGGGTAATTGATTAAGTTTGAGGGCTTAAGGAGGCAACATAATGAGTGACTTGAAGACTCTCCACCCTAGGTGATGACTTGTTAGGTCAACTCGTCAAGACTACTGGATAAAGTTGTATAAGTCTGCATCAGACATGACGGTTGACTTCACAATTCATTGCCATTGGTGATGACTCGTTGAGTCCCTTGTTGTGCACTATAACTGACATTTTCTGTGTTCTTTTACATTACCAATTTTGGATACTAGTGGTTATTCCACAGGTACAATGGCACCAAAAGAAACTCCCAAGAAGGGTCCGGCCAAGAAATAGAGGCAGGAGAAGGGCCAGCCCTCGACTCGCAGGGTAAGAGACGAACCATCATCCTCAGAAGAGTTGAGTGGCTCCGTTGAGGAGTATTAGATATATGAAGAATAGTTGGAACGGCGATCGACCAAGGCTAGGACTAAATGCCCTATCAATCCAACAACCTTGACCACATCACTGACTCCACTTGCTAGGGACCCACCCAACTAAGAGAAAGGAAATGACGGGGACTCATCCCCGAAGGATCAAGAGGGTGCAGAAGCTGGGGATGATGATGAGGATGATGAGGAATCTGATGCCCGATAGGAGAGTACTGCAAATGAGCAGATTGGAACTTCGGACACATCTCTCGACCAGCCTCAGAGGGTGGGGAACAAGTGGTGTGTCTCGGGTATGAGGGTAATCTACAACTGCAACATTACTGCTACTAACAGGGCCCTCCGAAGAGGAGTATCTTGAAGAGCCGAGGTTGGTCACTACTGGGTTCAAGGACCTCCCTAAAATTCAAGCGCTGTTTGACAAGTATAGGTTTGGTTGGTTGAGTGAACCATTAGGCAGTTACAGCTCGCAATTGGTTCGAGAGTTCTATGAGGCATACGCAACCACACTACAAAATCAGGCCCTGGGAGGCCAAGATCGGACAAAACGTCTCCCCGTGATCTGAGTTATGGTGCAAGAGGCACAAGTGGAGATTTCTGAGCACACCATCTCACGCATGCTCTATGGTCCAAATTTTGAACCTCCGATTAACACAACCAAATTTGACCACCGATTGAGTGAGCTACAGATGATTAAGGTCAAGAAGTTGATCCATGAGGATAGAAAAAGGCAATATACATGGCTGGAACGGATCATAGCCACTCGGGGTACACCGGTGGAGTGGTTAAATGGACCAGAGGTACAGATAAAGAAGGCCACATTGAACTTTCAGGATAAACTTTGATAGTCCTTGGTGCAACACAGGCTGGTACCAACCAGAAATGATAATGTGGTTTCACCGGATCGGGCTACACTGGTAGCTAGCATCACGAAGGGGTACCAAATCAATTTCCCAAGGTGCATAGATGAGGAGATCCGGGAGACAGCAGTCATGGACAACATGGGTATCCCCTTTCCATGCTTCATAGCGCGGATTTGTAAGGAGTCACAGATCCCTGAGTTGCCTACAGTAGATTAGAAGGTTGAGGTGCTAAAAATTACAGATATCAAGTTGATCAGAGATGATACAAATCCAGTTTCCAGGGCTAGGAGTTATGTGTACATAGCTGCAGGGGCCACATTACTAGCTGAGGCATTGAGTGGGGGTCCTCAGATAGATACTGTGGGGTTCGCGGAGATTGAGACAGAGCCATCGGCGGTCTATGAGATTGATAGTCATCTTGATGCTACCACTGCAGCAGATGTACCATTGACCTTCAAGGTCCCAGCTTCATCCTCCACCACACCAGCAGCTAGACCACCCTCTACATCACCACGACCTCACTCATTGGCCTAGTCACAATCTTATAGAATTTCATTACCGACATAGCTAGGCGGCTGGCGAAGGAAGAAAGTAGCATTCCCACACAACATTTCAGGTGAAAGTGCTAATGGAGCGGGTAAAGCCCTAGGTTACGAAGGAGTTGGAGGTCTTATCGAGAACTTGGCATGGAAGGATAGACGCATTCGAAAGGTGGATGGATGAGCGTCTCACTCAGTTACAGGCATCCGAGCTGACACGATGATATGGGAACGTGGCGACCTTTAGAGCAGAGTTGCGAGAGCTATCAACAAGGCAAATATCTGCTATACCACCACCGGTGCTCCTAGTAGCGGAGGATATTTCATTACCGAGGAGCTTGTGGCTCAAGAAAAAGGAAAAAGGCCCTGAGAGGAGGTCAACGAGGGTGATAATGGTGATATGTTATGAGAGTAGAAGAGAGAGAGGAGAGATATGGAGGCAGCACTGAAGCTATCGAGAGATGAGGCCCGAGAGAGGGCCAAGATTGATGCTGCTAGAGCTTGTGGAGAGGATACGAGCTCTGTTGGTTCAGAGAGTGCGTAGGTTGTCACCGGTGCCCCAGAAGAGGAGATTGGGGGTGCATCTGCGCGTCCCACCAAACAGACCACAAGCGTCTAGGTCGCTCAGTATGTTCCATATTCCCATGCCTTATTTTTAATATGCATCGAGGACGCCGCATGATTCTTTTGATGGGGGTTGGAGTTGTACCTATTTTTGTTGAACATAACCCGAGGATTTTTATTACCAAATATCTTTTTCCTCGGGTGTTCCTTATCTATTAGAACCAACATGTTTAGTTTTTTTTTGTTTTTCATGTTTTTTTAGTGTCAATTGAAAGGAAAATAGGTGAACTTAGGGCAGTCAAATAAAATAAATTTTTGCAAGTTTGTCCTGTTGAATTGATTGAATGATACCACTCCTAAATTTTCTGTTTGTGTGTGCTAAGTGTATAAAGCGTGACCTTTGTGAATCTTTGCATGGCACTAATACTGTGAATGTGCCTACCATTTTGCGACTATGCATGAACTAGCAGTTTGTAGTGATGATGTTATCCTGTGCATTGTGTGGCGAGGTATTTAGTGTTAGTTCAATAGTGTGTGCACAATCTAGAACTTGCTCGGTTAGTCGTACCAAGGTTGTAAGATAGTTGATTAGGAGATGATCATAGGCCGTTTTTCAGAATTGTCTAGTTAGCCTAAATGACCGACCAAATAAATATGAATATCCCTTGATCCCCATTTTGAGCCTAAATTGATCCTTTTTGTTGTCTAGCCAATTCACCTTCCTGCTTTAATTATAATGAACTTGTTTTGACCCTAGTCCCTACTTGGACACTGTGAACTCAACTCAGGAAAATTGTCTAAGTTAAGGGTGGCTATTATAGGGGTGAATAAGAGGAGTAGGGTGTCACGACCCAACTAAATAGGTCGTGCGGGCACCTACTCGACTCTACTCGATAGGAGAACCCCTTTTTCCCTAGATAACAAACGTATCAATAAAACATAGTCATCTCATGATTCATAAGTCAAATATTTATTTATTTACATTATTTCTTACAACTCAACCAAGATAAACATAAATGAACCTCCCAACTAACACAACTCTTCCCAAGATCTAGTCTAAGCAGGTACAAGAGTTCTACAACTGAGTACCCACAAATAAAAAACACAACTCTATCCGCAGAAGAATGCAGAAGTTGTCACTAAATGACTGCCACTCCAAGACGAACTTCAACCTGCCACAACCTACACCAAAAGTCATAGCAAGAGTAGTATCAGTACACCACACGTACTGGTAGGCATCATTGTCCGACTACAGTTAGTTAACATAATAGGAAAAATAATTAATAAGCATCGACACAAAATAAAACTAAGTCCTACATCTCTGTTGCCATGAACTCACCTCTTTTATAAATTACCATAACCAATTAAGTCATGCAATATTAAAAATACAACCACTCATATTACCATTTTGGCGCATTATTATCCTATCATTATGTCTCTCTATTTTCGCTGCAGCGCGGTACTACCGCTGCCGTAGCGATATATCCGCTACAGTAGTATTCTCTAACAGTAACCCCGAAACTCAGTCCTTTCAATTTCCCCATCACGTCTTTCATTCATTAAGTGTTTCCAGTCATATTTACCTAGCGATTCATCATCACAGAAATTTTCCTACGAGGTTTCTAACGTATTATAGTTCGCTCATACAAATATCATTTATGATAGTCATGCCCTCTCAAATAACACATAACAATAAGTGCGACCTACATTCAACCTGCATGCACATATATCAAGTCAATTATCTCAAGAATATCATCAGACAAGTATCATATATCATGCAAATCATACATTGTATCTTAATTTAGAAAATCTACCATGCACACATACCTGTCGTACATACCGTAATTATACCTCACCTTATTCTGGTCTCACATCATAATATACATCCTTTGGATCACACAAGTATATCCTCACTTTCCCGGTACTATCACCACCAATAAACATAGGTGTCTTGCCTTACAAAAATTAATTTGAACTCGATCATACCAGCGGTAATGTGCCGGGCACACGCCTCCATCACATCACTGTACACACATGCCAGAGGGTCTTACTTTTGCCATTCCGTTCATGACCTAAAGGGGACTCGATAAATCCATTTACTGTACACCCTATCGTATGATTCATTAATCATACCCATCAGTGTACTCATTTCGTACATCCATCCGCATGGTGATTTAACCATACCTGTCAATGCACTCTTTCATGACGCTCGCCACTCATGCGAATGCTCACTTCGGGCATGAGCCTCTCATATCTACAAATCTCAATCAGGATTCGATCACACTGATCCAATACCGTATAGAGTACCTCCTCCCGGCCCCGGGCTATACCTCTCTCATCGATATTACATAATTCTTCCTTTTCTTATTACATAACATCTTGGTCCACTGGTACTGTTTATCAAGAACCACATTCACACCCTTGAAACAGGCTCATCACACGTAGGTCACAATTGAAAATTAACATAATAGTGAGAAATTAACACAATGGGTTATAATACCATTACCAATCTCCATACGCATAGAAAGACTTATATATCGCGAATTGAAAACCACACATGAATTTTCTACTTATCATCTTCTGTTTTATATTTTAAGAGGTTAAATACTAATTATACCCTGTAGATCATGAAGAGTCGCAACCTAGCCCGTTCAGTAGATTGGGCTCTGCTGCAGCGGTATTGCTACCGCTGCAGCGTTACCACTCTCGCTGCAACGGTACTGTGTTAGCAGTACTCCAACCAGTCCCCTTCCAACCTTTTCTTATAGATCTTTTCATCATGAATATGATGTCGCTCAAATTACACCTCGTAATGAGATATAACGCGGTTGATGTCAAATATATAACCCAATAACGGTTGGGGTTGATCCCACAGAGAATATGGAAGGATACAGAAGAACTCTAGTATTTAAGATTTTAAGTCGATTATCTCCTAAGAGGGGGGGAATTTATAAAAGTAACAAGCAATATCGTTGAGAGAAAGTGAAGGTTTATTCCAAATTAATGCAATTAACTAGGGTAAGTGTTCCCCATGACTTCATAACCACAAGGCATTTTATACTAGTGATCTATTCCGGTGCTTAGCATGCAATATTGGTAAGTTAACTTTACCTAAATGGTTGGTCCCCTATTTAGATGATTATCACCATGCAACTTGATCCTTCTACGGGTGTATACTTGACTAACCCTTACCCTTGATATGGATTAGCTCTCCCCGGATAAGTTCAAGCTATTAGATGAGGGTTGATAGCCTCAAGTCTCCGTTGTTAATCCTTTTTCCCATTCATTATCTCCTTGATCCGGTAAGTAAGAATAAGGCAAGTTCCAACGTTTGCAACCGTTAAGAAATAATTAAAACGAAGGGAAAAATGATACATGCATAAACTCTATTCAAGAATCACTAAGTATTTTTCCTATGCATGTTAATTCGTCATGGTTCCCACAACCCTAGTTGTGGAAGTTTTAGCCTATCGTGTTCATAAGTAAATTAATAATATTCATAGACAAAAGCACAAGTTAATACTTACAACAATGATCGAAAGAACCTTCACTTGATTAATGCAAAAATAAGGAAGAACAACTCAACAATCATCTCAAAGTTCAAAACATAAGAAACCAAACTTGTATCTAAAAACTTGAGACTTAAAACTCTAATCTCCAAAACTCTCCTATTACATAAAAATAAAAGGGTATTTATAGTAGTAGATTTTTGCTTTTCTTGTTCCTTCTAAAATTTTACTTAGACTTTAAGCTCCTTTTCCTAGTTGAAGTAGGATAACAATTTTGGCCGTGTGAATACCCTTGGCGCACCGCGCTGGTGGAAGAGCGCCTCGCGCCTGCTATAGTGCTGCAAAGGCTGCACCTTGTGCAACTTCTACACCGCGTCGCGCAGGGAGACCAGTGCCTCGCGCAGCACAAGGGCCGTGTCGCGCATCTGGTAGCGCAGCAAGGCCAGTGCCTCACGCATCTGGTCACGCAGCAAGGCCAGTGCTTTGTGCATCTGGTCGCGCAGTATGCTGTGTAGTGCAATATGCCTTGCTCTTTGCATTATTCATTACAACTTTCTCATCTTCATTCCATAAGCCTTAAATGCATTCAAATCCATAATTTTTAGTCCTTAAAGCATATAATCACATACATTAGCTCTTTTCACCAATATATAACATAAATACATACAAACACACATAAATTTGTTCTCAAAACATAGTAAAGTACGGGAAAAATATATCTATGAAGTGCGTAAGTACGCCCTTCATCAGAATATCGTGATTCACCACCATTAGTACATCTCGCCATAAGATCTCATTGTATCAGACCTCGTATCGCAATAGCATAACATAGCCATTTTCCCTCATTGTTAACATCAGGTTAACACCAATTTAAGTAAGTTCAATAATTTCAAGGATATAGCTTATGTTCAAACAAGAAATTCATCATAAATTCTATCATCTACAATTAGTCAACATATTACCATTTATTCTCCTACAAATTCGTAAATTGACTTTATAATCTCCTAACTCAGGATCTTCAACACATGTTATGTGGTTTTCGTAAACCACCCAATTCACATAGTAATCACGGTTATCTTGCTCATTTTAGTCAATTAAATCAATTCTATTAGATACGGGACTTACATGCATCACTCAAATTCACTCTCCTAATCTTCTGGCGAAGTCGTTATATCTATACTAATTCTCTCCTTCAATTCCATAATTGCGAGACACAATTTCACATTCCCACCTCTTTATTTTTAGGGCTAATTTATAACTACATGTGAAGCGCATCAATCACATGCATGTATTTGTTTAGCTAATCGTAGTCTGTCACAAAAGTGGGTAAGCATAGCATACCTTGGCGCCAAACTCTTGTCAAGTCATTTCCCAATCGCGTCTTCGCCTCGATTCCTTGGGTTCTTCCGAAGTCTCCTAGCTATGGAGGATAATTCTCTCCTCTCTAGCTCCTTTTCTTGTTCCCAAAGTCTATTCTCTATTTTTGGGAATTTTTATTCAACCCTTGCAAGGACTAGGTTTTTAAATCCAAATTAGGACAGAATTTTGCACTTTCTGTTTTGCGTTCGTTTGTTGCAGTAGTTCTGCTGTGGCGGGCCATGAGCCGCTGCGGCGGTCTAACACTTGTCCCACCTATTTTTGTCTCGGTTCTTTTGGAGTAGACTTTTCTAAACTTTAGCCCCAAATGTTACCTTAATACAAAATTTTCAATTATCCCTCAAACTCGAGTAGGGTGATTTCTATAACGAGCGAATGGGTCGTTACATAGGGGGGAAATGATCGAATAATGCAAACAAAAGGGAGTGTACAGTGTGACTAGATATGTAAAAGAAAAATAAATAAATGTGTGTATTTGATGAGAAAGTCTAATAATAAAAAAAAAAGAAATAAGAGAAAGTTGAAAAAGAATAGCCGCACCCATAGTCTTGAAAGGGAAAAGAGTGAAAACAAGGTAATTAGAGCCAAGGTTAGTGTAGTGCCAAGGAGGGTTCAGGTTTTAGGGTTTAAGGTTTTGGGTTTTTGGGTTTTCAGGGTTTAGGGTTCAGGGTTTTCAAGGTTTCAAGGTTTAGGGTTCAGGGTTTCGGGTTCAGTGTTCAGGGTTTCAAGGTTTAGGGTTCAGGATTCAGGCACGGTTGTAGGTTGATAGTGTAATGCCATTCTTTCATTCCTTTGTTTCATGGTGGAAAACTTTGCATACGCACTGTGATTTGGTTTCTGGTGATATAGGAGGGGTTAGAAAGTTTGATTTGATTATGTTATGAGTATTTGACTGCCATAGTTTCCCTTGATTTCTTTTAGTTGAAGCATCGGTTTAGTTTTATTTTTATCGTTTTTGCCTAAGGACATGCAAAAGTTCTAAGTTGAGGGTATTGATATGCCGTGATTTTATAGAACTTTCGATGCTTAAAACTAAAACTAAGGTGTTTTTATTAAGTGTTGCAGGGAAACAAGTTCAGACAGTGAAATGAGCATAATGAGCCTAAAATGGGCTAAGGTTGGACTTCCAGCAAGTTAATAAGTCATCATGTCACTGGATGACTCATTCTATGAGCCGTTAGGAGAAGAGGAGTTTGAAGTATGAAAAGTGGGCTTGAGACAATGTTGATGATGGATTGACACCACGATTTGTCATGTCTGGCCACGAGTCGTCAGGTAGGTCATGAGGACTGGAAGCTAAAATCAGATCACAAGTCCTGTGGGTCACAACAACAAGAGTAACTAGTCGTCACATGACTCTATGACTCATCAGTAACAGTCGTCAGGTTGAAGTCTAGAATTCAAGTGGAAGTACTGAGAGTGGCGATGGAAGGAGCAACGAGTCGTTATGAGACTCAATGACTCGTCACGAGCAGTCATGTGGAGTCGTCCAGAATAATGTAATTTTAGGACTCAGAAGCAACGGGGGACTTCACGACTCATCTGGTCACTTAACGAGTCGTTAGGTGACCCATCGTCCAGAAGGAACTTCTTGCTGAGCACGAGCCGTCACTACACTTCACCTAACGATTTGTTGCCACCGCCGACCTACATTCCTTGTTAAATTAGAAAAGGGTTTGTTTAGTGTCTATAAATACTTTATGTAGGTTCCATTTTGTAGTTCATGTTTTGTTATGACTTTTACCATATTTTTCATTGTTATTGATCGACATTAAGGTTCAAGAAACAACTTTCATAATTTTGTTCTTGAATTTGGAGATTCAAACAACTTTGGAATTATTGATCTTAGATTCTTGTTTATTAATTCAAGATGTGTGATTTCTTCTACAAATTATTGTAAGTTGCAATATGATTTCTTCGACAATTCTTAATTGTGATTCTTCAAGCATGAGTAGCTAAACCCATAACAAGGGTTATGGGAACTATGATAAATTAACACGCATAGACAAAAATACTTAGAGAATCTTGAACGGCGTTTATGTATGTTTTATTTTTTCCTTCATTTTAATTGATTCTTAACGGTCGCGAACGTTGGAATTTTTCTTCTTACTCATCGAATCAAGGGGGTAATGAATGACAAAAGGGATTAACAGTAGAGATTTGAGGCTATCAACCCTCATCTAATAGCTTGACCTTGTCCGAAAATAGGTAATTCGATATCAAGAGTAAGGGGTAATCAAGTATACATCCGCATACAGATCAAGTTGCGTGGTGATAATCATCTAAGTAGGGGACCAACCATTTAGGTGAGGTTAGTTTATCAATATTATATGTTAAACACTAGAATGGATCACTAGTATCAAACGCCTTGTTGTTGTGAAATTATGGGGAACATAGTCCTACTCAACTCATTCTTTGGATACAATCAATTTTAATCACGGATCTACTCATTGCTTTCTATTGGTTTTCATTATTTTTGGTTACAATTTCCCCCCTAAGAAATAAGTAAGCCAATAGTAGTAGTTAAATGCATTAACTGAGGTCCTCGCCATATTCCTCGTGGGATTCGACCCCAACCTTGGTTGGGTTCATATTTGAACATTGACCACTTTATATCTCATTACGAGGTGTAATTTGGGTGACATCAACATTCTATATATTTATCATTTAAAATATATAATTATGACGTTAATATGATATATATGAAAAATATTATTGCATTAGTGGTAATATGATATTTATGGAATACATCATGCCATAATTAGATTAGAATATTATAATATGAAAAAAAGATAAATATTATAATAAATAATATTAAAAATATTAATTTTATTATATAATATGGTAAAGAAATCACGCCATGATTGTAGTTATTTTTAGATAATATATATTATTAAAAGGAGGATACGAAGCATGAGGTTAAGCCAGGAGGCGAATTGAGAACTAGCCACTTGACACATTTACACCAAAAAAATTTCATCGTATTATAATATGAAATAAATATAAATATAATAAATAACATTAATATTATTGTTTTTATTACATAGCTATGATAAAAAATATTATTCCATAATTAGAGTTATTTTATATTCTATATATTTTACATTTAAATTATATAATTATGACGTTAATATGATATATATGGAAAAACTTATTTGATTGATAGTAATATTATATATATGAAATACATCATGTCATAATTAGATTATTTTAGAATATTATAATATGAAAAATTAATATTATAAATATTTTAATAAATAATATTAATATTATTATATAATATGGTTAAAAAATATGCCATAATTAGAGTTATTTTTTAGAAAACATTCTTATGAAATATTTATATATTTATAATTTAAATTATATAGTTATGGCATTAGTAGTAATATGATGTATCTATATCTATATTTACATATTATTAAAAGGAGATATAAAGCATGAGGTTAAGTCAAATAGCGAATTGAGAACTAGCCACTTGGCACATTTACAACCAAAAAAATTTCATCTCATTATAATATGAAAAAAATATAAATCTAAAAATATTCTTGTCACGCCCCACCTGGGAGGCATGACTGACACCTGATGCCATACTGAGATCTGAGCTGACCTGGCTGGGCATAGACACCTTTGGTGCCTACCAGCGACTCAAGATCAAGAAAACAAACTGCTATATCTCGATTGTAAACATAGCCTCGGGCTGACAAGGCCACACAACACCTGTAAAAAAGAACAGTTAACCTAGTCAACATAACAATAAAAGGGATCTATGCTGATCGATAAGGCCACAGTGCTGTCTAGTTATAGCAGGATTGAAAACAAGCAGCTATACTAGGCCCCACACAGCCAATGCATAAAATAATACATACATGGGCCCCACACAACCAACAACAACCAACTAACTGAATACTTGATAACATCCAAAATATATCCTTAATGCAAAGAATATACATGGGCAAAATATCAAAACAAGTAACCCGATGAGTGTTGGGGTCGAATCCCACGAGGACTAGGAAATGATAATTTGAAGTGTCGATTGTGAAATTGATGTTACCTTGCACCACATAGATTTAATATAAAAATAAATAAAATTGAGGGAGTTGAAATTTTTAGAGAATTGTATTGGTTGATTTAGTGAAATAAAATAGCAAGATCAGCTAAGTTGTCAACAAGGGTGTGAAAGACTAGAGGTGCAGTGTACATGAAATACTAACTAGATTGGGACATGCTAGGTCATCTTATAAGTTCAACAAGTTTAAATAATCTCGGGAAGTGGGTAATGATGCTGTTGCACCTTAACTCTGAATGTTCTTGCATCCCCAAAAAGGAATGATGCTGCTCACCAAAATAAGGATCCCTATTCTTTTGGTCATGTGATCATTTGAATGCACACAAGGGATTATTTGGAAGAGACACTCACACTCACTCTCCCAAAATAAATCTTCATGCATACACTTGACCCATAGGCTTTCCCTTCATGTAATTCGCCACTAATGTAGAGTCGCTGCACCTAGAATCATTTAGGACTTGCAGATTCTTTTGTAGGCTCGGGGTAAGGGTAGGATGAACATTTGGCTATAGTGACTAGATCCTCCCTAATGCTTTTTGTAATAAACCTTACGTCAATTCCACTCACTTCACCTTCTTTTACTTCTTTCCTTGTTGATGACTTTCATTTCTTTAAAAATCCCCCTTATACCCCTTTGGCTTTAACAACTAGCCTTATTACCTCAAGAGGAAACACCGATTTACACAAATTGTCTTTATCTTTTTGATTTGTCCTTTGGTGCATTTAACAAAAGGCGGTGTTCTCTTCACATTATAATTCTGATCTTCCCCCTTTATTTTGCAAACCCCTAAACTTAGGCTTTTGCCTCATTTTTCACACATGTTTTTCTCACTCCCTCTTTCTTTGGCCTTAACTCGAGAATGGAGGCCAAAAAGAGGTATTAAGAATGGTTTTAAGGCTTGTAATGTGGTTGCCAAAGAAAGGGTCTAAGTCTCAAAATTGGCTAACTAGGATCAACGCTCATGGAGGGCATATGGGTGAAGTGACTAGACAAAGGAAAGCCTAAACTCATGTTCTTGGCACAACTATATCTAGGATTTCTCCTTGAATCATAGTTGAGGCAAGTTCTAGACAAGATGTAATGCAAGAGATTCATTAAAAATGTCATCACCACACAAGGCATCACCCTTAAAGGGTCTACAAGAGTCATTCTCAACACAAGACACAAAATTAGGACATCAAAGCAAGCAAACATCATAAGTCAAGTAGGGAATTTACAATGTATGACAAAGAATACTATGCTACAGTATCAACACTTGCTCACTATCGTCATTTTCATGCCCTTGTTTTTACAATTCCATTTCAATAAAAAAAAATTTCGGTGGTGTGTCTTAAAACAACTTCACAAAAGACTCAAAGAAATATGCATTTTCCCTTAAGAATGTCGCCACTCAATCCATCATTGGGAAAAATCAACCCGATTCGACAATAAAAATAATGAAAATAAAAAAATTAAACTTGGAAAAGAACCGTGGTACAAAAAATCTTGGGAGTTTTAATTCTATACTACTATTTACAATGGAGAAAAAGGAACAAGACTTTGGGGTCATTTCATTCAAGATTTTCAAGATTTTGCAATTTAAAATAAAGACCCCATTTAGTCACTAATCATTCATCATAAAAAAAACTAAACCAAATCATTCATTCATTCATTTGAAAATAGGACACACCCAAACATGCACTCATCAATCATTGAAATAAACCTAACAGTCCGACAAAGGTTGTACTTACTCAGACTCAGAAAAAACATCAGAACATCAATGAGAAAGGGAAGAGTCTCAACCTGATTGACTCTTGACTGATATTTGTTATATTGAATGGCTGGCAAATTTCCAAGAAGTTTCTCAAATGACGATTCGCATCCTCACTTGGTTTTTTGCCAATGAGCCCCTTCATTTGCAACAAGTGAAGCATGGTGCTTGTGACATGAAACACTGCATTCCCTGCTGTTGATGGTAGGCGAATAGCTCCTGCAACTTCTGGCATCACCGGATTATCTTCCTTGAGTTCCATGTTACCCTCCACTGAGATATCCCCTGCTTGGGAGTGATGACTCATGTGGTTATGAGATCCTAAGAACAAAGCAAATTCACGTAAAGTACCTACAATGCAAAACTCTTTCAACTTAACAATCAACACAAGATCATCAAGTGCTAGTCCTGGCTACGATGCCATTTTTGATAACGTCCAAAATATATCCTTAATGCAAAGAATATACACGGCTGAAGTATCAAAACAAGTAATCCGATGAGCGCTGGGGTTGAATCCCACGAGGATTAGAGAATGATAATTTCAAGTGTCGATTGAGAAATTGATGTTAGCTTGCACCACGTAGATTTAATATAAAAACAAAAAATTGGGGGAGTTAAAATTTTCAGAGAATTGTATTGGTTGATTTAGTGAAATAAAATAGCAAGATCAGCTAAGTTGTCAACAAGGTGTGAAAGACTAGAGGTGCGATGTAGATGAAATACTAACTAGATCTGGATATGACATGTCATCTTATAAGTTCAGCAAGTGTAAGTAATCTCGGGAAGTGGGTAATTATAGCTTTTCAGCCTTCTAATTACCTCTCACTAGAGTTTTGTCAAACCTCTAGTCACAATTTCGCTCAACCCGACTTGATCTGGATTAGCAATTGCACTATTCCTAGCTATTAGCTGCTAATAAGGAAAGAGAATGCAATTTCAACTATTTCTAGACTAATTTCACACTCTCTTCTCCACACCTACTACAAAATTCTCTTCCAATACTTAATTATTCTTTTTCAAGCAACAATCAAGCAAGAATAGATAGACCCATATCATAATCAATGGATCTTCCTTTATAGACTGAAGAGAATCTAATAGATTTACACTTGTATGAACAATATGAAGATCATTCTAGCACTACCCAATCCAATTAAGTATTCATTATCACACACCTCTAGTTAATGATTTTAGCTACTCATAGTTAAGAAATTCAAAGACACATTCATCAATAACATCTTTGAATTTAATAGAAAGAGTAGATAAATCAACTTCACAAAATATTCTTCAACAATAGCTGAAACTTACTAGTACAAAGAGGAAATAGAACAGAATACTTTCTACAATTTTCAATTAGAATCTCCCTCTCTCAGCTAAGAGAATGTTCTTCAGCTAAAAGGGGAAACAATGATGTGATGTAAGCTTTGTTCTTTCTCGATATCTCTATTTCTATCTGTCCCTCTACATCTCCCCTGTACAAAGTATGTTATCTTCTATTTATATCCTGAAAAGTAGGGAACTTTTTATCTCTTTTCTACTGTTGGAAGATTATACCCCCGTGAGCATCATTCAGGAATCGGCGGAAGCACCAGCGGTTCACCGGCGGTTCACATGACATTTCACCAATGCCAATCTGTGAACCGTCAGGTCTTAAGCGATTTTTCAGAACTTCTGGGCATCATTCGACGATTAGACCAGCAACTCGCCACTGGAAAGTTGCGAACTGACGGTGGCATCAATCCTCTGAGGTAGTAATATTCGGCCTTTGGCCGGCGTCTCACTGATTTTCATTTGCGAAACGCTGAATCACTCTCACTCCCTTCTTTATGCTATATTTTTGCTCTTATCTTCACTTTTAGCCATCTGCACACAACGAAAGAAAAAGGGGCATAAAATCCAAATAATCAACTCAAGAAAGAAACAAAAACTCAAGTTTTAGAGCCTAATGAGTTGGTAAATTACCAACTCATCAATACTTTCGTCTGCAAGCCTTTAGGATTGAAAATATTGGTCGGGAAAGGGCCCCGGTCTACCCGAAAGCTATACAAATAAAAGATAGATAAACCTCTACAACCTGAAAACTCTGAATGAAAGGAGCTGGCCAAATTGTTGACTCTGAATAGCTGCAAGGGGATCTCACAATCTATATGTCTAAACCTGTAGGCAAGTACGCAGTGCGCCATAGTTGGGTGTCAGTATAATGTGTATCGAATATGTAAGGCAGTAATAAATAAACTGAATAGAAGTTGATAAAGGTTGAAAGTAAATAGCAAGAAGGGGCAGAAGATAACCTGTAAACTTTCTTATTTATAACCTACATTTAGTAAATCACTATACGTATATGAGATGAAACTGTACGACTATAAACTCATAGGCTACAGCTAACAAGCAAGTATACGAACAAGAACCTAACTTGGCCCCCATAAGCCTAGAAGGTGCAAGCAACACAGAAATAACCTACCAGGGTCCCCATAAGCCCTAACAAGTACAATCCAATCTATATACCCCTATCTAGGTTCCTATAATTCAACTGGCACTATAGCCAATCTATTTGGCTTCTAGGTCCGCATCTGAGCTTGCTAGACTCCTGTAACTATGTCTGATCCCGGTGGGCTCCTGTAACTACACCCTGAATATACAAGGCTCAATGGAGGGTCAGTGATGCCGATACGACATAAGAATAGAAGCCTATTCGTGTATGGACTGTAATATGGCCCTTGGGATAACTTGTAGCTCCTTGGAGCGATCAATAGCCCCGTAGGTAATGATATTATCATATAGCTCCTCTGAGCGATCAATAGACCCGTAGGCGATGACAGAGTTAGCAATCCTAAAGTTGGTCAATGGAAGGCTATCCTAGGTGGGGTCAATCCCAACTGATATACTGCATCTTAGTCTCAATCTAGCCACTAAGAAAGCATATTTGGCTCTTAAAGTCTAACATGACCTCTACTCGCCCCTAAAATAGTCTGTATAGCTGCCAACAGGCATACCCCGTGTGCCTATATCTGATCAGAGGATCCTGATAGTGATCATAATCTCTAATGGTCAAGACCGACTAGGGCTAGATCTGGAGTGGCCTAAATGATACTCTAAATGTCATGCTAGGACAGTGATATCTTATAACTGAACCATAAGGTCGCAGATGACCAACTATTTAGTTCCTTTATTTAGAACAACTGTAGGGCTACTACTTGATCGAACACCAGAGCAGTCATCCCCTAACCTTCCCAGGCGATTTACTATAATTCTTAGCCTGAAGGTAATACTGTACTACTGTGGTTCTAGTCTTTTAGATCTTAACTTGGCCTGTTCAGATTTCATATATCTTCTCTTGCAATTCCTAACCTTGTAGTTATGTTTACCTGTACTTGGCCATTCGTGGCAACATATACCTGAGTATCTATACGAGCAGGCTGAGGCATTTGCCCCGCATTCAACTACTGATAAGGTTCCCTCCTTAGGGTACCTAAGGGTCTATCTGAGTTGTACAACTGGGATGGCTTCCTGAGTGACCTGTATGGAAAGCACTAAGTCAACTGAAACTAACAGTCACTAGCAGTACCTAACTAGATGGCCGGTTGTCACTCATTTTACTAGGCAAATCCTGGTACCGCTGACTCTGGGGTAAGACCATCCTATTCAAATTCTAGCCCTAGAGGCGTCAAGGTACGCCAATGGCCTCTGGGCGAGCTTTACTGACAATACAGACGTCAAACTGAAAGTTATATTGCCCGGCTACGCCCGATGCTGTCCACTTACCAAATCAGGCCCAATAATTAACCATAACCTTTTGAGGCCTTGGCATGTTTGCAAAGAATAAGAATTCTACTAGTACAATGAACAGAAGAACAGAGGAGTTTCTATGACGCTCCTAGTGTGAGTTACACTTAACATATTCCTTCTCGATGAGGGATACTGCAATATACTCTCAATACGTGTTTTAGCAGCTAAGCACAACATATATAATAATAATCTACTAACAACAACTAATCTCAACATATAGGATCGTTATCTTCGTCCAAACACTTAGGTCGTATCATTATATGACGAGAATAACTTGCCAAAAGGGTATACCTTAACATACCTCGAATGCCGATTCTCGTTTAACTGATGAGTTTCAACCTGAAACCAGCGGTTCCAATCAACTGTAGCCTTTCCGCTGAGAGAATATGGCTATTTTCAATACAAAATTTGGCAAACAAAAATATCTTTCGATAATAATAATAACTATAATTCAACTTTATTTAACTTGGTCGAAAAGACACAATAGATTATAGAAGAGAGAAATGCTTACCTATTGCCTGTGGCCGTTTAGGATTCAATTTGGAGTAATTCTGTCAACCTTTACTTGACGGGGTTCTGGTACGCCGAGCGAATTTTCAAGAAATAACTCTACAGAGATGCTTTCTGTCAGTCTATTGTTACCCAATGTTAATTTGCATTTGAATGGCGTTTGATAGCATAATTTGATGAAATTCCCGTGCCTTCTCTGTTCTTGGTCGAGGTTTATTTTGAAAATGATTTAAATTCACTAAGGATGACTTTATATAGGCATAGGCAAGCACTGGCCAATGCACCAAGATGCTGGCGCCCGCGCTGCCCATTACGCAGGCAGGGCTAGCACGTCGCACAGGCCCTTGCGGCTTGGCCTCGGCCAACCCTGCTAAATCACTCGACGATGTCCTCACTCGTCCTACCTTCGAGGCTCTTCCCACACGCGTCAATCTTTCACTGCTCACCCTAAGCCCACGTGCACACACACAAGCCGCTAACATCTTACGAGGTGTTACATCCTCCCCCCTTAGGAACATTCTTCCTCGAATGTAATCTTCAGGCTTGAAAGACTCAGCTCTCTTAACTAATGCCAGAAAAATTTTGGCAGAGTCCCCTCTGTATTATGGACTATCCAACAACCTGAAACATGGAAAAGCTCAACATAAACGTCTCACAGGACGCTACAAGAAACAATACAACATAGCTTCATATCATAAAGGAGAATAACTAAATAATACTGATATTATACGTAACAACACAATAGCTGAACAATAATCTCACTTCAACTACTCAATCTGGGTAAGGTCTGAAATAAGTGAGGATATCTAAACTTCATGTTGCCCTTAGCTTCCCAGGTCATCTCTTCTACCTTTTTGTTCCTCCATACTATTCTACTAGGCCACAACTTTGGTTCTCAAGGTAGCCCCTATGGATTTGCCAATCTAGTATAACTATGGGAGTTTCCTCGTAGGACAATTCTTCTGTGACTCCAGCATCCTTGACTGGGATAACCCGAGAGAGGTCTCTTATGCACTTGCATAACATTGATGAATAGATATATCCTCGAAGGTAACTTTATCTCATTGGCCACTTGACTGAACTTCCGGAGAATCTGGTATAGCTTGGTGAATTTAGGGTTGGACTTGCCCTTCTTGTCATCTATCATAATGCCCTTTGTAGGCGTGACTTGAGGGACACCCATAACACATCTCCAGGCATCTGAGTTATGTGTTCTGCTTGGCCATTTTTTTGGGGATGAGAAGTCATACTCAAATTAACATGCATCCCAGTCTGTTCTGAAAGCCTTTCCAAAACCTAGTTGTGAGCTATGTCCCTTTTGTTAGAAGTCAATAGACACTGAGACACCACATAGCTAGAAAATTTGTTTAGTATTTAATTCAGCGTAATCATTTGCTAAAACATACTTCCGACCAGCAAAAAGTGTATTGATCTCCTTAGACTTTCAACAGTGACCCTAACGGGGTCATGTTTATGCCTGGTATGAGGTAACCCTATAGTTATATTCATATTGTCTACTTTTCATTTTCACGCAGGCATGGATATTTCCTGAATTAGCCTGCCCGGTTTCCGAGGTCTTGCCTTTCCCTGCTGGCCATTGGAGTTCTGTGCTACAACTCGATGGTTTCTTTCTCCTTCCTAATACCATCAATATATCTCCTTCATAACCTGATGCATTTTCATCAAACTCGGGCGGAGGGAATAATGAATATGGTGTACCTTGCTACAGTCTACTGACGAAGCTCGACCACATTTAGGATGCAGAGTAGACCTCTGGGTCTCAAGACTCTGTACCCTACTATCTCACAGCTCAACGACTCTCTGTTGGGTCTTGTCTCTGGGCTGCACTAGGCTAGGGTATTCGTACCGTCACTCCCTTACCTCCACAACTAAAGGTGGCACCACAACATTTTAGGTCACGATCTCACTACCATTTAAATGTCAGTCTGATGCTTATTCCTCGAATTTCAGCTGCAATTCCAAGCTCTATTAGCCCGCTACAATCTGGAGATGGTTCTGTTCTCCTCCCAAGCTCAATGCTCATATCTTAATCTTACTTCTACAAGCTAAAAATCGGGGTTCGTGCCCCATGTACCATACTGGCAAGGATACTACCGGCTACGTCTACCAACCTATATTGTCCTGACTCATACTCAGGCCGATTCCCATCGCATAGTCTCTCTATCCCTTAATAGGATAAGCTGGGGGTTGTAGGATCTGTTCTCCAGGTATCTCCTATCGCCATCCACACACCGTAGTGGGATTATTCTATATTTGATCTGAGCTTTACCATTATTGGGGTTTTATTGCTTATGGACTTCCACACGTACTTGGGTGCTGCTGGAAATCCTACCCGCCCCCCTGATTTCCTATCGTAAAGGTCTAGATGATTTATTTAAACACTAGGACTCCTAACCACTTTCTAACACCTTCTAGGATTCAATGGATCTAGCCCTCCTTTATTATTTACTCCGAACAACATCGCCTCAATACATACTGTTACACCCCGTAAGTTCCTAATGTTTAGTTAGCCTATCCGTACGTTAGTTAAGAGTTTTAGAGTACGATGCGTGCGAGAAAGGGTCCGGGGAAAGGCTGATCTAGTACGGAATTGAGATTACACGGGAGAAGGCCGGAGAAGGCTACCGGAGGGGCAATCTGTCACGGACCCCTCCCTGGCGCGTTGGGCTCCATGGCACACCCGTGTTTTGGCGCGACGGGGTCTGTGCGATGGACCCCCTGTCCACCACCTAAATGTTATATATTGAGTTGCTTTCAATTGTCTCATTTCATATATATATATATATACCTTCGAGCAGAGGGAGAGAGAGTAAAGGACGAGGAAACTAAGAGATTTTCATCCGTTTACGTTATGAAACGCCGTCCGAATTCAAATTAATTTCAGGTATTAAAGTTTAAGGCCGTAGGGAGCTTTACTACGGAGTTAGTTTCATAAAATTTGCCTGGAGAATTGTAACCCCATTGAGTCAAAGTTGTTGGAATGACTTCAAACTAGTTTCTATACGATCACAAGCTTCAAGTAAGTATTTCTCCCTTCTGAACTTTCGGCAAATTATACGTTTTCGGCCGTGTTTTGTTAAGTTGAAGTATAGTCAATATTAGTATTATAAGTGATTGTTTCTACCGAATGTAGTATTGAAACTAGTCTCATTCTCTCAGTAATACGATTCCAGTTAGGAAGGGCTATTTGAATACCAGTTGAAACTCGCAAGTTACTAAAGAAGCGACAATCGAGGTATGTTAAAGCGAATTTCTTCGGCAAGTTAGCTTCCTGAGTATTATAATACAGTTTGAGTCCCAGTAAGAAAGTCAAAGGCATATCTATTGTGATTAGTTGCCGTAGTATATAGAGTTCTGTATACTGAGGCCGCGAGGGACATGCCGAATTCTGTTGTATTGAGGCCGCGAGGGCCATATCGAGTTCTTTTGTATTGAGGCTGCGAGGGCCATATCGAGTTCTATTATACTGAGGCCGCGAGGGCCATATCGAGTTCTATTATATTGAGGCTGCGACGGCCATATCGAGTTCTGTTATATTGAGGCCGTGAGGGAAATAGCGAGTCTTAGTAGAGTAAGGGCATGAGGACCACAGTGAGTTCTATTAAATCTAAGATGTGAGGGACATTTTGAGTTACATTATACTGCGATCGTCGGTAAACAAATAGTAGAACGTATATTGTTTGTAGCTGCCGAGGCTTATGGGGGCCCAGGTAGGTTATTCTTGTATGGGTTGTACCATCTAGACTTATTGGGGCCTGGTTAGGGTCTTGTTTGTATATATGTGTACCTTGTTAATTACGTACTACAGATAGCGAGACTGTTCAGGTTAAACTCTTACCTTTCTGTATGATTATTTCAGTTCTTCAGCTCTTATTCAGTTATTACTTTACTGCCTTACATATTCGGTACATATTATACTGACGCCCTCTGTGGGCGCTGCATTAATTTCCTGCAGGTACAATAGACGAGGAGCAGGTCACTCTTAGCTTCTAGCCAGGATTGTCAGCACAATCGTCTCCTTTTCCCCAGAACTTGTAGATAGAAGGTTTACTCCTTTTGATTGTACAGTTTAAGGGTAGTTCGGGTCCCTGTCTCGACCATCATAGTACTCCTAGAGGCTTGCAGATTATTTCTATTTCCCTATGGTTAGCTGTTGGTGGTTGTGTGGGGCCCACATGTGTATTAGTTTATGAGTTGGCCGTGTGGAGCCTTGTTTAGCTATCAGTTAGTGGTCTTGTCGGCCATAGCTTAGTTCAGCATCGAATTTACTTTTCAATCATAACTAGATATCATGGTGGTTTTATCGGCCTACCATAGGATCCCCTGTTATTGCCTGTTTCTGGTTAGCTATTTTCCTTTACACGTGGCTATGCGGCCTTGTTGGCCGGAGGCTGTGTTTACTGCCGAGATATAGCTCATTGTTTTCTTGATCTGGGAAATTCGTTTGCACCATAAGTGCATCCGTCCAGTTACATCAGTCCAGAACCTAGAAGGGCACCAGGTGCCAATCACATCCCCCAAACTTGGTATCAGAGCAGGTCCTAATCCAGGGAGTTTACAAGCCGTGTCAAGTAGAGTTTGTCTATGGATATGTTGTGCACCACAGTCTATAGACAGGAGTCTACGAGACATAATAGTGTGGTTACTCTTCTTTTTCCTCCAGTCATGCTATAGAGCTAAGTTGTATAGGGTAATCCCCTAAGCTTATGTTATTTTGTTTTTACATATAAAAATGTCAGATGCACGATGGATTGCGACTGGTCGAGATTTAGATATGATGGCAGGAGAGGGCACCAGTAGGGGGCCCCAGTCAGAGTCGACCTGGTCCGAGGGACCGCACTCAGAACCCACCAGGGAAGTAGATACACCAGTACCACCCCCATCTATTCTAGTACCATCTGATCAGGAGCTTAGAGGTGCATTTTATACATGGGTTTAGATGTTGGCTGCCCAGCGTCAGCCTCCGCCAGTAGTACCAGCTGCTGCTGAGCTCGCAGAGGGGCCTGGTAGCTTGAGAGTTCGTGAATTTCTCGCTCTGAGTCCCCCACAATATATAGGGACCGATCATAGGGAGGATCCCCAGAATTTTATAGATCACTTGTAGAGGATATTCAGGGTTATCCATTCCTCATCTACTGAATCAGTTGAGCTAGTGGTATTCCGACTACGCAATGTAGCAGTTTTGTGGTACGAGAGCTGGGAAAGATCTTGAGGTAGAGATTCACTTCCACCTACATGGCCTGTTTTCTTTGAGGCTTTCATAGATCATTACCTGCCCCGAGAGGTTCAACAGGCTAGAGTAGAGCAGTTCTTGCACCTAGAGTAGGGCGGAATGAGCGTTAGAGAATATGTATTGATGTTTGATTCCTTAGCTAGGTATGCGCCCTCGTTTGTTGACACCATGCCAGCTAGGATGCATCGGTTCATTATGGGACTTGCGCCAGAGTATGTGGAGTCATGTATTACATCCACATTGCGAGAGGATATGGATATTTCACGGGTGCAGGCATTTGCTCATAATATAAAGGAGCTTAGGCAATGTCAGTATGCCATGGAGAGGGCAGGTCAGGAGCAGCGTCGGAGGGGTAGGCCCGCAGACCTTTAGACGGATTTTTTGGGTGGACCCCAGCCTCGCTTATTAGATAAGCCACCTAGGCTCCCATTCCACCAGCGATAGGGTAGAAGATCAGATCGTCGTCGACAGTTAGGTCCCAACGAGAGTTCACGGGCATCAGGTTCACAGTAGCAGAGAGGACCGGATCAGACAGAATTAGTAGTCCCATGATGCATTACTTGCCATAGGCAGCACCTGGGGAGGTGCAGATATGGCTCCATAGCTTTCTATTCTTGCAGGTAAGAGGGTCATATGATGATAAATTGTCCGAATAGACGCCAGAGTAGCCAAGGTCGGCAGCACAAGTCTTCAGCAAGTTCATATGCCCTAACACCCTCTACAGGGCGCGGACCCTCAGCTCCAGCTGGAAGGGGCCGAGGTAGATTCGGGGCATCTAATTCAGGTAGCGGCCAGGACCACACATATGCACTACTAGGGTGATAGGAGTCATAGTCGTCGCCATATATTATGACAGGTATGTTAGATGTCTATTCTCACTCAGTTTATGCTTTGATAGATCCGGGCTCTACCTTGTCATATGTTACTATGTTAGTAGAGCGAAAGTTTTATATAGTGCCAGAATTGCTTCAGCGACCTTTCTTAGTATCTACACCCGTAGGTGACTCTATTATTGCTAAGATAATTTACCGGGGTTGTACAGTAGAGATTGTGGGTTGTCAGACCTCAGCAGATTTAGTAGAGTTAGAGATGATTGATTTTGATGTAATTATGGGTATGGATTGGTTGGCACCGTGTTATGCTACTGTAGAATGTTGGACTAGAATTGTCTGATTCCACTTCCCAGGGGAAGGAGTCCGAGAATGGAGAGGTAGTACAGCCACACCAAGGGGTAAGTTCATATCCTATCTTAGGGCAAAGAAGTTAATAGAAAGGGTTGTATCACCATTTTGTTAGAGTCCGGGATATGCAAGCAGAATCCCCGACTCTTCAGTCCATCCCAGTGGTTAATGAATTTCCAGATGTGTTCCTTAATGAACTCCCTGGCATCCCTCTAGAAAGGGAAATTGATTTCTCTATTGATTTGCTTCCAGATACTCAGCCTATATCCATCCCTCCATATCGAATGGCTTCGGCTGAATTGAGGGAATTGAAAGAGCAGCTGAAAGATCTGTTTTATAAGGGCTTCATCAGGCCGAGTACGTCACCATGGGGTGCACCAGTTCTATTTGTGATAAAGAAAGATGGCTCTCTTTGTATGTGCATAGATTATCGACAGTTGAATAAAGTGACTATCAAAAATAAATACCCGCTTCCCAGGATAGATGATTTGCTTGATCAGCTGCAAGGGGCGAAATATTTTTCTAAAATTGAACTGAGATTCATATACCATCAGGTTCGAGTGCGGGAAAAGGATGTCTCGAAGATAGCTTTCAGGACCAGGTATGGTCATTCCGAGTTCCTAGTTATGTCCTTCAAGTTTACAAATACCCCAACAATATTTATGGACTTAATGAACAGTGTCTTCCGGCCATACTTAGATTTGTTTGTGGTCGTGTTTATTGATGATATTTTGATGTACTCCCGCTTAGAAGCAGAACACAGGGATCATTTGCGGACAGTACTTCAAACCCTTAAAGACCACCATCTATATGCGAAATTCTCTAAATATGAGTTTTGGTTGAATTCTATAGTTTTCTTGGGCCACATCATATCAGAGGCTGGTATTCAAGTTGACTCATAGAAAATAGAGGCAGTAAAGACCTGGCCCATGCCTACCACTCCCATAGAAGTTCGCAATTTTTTGGATCTAGCCAGGTATTACAGGAGGTTCGTGGAGGGCTTTTCTACCCCATCGACGCCCTTGACTAAATTGACTCAGAAGGAAGCTAAATTTCAGTGGATCGAGGCCTGTGAGCAGAGTTTCCAAGAATTGAAAAATAGGTTGACATCGACACCAGTGTTAGCATTGCCAGAAGGTTCAGAGGGGTATGCCGTGTATTGTGATGCTTCAGGCGTCGGGTTAGGATGTGTTCTGATGGAGCATGGTAAGGTAATTGCTTACGCTTCAAGACAGTTGAGGAAGCATGAAAAGAATTACCCCACCCACGATCTGGAATTGGCGTCAGTAATTCATGCCTTGAAAATATGGAGACACTATATATATGGTGTCCAAGTAGATGTTTTCACCGATCGTAAGAGTATCCAGTATATTTTAACACAAAAAAGAGTTGAATTTGCGCCAGCACCACTGGTTAGAATTATTGAAAGACTGATGTGAATATATTGTATCATGCAGGGAAAGCCAATATTGTAGCAGATACCCTAAGCCATAAATCCATGGGGAATTTTGGTATCCCTGAAGTCAGAACAGCGGGAACTGGCTTGAGAATTGCATCAGTTAGCCAGTTTGGCCGTCCGTATAGTAGACTCAAGAGACAGCAGAGCAGTAATTCAGAATACTGCAGTATCATCATTTGTTGTAGAAGTGAAAGAACGGTAGTATGAGGAATCTCATTTAGTCAGCTCAGAGATAAAGTTCGATAGGGCAAACTAGCGGCTTTTGAGGTAGCCGAAGATAGGATATTGAGGTACAGAGATCGCCTCTGCATTCCAGATACGGCAGGGCTTCGCTAGCAGATTATGGTAGAGGTACACTACTCTCGTTACTCTCTTCATACTGGCTTGACGAAGATGTACCAGGACATAAAAGAGATATACTGGTGGCTCAGAATGAAGAAAGATGTAGCCGCATTCGTAGTCCAGTGCCCTAATTGTCAGAAGGTGAAGGCTGAGCACCAGAGACCTGGCGGATTAACTCAGGAGATGACTATACCAATGTGGAAGTGGGAAGTAGTTAATATGGACTTTGTGACAGGGTTATCCCATACTAGACGTAAGTTTAACTCTATTTGGGTTGTCGTTGACAGATTGACGAAATTAGCTCACTTCCTACCAGTTCAGACTATATTTTCAGTTGAAGACTATGCAAAGTTATATATTAAAGAGATGGTCCGATTGCACGGTGTTCCAGTATCTATTATTTTTGACAGAGGAGTACAATTTACAGGTAGATTCTGGCAGTCATTTTAGAAAGGTTTAGGGACGCAGGTTAATTTGAGTATAGCCTTTCATCCCCAGACAGACGGCCAGGAAGAGCGTACAATTTAGAAGCTCGAGGATACATTACGGTCGTGCGTGTTAGCCTTCGAAGGAAATTGGGATGAACATTAAAATTTTCTTATAACAACAGTTACCATTCGACAATTCAGATGGCGCCTTATGAAGCTTTATATGGGCGGAAGTGTAGTTCCCTGGTTGGTTAGTGCGAGGTAGGAGAATCGGGATTAATTGGTTCAGATATTATCCATCAGTCAGAAGAGAAGGTGAAGTTTATCATAGAACGTCTGCTGATAGCTTAAAGCCGCCAGAAATCCTACTCAGATGTATGGTGCAGAGACTTAGAATTCGATCTGAATGACTGGGTATTCCTTAAAGTGTTGCTGATGAAGGGCGTGATGAGATTTGGTAAGAAGGGCAAGATTAGCTCGAGATTCATTGGGTGGTATCAGCTCATCTGAAGAATAGGCCGAGTGGCATACGAATTAGATTTTCCTCTAGAGTTAGAATCTGTTCATCCAGTATTTCACGTATCTATGTTGCGAAGGTGTATAGGTGACCCTTCTCGAGTGGTACCAGTTGGAGATATTCAGGTCACTGAAGAACTAGCTTACGAAGAGATCCTAGTTGCAATATTAGATTGGCAGGTTCGCAGGTTGAGGACTAAAGATGTGGCCTCCGTTAAAGTGTTGTAGAGGAACAAAAATAAAGAAGAGATGACCTGGGAAGCTAAGGATGACATGAGCTCTAGATATACTCTCTTGTTCCAGGATTGACTCAGATTATACAGTTAAGATGGTATTGTTACTTAGTTGTTATTTTATTTCTTATTTTATCAGTACTGTCTGAATGGCTATCTCTTAGCTATGGAAGTGTTATTATAGTGTTGTGTGAAATATTTTGTTGGACTTTTCTGCGTTTCAAGGTTTTTAGATAGTCCATATTATAGGGGAGACTCTGCGAAAATTTTTCCAAGATAATAGTTGAGCAAGTTAAACTCCTGTAGACGACATTTGAGGACGAATGTTCCTAAGGGGGGAGGATGTTACACCCCGTAAGTTCCTAACGTTTAGTTGGCCTATCCGTACGTTAGTCAAGAGTTTTAGAGTACGATGCACGCGAGAAAGGGCCCGAGGAAAGGCCGATCGAGCACGAAATCGGAATTGCACGGGAGAAGGCCAGAGCAGGTTTCCAGAGGGGCAACGTGTCACGGACCCCTCCCTGGCGCGTTGGGCTCCATGGCACGCCTATGTTTTGGCGTGATGGGGTCCGTGCCACAGACCCCCTGCCCACCACCCAAATGTTATATACATTGAGTTGCTTTCAATTGTCTCATTTCATATATATATACACCTTCGGGTAGAGAGAGTAAAGGACGAGGGCCATATCGAGTTCTGTTATACGGAGGCTGCGAGGGTCATAGCGAGTTTTAGTAGAGTAAGGTCGTGAGGGACACAATAAGTTCTATTAAATCTAGGCTGTGAGGCCGTTTTGAGTTACAATATACTGCGATTGTCGGTAACCAGATAGTAGAAAGTATATTGCTTGTACCTTCCAAGGCTTATGGGGGCCCAGGTAGGTTATTCTTGTATGGGTTGTACCTTCCAGGCTTATGGAGGCCTGGTTAGGTTCTTATTTTTATATATGTGTACCTTGTTAATTAAGCACTACAGATAGCGAGACTGTTCAGGTTAAACTCTTACCTTTCTATATGATTATTTCAGTTCTTCAGCTCTTATTTAGTTATTACTTTACTGTCTTACATATTCGGTACATATTGTACTGAAACCCTCCGTGGGCGCTGCATTACTTGCCTGCAGGTACAGATAGAGGAGGAGCTGGTTCCTCTTAGCTTCTATCCAGGATTGTTAGCACAATCGGCTCCTTTCCCTCGGAGCTTGTATATAGAAGGTTTACTCCTTTTGATTGTACATTTTATGGGTAGGGCCCCGACCATCATAGTACTCCTAGAGGCTTGCAGATTGTTTCTATTTCCCTGTGGTTAGCTGTTGGTGGTCATGTGGGGCCCATATGTGTTTTAGTTTATGTGTTGGCCATGTGGGGCCTTGTTTAGCGGTCAGTTAGCGGCCTTGTCTCCATAGATTAGTTCAACACCGGATTTAATTTTCAGTCATAACTAGATATCATGGTGGTCTTGTCAGCCCGCATAGGATCCCCTGTTATTGCCTATTTCTGGTTAGCTGTTTTCCTTCACAGGTGGCTATGCGGCCTTGTCGACTGGGGGCTGTGTTTATAGCTGATATATAGCCCGTTGTTTTCTTGATTTGGGAAGTAAGTTTGCACCAGAAGTGCATACGTCCAGTTAGATCGGTCCAGACCCTAGTAAGGCACCAGGTGCCAGTCATACCCCCCCAAGGAGTGACGTGACACTTACGCTTTTTGGTATAATTTAGAACAAAGCTGGGAGGCGGAAAATAGCCATATCTTACAACGGTAGGATTGAGGTATAGAACTTTACAACATCCGAAGGGTTGGAGGTAAGAACCCTGCAATTTCCCCCTTCTCTTGTACCTTTCAGGTAATCCAACATTAACTGTCGCCCCTTTCTAATTCTAAATATCTAGGAGGTAAGACAATTCATGTATATATTATACTCCTAATATCCTATTTCGAGGCTGAAGAAAGAACGGGGGACGATGCTGACATATCTATTACCTTATGAAATTCCTGGTGCACCGGGAGGATGCCTGAGAGATTAAAAGGACATCTGCTTTCGCCTTTAGGCGGATTGTCCCCCAATTGTGGAACTTCACTGGTAACTTCTCCTGCTGCTGTAGCTAACTTGCAGTTGGCTGGAGTCTGTCTTATATCAAACATTACTCTAGACAGACATGACAGTGAAAGCTTAGGGACTCAACCCTATACAACTCGGCTCTATAGCATGATCTGAGAAGAATGAGGGTTAATCATACTATCATGCCTTGTAGCCTCCTTATTATAAAATGTGGTGCACAAAACATTTATAAACAAGACTCTACTAGACATGGCTTGCAGATTTCCTGGGATACGATCTGCTCTGATACCAAGTTTGTCACGCCCCACCTTGGGAGACATGAATGGCACCTGATGGCATACTTAGATCTGAGCTGACCTGGTTGGGCATAGGCACCTCTAGTGCCTACTAGCGACTCAAGATCAAGAAAACAAACTGCTATATCTCGGCTGTAAACACAACCTCGGGCCGATACGGCCATGCAACACTTGTAAAAGCACACTTAACCCAACCAACATAATAATAAAAAGGATCTTATGAGGGTCAAAAAGACCACCATGCCATCTAGTTATAATAGGAATGAAAACAAGTAGCTATACTAGGATCCACACGGCCAACGCATAAAATAAGACATACATGGGCCCCACATAACCAGCAACAACCAACTGATTGAATATTGTCGTCTGCAAGCCTCTAGAAGTGAAAATATTGGTTGGGACAGGGCCCCACCTAACTAAAAGCTATACAAATAAAAGATAGATAAACCTCTACAACCTGGCAACTACGAATAAAAGGAGCTGGCTAAACTGCTGACTCTGAATAACTGCTAGGGGATCTCACAATCTATCTGTCTAAACTTGCAGGCAAGTATGCAGCGCCCCATGGTTGGGCGTTAATGCAATATGTACCAAATATGTAAGGTAGTAATTAAGAAACTTCTGGGTTCACATCTGAGCCCACTGGACTTATGTAATTGTGTTTGAGCCCGGTGGGCTCCTCTAACTGCACCTTGGGCATATAAGGTTCGATGGAGGGTCAGTGATGCCGATACGACATAAGAATAGAAACCCATTCATGGATGGACTGTAATATCGCCCTTTGGCCTGAATATAGACCCTTGGAACAACATATATCTCCTTGGAGCGATCAATAGCTCCGTAGGTGATGATTGATCTTGGGCTGATTTATATGCCCAAGTGATACTCAAAAGTATCATTTTCGCCTTGTTTATCTAGCAATGTGTATACATTTTCATGTAATTGGTAATAAAATGTGAATTTATACTAACCAACATGATTAGCATTGTTTTGCAGGTAAAATGTGATTTTGGGAAGCTAAAATGCATGTTGGATGATATCGGAGTTGAACTTGGATGCGAGCAAGGGAAAAGGCAGTGGACAGCAGGAATTAAAGGGGCTCCGCGATGGAGCCGTGTCACGCTGTCATCGCGGAGGTATTCTGCCTGGAGGGTGAAAATTCACCAAATTTCCAGTGAAAGTCCGCGTTTGCTCCGTGGCACGGAGCCAGTGCTCCGCGATGCATGTCGTGCCACATTGAGCTTAAATTCCCGGACCCCCAGTTCCAGTGAGGGTCCGCGTTCATGGCGTGTCACGGAGGCAGTGCTCCGCGATGCACTCCGTGACACGTTGCTCATTATTCCGGGAAAAATTCCCACTAGTATAAATAGAACACTTAAGTTTATTTTTCATAATTCAGACTTGGTGGAGCAAGGACATGGGTTACACGCAGTTGAGGGACGAAAAGTTCAGGGTTTTTTCTCTCTTTCTTTCTTCTCTAATTCAATTACTTGTATGATTAACACTCATTTTATGATGATTAATCCACAAATGAGTGGCTAATTCCCTTCCTTGCTGAGGTTATGAACACTTGTGATGAATTTTGATTATTGATTATATGGTTTTTCATCTTTTTCTTCCATGTTGTTCTATTAATTCTTGTTTTTACTGCATTGGTGTGTGGCCTACATTAATGTACATCCAAAAAGTCCGATTTCACTCGTGAGAGCACGAAATTGGAAAGTTGTGAATTAATAGGATATTGTTCTATACTTAGTTTGGGAAAACTGAGTTTTGATGTGCCTTCAGGATAGAAATATACCTGAAAGTCGTATTAGTCAATTTAGGAACCGAAATTGTATGGCTAGAACATGAATTGCATTTGATCACAGAAATGTAGACGGATGGTTCATGATTCTTAAGTGAGATTAAATACGAGAGTTTTAATCTCTTGGCAAATGTTCTTGGCTAGCAACTGGAAGAAAAGATTAACCAATTTATGATGATAATCAGTTTCATTACATGTTCGTTTAACCTCAGCATGCTCTTATCCATAGTTCAAATTCAAAGTAGATAATTGTTCTTAGTTTAGTATAAAATTTATCAAACAACTTATCAACTTTTTGGTTACGTTGTTGTCAGCATATTTAGGAATAAAATATAGTATACTTGAGCAAATTGCACTTAACCCAAGTCTCTGTGGGATCGATACTTGGCTTACTAAAGCCACTTACTACTTGTTCGACCACGTGCACTTGCGTGTGAGTTTTATACCCGTAGCAAACAGACCGAACAAGTTTTTGGCGCCGTTGCCGGGGACTTGACAATTGGTGAATTTGTTTTAAGTGTTAATTTACTGTATTCTTATTTTCTTAAGTGTTGACAACTTGGTCTTAGCCTGTATTTTGCAGACTTAAATGCTGTGAACACTGGCAAGAGACAAAGAGCTGGTGGAATCTTATATAGAGCCAGAACGTATATTTCACAGTAAGAGAAGAGAAGCTCTACAAAGAAAGCTGCAGTTGCTCAGACAGACTATTATGGAGCAACAACAGAATCCACCGGTTGTAAGGGCAGTGTTAGTGCCCGAAGAAGCAACAGCAAGGCCAGTTCGCGAGGTGGCAATCCCACAAGCCAATAATGTTACATCAAGTATCCGCAAACCAGAGCCTGGAGGGAGATTTGAACTCAAGCAAAATATGGTGCAATTGTTGCACACAAGCGGGCAATTTACCGGTCTCCCTCATGAAGACCCACAACAGCATCTCCAAAACTTTTTGGAGATAAGTGACACTTACATACCCACTGGAGTGTCACCTGATTATGTCCGACTTACCTTATTTCCATTCTCCTTTCTTGGAGAAGCCAAGAGGTGGTTGAAAGCTGAGCCACCGAATTCTATTTCAACGTGGGATGATCTTGCACGGAAGTTCTTGATAAGGTTTTTTCCCTCTGGTAAAACAACAAGACTTAGAAGTCAAATTCTAAGTTTCAAACAGAGGGAGGGAGAAAATTTATATCAAGCCTGGGAGAGATTTAAATCCATGTTGCGGGACTGTCCTCATCATCATCAGTCCAACGAGGTGTTGGTGCACACATTTATTGAGGGTTTGGAACCCCACACCAAAATATTGCTAGATTCAGCAGCTGGAGGGCAAGCGCTGGAAAAGACTTATGAGGAGCTGTATACCTTGCTAAACCGGATTTCACAGGGCAATCCAGAATGGAATGCTGATTCATCACGAGGTGGGACAAGGAAAGCAGCAGGAGTGCTTGAAGTGGATGGGTTTACAGCTATCGCTGCACAGATAGCTTCCTTGCAAAATCAATTGAACAACCACTTCAGCAACATGACTTTGAACCAGCCTTCAACTCCAGTTAATGTAGTCCAGCAGATGTGGTGTGAAGTGTGTGGAAGCAGTGAGCACTCAGCTGAGTGCTGTGGAGCCAATCCTGACTTGATAAACTTTGTGGGTAATGCACAAAGAAATCACCAGCAGTATGGTAGTAGCTACAATTCAAATTGGAGGAATCATCCTAATTTCTCATGGGGTAGCAACAACCATCAAGGCCAAAGTTCGGGTCAGGGTGTGCAAAGGAATCAAGGAGGGCAACAGAACTACCAATCTCAATTCAGAAATAACAATGCACCTTCTCCACCACCATTACCCAGCATTGAGGAGATGTTCAAGACCATGATAGCTAACCAAGCTCAATTGCAGGCTGACTATGTGAAATTGGCAGCCGAAGTGAAAAACAATCAGTTAGCTACCAAGGCTCTTGAGTATCAATTTGGGCAATTTTCTAGTGCCCAAAATACAAGGCCTAGAGGAGGACTGCCAAGCGACACGGATCCGAATCCCAAGCAGGTAAATGCAGTGACCACAAGGAGTGGTTTGCAGCTGAAGGAGGTGGAACCAGAAAGACCACCTCAACACTCGGGAGCAGCAGAAGTTGAGGGGAGCAAAGTTTGGAAAGGGGGAAGACCAAAGAAGCTGAATCAGAAAGACCTCCACCCCCGTTCCCTCAACGACTCAAGAAACACAAAGAGGAGGCGTGTTTCAAGAAATTCATGGAGGTGCTTAAACAGGTACATGTTAATTTACCTATTGTTGATGTCTTGCAGGGAGTGCCTAAATATGCCAAGTACATAAAGGACATCGTGGCCAACAAAAGTCGGTTGACTGAGTATGCTACGGTGGCTTTAACGGAGGAGTGCACTTCCCGGATCCAAAATAGACTGCCCACAAAGCTAAAAGACCCTGGAAGTTTTACTATCCAGCTTACTATTGGGCAGAGCATCCGAGCTCGTGGATTGTGTGACTTGGGGGCAAGTATAAATCTGATGCCGTCTTCGGTATTCAGAAAGTTGGGTTTAGGGAGTCCTAGACCCACAACCGTAATCTTGCAGTTGGAGGATCGATCCTTAGCTAGGTCGGATGGCATTGTTGAGGACGTTCTGGTGCAAGTTGGCTCCCTAATTTTCCTGGTAGATTTTGTTGTTCTGGATTTTGAACCAGACGCGGAAGTCCCATTTATTTTGGGACGACCCTTCTTGGCAACCGAGAAAGCATTAATCGACGTAGCTGCGGGGCAACTCACAATGTGAGTACATGACAAGGTAGAGGTGTTCGATGTGTATAAAGCACCCAAGCTCCCGATGGTGCATGAAGAACTCTCGGTGATCAATGTGATTGATCATGGTAATGCTAAGCAGATGAAGGATTCCCGAGAGTTAATGGGAAGACCACCGGATAGGTGTAAGCACTACTGGGGGGAGGACGGTGATCGAGAGAAATCGTCCGTCACCCTAGCGGACAATTGAGCTTAAATGACGTCGAGCCGCGACGGTAAACCAGGCGCTGCACGGGAGGCAACCCGTGAAAATTGTTTTTTCTTTCATTTTGTAAAGTGTAAATAGATTTTTCTTTTTCTTTTTCGTAATTTACTACAAAATTTTTCGTTTTAGTTATTGTTTTTAATTTTAGTTAGGTGAAACCTATAATTCCAACCAATTTTGTATAGCGAGATGATTTTCAGGTCAAATGGAGGAAAATGTGCACGGAATCGTGAAGGAAAAGTCGAGGTATGAAAATTTAATAAAATGTAGAAAACAGTGAGCTGGGGCGATAGCTCCGTGTCACGGAGGAGGACCTCCGCGTTACCCTCCGTGACACGTTGAGGTATAACCCGAAAATTTTAAAAATTTCATGAATGCTATCGCGATGGCTCCGTGTCACGGAGGCAGTGCACCGCGATGCACTCCGTGACACATTGCCTTGTATATCGCGACGGGTCACACCGGGTTGCCGGGTGACCCGCGTGTTTTTCTACCTTTTAAACCCCGAAACCTCTCATTTTCCCCTCATTTTCAATTTCCTCCGCGACCAAACATCCCAAAACCCCTCTCCCATCAACGTGCCACGGTTTAAGGCAACAAATTTCCGAGTTTTCTTCGATTCTTCAACTTCAAGGTATGTTTTCCGATTCCCTCTCAAGTTTTTGTCGATTTTCTTTGATTTTAAGCATGGGAGGTGAGCTAAATTGCCCTAAGTCGAAATTAAGCATGAATTCGAGTTATTTGTTGATTGATAGATGTTCGGAATGTCGTTATGATTGTTTGAACTTGTCGATTGCATAAATTATTCGAATTTGATTGATAATCTCAATTCTAGGGCTTGTTGTTGAAATTGAAGTTGGAAATGTGTTGAAATTGTGAATTTTATGCCGGGTTGTACGTGTTGAATGAGATGAGTCATTGTACAAATTGTTGGAATATTAATAGACGACGAATTCTCGGGTTTGGGGGGATATGTTGAAATTTGTTCGAATTTGGTTAGTTGGATAGGTTCATGTATATAAATTTTTGTTGTTATTTTTGTTTCTTTGTTTTTCTTTGCTAAGTGCGATAGTTAAAATGTTAGCGATGGTAGTGATTGAGAGTAGCTGTACGAAGTCTGAGTAGTACACAGAAGTTATACCGTCGAATTGTCTTTTGAACGCACTAAGCATGATTGAATAGCTGGTTGTTTTATGTAAATAAAGTTATTCTTGCCGTATTGTTGTAACTGTACCTAAGGACTAAGTGTGGGGTAACTTAGCGTAACCCGACCTTAGCCGAAGTTAATATTTATTTAGCTTAACATTGAGCTTGTTGACTTGGGTTGACAGGTAAAATGGCAAGCTGGCAAGATAAAGGGAAAGGTGCATCAACTTCAGGCACCGGAAGGAAGAGACTCAGACTGGGCACAACAGTCCCAGCAGCACCAGCAGTTCCACGCGGCCAGTACCGCCAATATGGAACAAGATGGGTGACTGACGAGGGGAAAAAGTGGTACGCCAAGCACAAAGAGAACAAATATTTCCCCGAGGAGCATATAGCACGGGAGCCATTGGCACAGGAGTTCCCAAGGATGGTTCACCGGATCGAGGCAGCTGGGCTCAATTTCATATTCGAGGAGCCCAAAGAATGCAACCTGCACTTGGTTCGGGAGTTCTATGCCAACTGGAACCCGTCAATCAGAAGCCACACTATCAAAATCAGAGGGCAGATAGTCACTCTGGAGCCCCACCAGCTCAATGCCATCATAGGAGCGCGGGACACAGACGCCCCAGTCCTCTGATAGCTGAACATTACCCCACCGTATGCTGATATCAGACGCACACTGTGTAGGGCCCGATCTAAAGCTAGATAGAGCAGGCACAAGGAAAGGGGCTACCACCAGACTCTGCCATATTCACAGATGAATAGGGAAGCCTGAATCTGGCTGAAGATAGTTTGCTCTTTCCTCATCCTGGGGGTACATATGACTGATGTAACCCGGGATCGTGTTTGCCTGGTGTACGCCCTGATGAAAGGGCTGGAGATAAATGTCGGGGCGGTTATTATATCCGCCATGAAGAGAGCCCGGTTGCACCAGGGGCACAGGTATGGTTTCGGTGGACTACTCACCACCTTTCTCAGGGGCCTCGATGTTGAGGAGGAGGCCCTCGATTATATCCCGCAGTTGGAGCGGCGGGCCTTAGATGTTACCAAAACTAAGGCTCCCGACACCACCCACGGGCCAGTGATGACACTTGGCGAGCGACACGCTCGTGATGACCAGTACATGGCGCGGATGTATGGGATGCAGATGCTCCAACTCAGGATAGGTGGGAGGCCGACGACGGAGGAGGAGCTATGGCAGCTCGAGCTAGACTACCCGTTTGGCGAAAATGCCAGGGCTCTATGCCTAGTAGGGCCAGCCTTTGTAGAGCCCACAGACGATGACGTCCCCACGGACGAGGAGATGCGTCGGGAGGACTCCGATGTGGAGTCCGATGATGACGACGGAGGCGACTCGGACATGGGAGATGAAGCAGCAGCACCCGACGAAGAAGTGGAATACTTTGATTGATCAGGGAGTTCCACCACCCGATTTTGTGATATTTAATTTTTGTGAACACTGGGGATAGTGTTCGGAATAAGTGTGGGGTGGGAGTAGTTAGGTGCTGGGCTGGGCTGTTTTGTTTGTATGTTCTCCTCTGTTATTGAGTATGTTGTGTTTCCCTGTGTTTGTGAATTTTCAAATTTTTCTATATTTGTAAATATTTGTGAAATTGATATGTGTTGTTGAATGTTGCCAGCTGATTCTGTAAATATTTTTTTGTTTATCGAAATGATCGATATTTTTAAAAATTTCTTTAAAATATTGTGTACATAAATTTTTTTCTTTTCCTATCGAAATGATCAATATTTTGCAAATTTTTCAACTTTTTAATTTTGGGTTTCTCGGCGTTTGTTTTCGGTTCTTTTAATGAGAATGGTCTCATTGAACCGACGTCTTAAGTAGTGACTGTTCCCTATGATGGATGGATGACGACCGTCTTAAGGGAAATGTAGTCGTTAGGAGTAGATATTTTTTTTCAATTATTTTTAGTTTTTTTCCTTGGTGGATTGCATCCCGAAACTTGTAGTTACTATATGGTTGCGAAATTTTGGTTGCGTGTTGTACATGATATTCAAAATGCAAAGGTGATTCGTATGAAAACACGCAATCTTTTAAATATGTTGAGATACCTCGGCTGTAGAGTTCGATTCAGTGTGATTGAGGCTTAATGTTTGAATTCCTGTAATTAGCTGATTGAAGAGTCTGTGAATACATCTTGAATCGAGCATGTGCATAAAGTGTGAAGTGAGGTGTTGATATTCCATGCTATTGTGAAGTGTCTAGAACTTGCCTGGTGTGTGTACAAAACGAAATGAAGGAGGTGTATTGTAGGAAAGGATGTAGGCATTTCTTTGTTTTAACTGAGAGTTTCTATTTTTTTCTTGTCATACTCCCCCTTTTCTGTGATTGTATACCCTAGTCAGCCCTTTGAGCCTTTAGCCGATTGTTTTCTTTCTTTTGTCCAAAAAGTGTAAACCGAGCTTAATTCCGTTTTCATTAGCCGTAAAGTCTATACAAAACTCTTAAGCGCTTAAGAAGAGAAAATAATTTTCCCAAAGTGTCAAAGAGTGAGAATGGTGAAAAGAAAAAGAAAAGCAGAGTGAGGGAAGAAAAGAAAAGGTTGAAGGTGCACTGGTTATAAATAAACGATAATGAAGGTGCATGAATAATCTTTGTTATTGTGTCAAGTGTGCTTAATGAAATGGGCCATACTAAAGTAAATCATCAAGAATGGGATGATGAAAAAAAAAAAGAGAAACAGTGTCCATGAGTGATGGGATATGTTGAAAAGGCGCTTAAGAATGCTAGTGGCTATTGTTGGCTAATCCAATATTTACTAGTTCCATAGCTTCCATTATAACCCATTAAAGTCCTACGTGATCTTACATTGCATTTCTTTATATTAGTGGAGTAATACACTAAGGGCAAGCTTATGGGTCACGACATGATGCATGTGAATTCTTTTGGGAGAGAGAGTGAAATTGTTTTTACATGCCCCTACTTGAATGTTTGTGTGTCACATGAGCAAAAAGGGGAAGATTCTCTTGAGTTATGAGGGCACATGCTTGATGAAAGATTGATTTTCGTGTCGGATATCTTGATTAGCTGATTTGCATGAGTTTGCCGATATCGAGAATTGATTCTTAAAGTCTAGGAAGTCTTAATGTATTGAAGGTCATTGCATTGATAAGACCATGCATGGTTTCTTGATGATTTGCTGTATTGAGTAATCGGTATGACCGTAGCTTAAATTGTTGTACCACAGTAGCGAGGTTGGGATGTAAATTGCATGAATTGTATGTTTGTTGTTCGAGGACGAACAAGGATTTAAGTGTGGGGTAAGTGATCTTGGGAAGATTTATATGCCCAAGTGATACTCAAAAGTATCATTTTCGCCTTGTTTATCTAGCAATGTGTATACATTTTCATGTAATTGGTAATAAAATGTGAATTTATACTAACCAACATGATTAGCATTGTTTTGCAGGTAAAATGTGATTTCGGGAAGCTAAAATGCATGTTGGATGATATCGGAGTTGAACTTGGATGCGAGCAAGGGAAAAGGCAGTGGACAGCAGGAATTAAAGGGGCTCCGCGATGGAGCCGTGTCACGCTGCCATCGCAGAGGCATTCTGCCTGGAGGGTGAAAATTCACCAAATTTCCAGTGAAGGTCCGCGTTTGCTCCGTGGCACAGAGCCAGTGCTCCGCGATGCACGCCGTGCCACGTTGAGCTTAAATTCCCGGACCCCCAGTTCCAGTGAGGGTCCGCGTTCATGGCGTGTCACGGAGGCAGTGCTCCGCGATGCACTCCGTGACACGTTGCTCATTATTTTGGGAAAAAATTCCACTAGTATAAATAGAACACTTAAGTTCATTTTTCATAATTCAGACTTGGTGGAGCAAGGACGTGGGTTACAGGCAGTTGAGGGACGGAAAGTTCAGGGTTTTTTCTCTCTTTCTTTCTTCTCTAATTCAATTACTTGTATGATTAACACTCGTTTTATGATGATTAATCCCTAAATGAGTGGCTAATTCCCTTCCTTGCTGAGGTTATGAACACTTGTGATGAATTTTGATTATTGATTATATGGTTTTTCAACTTTTTCTTCCATGTTGTTCTATTAATTCTTGTTTTTACTGCATTGGTGTGTGGCCTACATTAATGTACATCTAAAAAGTCCGATTTCACTCGAGAGAGCACGAAATTGGAAAGTTGTGAATTAATAGGATATTGTTCTTTACTTGGTTTGGGAAAACTGAGTTTTGATGTGCCTTCAGGATAGAAATATACCTGAAAGTCGTATTAGTCAATTTAGGAACCGGAATTGTATGGCTAGAACATGAATTGCATTTGATCACAGAAATGTAGACGGATGGTTCATGATTCTTAAGTGAGATTAAATACGAGAGTTTTAATCTCTTGGCAAATGTTCTTGGCTAGCAACTGGAAGAAAAGATTAACCAATTTATGATGATAATCAGTTTCATTTCATGTTCGTTTAACCTCAGCATGCTCTTATCCATAGTTCAAATTCAAAGTAGATAATTATTCTTAGTTTAGTATAAAATTTATCAAACAACTTATCAACTTTTTGGTTACGTTGTTGTCAGCATATTTAGGAATAAAATATAGATACTTGAGCAAATTGCACTTAACCCAAGTCTCTATGGGATCGATATTTGGCTTACTAAAGCCACTTACTACTTGTTCGACCACGTGCACTTGCGTGTGAGTTTTATACCCGTAGCAAACAGACCGAACAATGATATTATCATACAACTCCTCTGAGTGATCAATAGCCCCATAAGCAATGACATAGTTAGCAACCCTGAAGTTGGTCAAGGAAAGGCTATCCTAGGTGGGATCAATCCCAACCAATATACTGCATCTTAGTCTCAATCTAGCTACTCAAAAGGCGTATCTAGCACTTAAGGTCTAATGCGACTGCTACTCGCCCCTAAAATAGTCTGTATAGCTGTCAACAGGCATACCCCGTGTGCCTATTTCTGATAAGAGGATCCTGATAGTGATAATAATATCTAATGGTCTAGACTGTCTAGGGCGAGATCTGGAGTGGCCTAAACGATAGTCTGAATGTCATGCTAGGATAGTGATAGCTGATAAGCGAACCGTAAGGTCGCAGGTGACCAACTATTTATTTCTTTTGCTTAGAACAACTGTAGGGCTGCTACTTGACCGGACATGCTCCTGAGCAGTCGTCCCCTAACCTTCCCCAGGAAGTTGACTATAATTCTTAACCTTAAGTTAATACTATACTACTGCGGTTCTAGTCCTTTAGATCTTAACTTGTCCTATTCATATTTCATATATCTTCTCTGGCGATTCCTAACCTTGTAGATAAGTTTACCTGGACCTGGCCATTCGCGGCAACCTGTACCTAAGTATCTATACGAGCAGTCTGGGGCGTTGGCCCCGCATTCAACCACTGATAAGGTTCCCTCCTTAGGGTACCCATGGGTCTATCTGACTTGTACAACTGGGATGGCTTCTTGAGCGACCTATAAGGAAAACACTAAGTCGATTGAAACTAACAGTCACTGGAAGTACCTAACTAGATGGCAGGCCGTCACTCATTTTACTGGGCAAATCCTAGTACCACTGACTCTAAGGTAAGACCATCCTATTCAAATTTTGGCCCTGGATGAGTCAAGGTACGCCGACGGCCTCCGGGCGAGCTTTACTGACAATACAGGCGTCAAATTGAAAGTTATATCACCCGGCTGCGCCTGATACTGTCCACTTACCAAATCAGGCCCAATAGTTAACCATAACCTTCTGAAGCCTTGGCATGATAGCAACACATCAGAATTCTACTAGTATAATGAACAAAAGAACAGAGGAGTTTCTATGACGCTCCTAGCGTGAGTTAAACTTAACATATTCCTTCCCGACGAGGGATACTGCAATATACTCTCAACAGCTAACCACAACATATATAATCATAATCTACTAACAGCAGCTAATCACAACATATAGGATCGTTATCTTTGTCCAAAAACTTAGGTCGTATCATTATAAGATGAGAATAACTTTCTGAAGGGGTAAGCCTTAACATACCTCGAATGCCGATTCTCGTTTAACAAATGAGTTTCAACCTGTAATCGGTGGTTCCACTCAACTGCAGCCCTTTTGCTGAGAGAATAGGGCTATTTTCAATACTAAATTTGGTAAAAAACAATATCTTGAAATAATAATAATAACTATTATTCAACTTTATTTAACTCGGCGGAAAAGCCATAATTTCTTGAGAGTTTAGAAGAGAAATGCTTACCTATTGCCTGTGGCCATTTAGGATTTAATTTGGAGTAATTCCCCAGCTTTTATTAGGCAGGGTTTCGGTATGCCTTGCGAATTTTAAAGAAATAACTCCGCAGAGATGCTTCCGGTAGGCCTAGAACTAGTTAACCGAAGTTAATTTGCATTTGGACGGCGTTTTAAAGCGTAATTTGACAAAAATTTGATGAACTTCCCGTGCCTTCTCTATTCTTGGTCAAGGTTTATTTTGAAAATGATTTAAATTCACTAAGGATGACTTTATATAGGCATAGGCAGTGGCAGGGGGTGGCATTCCCCACCGGCCAACACGCTAAGATGCTGACGCCCCAAGCTGCCCATCACACCGGTAGGCCGGTACCCCGTGCTGCCCATTGTGCAGGCAGGCTCGCACGCCGCGCTAGCCATCGCGCAGGCAGGGCTAGCATGTCGGGCAGGCCCTTGCGGCCTGGCCTCGCCCGACCCTGCTAAACCACTCGACGGCGTCCTCGCTCGTCCTGCCTCCGAGGCTCTTCCACACATGTCATGCTTTCATTGCTCACCACAAGCCCATGTGCACGCACACTAGCCACTAACATCTTATGGGGTGTAACAATTCTAATAAATAATATTAACATTATTATTTTTATTATATAGATATGGTTAAAAAAATCGGTCCATAATTAGAGTTATTTCATATTCTATATATTTATCATTTTAATTATATAATTATGGAGTTAATATGATATATATGGAAAATATTATTTGATCAGTAGTAATATCACAACGACCCTCCCGGTCGTTATAACACCCCGACCACCTAAGAATGGGCGAATTTAAATTTTTTGGAAAAATTGGGATGAAATCCCTGAAAAACAAAGGGCGTAATACAAGCAAGTTCGAAATGGGCTAAGTCACAATCGATGGGCCTAGACGAGCGTTCGCCACAATAGGATTCCCTCCGCCATAGCAGAACAACTGCAGCGGGTGACGCGAACCAGAATTCCATAATCCTATTCCAGTTATGTAACAACCCAAAAATCTCCTAGACCAAAATCAGACCCTGCAGATTAAACTAGAAAATTTTATTTCAGAACGACCGAGACAACGAGTCGTTGTCAGAACTAATGACCCGTTGTTAGGGTCGTGGTCAGCCATGCCAGTTGTCTTCAAGAACCAACAAGGCATTGAATGACCCGTGGTGAGGAGTAATGGGTCATCCTGTCATTCATGGTATTCCCAGCTCAGAACCCTGCACCAGTATGTCCTAGAAAGAACGAGTCATCCAACGAACAGTCGTTGGCTACGACGACCCATTGTTGGTACTCGTTGGTTAAGTTTCCATTAAGGGTTGGAATCTCCCTCAGAAGCCACGAGTGGAACCCATGACTCGTTGTAACTTCTAATGAGCCGTGATTTCAATCCGTTGTAAGAATCTGGAAATCCTCCAGGCCAAGCCAGTGGTGACGAAGGATGGTTACCATGACTCATGATGTCACGACCCAAACGTAGACCCGGATCGCAACACGGGACAAGGATCCCCGAGAGACTCCAAGTTGACTTATGGCGTGAGCATACATCTAACTCAATCAATAAAGAGTAATACTCAACGTAATAACATAGCGGAAGCATAAAACATGACATAACATAGGAAGCAAAGCGTACTTCATACATAACAGCTGAATACCTCACATAGTCTGAAAGCCTCTAACATATCAGATGGGTTGATGGGACAACAGCCCCAACTAACCCGACAAGTCTAGATTACTAAACATACATAGAGAAATCTGATAAGCGTGGTCCTCGGGAGATGAGGACTCACCACAAGCGTAGGATTGTAACTCTGAAAGGATGGCTAAGAACAGGGCTGAGTTTGAGAGTCGGGGCCTGTATCATGAAAGGATACAGCATAGAGTATGCAGTCAGCACGTGGAATGTACCGAATATGCAAGGCAAGCAACATCAAAGTGCGTAGGAGTAGGACAACATGCTCATAACATAAATATCATAATGTAACATAAGGCCTAAGGTTTTCAAAGCATTCGTAAATTTACAATATGCATAATCATAAGAGAAATCTTTATTAAACATGACTTGAGCCAAAACCGTATGAACATAACCATGCATAAATCATGAGGAACAATGGGAGTTTCTTTTAATCGACATACCCTATATGAGCATACATGGAGCCTGACTTGTAAATCTCTATTCGGGAGGGTGTTCGTACCTTGCCAAGGGTAAAACCATAAAGGGCGTGATATCACACATGAAAGGCTCATTCGTGCAAAAGGGGACAGTCTTAAGGGAGGTCCCATCATGTCCTACGATGACACATAGTTTTGAGATTCGGCGCAAACCTGGGGCCCGAACCTACTCGATGTTAAATACTACTCCCAAAACATATATAGTGCTCATAGGATAATATACATGAGATTCATGGGCTAGTTAACACATGATAATCATAAGCATGCTTGTAAATACGTTAACTAGCCATGAGGGCGAGGCTCGTGAGACGGACAAAATCATAAATCGTAAATATAAGGTTCATGCATACTTGTAAATCATGTATATGCTTTTTAGATCATAAATTCATAATGGGCATTTGAATAAATCCATATCATAACTCATAAATCATGATGGGTTTAAGAACATCAAAAATAAAGGTAAGAATCATAACTCGATTCATCATAGGACATGCATAATTAGGCATACTTTAATAGAAATTGAAATCAATAAATTTATAATTGAACTAGTGGTAAAATCAAATCATGATTCGTAAAATATGATGTAGAACATGAGAAGTAGTAACCAGTAGATAGATCATTGGAATTTCGTAAGATTTAGGATAAAACCCCATAATATTTTTAAATAAAACTTCATGAATTAGGAGAGATTGGGCATGAGTGTGAATGAAAACACCCACTTAGAACCCTACATACCTGATTATAGATGATTCTTACACTTTCTTGATTGCCCAAGAAGAATTTGAGAAGAATTAGAAGGGCTAAGGCTTGATCTCCTCTCTAACTCTCTCTAACTTGCATGCATGAGTTTTGAATAGGTTAGAATGACTTGACCTATCTTAATACACCATGAAAATAACTTAAAAATGACGTAGTATAGGACCTTAGAGAATAGGAATAATGAGAATACCCAATAATTTTGCAAAAAATAACTGCTTGTCAGTCCACATGAGGGACCTAACGACTAGTTACCCAAGGCCACGACTCGTGGTATCATCCGTCACATGCACTGCCCTAAATTTCAAATAATTTCCATCTGTTGACCACGACCCAACCCACGAATCGTTGTGACTGACCACGAGTATTGGGGTCCTTCCATGGTGTACACTTCCATCTCCCTTCTCCTTCTCAGTCACTACTTCCCACGACTGACCCAACGAGTCGTGGGGTCTGACCATGACTCATGGTCATGTCCGTAGGGACGTTAAATCCCAAATCTCAAACTCACATCCTAAGCCTCACCACGATTCATCTCACGAATCATGGTCCATCCGTACAGGTCACATCATGACCCATTCTGTGACCTGATGCCAGATTTTAGATTTTCTTCGTCTCAACTCCGGGGTATGATCTTTGGGCTTCCGGAGTATAACAATATCTACCCCTTGGGAACATTTGTCCTCGAATGTTGAAAATCATAAAGAAAAGCAAAAGATGCAATCATCATACTCAAATACTGATCATTTAAGCCGAATATTGATAGAATGACTATCTCGGATTCAAACTACATAGCTAAACTGAATTCACGAATCATACATACATCCATATACATAAAAGAAACTTGGGCACATGAACTGAACACAAAAACTAAATAGAGTTTTAGGACAAAACTGATACCTCAAGCTGGAACTGAGCCGGTAGAGAATAAATGCGGGTATCTAGCCATCATGTCTGCTTCAGCTTCCCACATAGCTCTTTCAACATGCCGATTTCTCCATAAAACTTTGACTGAAGTCACTTCCTTGTTCCTTAGCCTTTGAACCTGAGGATCCAGTATTTCCACCGGATCCTCTTCATAACTAAGACTGTCTTTCACACCAACACTGTCCATTGGGACAACTAGAGCTAGATCACCCAAACACTTCTTTAAGAGCGATATATGGAAAATAGGATGCACAGAAGCTAATTCTGAGGGCAAATCCAATTCATATGCCACCTTGCCAACCCATGTCACAATTCGGTAGGCACCAACATAACGAGGGCTGAGTTTTCCTTTTGTTCCAAACCTTATCACCCCCTTCATAGGAGACACCTTCAGAAATACCAATCATCCACTTCAAACTCCAATTCTCTCCTTCTCACACCGACATAGGATTTTTGGTGACTTTGAGCTATTTTAAGCTGTCCTGTATAAGCTAAACCTTCTCCATAGCCTCATGGACTGAATCTGGTCCTATCATTGTAGCTTCACCAATTCAAACCAACCAATAGGCGATCTACATCTCCACCCATAGAGAGCCTCAAACGGAGCCATCTGAATACTGGAATGGTAGCTATTATTGTATGCAAACTCGATAAGAGGCAAATGATCATCCCAACTACCTTTGAAGTCAATCACACATGCTCTCGACATGTCCTAGAGAGTCTGAATTGTCCGCGCCGCTTGACCATCCATTTGCGGGTAAAATGTTGTGCTGAGGTTAACCTGAGTACCAAGTCCCTTTTGAAATGACCTCCAAAACTGAGAGGTAAATTGGGTACCTCTCTCTGATATGATAGACAAAGTCACTCCATGCAGTCGAACTAGCTCTCAAATACAGAGTTTGGCATAATCCTCCACCAAATCTGTGGTTTTGACTAGTAGAAAATGAGAAGCTTTGGTCAACCTATCTACAAAAATCCAAATGGAGTCATATAGACAGCGAGTGCGAGGCAAACCTGTTATGAAGTCCATATTGATTTCTTTCCATTTCCAAGTAGGAATACCAATATCCTGAAGCACCCCTCTCGGCCTATGATGCTCAACCTTTACCTGCTGACAGTTGGGCACTTAGCTACAAATTCTACGATGTTCTTCTTCATGCCATTCCACTAATAGACTTCTCGTATGTCACGGTACATCTTGGTGGCACCTGGATGGATTGAATACCTAGATCCATGAGCCTCGTGCAACATTCGGCTCCTCAAATCACCAACATCTGGAACACATAAGTGACCCTAGTATCGAAGCACACCATCTCCCCCTTGGTGAAGACCTCTACTTTCTGATTTAGAACGGCTTCCTTTAATTTTACCAAAATCGGGTCCTCATCTTGTCTAGGTTTTACATCAGTCACCAAGGACGATTCTGATCCATTTTGAACAATAAAATCACTATCGGTCGAGTCAACCAACCTAACACCCAACTTTGTGAGTCAATGCACATCCTTCACCAGCTCCTTTTTACCCTCACCCACATGGGACACACTCTTCATAGAGAGTCTACTAAGGGAGCCCGCTATTACATTAGCTTCACTTGGATGGTAAAGCACACTCATATCATAGTCCTTAAGTAGCTCTAACCACCTCCTTTGCCGAAGATTGATATCCTTCTGAGTAAACACATATCGTAAACTCTTTATGGTCTGTAAACACATCCACGTGGACCCCATACAAATAATGTCGTCATATCTTCAAGGAGAATACCATCGCGGCCAATTCAAGATCATGGGTCCGGTAATTCTTCTCATGAACTTTTAGTTATCTGGAGGCATATGCTATAACTTTTCCATGCTGCATCAATACACACCCAAGTACAATCCTTGAAGCATCACAATACACCACGAACCCATAGGTACCCTCAGGTAGGGTCAACACCAGTGTTGAGGTAAGTCGAGCCTTCAACTCCTGAAAGCTCCTCTTACAAGCCTCCGGCCATTGGAATTTCACCTTTTTCTAGGTCAATTTGGTCAAAGGTGCTGCAACAGATGAGAAACCTTCAACAAATCTCCGATAGTAGCCCGCTAAGCCCAAAAAGCTTCGGATATCTGAACGATTCACCGGTCTAGGCCAATTCTTCACCACTTCTATTTCCTGAGATTCCACCTTTATGCCCTCGCGTGATACCACATGGCCCAAAAATGCCACGGAGTTCAACCAAAACTCTTACTTACTAAATTTGGCATATAATTGGCGATTCTTGAGAGTCTGTATCACCACTCTCAAATGAGCGGCATGCTCCTCCTTGCTCTGAGAGGATATCAAGATCTCATCAATAAACACAATTACGAACATGTTGAACACCCTTTTCATCAAGTCCATAAAAGCTGCAGGAGCTTTTGTTTGTACAAAAGACATAACTGCAAACTCATAATGATCATACCGCGTCCTGAAGGCTGTCTTCGGGATGTTGCTTTCCCGAACTCTGAGTTGATGGTACCCAGATCTGAGATTTATCTTTGAAAAAAAATTGGAACCCTGTAGATAGTCAAATAAATCATCAATACTGGGTAGAGGATACCTATTCTTGACAGCGACCTTGTTCAATTGCCGATAATCAATACACATCTGAAGAGACCCATCTTTCTTCCAAAAAAATAGAACTGGTGCACCCCATGGGGACTTGCTCGGTCTAATGAAACCCTTATCTAACAGGTCCTTCAACTGCTCCTTTAACTCTTTTAGCTCGGCTGGAGCCATCCTGTAAGGAGGAATAGATATAGGCTGCGTGTTGGGAAGAAGGTCAATACCAAAATCAATTTCCCTCTCAGGAGGAACACCCGGTAAATCATCAGGAATACTTCTGGTTACTCACACACTACCGAAACTGACTAAATAGTCGGGGTCTCATACTCAACATCCTTAATCCTAACTAGATGATAACACAACCCTTGGAAATAATCTTCCTGGCCTTAATATAGGAAATAAAATGACCTACAGGCACAACTGAACTACTCTTCCATTCTAAGACTGGCTCACCATGAAATCTGAACTCTACCGCATGGGTTCTACAATTAAAGAGGCATAACATGCAAATAGCAAATCCATGCCGAGGATATTATCAAGATCGATCATGCTAACTCTACTAGATCTACTGAGGTGATTTTTTGAAGGACTGAGACCAGGCAATTTCTATATACCCGCCGAGCTATAACTGAATCACCGATTGAAGTAGAGATTGATAATGATTCTGATAGAATTTCGGGACTGACTCAAAAGCTACTAGCAATATAAGGTTTCACAAAAGACAAGGTAGCCCCTGGATCTAACAAAGCGTAAGCATCAAGGTGAAACATTCGTAACATACCAGTAACCGTATCTGGTGAAGTCTCCTGCTCTTGACGGGTTGCAAGGGCATAGAACCCGTTCTACGCTGACCTCCAGATGAACTACTCGAAGTGCCCTGCTAGGAGGGACGTGTTGCTGAAGCGGCTAGTACACGAGCTCCGCCGACCCTGATCTGGCCGAATGGCAATCCCCGAGTCTATGTCTAGATTTTCCACACCCAAAACAAGCGTCTGAGTCGACTCAGCACCTTTCTGGGTGGTTCTTGCTGCACCTTTCACAGGTTGGGAAGGTGCGCTCTATCTGCATGCTACCCTGGCCCCTCGAATCTTCAGCCCTACTTTTCTGATCATCTCGTGGTCTAAATGGTGTACTAGCTGATAATGGTGCTGCAACAAAAGACCTGTGATGAGTCTATTGGTGATGTCTACCCCCTGATCTCGGCTGAGAACTCCCATAATTGTCTGTCCTGGCCCTCTTGGCCTCCCTCTACCTCCAATACACTACCTCCATTTGCTGGGCATGTAAAACTATGCGGGGAAGATCCATGTCCTGATGTAGCATGGCAATCCTACAGTCCTTATCCAGCTAGTTCACCACTCCATGTACAACCCGATCCCTCTGGTCTTCCACTAACTCTGGTGCATTCTTGGATGAGTGGGTGAACTCTAGAGCATACTCATGAACCGACATGTCCCCCTACTTTAGATTTATAAACTCGGCCGCCTTCAGTTCCCTCATCTCATGAGGGAAGAACCGATCAAGAAAGGCGCCATGAAACTCTTCCCAACTGATAGGGCCTGCTCCCACTACCTTACTATCTTTCCACTATTTAAACAAAATATGCGCAACCCCTTTCAGTTGATAAGAGGTCAAGTCAACGCACTCCCAATTTGCCACCCCCATGACCTGGGTGATCTTTAGAATCTCATCAATTAATTCATATGGGTCCTCATCTACTTTTGACCCAAGGAACTCTAGTGGGTTCATTCTAAGAAAATCTTTGACCCAAGCCACCGCCGCATTCCCGTTCTAAGGGAGATGTTCCATTTCTTGTAGATTAACCTGGGCGATCAAAGCCTGCGCTAGCATCTGTACGGCTGCCCTAAATTCAGCATGAGCAGCCGGCTCTGGTGCATGCTCCTCATGTGCTGGTGGAGCCTGATGGTGCCTGTTTGGTGGTTATTGAGTATATTACTACACGCAAGTGCACGTGGTCGAACAAGTAGTAAAGTGGCTCAAGTAAGCCAAGTATCGATCCCACAGAGACTGGACTAAAGTGACAATCTACTCAAGTGTCAATAAACTTTAATTCTAAATTGCAGACAACAATGTGAAGAAAAGGTTGATATTTTGTTTCCTAATTTTATACTAAGTCTAAAACGAATATATAATTTGAGTCTGAACTATAAGTATGAGCATGCTGAGGTTAAATGAACATGTAGAGAAATAAATTATCGATACAATTTGGTTAATCTTTCTTCCGGTTGCTAGTCAAGAATTATTGCCTATGGATTAAAACTCGTATTTAACCCAACATAAGAATCATGAACCTTCCACCTACATTTCTGTGATAAAATGAAATTCATGTTCTAGCCATACAAGATCGATTCCTTAATTGACTAATACGACTTTCATGTATATTTCTATCCTGAAGGTAAATCAATTCTCAATTTTTCCAAACTAAGAAAAGATCATATCCTATCAATTCATAACTTTCCAATTTCTTGCTCTCTCGAGTGAAACCGGACTTTTTATATGTACATTAATGTTGGCCACATATTAATGCAGTAAGAACAAGAATCAATAGAACAACCATGGAAGAAAAGATGAAAAAACCAATTTATCAATAATCACATTTCAATACAATTGTTCTTAACCTCAGCAAGAAGAGGATTTAGCCACTCATTTGTGGATTAAACATCGTGAAATGAGTGTTAATCATACAAGCAATTGAAATAAAGAAGAAGGAGATAGAGAAAAACCCTGAGATTTTCGTCCCCGCAACTGCTTGTAACCCACGTTCTTGCTCCACCAAGTCAGAATAATTAAAAATGAACCTAAGTGTTCTATTTATACTAGTGGGAATTTTTCCTAGAATAACAAGCAACATGTCACGGACTGCATCGCGGAGCACTGCCTCCGTGACACGCCACCAACACGGACCCTTACTGGAATCCAGACGTTCAGGTATTTAGGCCCAACGTGACACGACGTGCAACGCGGGGCTAGGACAACGTGCCACGGCCCCAACGCGCACCTCCACTGGATAGGCATACTTTCACCATCCAGGCAGAATCATCCGCGATGGCAGCGTGACACGGCTCCATCACGGAGCCCCTTTAATTCGTGCCTTCAAGTGTTTTTCTTCCTTGCTAGCTTCCGATTCCAAATTCGATCTCTCCCAACATGCATCTTAGCTTCGTACAATTATAATTTTCCTGCAAAAATCACGCTAATCATGTTGGTTAGTATAAATTCACCTTTTATTACAATTCACATGAGAATGTGCAAACATCGATAGATAAACAAGGCAAAATGACACATTTGAGTATCACTTGGGCATATAAATTTGCCCAAGATCACTTACCCCACACTTAAATCCTTGTTCGTCACCGAATAATAATCTTACACCTCATGCAATTGACACCCCATCCTGGCTACTTTGGCACCGACAATTCAAGCTACGGTTATATCGATTATTTAATCTAGCAAATCATCAAGAAAATATGCATAGTCTTATCAATACAATGACCTTCAACACATTAAGACCTCCTAGCCTCAAGAATCGACTCTCGACATCGGCAAACTCATGCAAATCAGCTGATCAAGATATCTAACACAAATTTTTAATCTCTCGTCGAGCTGTGCCCTCACAACACAAGAGAATTTTCCCCCCTTTTTAATTACATGAACTCAAAGACATTACATGCAAGGGCATATAAACACGATTTCACTCTCTCTCCCAAAAGAATTCACATGCATCATGTCATGAACCATAGGCTTTCCTTTAGTGTATTACTCCACTAATATAAGGATGTGTGATGTAAGATCACGTAGGACTTAACGGGTTGTAATGTAAGCTACGGAACTAGTAAATACTGGGCTAACCAATAATAACAACTAGCATCCTTAAGCACTTTTTCAATACATCCCATCAACCTCATGGGCATTGTGTCTTCCTTCATCCTCCCATTCTTGAAGTCTGTCTTTATTTTAACCCCATATCTTTAAGCACACTTGACTCAATAACAAAGATTATTTATACATCTTCATTATATTTAATTTATAACGAGTGCACCTTCAACCTTTTCTTTCCTTTCATCACTCTGCTTTTTGTTTTCTTTTCACCATTCTCACTCCTTGACACTGTGGGAAAATTATTTTCTTTTCTTGAGAGCTTAAGAGTTTTGGATTAAATTCACGGATAATGAAAAGAAGGGGTTAAGCTCGGTTTACACCTTTTTGACAAAAGAAAAATAATAGGCTAAAGGCTCAATGGGCTAACTGGGATGTACATTCAAGGTGGGTACGATAATGAAAAAAAAAGAAACTTTCGGTTAAATCAAAGAAATGCCTACATCCTTTCCTACAATACACATCCTTCATTTCGTTTCATACACACACCAGGCAAGTTCTAGACACTTCACAATAGCATGGAAGAAACGAAACCTCACTATACCCTCATTTCACATGCTCAACTCAAGACATATTCACAGACTCTTCAATCAGCTAATTACAGGAATTCAAATATTAAGCCTCAATCACACTGAGTCGAACTCTATGGCATAGGCATCTCAACATATTTACAAAGTTGCATGCTTTCATACGAATCACCTTTGTATTTCAAACATCATGTACATCACGCAACCAGAATTTCGCAACCATAAAGTAACTACAGGTTTTGGGATGCAAACCAACAAAAGAAAAAACTAAAAAGGACAAAATGAACAAAGAAATCTACTCCTAACGACTACATTTCCCTTAAGACGGTCGTCATCCATCCATCATAGAGAACAATCACTAATTACGACTTTGGTTCAATGGGATTATTCTCAGTAAAAGAACCGAAAACAAATGCCGAGAAACCCAAAAATTTAAAAATTCATGAAAAATTTTAAAAATATCAATCATTTCGATAAAACAAAAATATGTACAAAACCAACTAACAACATTCAACAGCTTACAACAGCTTCACCTTAATTACAATACAGACATACACAAAAATCGCAGGGTCACAAGTTTATCCAAGCACAACAACAGAACAGAGACATTAATAATAACAACAACAACCGACACCTAACTACTCCCACCCCACACTTAAATCAAACACTGTCCCTAGTGTTCACAAAAATCAGCATAGTACGAAAGTAGGTGGTGAAACTTCCTGATTAATCAAAGTATTCCACTTCCTCGTCAGGTGCCGCTGCCTCGTCTCCCATGTATGAATTGCCCTCGTCATCATCATCTGACTCTACATCGGAGTCATCACGACGTGTCTCCTCATCTGTGGGGACATCATCATCAGTGGGCTCCACAAAAGCTGGCCCCACTCGGCATAGAGCCCTGGCATTTTCTCCAAACGGGTAGTCTAGCTCGAGCTGCCACAGCTCCTCTTCTGTTGCCGACCTCCCGCCTGTTCACAGCTGGAGCATCTGAATCCCAAACATGCGAGCCTTGTACTGATCATCTCGAGCATGTCGCTCGACTAATGTAAGAACTGGCCCGTGAGTGGTGTCGTGTGCCTTAGTTTTGGTAACATCTAAGGCCCGCCTCTCCATCTGCGGGATGTTGTCAAGGGCCTCCTCTTGATATCCAGGCCCCTCAGGAACGTGGTCAGTAATCTACCAAACCCGTACCTGTGCCCTTGATGCAAACGGGCTCTCTTCATGGCGGAAATAATCACTGCCCCGACATTGATCTCCAGCCCCTTCATCAGGGCGTATACCAAGCACACGCGATCCCGGGTGACATCTGTCAAATGCACCCCCGGGATCAGGCAGGAAAAAACAATCTTCAGCCATATCCTGGCTTCCCTGTTCATCTGTGAGTAGGGCAGAGTCTGATGGTAGCCCCTCTCCTTATGCCTGCTCCACCGTGCTGTAGATCGGGCTCCACACAAAGTGCGTCTGATATCCGCGTATGATGGAGTGATATTCAGCTGCCGAAGCACATGGGCATCTGTGTCCCGCGCCCCCAAGATGGTATTAAGGTGATGAGGCTCAAAAGTGACTATCTGCCCCCTTATCTTGATAGTGTGACTTCTGAGTATCGGGTTCCAGTTGGCGTAGAATTCCCGAATCAGGTGCAAGTTGCACTCCTTGGGCTCTTCAAAGATGAAGTTCAGCCCTGCTGCCTCAATTCTATGGACAATCCTTGGGAACTCCTGTGCCAATGGTTCCCTAGCAATGTGTTCTTCGGGGAAGTATTTGCTATCCTTGTGCTTTACGTACCATTTCTTCCCCTCCTCTGTCACCCATATGGTTCCATATTGACGGAGTTGGCCGCGTGGAACCGCTGGTGCTGCTGGGACTGCTGTTCCCAGTCTAATTCTTTTCCTTTCGGCACCCGATGTAGATGCGCCCTTCCCTTTATCTTGCCTGCTTGCCATCTTTCCTGTCAAACCCAAAAGACAGTCCCAATGTTATTCCAATTAAAATTAGCTTCGACTAAGGTTGGGTTAAGCTAGGCTACCCCACACTTAGTCTTTAGCCACAATCACAACATTACGGCAAGATCATACTTATTTCCAAAAAAAAAAAACATAACAAATATGCCTAGTGCATTAAGAGAATTCGACGGTATAAATTCTATGTACTACTCAGACTTCTTACATCTAACCACAACATTACCATCGATCACATTTCATCACATAGCACTTAGCAAACATTTCTATCAACAAAACCGATACAATTCCTCCAATTTCTATGCAATTTCAACAATTTCATTAACCCGACAATCCGTCGTGCCTTAATCATCTTAATGTTAAGCACGGCATCATTTAGTTCATTCAACATGCACACACTAAGAAGAATTTCACATTTCAACCCAATTTTTAACTTCTTCATCTTTGAATTCTAACCCTAGCTACAATTTCGCAAGAATGTCAATCACACATGTATTTATCGAGTTCATACCATCACAACGATACTAGGAACTTCAATCAACAATAATTTACATGAATTCATGCTCAATTTACACTTAGGGCAAGTTTTCCTCACTTCCTATGCTAAAAATCAGAAAAATAAGGTAAAAAATGAGATGAAGTTAACAAACATACCTTAAATTCAATGATATCAAAGAAAAGTTGATAAAATTGGGCTCCTAGTCCGTGTCACATTGGGGGAGGGGGGATTTTAGGGTGTTTGTCGTGGAGGAGGTGAAAAAATGGGAAAAATGAGGGGAATTCGGGGTTAAAAAGTGAAGATTTCGTGCGGGTCACCCGGCGACCCGGTGTGACCCGTCGCGAAATACACTGCAACGTGTCACGGAGGGTAAAGCGGAGCATGCCCTCCGTGACAGGGAGCCATCACGCAGGTGTTCTGAAATTTGTAAAAATTCTGGAATTACCTTCAACGTGTCACGGAGGGTAACGCGGAGGCCCTCCTCCGTGACACGGAACCATCGCGTGGGCTCACTATTTTGCCACTTTTTATTATTTTTCATGCCTCGATTTTTCCTTTGCGATCCTTTGCATATTTATCCTCTGTTCAACCTGAAATTCATCTCACAACAAGAAATTGGTTAGAATTTATAGGTTTCACATAAACTACAATTTTTTTGTTTTTATATTTTTTTATTTTTCTCATTTTTTTGCTCATTTTTTTTATGAAATCTATTAAAATATTACAAAAATTTTCACGGGTTGCCTCCCGTGAAGCGCCTGGTTTACCGTCGCGGCTCGACGTCATTAAGCTCAGTCATCCTCTAGGGTGACAGATGTTTTCTCTCGACCACCGTCCTCTCCCCAGTAGTGCTTACATCGCTCCGGTGGTTTCCCCAATAACTCCCGTGACTCAACTCTCTAGAAAACATCAGCTTGATTAATCACATTGATCACCGAGAGTTCCTCATACACAGCTGGGAGCTTGGTGGCCTTGTATACATCAAACACCTCCACCTTGTCGTGTGCTCGCATGGTTAGCTGCCCTGCAGCTACATCAATAAGTGCTTTCCCGGTAGCCAAGAAAGGACTTCCCAAAATAAATAGGACTTCCGCGTCTGGCTCAAAATCCAGCACGACGAAATCTACTGGGAAGATAAGGGAGCCCACTTGCACCAGCACGTCCTCCACAATTCCATCAGGTCTTGCCAAGGACCAATCTGCTAGTTGCAAGATCACTGTTGTTGGTCTAGGACTCCCTAGACCCAACTTCTTGAATACCGATGACGGCATCAAGTTAATGCTCTCTCCCAAATCACATAATCTGCGAGCTCGGATACTCTGCCAAATTGTAATTTGTATGGTAAAGCTCCCAGGGTCCTTGAGCTTTGTGGGCAACCTGTTTTGTATCCGGGAAGTGCACTCCTCCGTAAGAGCCACCGTAGCGTACTCAGTTAACCTGCTTTTGTTCGCCACGATGTCCTTAATATACTTTGCGTACTTCGGCACTCCCTGCAAAACATCAACAAGAGGTAAGTTAATGTGTACCCGTTTAAGCACCTCCATGAACTTTTTGAAACACACCTCCTCCTTGTGTTTCTTTAATCGTTGAGGGAACGGGGGTGGTGGTCTTTCTGGTTCAGCCTCCTTTTTCTTCCCCCTCTCATCACTTTGTTCCCTCTCAATTTCTGCTGCTCCCGATTGTTGAGGTGGTCTTTCTAGTTCCACCTCTTTAAGCTGCAAACCACTCCTTGTGGTCACTGCATTCACTTGGTTGGGGTTGGGATCTGTGTCGCTCGAAAGTCCTCCTCTAGGCCTGGTGTTTTGGGTTCCAGTAAATTTCCCAAACTGGTACTCTAGCGCCTTTGTAGCTAACTGATTGTTCTTTACCTCAGCTGCCAATTTCATGTAGTCAGCCTGAATTGAGCTTGGTTAGCTATCATTGTCTTGAACATCTCCTCAATGTTGGGTGATGGTGGTGGAGGAGGTGCATTGTTGCTTCTATATTGTGATTGATAGTTCTGCTGCCCTCCTTGAGTTCCCTGCGCCCCCTGACTCGAACTTTGCCCTTGATGGTTATTGCTACCCAAGAGAAATTTGGGTGATTCCTCCAGTTGGAATTGTAGCTGTTGCCATACTGTAGGTGGTTGTTTCTCTGTACATTCCCCACAAAGTTCACCGAATCAGGATTTGCTCCACAACACTCAGCTGAGTGTTCACTACTCCCGCAAACTTCACACCAAATCTGCTGCACTACATTCACTGGGGCTTGAGTCTGGTTTATGCTCATGTTACTGAAGTGGGTGTTGAGTTGATTCTGTAAAGCAGCTATCTGTGCAGCGATAGCTGTAAAACCATCCACTTCTAGGACTCCTGTTGCCTTCCTTGTTCCTCCTCTTGACGAATCAGCATTCCACTCCAGATTTCCCTGCGAAATACGATTTAACAAGGTATACAGCTCCTCATAAGTTTTCTCCAATGCTTGTCCCCTAGCTGCTGAGTTTAGCAAGATTTTTGTGTGGGGTTCCAAACCCTCTATGAAAGTATGCACCAGCACATCATTGGATTGGTGATCATGAGGACAATCCCGCAACATAGATTTGAATCTCTCCCAGGCTTGATACAGATTCTCTCCCTCTCTCTGTTTAAAACTCAGAATTTGACTTCTAAGTCTTGGTGTTTTACCGGATGAAAAACACCGTATCAAGAATTTCCTTGCAAGATCATCCCACGTAGTGATAGAATTAGGTGGCTCAGCTTTCAACCACCTCTTGGCTTCTCCCAAAAGTGAAAATGGGAACAATGTAAGCCTGACATAATCTGATGACACTCCAGCGGGCATGTAAGTGTCACTTATCTCCAAAACATTTTGGAGATGTTGCTGTGGATCCTCATGAGGGAGACCTGTGAATTGCCCGCTGGTGTGCAGCAATTGCACCATGTTTTGTTTCAGCTCGAACCTCCCTCCTGGCTCAGGTTTGCGGATGCTAGATGTGACATTATTAGCATGTGGGATTGCCACCTCATGAACCGGCCTAGCTGCCATGTCCTCGGGCACTAACATTGCCCTTACAACTGGTGGATTCTGTTGTTGCTCCATAATTGTTTGTTTGAGCAACTGCAGCTTTTTCTCTAGAGCTTCTCTCCTTTGACGATGAAATTGTCTTTCCGGCTCTAAATATGATTCCACCAGCTCCTGGTCTCTTGCCAGTGTTCAACAAAAATTAGTATCTGAGAAATACAGGCTAAGACCAAGTTGTCAACACTAAGACGAAATAGTAAACTAACACTTAAGAAAAATTTACCAATTGTCAGTCCCCGGCAACGGCGCCAAAAACTTGTTCGGTGGTTATTGAGTATATAACTACACGCAAGTGCACGTGGTCGAACGAGTAGTAAAGTGGCTCAAGTAAGCCAAGTATCGATCCCACAGAGACTGGACTAAAGTAACAATCTACTCAAGTGTCAATAAACTTTAATTCTAAATTGTAGACAACAATGTGAAGAAAAGGTTGATATTTTGTTTCCTAATTTTATACTAAGTCTAAAACGAATATATAATTTGAGTCTGAACTATAAGTATGAACATGCTGAGGTTAAATGAACATGTAGAGAAATAAACTATCGATACAATTTGGTTAATCTTTCTTCCGGTTGCTAGTCAAGAATTATTGCCTATGGATTAAAACTCTCGTATTTAACCCAACTTAAGAATCATGAACCTTCCACCTACATTTCTGTGATAAAATGAAATTCATGTTCTAGCCATACAAAACTGATTCCTTAATTGACTAATACGACTTTCAGGTATATTTCTATCTTGAAGGTAAATCAATTCTCAATTTTCCCAAACTAAGAAAAGATCATATCCTATCAATTCACAACTTTCCAATTTCTTGCTCTCTCGAGTGAAACCGTACTTTTTAGATGTACATTAACGTTGGCCACATATTAATGCAGTAAGAACAAGAATCAATGGAACAACCATGGAAGAAAAGATGAAAAAACCAATTTATCAATAATCACATTTCAATACAATTGTTCTTAACCTCAGCAAGAAGAGGATTTAGCCACTCATTTGTGGATTAAACATCGTGAAATGAGTGTTAATCATACAAGCAATTGAAATAAAGAAGAAGGAGATAGAGAAAAACCCTGAGATTTTCGTCCCCTCAACTGCTTGTAACCCACGTTCTTGCTCCACCAAGTCAGAATAATTAAAATGAACCTAAGTGTTCTATTTATACTAGTGGGAATTTTTTCCGGAATAACAAGCAACGTGTCACGGAGTGCATCGCGGAGCACTGCCTCCGTGACACGCCACCAACGCGGACCCTTACTGGAATCCAGACGTCCAGGTATTTAGGCCCAACGTGGCACGACGTGCAACGCGGGGCTAGTATAGGACTTAAAACGACATAGTATAGGACCTTAGAGCATAGGAATGATTAGAATACCATTAATAAATTCACAGAAAATAACTGCTCGTTAGTCCCCATGAGAGACCTAACGACTCGTTACACAAGGCCACGACTCATGGAATCATCCTTTTGTAGTGTACACTGCCATCTCCCTTCTCCTTCTTGTTCGCGGTCTGCTCGGTATATATTAAAAACCGACACGCAAGTGCACGTGGTCAAACAAGTAATAAAGTGGCTAAGTAGCCAAGTATCGATCCAAGGAGGCTGCTCTAGATACGTAAAATTGCCTAGTTTACTATATCTCTATTCTATTCCTAATTATGTTAACAACAATGCAACCAAGAGTTATTTTGAGTTTTTGTTTCTAAACTATATGTATACTACAATTAATCACAACTAATTACTTTTGAATTTAGACAATGGATATGAACATGCCAAGGTTAAGAACGAGTAATGAACTTGATAATCATGATAATTTGGTTATCCTCTTCCTCATGTTGCTAGCCAAGAACGTTTGCCTAGAAATTAAAACTTTCGTATTTAATTTCACTTTAGAATCATAAACCATCCGTCTACATTTCTGTGATCAAATGCAATTTATGACCTAGCACTACAATTCCGGTTCCTAAGTTGACTAATATGGCTTTCAAGTATATTTCTATCAAGAAAGCACATCAAAACCCAATTTTCCCAAATCAAGTTAATAACAATACCCTATTAATTCACAACTTTCCAATTTCTTGCTCTCTCGAGTGAAATTGGACTTTTTAGATATACATTAATGTTGGCCAAGCAATAATGTAGTAAGAACAAGAATTAATAGAACAACATGCAAGAAGAAGAAGAAACCATATCAATTATCATCAAAATTCATTACACAAGTTCAAAACCTCAGCAAGAAAGGGAATTAGCCACTCATTCTTGGATTAATCATCCTAAAATGAGTGTAAATCATGCATACAATTGAAGGAAAGAAGAAAGGAAGAGAAGAAAACTCTTAGCTTTTTTGTTCTTCAACTGCTACTAACCCACGTTCCTGCTCTCCACTTCTGAACTCAGTCTCCAAACTAAAAACTAACTTTAAAAAAACCTAAGTGTGCTATTTATACTAGTGGGAAATGTTTCCCGGAATAACAAGCAACGTGTCACGGAGGCCAACGCGGAGCCTTGCCTTCGTGACACGGCGTGGACGCGGACCCTCTCTGGAATTTGCAGGGTCCGGATAATTAACCTCAACGTGGCACGGAGGCCATCGCGGAGGCCTATCTCCATGCCACGGAGCTGACGCGCAGGCATACTGGAAAGTGCCAATTTATTTCACGCCCAGGCAGTGTGCTACCGCGATGGCAGCGTGGCACGGCTCCATCGCGGAGCCATTATAAAATGTGCCATCCAAGGTCTTTTCCACGCTCGCATCCAAGTCCAACTCCGACATAGTTCCAACATGCATTTTAGCTCCTAAAAATCACATTTTCCTGCAAAACAAATGCTAATCATGTTGGTTAGTATAAATTCGCATTTTATTACCAATTACATGATATTATATACACATTGCACAACAAACAAGGTAAAAATGATATGTTTGAGTATCACTTGGGCATATAAATCTGCCCAAGATCACTTACCCCACACTTAAATCCTTGTTCGTCCTCGAACAACACATACACAACTCATGCAAATTACATCCCAACCTTCGTCACTATGGTGCAACAATTTACGCTACGGTCATACCGATTATTCAATTTTTGCAAATCATCAAGAAAACATGCTTGGTCGTACAATACAATGACCTTAATACATCAAGGCTTTCTAGACTTTAAGAATTGATTCTTGATATCGGCAAACTCATGCAAATCAACTAATCAAGAAATCCGACACGAAAATCAATCTTTCATCAAGCATGTACCCTCACAACTCGAGAGAAATTTCCCCTTTATGTTCGTGCAGCACACAAACATGCAAGTAGGGGCATATAAAAATTAACTTCACTCTCTCTCCCAAAAGAATTCACATGCATCATGTCATGACCCATAGGCTTGCCTTTAGTGTATTACTCCACTAATATAAAGAAATGCAATATAGGATCAAATAGGACTTTTAATGGGTTGTAACGGGGCTATGGATCTAGTATATATATATTGGATTAGCCAATAATAGTCGCTAGCATCCTTAAGCGCCTTTTCAACTCATTCCCATCGACTCATGGACATTGTTCCTCTCTTTTATCTTTTTCTCCCATTCATGCTGGTTTACTTTCATACAGCCCATTTCATCAGGCACACTTGACACAAAACAGAGGGATTTCATGTACCCTCACTATCATTTAATTACAACAAGTGCCTCTTCAACGTCATCTTTTCTTTCCTCACTTACTTTTCTTTTCTTTTCACTCTTTTCACTCTTTAACACTTTGGGAAACATTTTCTGTTCTTTGTAAGCGCTTAAGAGTTTCTTTTAGACTTTAAGGCTAATAAAAAGAAGGAATAAAGCTTAGTTTATACAATTTTGGACCAAAGAAAGAAATCGGCTAAAGGCTCAACGGGCTGACTAGGGTATACAACATATAAAAAGGTAGAATTTGACAAGAAAAAAAATGGAAACTATCGGTTAAAACAAAGAAATGCCTACATCCTTTCCAACACTACACCTCCTTCATTTCGCTTCGTATACACACCAGGCAAGTTCTAGACAATTCACAATGACATGGAATAGCAAAACCTCACTCACACTTCATGCACATGCTCGAATCAAGATGCATTCACAGACTCTTTAATTAGTCAATTACATGAATTCAAGATTAAGCCTCAATCATAATGAACCAAATTCTATAGCCTAGGTAACTCAACATATTTACAAAATTGCATGCTTTCAAACGAATCATTTTCATGTTTTGAACATCAATTACAACACGCAACAAAATTTTAGCAACCATAAGCAACTACAGTTTATTGATGCAATCCACCAAAGAAAACTAAAAGAAAAACAATTAAAAATCCTACTCCTACCGACTACATTTCCCTTAAGACGGTCGTCATCCATCCATCATAGGGAACGGTCACTAACTATGACATCGGTTCAATGGGACTATTCTCGGTAAAAAAACAGAAAACAAACTCCGAGAAATCCAAAAAAATAAAAATCGACAAAATTTTTGCACACATCGATCATTTCGATAGAAAGAAAATATTTACAAGTGCAATATATTTTCGCAAAAATTTTGAAAAATATCGATCATGTCGATAGAGAAAAAAATATTTACAAAATTCACAAAATATTTACACTAGCAACCATAACTTTCAAAGCACACACATCATTAGCCACAAACAAATATATACACATAACTCGCAAATCAGTTCACCACAACAGGGAAAGCACAGACATACATAAACTTCAAGGAAAAATTATACAGCAATTTAGAGCCTATGACCCAGCACCTAACTACTCCCCACCCCACACTTAACTCGAACACTGTCCCCAATGTTCACAACAATACAAAGCACAAAATTTTTGGGTGGTGAAACTCCCTGCTTAGTCGAAATATTCGACTTCCTCATCCGGTGTTGCGGCCTCGTCGCCCATATCTGAATCGGCTCCATCGTCGTCATCGGACTCCACATCAGAGTCCTCACGACGTGTCTCCTCATCAATAGGGACATCATCGTCTGTCGGCTCCACAAAGGCTGGCCCCACCTTACATAAGGCTCTGGCGTTCTCGCCAAAGGGGTAGTCCAGCTCCAACTGCCATAACTCCTCCTCGGTGGCTGGTCTCCCACCTATCCTTAGCTGCAGCATCTGCATGCCGAACATACGGGCCATGTACTGATAGTCACGAGCATGTCGCTCGCCCAAAGTCAGCATAGGTCCGTGTGTAGTGTCGGGGGCCTTAGTCTTTGTCACGTTGAGGGCCCTCCGCTCCAACTGCGGAATATAATCCAAGGCTTCTTCCTCAACGTCGAAGCCTCGGAGGAAGGTGGTGATGAGTCCACCAAACTCGTATCTGTGGCCTGGTGTAGTCTGGCTCTCTTCATGGCGGATATTATGACCGCCCCCACATTAATCTCAAGCCCGTTAATAAGGGCATACACCAAGCAGACACGGTCCCGGGTCACGTCTGTCATATGAACTCCCGGGATCAAACACGAACACACAATTTTTAGCTAGATTCTAGCCTCCCTGTTCATCTGCGAATAAGGCAGAGTCTGGTGGTAACCCCTCTCTTTGTGTCTACTCCATTGGGCTTTGGATCGAGCCCCACATAACGTACGTCTTATGTCGGCGTACGGTGGGGTGATGTTGAGCTGGCGGAGAACGTGGGCGTCTGTGTCCCGCGCTCCAACGATGGCATTCAGCCGCTGGGGTTCCAGAGTGACAATCTGCCCTCTGATTTTAATAGTGTGGCTTCTGATGGCCGAGTTCCAGTTGGCATAAAATTCCCGGACCAAGTGAAGGTTGCACTCCTTGGGCTCCTGAAAAATAAAGCTGAGCCCAGCTGCCTCAATCCTCTGTACAATGCGAGGGAAGTCCTGTGCGAGTGGTTCCCTAGCAATATGTTCCTCGGGGAAGTACTTGTTTTCTTTGTGCTTCGCATACCATTTCTTCCCTTCATCGGTGACCCATCGTGTTCCGTATCGGCGGTGTTGACCGCGCGGAACAGCGGGTGCCGCTGGGACTGCCGTGCCCAGTCTCATCCTCTTCCTGCCTGTGCCTGAGGTGGAGGCACCCTTGCCTTTGTCTTGTCGGCTGGCCATTGTACCTATCAATTTCCACAACAAGCACAACGTTAAACTAAAAACTTGTTAGCTTCGGCTAAGGTCGGGTTAAACAAAATTTACCCCACACTTAGTCCTTAACCATATTTACAAAATTTCAGCAAGGATAGCTCTATTTACAACCCCAAACACCACCAACTTTACACATATTGCTTAGTGCGTTCGTAACAAAATTTCGACAGCATAACGGTTAGCGTACTACTCAGACTTCATACAACTAATTCCCAATCCTGCTATCGCTAGCAATTCAACCATCGCACTTCATAATAAAACAACAACAAACTAAAAACAACAACTAAAAAGACAATTTATATACAAACTAATCTAAACAATCTAACCAATTCATACATTATGCAATTTCCCACAAAAATTCAAGAATTCGTCGTCTCTCAACAATTATACAACATTTACCACGACTTATCTCAAATAATAAACACACCCCGGCATCAATTTTCACCAAACTATTAAAATTCAACAACCCAAGCCCTAGAATACACTTCGACAATCAAAATTGAATTATTCACTCAATCGATAAGTTCAAACGTCAACTACAATAATCCAAACATAATCAATCACAAAATAATTCACATCATGTTTAATTTCTACCTAGGGTGATATATCTCACCTCACATGCCCAAAATTGACAAAAATCGCCAAAAATTTGAGATAGACGATGAAAACATACCTTGGATTTGAAGAACCGAAGAAACTTGACATTTTCCTTGCCTATTAACGTGGCACGTCGCTTGGGGGAGGGGAATGGGTGTTTGGTCGCGGAGGGAAGAGGGAATGGGGAAAATAGGGGCGAAATCGGGGGTTTTTATTAAGAAAACCCGCGGGTCACCCGGAAACCCGGTGTGACCCGGCACTGGGATAAGGGCAACGTGTCACGGAGGGTAACGCGGAGCCCCTCCTCCGTGACACGGAGCCAACGCGTTGGCTTACTGGAATTTTGAAAAATCCAGATTTGCCTTCAACGTGTCACGGAGGCCAACGCGGAGCATTGCCTCCGTGACACGGCGCCAACGCGCCAGTGCTCTGTTTCACCAACAATTTTTATTTTTCATACCTCGCCTCGTTTCCTCGATTCGATGTATTTTTCCTCCGTTATACCTGAAAATCACCTCACTAACCAAAAATTGGTTAAATTAATAGATTTCCCTACTAAAAAAATAAAAATTACTAATTAAAATGCAATTCTAAACCTAGTCAAGAAAAAGAAAATAAAATAAAATAAAAAAATTTACACTAAAGAAAGAGAAAAAAGAAAAAATATATTTTTCACGGGTTGCCTCCCGTGCAGCGCCTGGTTTAACATCGCGGCTCGACGTCCTTTAAGCTCATTTATCTACTAGGGAGATGGACGATTTGTCCCGATCATGGTCATCCCCCCAGTAGTTCTCAACCTTATGCGGTGGCCTACCTAGTGACTCTCGGGAATCACTCAATCCATTAGCATTCCCATGATCAATCACGTTGATCACCGAGAGTTCCTTATAAACAGTCGGGAGCTTGGGTGCCTTGTACACGTCGAACACCTCAACCTTGTCATGTGCTCGCATCGTAGGTTGACCCGCAGCTACATCGATCAATGCCTTTCCGGTTGCCAAAAAGGGTCGTCCCAAAATAAATGGGACTTCAGCATCTGGTTCAAAATCCAGAACAATGAAATCTACCGGAAAAATGAGGGAGCCTACTTGCACTAGCACATCCTCAACAATGCCATCCGGCTTAGCTAAAGACCTGTCTGCTAGCTGCAAGATCACCGTTGTAGGTCTAGGACTCCCTAGACCTAACTTTCTGAATACCGAAGATGGCATCAGATTTATGCTTGCCCCAAGTCACATAACCCACGAGCTCGGATACTTTGCCCAATCGTGAGCTGGATAGTGAAACTTCCAGGGTCTTTCCGTTTTGTGGGCAATCTATTCTGAATACGGGATGTGCATTCCTCCATTAAAGCCACCGTGGCATACTCAGTCAAGCGACTTTTGTTGGCCACGATGTCTTTGATATACTTCGCATATTTTGGCACACCCTGCAAGACATCAACAAGAGGTAAGTTAACATGTACCTGTTTAAGTACCTCCATGAATTTCTGGAAACACGCCTCCTCCTTGTGTTTCTTGAGTCGTTGAGGGAACGGGGGTGGAGGCCTTGCTGGTTCAGCTTCTTTAGACTTCCCCTTATCTGAGATTTGCTCTCCCTCAACATCTACTGCTCCTGACTTCTGAGGCGGTCTTTCCGGTTCCACCTCCTTTAATTGTAAACCACTCCTCGTGGTCACTGCATTCACTTGCTTAGGATTGGGATCCGTGTCGCTAGGTAGTCCTCCTCTTGGTCTAGTATTTTGGGCACTAGCAAATTGCCCAAACTGATATTCAAGAGCCTTGGTTGCCAATTGATTGTTCTTTACTTCGGCTGCCAATTTGACATAGTCAGCCTGCAATTGTGCCTGGTTGGCAATCATGGTCTTGAACATCTCCTCAATAGTCGGTGATGGTGGTGGAGGAGGGGCATTGTGATTTCTGAAATGCGTCTGATAGCCTTGTTGCCCTCCTTGGTTTCTGTGCATACCCTGCCCTGAACCTTGGCCTTGTTGATTGTTGCTACCCCATGAAAAATTAGGATGGTTCCTCCAATTAGAGTTGTAGCCACTACCCAACTGCTGTTGATTCCTTTGTGCATTGCCCACAAAGTTAACAGAATCAGGATTTGCACCACAGCATTCAACTGAATGCTCACTACTACCGCACACTTCACACCACATCTGTTGGACTGCATTGACGGAGGCTGAAGGCTGGTTCAAATTCATATTGCTGAAGTGAGTGTTTAACTGATTTTGCAAAGCAGCTATCTATGCAGCGATAGCTGTGAATCCATCCACTTCAAGCACTCCCGCTGCTTTCCTTGCTCCACCTCTTGAAGAATCTGCATTCCATTCCGGATTGCCTTGTGAAATTCGGTTGAGCAAAGTGTACAGCTCCTCATAAGTCTTCTCCAGCGCTTGCCCTCCAGCTGCTGAATCCAATAGAATTTTAGTGTGGGGTTCCAAACCCTCAATAAAAGTGTGTACCAACACCTCATTGGACTGATGATGATGAGGACAGTCCCGCAACATGGACTTGAATCTTTCCCAAGCTTGATAAAGATTTTCTCCTTCCCTCTATTTAAAACTTAGAATTTGACTTCTAAGTTTAGCTGTTTTACCCGAAGGGAAAAATCTGATCAAAAACTTCCTTGCAAGATCATCCCACGTTGATATAGAGTTGGGTGGTTCAGCTTTTAACCACCTCTTGGCTTCACCAAGTAAGGAAAATGGAAATAAGGTGAGCCGAACATAATCAGGTGACACTCCAGCGGGTATATAAGTGTCACTTATCTCCAAAAAGTTCTGGAGATGTTGTTGCGGATCTTCGTGAGGGAGACAGGTAAACTGCCCGCTAGTGTGCAAAAGTTGCACCATATTTTGCTTTAACTCAAATCTCCCTCCAGGCTCTGGTTTGCGGATGCTAGAATGTACATTATTAGCGTGTGGGATTGCCACCTCGCGAACCGGCCTGGCTGCTACTTCCTCGGGCACTAACACTGCCCGCACAACTGGTGGATTTGGTTGCTCCATCATAGACTGTTTGAGCAACTGCAGCTTCTTCCGAAGAGCTTCTCTACGTTGACTATGCAATTCACGTTCTGTTCACGTTCTGGCTCTAAGTAAGATTCCACCAGCTCCTTGTCCCTTGCCAGTGTTCACAGAAATAAAAATCTGCAAAATACAGGCTAAGACCAAGTTGTTAACACTTAAGAAAATAAAAATACAAATACAGTAAATTTACACTAAACACAATTTTACAAATCGCCTAGCCTCCCCGGCAACGGCGCCAAAAACTTGTTCGCGGTCTGTTCGGTATATATTAAAAACCGACACGCAAGTGCACGTGGTCAAACAAGTAATAAAGTGGCTAAGTAGCCAAGTATCGATCCAAGGAGGCTGCTCTAGATACGTAAAATTGCCTAGTTTACTATATCTCTATTCTATTCCTAATTATGTTAACAACAATGCAACCAAGAGTTATTTTGAGTTTTTGTTTCTAAACTATATGTATACTACAATTAATCACAACTAATTACTTTTGAATTTATACAATGGATATGAACATGCCAAGGTTAAGAACGAGTAATGAACTTGATAATCATGATAATTTGGTTATCCTCTTCCTCATGTTGCTAGCCAAGAACGTTTGCCTAGAAATTAAAACTTTCGTATTTAATTTCACTTTAGAATCATAAACCATCCGTCTACATTTCTGTGATCAAATGCAATTTATGACCTACCACTACAATTCCGGTTCCTAAGTTGACTAATACGGCTTTCAAGTATATTTCTATCAAGAAAGCACATCAAAACCCAATTTTCCCAAATCAAGTTAAGAACAATACCCTATTAATTCACAACTTTCCAATTTCTTGCTCTCTCGAGTGAAATTGGACTTTTTAGATATACATTAATGTTGGCCAATCAATAATGTAGTAAGAACAAGAATTAATAGAACAACATGCAAGAAGAAGAAGAAACCATATCAATTATCATCAAAATTCATTACACAAGTTCAAAACCTCAGCAAGAAAGGGAATTAGCCACTCATTCTTGGATTAATCATCCTAAAATGAGTGTAAATCATGCATACAATTGAAGGAAAGAAGAAAGGAAGAGAAGAAAACTCTTAGCTTTTCTGTTCTTCAACTGCTACTAACCCACGTTCCTGCTCTCCACTTCTGAACTCAGTCTCCAAACTAAAAACTAACTTAAAAAAAACCTAAGTGTGCTATTTATACTAGTGGGAATTTTTTCCCGTAATAACAAGCAACGTGTCACGGAGGCCAACGCAGAGCCTTGCCTCCGTGACACGGCGTGGACGCGGACCCTCTCTGGAATTTGCAGGGTCCGGATAATTAACCTCAACGTGGCACGGAGGCCATCGCGGAGGCCTATCTCCATACCACGGAGCTGACGCGCAGGCATACTGGAAAGTGCCAATTTATTTCACGCCCAGGCAGTGTGCTACCACGATGGCAGCGTGGCACGGCTCCATCGCGGAGCCATTATAAAATGTGCCATCCAAGGTCTTTTCCACGCTCGCATCCAAGTCCAACTCCGACATAGTTCCAACATGCATTTTAGCTCCTAAAAATCACATTTTCCTGCAAAACAAATGCTAATCATGTTGGTTAGTATAAATTCGCATTTTATTACCAATTACATGATATTATATACACATTGCACAACAAACAAGGTAAAAATGATACGTTTGAGTATCACTTGGGCATATAAATCTGCCCAAGATCACTTCTCAGTCACCACTTCCCACGATTGACCCAACGAGTTGTGGGGTCTGACCAAGACTAGTGGTCATGTCTGTGGGGACCTTAAATCCCAAATTTTAAACTCACATCCCGAGCCTCACCATGAGTCAGCTCACGACTCGTGGTCTATCCTCATGGGTCACATCACGACCCGTTGTGTGACCTGATGCCAGATTTCAAGTTTTCTCCATTTCAACTCCCACGTCTGATCTTTGGGATTCCAGGGTATAACACATGGGTTCTACTAATGAGTTATAGTATTGTCTGTTAGGGGGGCGGTCCAATGTTTGCTCGAATCCTTGCTGGTGCTACGGGAAGTAAAAGCAACCCATTGGTTCGTCTAATGAGTCGTGGTCCCCCTCATTGCCAGTTTCCAGTAAGCCCAAGATTCAACTTGGGACTGACGACTAGTCCCAACGATTCGTGGTATCAACCAATGACTCATTGTGTAACCCGTTGGTCCCTGACGGGGCAGTTTTCTAGATTTTTTTCTAGGGTTATTCTAGTAACTTCCTAGCTTTTTATCTCTAAACCTTGTCGTTTTGAGAATGTTTTAGAGAGAATTAAAGGGGTTGAACAATGTTCCCTCTTCTTTTCTCTCATCCTATCAAAGTCAGAACGTAAAGTTTCATTCAGGAAGCACAAAGCAGGGCAAGGGTTTCAACTTTTCTTCTCAGATTTTCTCAAGAATTTTCTCCAAAATCCTTCACTAGGTATGTGAGAATTTAGCAAGGTAATTGTCCTTTCCTTGTGCCCCAAAAATCCATCTAAATTTTTCTTATCAGTTCCAAGCCCAAATACTTTCAAATTAGAGCCATTTTACGGTCTTGTTCGATTAAATCGTGAGAAATGTTGTTCATATTTTTTTTACTATATTTCCACTATCTAGTAATTATGTTGATACTTATTTTCCTGAAAAGTGACTTTAGCCCTAATTAAAAAAGTGTAGTAACTAGGGTCTTGCATAATTGTATAGACATACTGTTGCTTGACTCTATCAGTGTTGGAAATTCCATGTTATTATTATCAATTAAATTCTTAGTCAGTTGCATGCTATCTCAATTTCAGTCATGATGTTAATATTCAGTATGCTTCAGTAATTTCAACTGATCAATTTGACTATAGTTAATTCTTGAGGTGTCACTAATGCCTCCAAATTATTAGTTGTTAGTTATCAGTATCAGTTATCAGTTATCAGTTATCAGTTAGTTCTATAGAAGGTTACGACGCTTCTAGATAAGAAGCTCTGACTAGTCTTAGAACACCAGTTACAGTATTTTGTTCGATAAGACTCTCAGGGTACTTCTAGATAAGTATCCCTGACTTAGTCTTGGGCCCCATCTTCGATCTATTTGCTTAGTAGACAATTTAGGATTATCTAGTGGGAGTAGTACTTAGCACCAAGCGAACTAGGGTTTTAGCGCATCCAAGTTCCCAAAACTACGTTGTCACCGTAGGTTATTGGCCATCGTGCCCCAGATTTATGATCACCCAATTCATGAATTTATACCCTGGCAAGGTATATTGGGTCCTATTGATGGAGTGTATACATTGAACTCCACATCTAGCTCATGTGGTTATATGTCGGTTATAGACTCTCCCACTAGTTAGTATAGTCTAAGTTCAGTTCATCTCAATTTAGCTTAGTTTAGTATTTCAGATCCTAGACATATTATGACTATCAGTCAGGGTTATTTTTGACCATATAAGTTATATTTCAATTGTATTAGTTTTTACTATTTCAGTTGGTCATTTCATGTCATTTTAGTTCATTTACTTGTTCTTTCATGCTTATTATATCTCACTTACTCAGTACATTCAAAGTACTAAATGTTGTATCATATCATGATACAAGCGCAGGTTCTCAGTCCTAGAATCATCAGTAGTTCCCTCAGACGATATCAGCAACAACATTTAGTGAGTCCTCATCTTCTAAGGACGATATCTACTTTTGGTTAGTTCTTTATAGTTATATTTTTTTAGAGTTAGCTGGGGGCTTGTCCAACAACTCATCATCTAGTAATTGGCTTTCATACATAGACATAGATATTCAGTATTATTTTTTTTCAGATGTATTGTCTCTTGTCAAATTAGTTTTTCTTAAATGGTTTATTTATTTAAAGCTTCTGCTTATATTTTCTTAGTTTACCAGTGTAAGGATAGACTATGGATTGGATTGGGGTCACTTGTGGCACCAAGTACTGTGTCTCGTCCAGGGTATAGACTCGGGTTGTGACAAACTTCGTATCAGATCACTAGGTTTAGAGTATCCTAGGATATCTAAAAGCCACGTCAAGTAAAGTAATTTTTATGGGTGTGTAGCACGCCACACTTATGACAGGGAGGCTACTAGACGTTATTAGGAAAACTCCCTTTTGTTCATACTCTTTATCGTGCGTTCAAGTCTTGTTATAGAAATGTCCTCCTAATTCATGCTCTATTCATTTCAGTGAAACTATGCCTCCAAGACGAGGAAATGGAAGAAGGGTTGGCAACGCCAATCGCCCTGCCCCACCAGCTCCAGCATCCTCTTAGGACGATCAAATGTCCTCAGCAGAATTCAGAGGGGCAATCCAATTGCTAGCGCAAACAGTGACTAACCAAGTGAATCAGCAGGTGGTTCCGGTGACTACAAACTGGTCCGTAACAACTACTAGTGGTCGGGATTTCTCCCGAATGAACCCTTCAGCTTTTCATGGATCCAAGGTGGGAGAGGACCCACAGGAGTTTATAGATGAGGTGCAAAAGATCACCCGGATTATGGGTTTTAGTTCCGTGGAGAATGCTGATCTGACCTCCTACCAGTTGAAAGGGGTGGCTCATATTTGGTACAATTAGTGGAAGGAAGGGAGACAAGTAGGAGCAGAACTGGTAGAGTGGGAAGAGTTCGCCACAGTATTTCTAGATAGATTCTTCCCCGGGGAGTTGAGAAAGGCCAAGGTCGTAGAGTTCATGAACTTAAAGCAGGGTAAAAGGACTGTGGAGGAATATGCATTGGAGTTCACTCTGTTGTCCAGGTATGCTCCAGAGATGGTAGCCAAGACAAGGGCTCGCATTCTTAAGTTCGCCAACGGAGTATCAAACCTAGTACTTAAGGAGTGCAAGACCGCGATGCTTATAAAGGATATTGACCTCTCCAACCTCATCGTTCATGCCCAACAAATTGAGGCAGAAAAGTTGAAAGATATGGAGTGGGAGAACAAGCGGGCTAGAACAGGTCAATCAGATTATGGCCACCAGAGGTCTGGCAGCAGTAGCCGCCCATAGCAGCAGCAGTAGAGAGCTCCAACACCCACCTCAGCCAGCGCCCCTACTTTTCGGTCCCACAAGGATCAGAAGGGTGGAGGATCTAGCTCTCAGTCCCAAAGTTACAGTGCCAGCAATCGCTGCCCAGCTTGTCCTAAGTGTGGCAGAAACCATCCAGGTGAAAGCCTCCGGGCAAAGAAGGTTGCTTTGGTTGTGGGCAACTAGGTCATAGACTAGGGAGTGTCCGTCAGTAGGACAGGGGAAATTGTAGTCTACCACTAACAGCTCCAGTAGCTAATCAAGCTTAGTAGGGTAACACTTCAGGTACGGATGGCGGTCAACACCAAAACCGCTTTTATGCTTTGTCTTCTCGACACGATCAAGAGAGCTCACCATATGTGGTTACGGATATGTTATGCCTCTTCCACCTAGATGTGTATGCCCTACTAGATCCAGGAGCCACACTATCATTCGTGACTCCCTATGTAGCTCAGTATTGAGTAAAGTCATCCCAGCTAATCTAGTAGAACTAGACATGGTCGATTTCGACCTCATTCTTGGCATGGATTGGTTACACTCCGATTATGCCTCAGCCGACTATAGAACTAGAGTCGTCAGATTTCAGTTCCCAAATGAGCCAATTTTAGAATGGATAGGCAGTAGTTCAGCGCCTAAGGGTCAATTTATTTCCTACCTTAAGGCAAGGAATCTCAAAGGATGCATATCACCTAGTTCGGGTCAAAGATTCCAGCTCTGAGACCCCAACTATTAGTCAGTTCCAGTTGTCAGTGAATTCCCTGACGTGTTCTCCGAAGATCTCCCCGAAGTCCCTCTAGAGCGGGAAATAGACTTCGGCATAGACCTTCTTCCAGACACTCAGCCCATCTCCATTCCTCCTTATAAGATGGCTCCAGTTGAGCTTAAGGAGTTGAAGGAACAGCTAAAAGAACTACTTGATAAGGGTTTAATCAGGCCTAGCATCTCTCCATGGGGTGCTCTAGTGTTTTTCGTGCGAAAGAAAGATGGTACTCTCAGAATGTGTATCGACTACCGTCAACTGAATAAAGTTATATTTAAGAACAGGTATCCCCTATTCAGGATTGATGACTTGTTCGATCAGCTTCAAAGAGCTAGTTGTTTTTCCAAGGTAGATCTCAGGTCGAGGTATCATGATCTTAGAGTCGGAGAATGTGACATACTAAAAATAGCCTTCAGAACTTGATATGGTTACTACAAATTCGTGGTTATGTCCTTTGGACTAACTAATGCCTCTGCAGGTTTCACAGACCTAATGAATAGGGTTTTCAAGCAGTATCTGGATATGTTCATCATTTTATTCATTAATGACATTTTGGTATACTCCAAAAATGAGAAAGAACATGCTAACCATCTGAGGATAGTGTTACAGATGCTCAGAGACTGCTAGTTGTTTGCTAAATTCAACAAATGTGAATTTTGGTTGAAGCCTGTGACTTTCCTTGGTCACATGATCTCAGGTGAGGGTATTCAGGTAGATCCTCAAAAGATAGCAGTGGCGAAAGACTGGCCAAAACCTACTTCCCCAACATATATCAAAAGTTTTCTAGGTCTAGCCGGTTATTACCTCTATTGCGTCTCCTCTAACTAAGCTAACCCAGAAAAGGTGAAATTTTAGTGGTCAGATGCGTGTGAGAAGAGTTTCCAGGAGTTGAAGACTCGACTCACTATTGCTCCAATTTTAACCTTACCAGAAGGAACAAATGGGTTTGTGGTATATTGTGATGCTTCCAGAGTTGGTCTTGGTGGCGTTCTGATGTATTGCGGTAAGATGATAGCTTACGCCTCCAGACAACTCAAGATTCATGAAAAGAACTACCAGACTCATGATCTTGAATTGGCAGCGGTCGTGTTTGCTCTGAAGATATGGAGACATTACCTCTATGGGGTTCACTTGGATGTTTTCACCGACCACAAGAGCCTCCAATATGTGTTCAGAAAGAAGGACTTGAATCTTTGTCAGAGAAGGTGGTTGGAGCTACTGAAGAATTATGACATGAGCGTACTATACCACTCGAGAAAAGCTAATGTGGTCGCTGATGCCCTAAGCAGGATGTCCATGGGGAGCATTTCTCATGTTGAAGAGGGCAGGAAGGAACTGGCAAAGGATATTCATAGGTTAGTTCTGTTGGGAGTGCAATTGGTCGATTCAGCTGAGAGTGGAGTAGTACTGTAGAGTGGGTCAGATTCCTCATTAGTTGTTGAAGTTAAGTCAAAGCAAGACGAAGATACCATATTGCTTAAGCTGAAAGAAGCAGTTATCAAAAAAGAAGTGGAGGCTTTCTCCAAAAGGGACTATTCAGACCTTAGAAGATATGCTGAGAGCTTGTTGATCGGCTTGAAGGGTAGTTGGGATGATCACCTACCTCTCATTGAGTTTGGATGCAATAACAACTACCACTCCAGTATTTAGATGGCCTCGTTTGAGGAATTATATGGTAGGAGGTGTAGGTCTCCTATAGGGTGGTTTGAAGTTAGTGAAACTACCTTGATAGGTCCAGACTCAGTCCATGAAGCTATGTAGAAAGTGCAATTGATCAGATAAAGGTTGAAAACAGCTCAAAGCCGATAGAAATCTTATGCTGATGTGAGGAGAATAGAGTTAGAATTTGCTATAGATGATTGGGTTTACCTAAAAATTTCATCCATGAAGGGAGTGATGAGGTTCGGAAAGAAAGGAAAACTCAGTCCGAGGTATGCAGGACCCTACAAGATTTTGAGGCGAATCGGCAGTGTGGCCTATAAGTTAGAATTACCTTCAGAGTTAGCATCTGTGCACCCAGTCTTCCATGTGTCACTATTGAAGAAGAGCATTGGTGATCCAACCTCAGTTGTGCCACCAGACAGTGTGGGAGTGAAGGATAGTCTCTCTTATGAAGAGGTTCTAGTTTAGATCCTAGACCGTCAAGTTCGTAAGTTGAGAAACAAGGAAGCCGCTTCAGTAAAAGTCTTGTGGAGGAACCAGCTAGTTGAGGGAGCCACATGGGAGGCCGAAGAAGACATGATGGCAAATACCCTCATTTCCTTCTAGTTCAGTTCTAGTATCATGTATTAAATTCCTCCTCAATATTCTATTCAGTTCCGTACTCATCAGCTCTATTTAGATTTTCAATATGCATCCTAGTTGCATCAACTCAGTTAGCATGGTTAAATCAGTTTGGAGTCAGTCATTCCTTCATAAATCAGTTCATAATCTTAGTCTGGGAATTGCAGCTCTTTTCTCAGTTTTCCAGCAGTTTCAGTCTTCATTCGAGGATGAATGATCCTAAGGGGGAGATACTGTAACACCCCAAAACTCTCCTAGACCAAACTCAGACTCTGTAGATTAAACTAGAAAATCTCGTCTCAAAATTATCGAGGCAATGAGTCATTGTTAGAAGTATGATGTGCCATGAATTTGCGGCACTAGCGACGCTTAAAACTTTGTGAAAGTGCATAACATTAGGTATATTTATGTGGATATGATGCGTTTTGGTAGTTTTGCAGGTAAAATGGGATGTAGGAATAAAAGTTGAGAAAAGAGCTGAAAACAGGAAAAAATGGGACGTAGGAATAAAAGTTGAGAAAAAGAGCTGAAAACAGGAAAAAATGGCTCAGACGAGCCTCAGTACGGACCATTGGTCCTTACCACAGGCCGTTCTGTTGAGCCATTGGATGAGATTCAGAAAAGTGGATAAGTAGAGTGGCAATCAATGGCTTCAATCCACGGATCATGTTAGCTTACCACTAATCGTTCTGATTGATCGTGGGAAGATACAGAGAAGGCTGTTAAAATGAAGTCTCATACAACGGATGGCTCCTAAAGTTCGTGTGAACTTACAACAGATCGTCCTGTGTGGTCGTGGAAAGAATCAGATAAATTGTCCAAGATTGGGTTGCGTGCAACAGGCAAACAGGATGGACCGTACTTTCTAAGGACGGGTCGTTCTGAGTGCTCGTACATTTAGATTCAGAAACAATGATGAAGTGGCCAGGAAACAACGATCAAGATCAATAGCTCGTAGGATTGTATGATGAGCCATGGTTTGTGCCCGTATGATGAGAGGAGAAAAACTAAAAGAAGCCACTATTGGAACAACGAGCCACTCTAACGGTCTTTTGAAATGACCAACGGACTGTGGTACCTGCCGACACTAGAATCCTAGTTGATTTAGGAAAGGATTTGTTTCATGTTTATAAATACTTGGTTCAGTTTTATTTTAATGTTACACAATTTTACAAATATAGAACAGTATTTTTGGATGTTATTGACTGCGATCAAGATTCAAGAAATGAAGATATATTTTTGTTCTTGAATGTAGAGAAGTAATTCATCTTTGGAGTTTTGGTCATCAATTTTGGAGTTTTATTCAGTTTGATTGGCGTTCTTGTACGATAATATGTAAGTTGCAATTATGATTTATTCAATAATTTGTGATTGTGATCATAAAAACATGAGTAGCTAAACCCATAATTAGGGTTGTGGGAACCAAGATGAATTAACACACATAGGTTAAAAACTTAGTGATTCTTGAACGGGTTTAATGCATGTATTGCTTTCCCTTCGTTTTGATTGATTCTTGACGGGTGCAAACGTTAGGATTTGCCTTATTCTTACTTACCAAACCAAGGAGGTAGTGAATAGGAAAAAGGGATTTACAACGGAGATTTGATTCTATCAACCCTCATCTAATAGCTTGAACTTGTCCGGGGATAGCTAATCTGATATCAAGGGTAAGGGTTAATCAAGAATACACCCGTAGACGGACCAAGTTGCGTGGTGAAAATCATCTAGATAGGGGACCAACCATTTAGGTGAACTTAACTTACCAATATTTCATGTCAAACACCGGAATAGATCACTAGTGTATAAGCCTTGTGGTTATGAAGTCTTGGGGAACACAATCCTAGTCAAGTCGTTAATTGAATACAAACCGAATTTGATCTAAGCATTCAGAAATTTTACATTAGCTCAAGTTCTTTTCCCTGTGGGATCGACCCCAACCTTTGTTGGGTTCTATATTTGACATCGACCGCTTATATCTCAATTGCGAGGTGTAATTTGGGCGACATCAAATTTTGGCGCTGTTGCCGGGGATTACGGCTAAGACTTTTGTTAATTGTGTTTGCTTTACTATTGATTCTTATTTCCCTTTTATTTTCTTTTGTTGTTTTTGTTTGCTTAACAGGTCCTAGTTTCGTGTAGGCCCGATACTAGAAGCCAAGGAAAATCCCTGGTTCCAATTGATCACGAACTTGAGCAGACCTTAAGAAACTTGAGAAGAATGGACAATGCACATGAACAGGAAACAGTAGACCAGGCCACTGCCAGAATGTTGGCTGAAGAGCAAGCTCGGGCTAGAGATTTTGAGTTAGCTAGGGTTGCTGAAGAGCAACGTCTAGCTGCAGAAGTAGAGCGATCTAGACGACACAGTGGTCCAGAACACCAGAGATACCGATATTTTGATGAGGAAGATAAAGCTGATATAGATAAAGTCGGTGCCATTGGAGCTATAGTCCCTCCTCCTTTGCCTGCTGGGGAAAAGTTTGATATTACTAGTGCAATGATCCAACTGCTCAACATGAAGGGAATATTTGTAGGTCATGCATCTGATGATGCCCACGCTCACTTGACAAATTTCGTGGGTATGTGTAAGGTATACAAACAACCGAGAGTAAGCCAAGACGCAATCAGACTAAGGTTATTCCCCTTCTCATTAGGGAGTGAGGAAATGATTTGGTTGGCTGAGCTGCCAAATGATTCTATTACTACTTGGGGGGAACTTAAGAGAGTTTTTCTTGGAAGATTTTTCCAACCATCCAAAGTGTTGCAGTTGAAAGATGAGATTTATAACTTTAGCCAACTGAATTCAGAGGCACTTCATGAGACATGGCTGTGTTTCAACAATAAGCTCGAAAGGGTGCCAAATCACAAGATTCTAAATGATACATTGTTGGAGATCTTCTATAGGTCTCTGAATGCTAACACTAAGATGGTGGTTGATACCGTCTACGGAGGAACCTTTATGAGCCACACCTATGCAGAAGCTGCTGAATTACTCGACAGAATCACCAAAACCAACCATGCATGGCATACTAGAGAGTTGGAGATTCCGGCTGGTTCATATGTGGTTGGTATGTCCACAGAACAAAGAAGAAAAGATGAGGAGCATGATCAAGATATTGCAGAAATAAAGACCACAATAGGGTTGCTTGCCAAGCATCTGATGGGAGTAGGAGTGGAGAAAGTAAATGTTGTTGGTTCTCAGGGCAAGGCCCCAAGAAATGATGGGTGCGAATCTGAGACTGAGGAAGAAGCGAATTATTTAAATGATCAAAGGGCGGGTTTCCGGACCAACACCCAAGGGTCTAACCAAGACTCTCGGCTTCAAGGTCAAGGGAATCAAGCGAACTTTTACAAGGATAACAATTACAACCGAGGCTAGTACAAAGACAATGGAGACTGGAAGAAGCGCGATGAGTACAAGAATGATAGAAATGGTCTGTATGTTCTTCCAAGAAACCGTGAGCAAGAGTCCAGTGGTTCAAGGGTTGAAGATATGTTATCTAAGGTACTTAAGCAGATGGAGACAATAGATAGCCATTTTAAGGAGCTCCACGCTGATATTTCCGGCACGAATCAAAAGGTGGAATCACACATTGTTGCCATTAAGCAGATTGAGTAGCAGCTGAGTCAAATGTCTATTTTAATGAACCACAGACAGAAAGGCACACTTCCCAGCAACACAGTGCAGAATCCTAAAATAACAGTCACTGCATGGCAGTCACTACTAGGAGTGGAAAGGCGACCGGTGATCCTCCGAGGCCGGTTGTGATTGATGACACAAAAGAGCCCGTATTGATTAATCATGAAAGGATAGCAGATTCCGAGGATCCAACTTTGGTTGGAGATTTTGTGGTGAAGACCGCTCCTAGTATTGCAAAGGAGCATGGATTTGGCAGTGAGAAGGAAAAAGAGGTTCAACGAAAGTTCACACTGATCCCCAGACCTCCTCATCCTTTTCCACAGCGGTTGAAGAAAAAGGTCAAATATGGGAAGTATCACAAGTTTATTTCCATGTTGAAGCAATTTTACATGAACATCCCATTAGTTGAGGCACTTGAGCAGATGCCTGGCTATGCCAAATTCATGAAGGACCTTATCACTAGAAAGAGGAATGTGAGTTTTGAACCTGCAGACAATTTGCACCATTATAGTGATATAGCATCTCATTCTCTTGTTCAAAAGAAGGAAGACCCTGGAGCATTCACTATACCATGCACTATTGGAGCCTTTAACTTTGCCAAGGCTTTATGTGATTAGGGAGCTAGTATTAATTTGATGTTGTTAGCAGTGTTCAGACAGTTAGGCTTGGGAGCCCCCAAACCGACTATAATGTGGCTTTTGATGGCAGATCGTATGGTGAAGAATCTGATGGGGATCCTATATGATGTACTAGTGAAGGTGGAGTCCTTTATATTTTCGGCCGACTTCATCATCCTTGACTGTGAAGTTGATTTTGAGGTCTCCATTATCTTGCGGCGACCATTCCTCGTCATCGTCGTCTTGTAGATATGGAGACTGGACAGCTCAAGTTCCAATTGAATAATGAGGAAGTGACATTTAATGTGTGCAGATCCATGAAGCAGCCAAATGACATGAGGCTGGTCTCAGTAATTGATGTTGTGGACCCTAAGTTCCCAATTCTGCCTATGGAAGAGTTATTGATTCTTGAAGATTTAGCAGCCGTTTTGATGGATATTAGTGCTGAGGAGATTCATAGGGGTATTCACTTGTTGGCATGGGGTCATACACTTATGCTCCAAAGAAGATCAATCTTGACTTGAAGAATCAGATGACCCCACTAGCCAAGCCATCTATTGAGAAGCCTCTGGTATTGGAGCTCAAAGCACTCCCATCTCATTTGTAGTATGTATTCTTGGGAGCCGGTAACACGTTACTAGTCATTATTGCAGCCGACTTAGAGGAGTGGTAAGTGGAGGCTTTGGTCTCCCTTTTAAAAAAATATAAGAAAGCTATTGGGTGGACCATTGCAGACATTACTGGTATCCCAGCCAGTATTTGCATTCAGAAAATCCAGCTAGAGCCAGATTGTATTTCGAGTATTTAGCATCAGGGTAGGTTGAATCCACCTATGCAAAAGGTGGTCAAGAAGGAGATCATCAAGTGGTTGGATGCAGGGGTGGTTTATCCTATTATAGACAGTAAATGGGTGAGCCCAGTCCAGTGTGTACCGAAGAAGGGAGGAATCACGGTGGTCCCAAATGCTAAGAATGAGCTCATTCCTCTAAGACTAGTTATCAGTTGGAGAGTATGCATGGACTACAGAAAGTTGAACTGTTGGATGTAAAAAGATCACTTTCCTATCCCATTCATGGACTAGATGTTGGACAGGCTTGCAGGTAGAGGATGGTACTGCTTCCTTGACGATTATTCTAGGTATAATCAGATTTCTATAGCCCTAGAAGATCAAGAATAGACCACGTTCACTTGTCCTTATGGTACGTTTGCTTTCAAGAGGATGCCGTTTGGATTGTGTAATGCACCAGCTACTTTTCAGCGTAGCATGATGTCCATATTTTTTGACATGATGGAAGATATCATTGAAGTCTTTATGGATGACTCTTCAGTGGTGGGTGATTCATTCGATGACCGTTTGGCTCATTTGAGCAAGGTGGTTCAAAGATGTGAAGAGACCAACTTGGTGCTTAATTGGGAAAAGTGCCATTTTATGGTAAAAGAGGGGATAGTGTTAGGCCACAAGATTTTGGGTAAGGGTATTGAGGTGGATCGAGCTAAGATCAAAGTGATTGCCAGTCTACCACCTCCTATTTCTGTGAAAGGTGTTCGAAGCTTTTTGGGCCATGTAGGGTTTTACAGAAGATTCATCAAGGACTTCTCCAAAATTGCACATCCTTTGTGTAAAATGCTCGAGAAGGAGGTGAAGTTTGTTTTTGACGAAGCATGTCTGAAGGCTTTTGCATGCCTTAAAGAGAGATTGACCACTGCCCCCATTATAGTGGCACTAAATTGGTCTTTGCCTTTTGAGGTCATGTGTGATGCTAACATTGTGACCCTAGGAGCTGTGCTAGGACAACGGTGTGAAAAGATTTTCCATCCGATCTACTATGATAGCAAGGATCTAAATGCAGCCAAGAAAAATTACACTGTGACAGAATAGGAGTTGTTGGCTGTAGTTTTTGCATTTGAGAAGTTTCGGACATACATGCTTGGAACTAAGGTAATAGTCCACAAAGACCATGCAGCTCTGAGATATCTGATGGCAAAGAAAGATGCCAAGCCACGTTTGATTCAATGGGTTCTGCTGCTACAAGAGTTTGAGTTTGAGGTAAAAGATCGGAAAGGGATGGAAAATCAGGTCGCATATCACTTATCAAGATTGGAACCCGATGCAGCACTTAGAGATGAGAATGACATAGATGATGCATTCCTGGATGAGCAGGTTCTAGCAGCCTCACATGATCTCATCCCATGGTTTGCGGACTTCGCTAATTATCTGGTGAGTGATGTCGTACCGGAGCACTTATTTTTTCACCAGAGAAAAAGTTTATACATGATGTGCGGAAGTTTTTTCGGGATGAACCCTACTTATTTCGTATATGTGTTGATGGGGTTATTAAGAGGTGTAAGCCCGAGATAGAGATGCTGAGTATATTAGAGGCCTTACACTCTTCCCCTGTTGGAGGCCACCACAGCGGGATCCACAAAGCCCACAAGATTCTGCAATGTGGGTATTATTGGCTAACCATTCACCAGGATGCACATGATTTTGCAAAGGTATGTGATGTATGCCAAAGGCAAGGAGACATATCAAGGAGGCATGAGCTTCCTCTTACTCCCATCCTGATTATTGAGCTATTCCATGTGTGGGGAATTGATTTCATGGGTCCATTTGTAAGCTCAAATGGGATGAAGTACATACTTGTGGTTGTGGACTATGTTTCAAAATGGGTGGAGATAGTTGCGCTTCCAAATAATGAAGGGAAGAGCGTCACAACATTCTTGAAGCGAAATATATTTGCTAGATTCGGGACTCCCAGAGCCATCATTAGTGATGGGGGTTCACACTTCTGTAATCAGTTGTTTCGCTCTATGCTTGAAAAATATGGGGTAAAACACAGGGTTGCAACGCCCTATCATCCGCAGTCTAGTGGGCATGTTGAAGTCATAAATTGGGAAATTAAGACCATCCTGGCGAAGACTGTGAATGCTTACCGGACGGACTGGGCACGGAAGCTAGATGATACTTTATGGGCTTATCGGACCGCATTCAAGACTCCTATCGGTATGTCTCTGTATCAGCTTGTTTATGGTAAAGCATGCCATCTTCCGGTGGAACTTGAGCATAAAGCTATGTGGACGCTCAAGAAGTTGAATTTGGATTGGAACAAAGATGCGAACTTGAGGCTTGATCAGTTGAATGAGTTAGATGAATTTCGTTTGAAAGCCTATGAGAGTTTTGAAATTTACAAATTAAGAATGAAAATTCAGCATGACCAGAAAATCGAGAAAAAGGAATTCAGTCCGGGTGATATGGTGCTCTTTTCCAATTCTAGACTACGCTTATTTCCTGGCAAGTTGAAGTCCAAATGGTTGGGACCCTTTCGCATGATTCAAGTATTCCCCCATGGGGAAATTAAACTGGAAAATCATGAAGGAAAACGTTTTAAAGTTAACGGTCGGCGGGTAAAAGCATATCTTGGGAAAAGTGAAGAACTGAAACTGGTAGATCTCTGGGCTCTTGGTGAAATCTGAAGTAACTCGAGGACTTGCATTGTGCCGTAACGTTAAATCAGGCGTTGCATGGGAGGCAACCCATGGAGGTGTTTGGTGAAGTCTGAGTAGCCAAAATACCCATGTCGTGCCGCGACATTAAATCATGCGCTTCTTGGGAGGCAACAAAATTTGTAAACTTTTAATGTAATTATAGTGTTCACAGTTGTTGAAATGTGCAGGTTTAAAGAAAAGGAAAACTGGAATGATTCAGTTGAAAGATGAAACCACGACTCTCAGAATGGGCCATTGCAAGAAGGCACAGCCCGTGGTTGGTGGCCGTTGTTACTCATCTGGAGTGCCCTGTTTCCTAGTATAAACAACGGACACACAGAATTGGCCGTCTTAAGCACCAACGAGTCGTGGTAGCTACCCTTTTTAACGACACTTGCAGATTTGACAAGCATTTAATGAAGCTACGGAGGTATAGAATGGGCCGTTGTTATCACCAATGACTCATGCTATTTACCCGTGTGTTCCTCAGGTAAGTGCTCAAAACTGAAACCACGGTGACCTGGTATGGGTCTTTGTACTTTTGTACGACCCATTGAATGAGCCGTGGTTAGCATTAATAATTTCTCTACCTGACCCGACTCACTCAGATTCGAATTTAAAACTCTCACACTCGATTTTCTTTCCACAATTTTCATTCAAAATCAATGTAACCTCCCAAAATCCTTACTCTCTTTCGGCTTGAAGAAGGAAACCAATATTACACCATATTTCCCCAACTGATTCAGTAAATTTGTGTGGTTTTCTTGCCGAAGTGAGTATTTCTTCACTATAAAAAGTAGTTTTTAAATTTTTTTCTCTCTTTTTATCTTCTTGTTGTGATTGGCTGGCATTATGGTAACCATACGAGGGCAACTTGATCACTGGGCATTTGAGCATTGGAAATTCCCAGATTTTCTTCTACTTTTTTAAAAATCAAAGAATTTGATAAGTCTAGCAAAATGGTAAAAGGAAAATTGCACCATAGACAATGAAACCTAACTGGTAGGAAGTTGAGAAATTTTGATGGGGGTGGAGAGTTAGTGAATCCTCACATGTTTGGTTCAATACATGAAGTGAAAACTGTTGGGTAATTTGAGGCTTGAAAAGGTGAAGTCATGTTGCAAGACTTCAATCAATGACCCGATGTATTTTACAAATGGCTTGTTGATCGAGGCGTTGCACTGGCCCAGTGATAAAACCATACCCCTCCCACCGGACCAATCATATGGGCCGTTGTATCTCACAACGGACCATTGTATTAGTTCGTGGGAAGTTACAGAAGATCAACTTTCAGCAGGACATTCAACGACCACTCAAAACGGGCCATTGTTACCTTCAACGATTCGTACCGATGGTCGTCTGTTATGAATCCACAGTGCGCTAACTGGTTTTTTATTTTGTAGTTAACGACTATGTCTCACAGGTACAAGACATCACCAGTAAGCAAGAAGCAACAGGAAGCTGCTGCACGAAAGGAAATAGAAAAAAGGCAGCAGCTTCGTGACGAGTCAGAATCGGAGAGTTCTAGTGGTTCGAAGGTGCACTACAACATTACCATCTCTGACGAATCTCCAGTGTGGACCACTAGGTCAAAGTACAAAGCCCAAGAAGCTGTCGTAGCTACCACCTCACCTCCCCAGTCTGATGAGGGAAGTGACGAGGCTGGATCTGATGGTGACAACCCTCCGATGGATAATGCAGGGAAAGGCAATTATGATGTTGTACAGTCAAGGGAAGGTGATACTAATGCCGCAGAGTCCAGCGATAAAGATAGCAGTGCTGTAGAGTCTAATAAGCAAGAAGAAGATTCCAGCATCACACTTGAGGCAAGGTCCAAGAGATGGTTTCTACAGGGTTCCATAGATGTGTACTATACAGGCTCCATTTCACTGAAAAAGGAAACCCCAGCCACAGTATACAGGAGGAGCCAAAAATTCAAATTAATGCCTTACATGAAGTCCCATAGCTTAAAAGGATCTTCGAGGGATATAACATGCATTGGATTACAAAGATTCTGGGAAAGTACAGTATGGAGATGGTGCGTGAGTTCTACTCAAATTACTACTGCACTCTAGAGAAAAAGGCTTCCTCAAAGACGACAATCAAGAAAGAGCCCGTGCTAGACTCTGTCAGGGTAAGAGGGATTCCAGTGGATATATCAGAGAGGACCATCACCAGAGTATTGATGGGTGGTGACTTTACAGTGCCGTCCAAAACTACTGAATATGATTACCGCATAGGAGCAATGAAGGGGATCAGAAAGTTGAGTACTGAGGACAAGATGTTGCACTTTCAATGGATGGCCACCATTATTGTTGAAGACAAGGAGAGATCAGAATGGATCATAGGCAGAAACCAATTTACAAGGCGTCCCTCAATTTCTTGGCAAAGTCATGGTGGTCCATCGTTCGACATCACCTCGCGCCTACAGTGAATGATAATGCGTTGAGTGCAGACAGGGAAACATTAGTGGCATGTATTATGTCTGAGTATCTGCTGAACATTCCTTGGATTATTGCCACAGAAATTCAAGAGCGGGTGGTTAAAGAGAACACAACACTTCCATTCCCAAGTTTGATATATCAGGTATGCATGGAGTCTGGCGTACCGTTCTTCCCTGATATTGATCATATGATTACAAACATCAGGACGGTAGACATAGCATTGATTAAAGATGACCTGAATCCGGTGGCTAGAGCTCGAGCTCTATTTGGTGGACCCAGATTGCTTGAGAGTACACAGAGAGGGGGTGAGCAAGGTGACACTTCTAGTCAGGATGAACAGACCATGGTGCTTTCATCCACTCGAGCAGATGATGCTGCAGCAGCCATTTCTATTCCATCAGGAAGCTCAGCTAGTCCATTCCCACTAGATACTTGTTGGTTCCAGAAAATGATATGCAATAAATGGCCAAGAGACTGATAATTGCAGAGCTCAAGAAGATGCAGCATGTTGGTTACATATGAGGATGGATGGTTTTGAGGTACGCCTCAATAAATTCCGGTCGGATGCTCAAACATGAGATTGGGACGCCATTGTGAGAGAGCTAGCAGTGTTGAGAGCTTCAGTGCACTAGTTGTCATCCAGACCTACTCCACTTTTACCAGCGCAGGCTTTATCAATAATAGATGAGGATTTAGATGTGGATATTCCTCAGTTCTTTGACTTGGAGCTGACTCCGCGTGAAAAAGGCGAAAAGAAGAGGGTCGCTGAAGGTGCGGAGGATGAGGAAAGAAGAAAACGGAAGAAGGAGAGACCGACATTGAAAGCTGCCCTCAAGGAGAGTCGACAAACTACCGATGTGCATGAGCGAGAGATAATGGAGTGAGTTAAAGGTGCCGACAGTTCTAGTTTGCCGGATGTGCTTGAGGTGAGTGGGTAAACAGTTAATCCTCCTATGCGAACAACTTCAGAGAATGCACAGGCCACAGTTGATGCTGCTGCTACGCAGGCTGGAGTCATGACTTGAACTCCAACTGTTGAGGATTCTACAATTGCATCTGCAGCCCCCGATGACTAGACCACTAGCATCTAGGATGCCCAGGTAAGTACCTATTCTCATGTTTTACTTTTAAATGCATCGAGGATGTCACACGATTTTTTTGATGGGGGTAGGGTAGTACTTGATTTTGATTTTTGTGAACATAACTCGAGGGTTTTTCTTGCCGGATTTCTTTTCCATTGGGTGTTCTTTATCTAATAGAACTGACATTTTTAGATTTTATTTTTTTTGTTTTATTTTGTTTTGTTGGTTAACTGGAAGGAAATAGGAGGCGTATGAGCAGTCAAACAAAGTATGTGAAAATGACACCCCTCCTAATTGTTTTGTGTGAATATACTTGTGCTATGAGGTGTGACTAGTATGGATCTTTGTATGGCATTGTAGGTATCTCTAGGATAATTAATGTCAACACTGTGCATGAACCTGGTAGTTGGAACTTAGTTGTGTAATCAAGTGCTTGTGTGAGTGAGGTTAAATAGTTTAATTCTACTGTGCATATCAATCTAGAACTTGCCTGGTCAATCATACTGATATTGAGGATGGGAGACTAGAAAGGATCATAGCCAATTATTGATTCATGAGTCCACTTTAGCCTTAAAATACCTAACAAAAGAGAATAAAAATTCCTTGATCCAAATGTTTGAGCTAAAATCGACCTTTCTTTTTGTTTACACCAATTCACCTTCCTGCTTTTATTAAGAATGAACCTGTTTTGGCCCTGGTCCCTCCTTGGACATTGTGAACCTCAACTCAGTCAAATCGCCTAAGTTGAGGGTGGCTACTATAGGGGTGATTAAGAAGAGTTGGGAGGAATGGAAATTGGGTAGTGAAAAAGGAAAGAGCAGGTGCGGTATACCCAATGAAAAGAAAGAAATAAAAATTTGTGTCAAAAAGCAAGAAAAGAAAAGAAAAGAAAAATGTGACATCAATGAAAGTTCGAATAAAGAGAAACCACATCCATAGTTGCAAATGCAAAGAAAAGAAGAAGCACTTAAGGGAAAAGGGGAGAAAATAGAAAAAAAAGGGTGAAAACTGGAGCCAAGAGCTGTCTAGTGCCAAGGAGGGTTGAGCGACTAATTCCATATGTACCATACCTGAGCCTATGTTACAAGCTTTAAAAAGTCCTATAGTGATCCTAGTCCAACCATTTGAAAATTGATGTATTGAAAGTAAAGGCAAGCTTATGGTATTGTATTTGTACAGTTTGAATTTCCTTGTGAGTGTGAGTGAATTCTTTCCCAGTCGCAAAATAGACATTAGCATAATCATGTGTACATATGTGTGTGGGGGACTTCTTAATGGTAAGAGCACGTGATTACATGGGTTGATTTCTAGTTGTCTAGGGGTAATGCCAGTCATGTGTGTTTGGTTGTGTAGTGATAATATGATGCCATCCTTTGATCCTATTGTGTCATGTTGAGAAGTGCTAAGTTGTCGCACCGAGTTCTGTTTTAACCCTATAGGATAGAGGTTGATCGATTGAACACTTTATCTATTTTATGAGTTTGGACTGCTATGCATCTCCTAAGTTTCCTCTAGTTAAGCGTCGCCATGGGTTGATTGTATTTTGTTTGCTTGAGGACAAGAAAACATATTAAGTTGAGGGTGTTGATGTGCCGTGAATTTACGGCACTAGCGACGCTTAAATCTTTGTGAAAGTGCATGACTTTAGGTATATTTATGTGGATATGGCGCGTTTTGGTAGTTTTGCAGGTAAAATGGGACGTAGGAATAAACGTTGAGAAAAAGAACTGAAAACGGAAAAAAATGGCTCAAACAAGCCTTAGTACGGACCATTGGTCCTTATCACGGGCTGTTCTGTTGAGCCATTGGATGAGATTCAGAAAAGTGGATAAGCAAAGTGGCAATCAACGGCTTAAATCCACGGATCGTGCTAGCTTACCACGAATCGTTTTAATCGATCGTGGGAAGATACAGAAAAGGCTGTCAAAATGAAGTCTCATACAATGGATGGCTCCTACTGATCATATGAACTTACAACGGATCTTCCTGTATGGTCGTGGAAAGAATCAGAGAAATTTACCAAGATCAGGCTGCATACAATGGGCAAACTGGATGGACCGTACTTTCTAAGGACGGGTTGTTCTGAGTGCTCGTACATTTAGATTCAGAAATAATGATGAAGTGGCCAGGAAACAACGATTAGGATCAACGGCTCGTAGGATTGTATAACGAGCCGTGGTTTGTGCCCGTATGATGAGAGGAGAAAAACTAAAGGAAGCCACGACTGGAACAACGGGCCACTCTAACGGTCCATTGAAACGACCAACGGACAGTGGTACCTGCTGACACCAGAATCCTAGTTGATTTAGGAAAGGATTTGTTTCATGTTTATAAATACTTGGTTGAGTTTTATTTTAATGTTACACAATTTTACAAATATAGAACAGTATTTTTGGATGTTATTCACTGCGATCAAGATTCAAGAAATGAAGATATATTTTTGTTCTTGAATGTAGAGAAGTAATTCATCTTTGGAGTTTTGGTCATCAATTTTGGAGTTTTATTCAGTTTGATTGGCGTTCTTCTACGATAATTTGTAAGTTGCAATTATGATTTATTCAATAATTTGTGATTGTGATCATACAAACATGAGTAGCTAAACCCATAATTAGGGTTGTGGGAACTAAGATTAATTAACATACATAGCTTAAAAACTTAGTGATTCTTGAATGTGTTTAATGCATGTGTTGTTTTCCCTTCATTTTGATTGATTCTTGACGGGTGCAAATGTTAGGATTTGCCTTATTCTTACTTACCGGACCAAGGAGGTCGTGAATAGGAAAAAGTGATTTACAATGGGGATTTAAGGCTATCAACCCTCATCTAATAGCTTGAACTTTTCCGGGGATAGTTAATCCGATATTAAGGGTAAGGGTTAATCAAGAATACACCCGTAGACGAACCAAGTTGAGTGGTGAAAATCATCTAGATAGGGGACCAACCATTTAGGTGAACTTAACTTATCTATATTGCATGTCAAACACCGGAATAGATCACTAGTGTATAAGCCTTCTGGTTATGAAGTCTTGGGGAACACAATCCTAGTTAAGTTGTTAATTGAATACAAACCGAATTTGATCTAAGCATTCAGAAATTTTACTTTTGTTTATTATTTTATTTCTTTCCCCCTTAGGAGATAAGTAATTTAATAGTAACAGTTATTCACATTAACTCAAGTTCTTCCATATTCCCTGTGGGATCGACCCCAACCATTGTTGGGTTCTATATTTGACATCGACCGCTTATATCTCAATTGCGAGGTGTAATTTGCCCAACATCAAAGTAACAACCCATTGTCTGGGTCGTGGTCAGCCTTGCTAGTTGTCTTCGAGAACCAACGATTCATTAAACGACCCGTGTTGAGGAGTAACGAGTCATCCTGTCATCCGTGGTATTCCCAACTCAAAACCCTACACCAGCATGTCCCAGAAATAATGAGTTCTCCAACGAACCGTCGTTGGCTACGACGACTCATTGTTGGTACTCGTTGGTTAAATTTCCATCATGGGTTGGAATCTCTCTCAGAAGCCACAAGTGGAACCCACGACTCATTGTCACCTCTAACGAGCTGTGGTTTCCATCTATTGTAAGAATTTGAAAATCCTCCAGGCCAACGCAGTGGTAAAGATGGGCGGTTACCACGACTCGTGGGTTCAACCAACGAGTTGTGGTTTTGTCCATTAGGGGTCCAGTGTTTGCTCGAATCCTTGCTAGTGGCTACGGGAGGTATCAACGACCTGTTGGTTCATCCAACAAATCATGGTCCCTGTCATTGCTAGTTTTTAGTAAGCCCAAGATTCAAGCCCAGGACCGACAGCTAGTCCCAACGAGTCGTGGTATCAACCAATGACTCGTTATGTGACCCGTTGGTTCCTGATGGGCAGTTTTCCATATTTTCTCCTAGGGTTATTTTAGTAACTTTTCAGCTTTTTATCACTAAACCCTATCATTTTGAGCACGTTTTAGAGAGAAATAAAGGGGTTGAATGATGTTCCCTCTTCATTCCTCTCATTCTATCAAAGTTAGAACGTAAAGGTTCAATCAGGAAGCACAGAGCAGGGCAAGGGTTTCGACTTTCTTCTCAAATTTTCTCAAGAATTTTCTCCGGAATCCTTCACCAGGTTTGTGAGAATTTAGCAAGGGAATTTTCCTTCCCTTGTGCCCCAAAAATTCATCTAAAATTTTCTTATCAATTATAATCCCTGAGACTTTCATATTAGAGGCATTTTTCGGTCATGTTCCGATTAAATCATGCAAAATGTTGTTCATACTATTTGTTACTATATTTCCACTAGCTAGTAATCATGTTGATACTTGTTTTCCTGAAGAGTGACTTTATTCCTAATTCGATAAGTGTAGTAACTAAGGTCCTGCATAATTTTATAGAAATAATGTTGCTTGACTCTCTCAGATTTGGAAATTCCATGTTATTATTATTAGTTAAATGTTAGTCAGTTGCATGCTAGCTCATATTCAGTCATGATATTAATATCTTCAGTATCCTTTAGTAATGTCAACTGATCAGTTTGACTATAGTCAGTTCTTGAGGTGTCAATAATGCTCTACACTTATTAGTTATTAGTTATCAGTATCAGTTATCAGTTATTAGCTAGTTATACAGATGGTTATGAAGCTTCTAGATAAGCAGCTCTGACCAGTCTTAGAACACCAATTATAGTATTCGGTCCGATAATACTCTTAGGGTACTTCCAGATAAGTATCCCTGACTTAGTCTTGGGCCCTAGCTTCAAGCTATCTGCTTAGAATACAATTTAGGATTATCCGGTGGGAGTAATACTTAACACCGAGCGGACTAGGGTTTTAGCGCACCCAGATCCCCAGAACTATGTTGCCACCGTAGGTTATTGGCCCATCGGGCCCTAGATTTGTGATCACCCAGTTCATTCCTTTATACCCTGGAAAGGTATTTTGGGTCCAATTGATGGGGCGTATACATCAAACTCCACGTCTAGCTGACATGGTTATATGTCAGTAATAGACTCTCCCACTAGTCAATACAATCTCAGTTCAGTTTAGTTCAGTTTAGCTTTGTTCAGTATCTCGGATCCAGTACATGTCTATGACCATCAACCGGGGTTATTTTTTGACCATATCAGTTATATTTTAGTTGTATCAATTTTTAGTATTTCAGTTGGTCATTTCATGTTATTTCAGTTCAGTTACTTATTCTTTCATGCTTATTATATCTCACTTACTCAGTACAATCAAAGTACTGATGCATACCTTCCATGTTGTATTGTATCATGATACAAGCACAGGTTCTCAGTCCTAGCATCATTAGTAGTTCCCTCAGATGATATCAGCAACAACATTTGGTGGGTCCTCATCTTTCGAGGATGATATCTACTTTTAATTAGTTCTTTATAGTCAGATTTTCTTAGAGTTAGCTGGGGGCTTGTCCCAGCAACTCTTCATCTAGTAGTTGGCTTTCAGACATAGACATAGATATTCAGTAATTTTTTTAGATGTATTGACTCTTGTCAAATCAGTTTTTCTTAAATGGTTTATTTATTTAAAGCTTCTGCTTGTGTAATGATAGACCATGGGTTGGCTTAGGGTCAGTTGTGGCACCAGTACCATATCTCATCCAAGGTAAAGACTCGAGTCGTGACAAGTTAGGATTTTAAAAACCTATTCTCTAAAAAAAGGTCTTAATAAAAAGGCCCAAAAACAGGATATAGACTTTTGAGAACAAAAAGAGGAGCTATGCAGTAAAGATTCATCCTCTATGGCTAGGATTTTTTCGCAAGAACTCAGGAATCGATGCAGGCATGCAATCGGGAATGTCTTAACGATATCTTGGACTATGGTTTACTCATTTTTGTGTTAGACTTTGATTATCTATACATATACATGCATATAGTTGATGTGATTTTGATGGGTAGGGTCGAAACATAGATAAATTGTTAGTGAATATTAATACCGATAAGATTCTAAGGATGAAGGATTAGAAAAAGGAGTGGTGATATTCCCTAATGTGAAAACTGATAAGTTATGGTTGCAAGAAAATATAGTCAATGCATGGGGGTAAATATGAGGGTGAATTGATTGTAGGTAGAATGATCTTTGGGTGTTGTAGTTGAATATATTCATATGTGTATAGAGTTATATAGTCATTCTTCCTAAATTGTAATCTTGAATGGATAGTTATATAAATCATGGTTATAGGATGCAGTAACTGAATATTTAAGGATGTGCTATGATTATTATCAGACATGGTGTAAAACTCGTGAATTAGAAGAGTTAGATTTTACCTAATAACCTGCATGCTCTATGAGTGATAACGTAACTTTTGGGTCTGTGGATATTATTTGTGATGAGGATTGCACTGTTAACAATTAATTGTTGAATAAACTTGTTGTGGTGTTGCCCCAAGGTGGCGAATGATATAGTGCTAGTATGAAATTACAAAGAACGATCTATGAGGAAACTGGAGGAAGAGCTGGTCGAAGTACTGCCAAACAGTACTGCTGCAGCGAGGATGGAACTGCTACAACGAGACTGTTGTGGAGGCAGTAATGCCACTGCAGTGGAAGCCAATCTAGCAAGCGGACCAGGTTGCATTTCCTTGTGATGTGATGGATATAATTGGTATTATGAATGTTTGGGTATGAAATTGGGTCCGAACTATGCATTTGTTTATAATCATTGAATATATATATATATATATATATATATATATATATAACTATTATCGTATGTGATTTATTGTTTGTTGTACTATGATATGTGTCCTAAGATTGAGGGGAAAGTAGGCATTGATCGAATGTGTGAATGGGTATTATATGATATAAAAAGGTAAATCATTGATGTGATGGTGAATGTGAGTCTTAAGGCCGAAGGGAGAGAACTTGGATGAGCAGATTAGTTCGATCAGACTCTGAATGAGGGTTGGAGACATGAGTGGCTCGTGCTTGAGGTGAGCCTTCGGTCGAGCAGTATGAGGGAGTACACAAACAGGTATGGCTAAAAGACCATGCGGCTGGGTGTACGAATATAAGTACACAGACAGGTATGATGAAGGTTTTATACGGCTGGGTGTACAGTACATTAATTTCTAGAGTCCCCTGAAGGTCATGACTTGAAGGGCAAGCATAAGACCCTCTGGCGTGTGTGTACAGAAATTGTGACAGAGGCATGTGCCCGGCATATCACCGATGGTATAATTGTGCGGGCATGATTTGTTATACATACAACAGCATTGACAGAAAGGTACCAGTATACAAGTGTGATACAAGATATATCAACATGAATCGGGTTTGAGGTGAGAAACATGATTGGAATACAATATATGATGATACGGTTCAAGTATGATACTATATGGCATATTCGTGGTATGGAGACAGTTATGTGCATGTACTTTGATTTTGGGGAATTAACTCACTCGATATCTTTTGATAACTCCTTGTGTGTGCTTAGACTATTTAATTCTTATTTGCAAATGAATTCTTGATCAAAGTGGTCCTTGGTGAGTCATAGAAGGTAATATAACGTATTTCACAAAAGGGTAGTGAGTTACCGGGAGACAGCGGGTAGACTTTATTATCTAATGTACTAAAAATTGAGGAGGGTCAGGAAAATCCAGTAAGTAATGACATAGGTCAGTAAGTGATAGGAACGAACTTGGTCACTGATTAGAAAATGCTAAAAGAGGTAGTCGTGCTACAATGTGATAGGGCGGAATAAAATAAAACTGGATCAGGGGAAAAATCGGTTACTGACTGGTTGGGATACTGCTGCAGCGGGTACATCACCACAGCCGCAGGATTGCTGCAGCGGCTAAGCCTTTACTGCAGCAGAAATAAAGAGGCAGATTGATTTCCAGGACCTGAGTCTACATCCTGAACACGACATGGTACTTGGGGTCACTTGCTAACCCATGGCTTAACATCACACTAGTATACTGAATTAAATAGAAGCACAAGTTGAGAAAAATATAACTAAATAACTTTCTCAAAAATAAGAAATATCTGATAAGGTACTAAAATTTATGCAACAACTGCAAAACATACTGAAACAATACTTTTTCTGAAAGGCATCTATGTACCTAACGAGTTGCTTGGACAAGCCCCCAGCTAACTCTAAGTTCTAACTCAAAACAAAATGGAACTAAAAAGATAATCTCATCCTTGAAAGATGAGGACTCGCCAATCATACTTTTACTGCTGCTACCTTTTGAGGATCTACCTAAATACCTTCACCTGAGACCACATGACCGAGGAAAGCCACTGACTTCAACCAGAATTCACACTTATTAAATTTAGCAAACAACTGACGGTCTCTGAGAGTCTGCAACACTATCCTCAGGTGGTTGGCATGATCCTCCTTATCCCTGGAGTATACCAAGATGTCATCTATGAATATAATGACAAATGCGTCCAGGTACGACTTAATTACCCTGTTCATCAGATCCATAAATATTGTAGAAGCATTGGTTAGTCCAAAAAACATAACCACTTATTCATAGTGACCATACTGAGTTCTGAAGGTTATTTTGGAATGTCACGTTCTTTGACCCTGAATTGGTGGGTATCCTGATATAAGGTCTATCTTGGAGAAAAAATTAGCTCCCTAATGCTGATCGAATAAGTCGTCAATCCTGGGTAGAGGATACCTGTTTTTAACTGTAACTTTGTTCAGTTGATAATAGTCGATGCACATTCTGAGTGTACCATCTTTATTTTGCACGAACAATATAGGAGCACCCCATGGAGAGATGCTAGCATCTGATGAAACCCTTATCTAGGTCTTTCAAATGTTCCTTCAACTCCTTAAGCTTAGATGGAGCCATTCTGTAAGGAGGAATAGAGATTGTATGGGTGCTTGGAAGAAGGTCTATGTTGAAGTCTATCTCCCGCTCGGGAGGGACTCCGGGAAGATCTTCAGGAAAGACATTAGGAAATTCGCTAACAACTGGAACTGACTAAATAGTCGGGGTCTTGGAGCTAGAATCGCTGACCATAACCAATAGATGCAACCCTTTGATATAATTTTCCTAGCCTGAATGTAGGAAATAAACTGACCCTTAGGCGTTGAAACACTACCCTTCCATTCTAAGACTAGTTCGTTAGGAAACTAAAACCTAATGACTCTAGTTGTTATACCCCGGAAGCCCTAAGATCAGACCCAGGAGTTTAAATGGAGAAAATAGAATTTTCTGCACCAGGTCACAGAACGATTCATCTTGTGACCCATCAGGCTGACGACGAGTCGTTAAGTGACTCGTGGTGAGGAGCTTTGACTTGTTTGGAAATGTTCAAGTTGGGGTGACCACAGGTGTGACCATGAGTCATGATCAGCCCCACGAGCCCTTAGGTTACTTGTGGTTAAGGGATGTTGAAAGGTGAAGGAAGAGCCGACAGTTTACCCCACCACTGGACACCATGAGTCGTGGTCAATGCCACAATTCGTTAGGTGAGTCGTGGTCAGCAGTTGGTTAAGGACTTAATGTTTTGGGCAGTGGAGGTAACGAGAGGTGACCATGACTCGTGGTCACTAGTGACGAATCGTTAGGTCCCTCGTGGGGACCCTTTGAGGAAAATTAGCAGTGCACTTGACAATAGGAGACCAAGAGTCGTGGTCGGAGGTGATGATTCATCCAGTCCCTCGTTGGGACTGGCAGTTTGTTTTTCTCTGCGGATTTAGTAAGGGCTTATCCATAATTCCTATGATCCTAAGGCCTAAGTTATGCCATTTTAAGCTATGAATAGTGAGTTTTAAGAGGGGTAAGTTCATTCTAAGCTATTCCTATTAATGCATGCAAGTGTAGAAGTCTAGAGATCAAGCTCAATTCCTTCCAAGTTCTTCTAAATTCTTCCTTGGGCAATCAGAGAAGTAGTAGAATCAGATTCTCTCAGGTATGTAGGGTTATGAATGGGTGAATTTGTTCACACCCATGCCCAGTCCCTCTCTCATTCATGAAAATCTATATGTTGAACCTATGGGGTTTTAACCTAATGCATGAATTTCCTAAGCTTCTACCATGGGTATGATCTAAGTATGTTCCTATTATTGAATTATGATTCATGGGAAAGTATTACAATATTTTGAATTATAAATCATGTGTTCAAGTTTTATAGTTATGATTCCTATCCATGAGAAGTTCATGAAAGTTGAGATCTATGATGAATGTTTAAGTATGATGAGATATTTATGATGAAAAGCATGTTTTTCAAGTTACCCATGTCTATGATCATGTTTTCAAGTGAATCAAGTATTTTCAAGCATGTTTAAGTATTGGGAAAGCCCATATATTCAAGTATGATTTATTATATCATGTCAATTAGCTTACCATATGGTTTTAGAGTCAAGACTCCCAATTATGTTCAGCTTGTGGTATGGCTTGAGCCAAGGCTCCTCATGTATGATTTCAGATTTTATATGTACATGATTATTCATCTTCTTCACTAGATGATGGTCAGCTTCATTGGAAAACAATGGAGAGAATATGCATATTTTTGGGAGTAGTGTCTAGCACCAAGTAGGCAGCATCAGTCAACCCTATGCCTCAGAACTACGAGCCAACGTAGGTATGATTAGATTATTTGTGACCTCGTTTGGAGCTTTCCCCTGTCCCAAAGGGCCTTCAGCTTGATATTGATATCATGGTAGCGTCCTTATCCCTGACAAGGCTTTGGACAGCTCTGCCCACTTGAGTGTGATAGTTGGGACCATGTAAGCACTATTGTGGTAATGTCGGTTATATGATGAGTATCCCATTATTCCTCATGATTTCAGCTTAGCATGTTTATTATTCATGATATATATATATATATATATATATATATATATATGTTCTAAGCAGGTTTGACCCAATTTTCAGTTTTACTTATGATTTTCATATTTCAGCTTTGGGTCATTCGATTCAGTTATGATGTTCAGTTATGTTCGGTTCATGATTTCAGAAAATAGCATGCACGCCCTACTCTCAGATTCTTATCTTGATTATGTTTTATATCATGAATGTTTTAATGATTTTACTTACTGAAGCGGTTTTACTTACCTTGCATACTTGGTACATTCCACATACTGACCGCATACTCTATGTTGTATCATTTCATGATACAGGATCAGATCTTCAGACTCAGCCCCATCACTAGCTAGTTTGGAGTCAGCATCCATCTTCTATTGGTGAGTCCTCATCAGTCGAGGGCCCCTTGATGTTCCATTATGTTTACATTTTTTCAGTTTCGGACTTAGAGAGTTAGTTGGGGTCTTGTCCCATTAACTCATCAGACGTAGAGGCTTTTCAGACATAGATTGTATTCAGCTTTAGACTCACGTTGTCTGTTCTTATGTCACGTTAGGTTTAGACTTTTGTTATGTTTATTATGATAAATCTTTTGTTTTATTGATTGAGTTAGATGTATGTTCATGCCATGGGTCGACTTGGAGTCTCTCAGGGCTCCTTATCCCGTGTCTCGATCCAGGCTCATGTTCAGGTCGTGACAAACTTAGTATCAGAGTATTAGGTTTTGAGTGTCCTAGGGTGTCTAAAAGTTGCTTTAAGTAGAGTCTTTTTCATGGATGTGAAGCGCGCCACACTTATGAAAAAGAGGCTACGAGACTTTTAGGAAATGCTCCCTTCTTTCATGATCTATGTTGTGCGGTGAAATGTCTCTCTATCCCTCTAACTCATGCTATTCACGATTGCAGAATCATGGCTCCCTACAGAGTTAATCGTGAAGAAATGAAAATGCAAATAGCCATGATGATGGCAATGGAGACGGGCACCAACAGGACCCACCAGTCCATGAGCACTATGCACCGAAGCCGGTTGCCCATGCTGAATTCAGGGCAACCATTCAGATGCTAGGACAGACCTTGACCACCCAGGTCAATTAGCAGGTGGTAGCACATGTCCCTCAAAATGGAAATGCGGCGGTGGCAAGAGTCAGAGATTTTCTAAGGATGAACCTCCTAGAGTTTCTTGGGTCAAAGGTGGACGAGGATCCACATGAGTTTATCGACGAGATTGTAAAGATCACCTAGGTCGTGAAGGTGAAAGAGAAGTGCATTGACTTAACCTCTTATCAGCTGAAAGGGGTTGCACATATCTGGTGCAAGCAGTGAAAGGATAGTAGGGCAGTTGGAGCAGGCCCTATTAGTTGGGACAAGTATCACGTCACCTTTCTAGATCGGTTCTTCCCTCATGAGATGAGGGAGCTGAAAGCGGCCGAGTTTGTGAATCTAAAACAAGGGAAGATGAAAGTGCAAGAATATGCCCTAGAATTCACTCCTCTATCCAAGTACGCCCCAGAGTTAGTGGTTGACCAAAGGGCTTGAGTGAGAAGCTTTGTTCATGGAGTGGCGGACTACCTGGACAAGGATTGTAGGACTTCCATGCTTCATCAGGATATGGATTTTCCTTGGATAGTTTTGTATGCCCAGAAGATAGAGCCGGCACATCTGAGGGAGAGAAAGGCCAAGAGGGCCAGGATAGATAGCTATAGGTTCTCTCAGCCAAGACTAGGTGGTGGGCACCGACAATAGTTTCACTAGAGATCTTCAGCCCAACATCTTCAGCTATGAGTGTTCCATCTAGACCTAGTCACAACCAGAGGGGACGAGTATCAGGCTCTAGGTGTCAGAGCAGCTGGCCAATAGATTACAGTATTCTAGTTTGCGAGTGGTGTGGCCGGAGACATACAAGTTAGTGTTTGGCGAGTGCAGATGCTTGCTTCGGGTGTGAAAAGCCCGGACACATGCTTAGAGATTGCCTAGCATCTAGATAGGTCCATGATAGTGTTACACCCCGTATGTTTCTAATGAGTAGTTGGTCTATCCATATGTTGGTTAAGAGTTTTAGAGTGAAACACATACGAGAAAGGGCCTGGGGAAAGGTTGAACGAGCGTTGAATCGAGATCGCGCGGGAGAAGGCCGGAGCAAGCCGCAACAGGAGCGGCGTGTCACGGACCCCCTACCTCCACATTGGGCTTCGCGGCACGCCCGTAAACTAGCGTGATAGGGTCCGTGCCACGGACCCTTGTCCACTACCTCAAGTATATATAAGCTCCTCCCTTTGATTTTATGTTATTTTCCAATATACATATGACCAGAGAGGAAAAACTTGAGGAAAACAAATAAATTCCCTCCAATTATACTGTGAAATGCTGCCCAAATTCAAATTAACTTCGGGTATTGAAGTTTAAGGCTACAGGGAGCATTACTATGGAGTTAGTTTCACGAAATTTGCCCGGCAAATCGTAGCCCCGCCGAGCCAAAGTTGTTAGAATTATGTCAAACTAATTTCTATACTATTACAGGCTTCAAGTAAGTATTTCTCCCATCTGGGCTTTTGAGAAATTACGTGTTTTCGATCGAGTTTCGTCGAGTTGAGATATAGTTAATATTTAGATATAAAGTTATCATTTTTGCCGAATTTAGTACTGAAACTAGTTTCATTCTCCCAGTAGAACAATTTCAAGTGAGAAGAGATGTTGAAAATAATTTGATACTCGCCAGTTAAGAAGAAATCACCAATCCAGGTATGTTAAGGTGTATTCCTTCAACAAGTTAGTTTCTTCAGTATTATCCCAGTAAGAGAACCAGAAACATATGAATTGTGACTAGCTGTTGTTATTAGTTGAGACCAGCATTTCATGTTTAGTTTGGGATTGACTATGCCCTGTATAGCCTTCCATAACCAACCCCAAGATTACTAGCTGTGTCGACACCCGCGAGGGGCTAGATGTGATCTTGGGCATAATTACATGCCAAAGTGATACTTTATAACTTAGTTTTGTCTTGTTTATGTATTTAATTATGTACATTTTCATGCCTTTTTATATAAATGAGAAGAAATATTAACCAATATGATTATTCTTTGTTTTTGAAGGAAATAATGCTTTGGAGGACCCAATCTATTATTTGGGGAAGTGGAGGAATGATATCGGGAGCGAAACACCAAAGTTGGAATAAATTGGGCGATTTCCAGAGAGCTTCCGCGATACCTCCATGTCACGAAGGCAGTGCTCTGTGATACACACCGTGTCACGGAGGCAGTGCTCCGCAATACACACCGTGTGACGGAGGCAACGCTCCGCGATACACTCCGTGTCACGAAGGCAGTGCTCTGCGATACGCTCCGTGACACGTTGCTTGTTATTCTGGAAAAAATTCCCTCTAGTATAAATAGCACACTTAGGTTTTATTTTAAACATTCTAACTTGTTTGAGCAAGAACGTAGGTTACAGGCAGTTGAGGGGACGAAAATTCTAGGGTTCTTCTCTATCTCTTTCTCTCTTATCTCAATTGTTTGTATGAATTACACTTATCTGATGATGTTTAATCCACAAATGAGTGGCTAAATTCACTTCTTGCTGAGGTTAAGAACAATTGTAGTGGAAGGAAATTGTTAATCATTTCAGTTTTCATCTTTTCTTCAATGGTTGTTCTTTCAATTCTTATTCTTACTGCATTAATGTTTGGCCAATGTTACTGTATATCTAAAAAATCCAATTTTGATTTTGAAAAGGAAAGAAATTGGAAAGATGTGAATTGGTAGGATATGATTTCTTCTTAGTTTGGAAAATTGAGAATTGATTTACATTCATAATAGAAATATATCTGAAAGTCTTATTATTCAATTAAGGAATCGGGAATGTATGGCTAGAACATGAAATTCTTTTATCACAGAAATATAGATTAAGACTCATGATTCTTAAGTTGGATAGGATTCGAAAGTTCCAATCCATAGGCAATAATTCTTGACTAGCAACTGAAGGAAAGATTAACTGAATTGTATTGATAAATTAATTCCCTGCATGTATAATTCTTGACTAGCAACCGAAGGAAAGATTAACTGAATTGTATTGATAAATTAATTCCCTGCATGTTCGATTTAACCTTAGCTTGCTCATTATTATTGTTCAGACTCACTTTATAATTTTGCCTTAGATTCTTATAAATTAGTAACTCAAATTCTCAAAATATTAGTTGTTTGGTTGTCTGCATTCTTAAAGATATAGTTCATTAACACTTAAGTTAAATTATTACCGTAGCTTAGTCCCTGTGGGATCGATACTTGGCTTTACTTAAGCCACTTTACTAGTTGTTCGACCACGTGCACTTGCGTGTAGTTACAGAAGCCGAACAAGAAGACATCGCTCTGAGGAACGGTATGCCATCTGTGAGGGATGAAGATGAGGTTTGAGGTCCTCATATAGTCCATTCTATGGCTGGACTACTTTTATGCCGTATCAGCATGCCCCGTCGAGTTTGGTACCCAGGGTACAGACAGTAGGAGTCCACCGGAATGAGACACAACTATAGTTAAGGGGCCGAGCAGGCTCAGTTGAAGACCCATGGGACGGGTAGGATGGCTATAGTTATTAGATGACGCAGTATGACCTTATTAGGGGTATACAGATTGAAGTGTACCCATCAGGGCTTATGGGGACCCCGAGTGGATTATTCTGTGCTGGTTGTACCTTTCGGCTTATGGGGTCCAAGTAAGGTTCTTGGTTGCTTTAGTTATTGATAAATTAGATGATAGAAAGTCCAACTATTCAGGTATGATCTCTATCCCTCCATTTCAGTTATTCTCAGTTTCATTTCTCTATTTCAGTTATTTACAGTTATTACCTTACATATTCGGTACATATTGTACTGACTCCCTTCTTGAGGCGCTGCATTCCTTGTCTGTAGGTACGGATAGACGAGGAGCAGGTCCCTCTTAGTTTCCAGCTAGGATTTGCTAGCACAATCAGCTCCTTTTCTTTGGAGCTTGTAAATAGAAGGTTTACTCCTTTTGACTGTACAGTTTATGGGTAGGTTTGGGCCCTTTCCCAACCATCATATTGCTCCTAGAGGCTTGCAGATTGTTTCTCTTTTCCTGTGGTTAGCTGTTGGTTGCCGTGTGGGTCCCATATGTGTTTTAGTTTACGTGTTGGCCGTGTGGGGTCTTGTTTAGCTGTCAGTTAGTGGCCTTGTCGGCCATAGCTTAGTTAGCACCAGATTTACTTTTCAGTCATAACTAGACACCATGGTGGTCTTGTCGATCGACATAGGATTCCCTATTATTATCTATTTTTGGTTAGTTGGTTCTTTTTACAGGTGGAAATAAGGCCTTGTCGGCCGGAGGCTGTGTTTACAGCCGAGATATAGCCCGTTGTTTTCTTTATTTAAGAATTAGTATTAGCCCTGCACCAGAAATGCTTAGACTCAGCCAGCTCAGTCAGTTTCTAGTAGGGCACCAGGTGTCAGTCATGCCTCCCAAGGTGGGGCGTGAAAAACTTGGTATCAGAGCAGGTCATATCCCAGGGAGTCTGCAAGCCATGCTAAGTAGAGTCTTGTCTATAGATGTGTTGTGCACCACATACTATAGGCAGGACGCTGCGAGGCATGTTAGGATGGTTACTCTTGTTTCTCTTCCTGTCATGCTATAGAGTTATGATGTATAGAGATTAGTCCCTAAGCTTATTATAATCTACTTTTCTACAGAGAAATGTTGGATGCACGATGGACCGCAACTAGCAGGGAGTTAGATACCGCAACAGGGGAATGCACTAGCAGGGTGCCTCAGTCAGAGTCAGCCCGATCTGAGGGCGATAGAGGGACTTTATCTCGGTTTCCCCGGTCTCCTCCGCCACGCCAGGAGCCATCCAGAGCGGCGGATGTGTCGGCGCCGCCTCCAGCAATTTCTATTCCGATGCCCTCGCATCAGAAGGCTAGGAGTGCTATTTTCATGAGAGCTCAGATGATGGTTGTGTAGCAACAGCCAGTGGCGCCCATGGTTGCTGAGTCTTCGGCAGGACCGGGTAGTTCGAGTGTCCGAGAGTTCCTTGCTCTGAGTCCCACGCATTTCACAGGGACGGATCGAGATGAGGACCCTCAGGACTTCCTGGACCAGTTGCAGCGGATCTTTAGGGTAATGCATGCCACGTCGGCAGAGTCGGTTGGTTTTCCGTATTCTGGCTACGGAACATAGCAATATTATGGTACGAGAGCTGGGAGAGGTCCCGAGGTAGAGATGTTCCCCCTCCGACTTGGTCCAGATTTTCGGAGGCCTTCCTGGATCATTATCTGCTACGGGAAATTCGACAGTCCTAGGTTGATCAATTCTTGCAGTTGGAGCAGGGTTCGATGAGTGTCCGGGAGTACGCTATGAGATTCGACTCCTTGGCCTGATATGCACCAGCTTTCGTTGGCACTATTCCATCTAGGGTGCATCGATTCATTATGGCGCTGCTTCTAGAGTATGTAGAGGCTTGTGTTACGACTACTGTACGAGAGGACATGGATATCACCCATATATAGGCGTTTGCTCAGAATATATAAGGGATCAGGAAATGAAAACGAAGGATAGAAAGAGGAAGCCAGGACCAGCATCACAGGGCTTGACCTAGTAATACTCAGGCAGAGTCGCAGGGCGGACCCAAGCCACGGCTGTCAGACAGACCCCCCAGACCCCCACTTTCATAGCAGCAGCATGGTGGCATATCTAGCCGTCGGGGGAAGTCGGGACTCGGTGAGAGTTCATGACCATCAGGTCCACAACAGCAGAGAGGTTCAGGGAAGAGTAGACTCACTGTGCCACCTTGCCCTATTTGCAGTCTCTGTCATCTTGGAGCCTGTAGGTATGGTTCTACGGTGTGCTATGCTTGTGGACAAGAGGGTCATATGATGAGAGACTTTCCATTCAGGGGTCAGAGTGGCCAGGACCGATAGGATAGATCTTCAACAGGGTCATGTGCCCCGACATCTCCAGTAGGGTGTAGACCCTCAGGTTCAGCCGATAGAGGCCGAGGCAGACCAGGGGTATCCAGCTCAGGCACCAGTCCAGATCGCACTTATGCTTTACCGGGATGACACTCAGAGTCGTCACCTGATGTTGTGATAGGTATGCTAGACATTTGCTCTCATTCTATTTATGTTTTGATATATCTAGGTTCCACTTTATCCTATGTCACACCACTAGTGGCCTGGAAGTTTGGTATCACGCCGGAATTGCTTCGGTGACCTTTTTCGCTGTCCACACCTGTTGGTGATTCCATCATAGCTAAAAGAGTCTACAGGGGGTACACAGTAGAGGTCGTTGGTCGCTAGACTTTAGCAGATTTGGTAGAATTAGAGATGATCGACTTTGATGTAGTTATGGGTATGGGTTGGCTAGCACCATGTTATGCCAATGTAGAATGTTGGACCAAGACTGTTCGATTCCACTTTCTAGGGGAGGTAGTACGGGAGTGGAAAGGTAGTGCAGCCACGCCAAAGGGTAGGTTTATTTCCTATCTTCGGGCGATAAAGTTGATAGCGAAGGGATGTATTTACCATATTGTCAGAGTTCAGGATGTTCGACTAGAATCCCAACTCTTCAAGCCGTTCTAGTAATTAATGAATTTCCAAATGTATTCCCAGATGAACTTCTTGGTATTCCCCCAAAACGAGAGATCGATTTTGCAATTGACTTATTACCAGGTACTCAGCCTATATCGGTTCCTCCGTACCGAATGACTCCTTCTAAGCTTAGAGAATTGAAAGAACAGTTGAAAGATCTATTAGATAAGGGCTTCATCAGGCCGAGTACTTCACCGTGGGAGCACCAGTTTTTGTGAGGAAGAAGGATGGCTCCCTCCGTATGTGTATTGACTATCGGCAGCTGAATAAAGTCACTATCAAGAATAAGTACCCGCTTCCCAAAATAGATGACTTGTTTGACCAGTTACAGGGGGAAAAGTGCTTCTCAAAAATTGACCTAAGATCTGGGTATCATCAGGTTCGATTTCGGGAGAGAGATATTCCAAAAACCGCTTTCAGGACCAGGTATGGCCACTTTGAGTTCCTAGTTATGTCCTTTGAGTTGACGAATGCTCCAGCAGTGTTTATGGACTTGATGAACAGCATCTTCAGGCCGTACCTAGACCTGTTTGTAATAGTATTTATTAATGATATTTTGGTATATTCACGCTCAGAAGCAGAACATCGGGATCATTTACTAATAGTGCTCCAGATTCTCAGAAATCGTTAGCTATATGCAAAATTTTCTAAATGTGAGTTTTGGCTGAATTCAATAGCCTTTCTGGGACACGTTGTGTCAGAAGCTGGTATCCATGTGGACTCGCAAAAGATCAAGGTTGTAAATACATGGCCTAGACCGACAACTTCGACTAAGGTACATAGTTTTCTAGGGTTAGCCGGATATTACAGAAGATTTGTAGAGGGGTTTTCCACTTTATCAGCACATTTGACTAAGTTAACTCAAAAAGCAGTCAAATTTCACTGCACTGAAGCATGTGAACAGAGTTTTCAGGAGTTGAAAAACAGGTTGACATCAAGACCAGTATTAGCTTTGCCAGACGGGTCAGAGGGTTATGCAGTGTATTGTGATGCTTCGAGTGTTGGGTTAGGATGTGTTCTGATGTAGCATTGTAAGGTAATTGATTACGCTTCAAGGTAGTTGAGGAAGAATGAAGAGAATTACCCTACCCACGATCTAGAATTGGCAGCAGTAATTCACGCCTTGAAAATATGGGGCACTAGCTATATGGTGTCCACATAGATGTTTTCACTGATCATAAGAGTCTCCAGTACATTTTCACACAGAAAGAGTTGAATTTGCTGCAACGCCGCTGGTTAGAATTATTGAAAGACTATGATGTGAACATTTTATATCATCCAAGGAAAACCAATGTTGTAGCAGATGGGTATTGAAGTTTAAGGCTGCAGGGAGCATTACTACGGAGTTAGTTTCACGAAATTTGCCCGTCAAATCGTAGCCCTGCTGAGCTAAAGTTGTTAGAATTACGTCAAACCAATTTCTATATGATTCATGCTTTAAGTAAGTATTTCTCCCTTCTGGCTTTCGAGAAATTACGTGTTTTCAACAAAGTTTCGTCGAGTTGAGATATAGTTAATATTTATATATAAAGTTATCATTTTTGCTGAATTTAGTACTGAAACTAGTTTCATTCTCCTAGTAGAAATATTCCAATTGAGAAGAGCTATTGAATATAATTTGATACTCGCCAGTTAAGAAGAAATCACCAATCCAGGTATGTTAAGGCATATTCCTTTGGCAAGTTAGTTTCTTCAGTATTGTAGCTTAGTTTAAATCCCAGTAAGAGAACCAGAAACATATGAATTGTGACTACCTGTTGTTATTAGCTAAGACTAGAATTTCATGTTTAGTTTGGGATTGACTATGCCCTGTATAGCCTTCCATAACAAACCACAGGGTTACTAGCTGTGTCGACACTCGCGAGAGGCTAGATAACGTCACTTCGAGGAGCGGTATGCCATCTGTGAGGGATGAAGATAAGGTCCGAGGTCCTCATATAGTCTATTCCATGGCTGGACTACTTTTATACCGTATCGGCATGCCCCGTCGAGTTCGGTACCTGGGGTACAGACAGTAGGAGTTCGCCGGACTCAGACACAACAATAGTTTAGGGCCGAGCGGGCTCAATTGTAGAACCAGGGGATGGGTAGGATGGCTATAGTTATTAGATGATGCAATATGACCTTATTAGGGGTATATAGATTGAAGTGTACCCACCGGGGCTTATGGGGACCCCGAGTGGGTTATTCTATACTGGTTGTACCTTCCGGCTTATGGTGGCCAGGTAAGGTTCTTGGTTGCTTTAGTTATTGATAAATTAGATGATAGAAAGTCCAACTATTCCGGTATGATCTCTATCCCTCCATTTCAATTATTCTCAGTTTTATTTCTCTATTTTAGTTATTTACAGTTATTACCTGACATGTTCGGTACATATTGTACTGACGCCCTTCTTGAGGCTCTGCATTACTTCCCTGCAGGTACAGATAGATGAGGAGTAGGTCCCTCTTAGCTTCCAGCCAGGATTGCTAGCACAGTCGGCTCCTTTCCTCTGGAGCTTGTAGATAGAAGGTTTACTCCTTTTGATTGTACAGTTTATGGGTAGGTCGGGGCGCTGTCCCAATCATCATATTACTCCTAGAGGCTTGCAGATTGTTTCTCTTTCCCTGTGGTAAGCTGTTGGTGGCCATGTGGGTCCCATATGTGTTTTAGTTTACATGTCAGCCGTGTGGGGCCTTGTTTAGTTGTCAATTAGCGGCCTTGTCGGCATAGATTAGTTAGCACTAGATTTACTTTTCAGTCATAACTAGACACCATGGTGGTCTTGTCTGTCTGCATAGGATTCCCTATTATAATTTGTTTCTGGTTAGCTGTTTTCTTTTACAGGTGGCTATAAGGCTTTGTCAGCCGGAGGCTGTGTTTACAATCGAGATATAGCCCGTTGTTTTCTTGATTTAATAATTAGTATTAGCCCTACAACAGAAGTGCTTATACTTAGCCAGCTCAGTCAGTTTCCAGTAGGGCACCAGGTGCCAGTCATGCCTCCCAAGGTAGGGCGTGAGATAGGGGTCGAGGCCTAGCTCCCAGTTTAGCAGCTCAACCAGCACGCCCATCTCAGCAGGGCATATCTACTAGTCTGGGTGGCGGACCGCGCCAGAACAGATTCTATGCCTTAGCATCCTTCCAAGAGCAGGAGGTCTCCCCGGATGTAGTCACTGGTATGTTTCGAGTTTTCCACCTTGATGTATATGCTTTGTTAGATCTAGAGGCTACCTTGTCTATTGTGATGCCCTATGTTGCTATTATGTCAAAGTCAGTCCCAAAATCCTATCAGAACCCTTCTCAGTCTCTACTCTAGTTGGTGATTCAGTTATAGCTAGACGGGTATATAGAGATTGCCTTGTCACAATTCTTCAGAAAATCACCTCAACAGATCTAGTAGAGTTAGCCATGACCGATTTTGATGTTATCCTCGACATGGACTGGTTATTTGCATGTTATGCCTTAGTTAATTGTAGAACCCAGGCAGTAGAGTTCAGATTTCCGGGTGAGCCAGTCTTAGAGTGGAAGGGTAGTTCAGTGTGCCTCTAGGTCATTTCATTTCCTACCTCAAGGCAAGAAAGATGATCTCTAAGGGTTCCATGTACAATCTAGTTAGGGTTAAGGATGCTATGTCCGAGACCCCGACTATCCATTCAGTCCCAGTAGTATGTGAGTATCTCAAAGTCTTCCCAGATGATCTACCAGGAATCCCTCCCGAGAGGGAGATTGATTTTGGTATTGAACTTCTTCTCTATATGCAGCCTATATCTATTCCTCCTTATCAAATGTCCCCAGTCGAGTTAAAGGAGTTGAAGGAGTAGTTGAAGGACCTTTTAGACAAAGGGTTCATTAGACCAAGCAAATCCCCATGGGGTGCACCACTTCTATTTGTCCACAAGAAAGATGGTTCTCTTTGTATGTGTATTAATTATCGACAACTGAACAAGTTCACCATTAGGAATAGGTATCTTCTCCCAGAATTGATGATTTGTTTGACCAGCTTCAGGGTGCCAAGTGCTTTTCGAAGATAGACCACAAATCCGGATACCATCAGCTTAGGGTTCGGGAGAGTGATATCTTGAAGACAGCTTTCAGGGCGTGGTATGGTCATTACGAGTTTGTAGTTATGTCTTTTGGACTAATGAATGCTCCTGCAGCTTTTATGGATTTGATGAACAGGGTGTTCAAGCCATATTTGGATATGTTCGTGATCGTGTTTATTGATAATATCCTGATATACTCTCGGAGTGAGGAGGAGCATGCCATTCATTTGAGGGTGGTGCTACAAACTCTCAAGGATCACCAACTATATGCCAAATTCAGCAAGTGCGTATTTTGGTTGAACTCAGTAGCATTTTTGGGCCATGTATGATGAGATATTTATGATGAAAAGAATGTTTTTCAAGTTACCCCTGTCTATAATCATGTTTTCAAGTGAATCAAGTATTTTCAAGCATGTTTAAGTATTGGGAAAGCTCATATGTTCAAGTATGATTTATGATTTCATGTCAATTAGCTTACCACATAGTTTTGGAGTCAACACTCCTAATTATGTTCAGCTTGTGGTATTATTTGAGCCAAGACTCCTCATGTATGATTTCAAATTTTATATGTACATGATTATTCAGATTCTTCACTAGACGATGGTCAGTTTGGTGAAAAATGATGGAGAGCATGCATGTTTTTGGGAGTTGTGTCTAGCACCGAGTAGGCTAAGGGTTAGTCAACCCTATGCCTCAGAACAATGAGCTAACATAGGTATGATCAGATTATTTGGGACCTCCTTTGGAGCTTTCCCCTGCCACAATGGGCCTTTAGCTTGATATCAATATCATGGTAGTGTCCTTAGCCCTGACAAAGCTTTGGATGGCTCTGCCCACTTGAGTGTGATAGTCGGGACCACGTAAGCTCTATCGTGGTAATGTCAGTTATATGACGAGTCTCTCATTATTCTCATGATTTCAGTTATGTATGTTTATCAGTCATAATATATATATATATATATATATATATATATATATATATATATATATATATATATATGTTCTAAAGAAGGTCTGACCCAATGTTCTATTTTACTTATGATTATCAGATTTCAGTTTTGGGTCATTCAATTCAGTTATGATGTTCAGTTATGTTCAGTTCATGATTTCAGAAAATAGCATGCACGCCCTACTCTCAGATTCTTATCTTGATTATGTTTTATATCATGCATGTTTTAATTATTTTACTTACTGGAGCGGTTTTACTTACCTTGCATACTCGGTACATTCCACATACTGACCGCATACTCTATGCTGTATCATTTCATGATATAGGATCCGATCTTCAGACTCAGCCCCGTCACTAGTTAGTTTCGGAGTCAGCATCCAACTTCTATTGGTGAGTCCTCATCAGTCGAGGTCCCCTTCATTTTCCATTATGTCTACGTATTTTCAGTTTTAGACTTAGAGAGTTAGTTGGGGTCTTGTCCCATCAACTCATCAGACGTAGAGGCTTTTCAAACATAGATTATATTTAACTTCAGACTCGCGTTGTATGTTTTGATTTCACATTATGTTTAGACTTTCGCTATGTTTATTATGATAAATCTTCTGTTTTATCGATCTAGTTAGATGTATGTTCATGCCATGGGTCAACTTGGAGTCTCTCAGGGCTCCTTGTCCTGTGTCTCGATCCAGCCCATGTTCGGGTTGTGACAATAGTTCTATAGTCGATTGAGGCATAACAGGAATGTAACCAATCCATGCCAAGAATGAGGTCAAAGTCAACCATATCTAGCTCTGCTAGATCAACTAGGATAACTTAACTCAACACTAAGACTGGGCGACTTCTATATACCTGGTTGGCTCTAATTGATCACCAATCGAAATAGAAACTGAGAATGGTTTTGAGAGGACTTATGGACTAATATCAAACTGAACAACAATATATCGAGTCACGAAGGAAAGTGTGGCTCCTGGATATAATAAGACATATACATCAATGTGGAAAAGGAACAACATACCCATAACAACATCAGGTGAGTACTCCTAATCCTGACGAGAAGACAAAGCATAAAGATAATTTTGGCGCTGCCCACCACCCATACTTGAAGTAGTGCCCTGCTGAGTTGGATGACCTGCTGGGGCTGCTGAGGGAGTAAACTAGGTCTTCCCCTATCTTTTTGATGGACAATCTCTCAATCTGTGACCCAGCTGGCCACAACCAAAACAACCCTCTAGGACTGGGAGCCTGATGCTCCACCCCTTTCGGTCCTTGCGGGACACGAAAGAAGGGGCACTGGCTGATAAGGGTACTGGAGGCTTCTTCTACTGCTGCTTTTATGGTCGACTACCCCCACCCGACCTCTGCTGGCCATACTCAAACGGGCATGTTATCACCCATTTGTTCTCCCTCTCAATCTCCTTCAACTTCTCCACCTCTATCTATTATTCATGATTGATGAGGCTAAAGAGGTTGATGTACTTGATAAGGATCACAGTTCTTCATTCCTTAAGCACCAAGTCAGAAACTCTGTTAACGAACTTGAGCATGTGAGCCCTCGGCTCAACAACCATTTTCGGAGCATATCTCGATAGCCGAGTGAAGTCCAACGCATACTCCTCCATCGTCATGTTGTTCTGCCTCAAGTTCATGAATTTGGCAGCCTTAGCTTCCCTCAACTCCCCAGGAAAGTACCTGTACAGGAATGCTGTAGTGAACTCATACCATTCTACCGGGCCTGCTCTATTCAGCCTTCCCTCCTTCCACTACTTGTACCAAATCTTATTCACCCTTTTCTGCTGGTAGGCAACTAGATTGGCACTCTCTGCAGAGGTGACACCCATGATTTAAGTCATCTTTTGTACCTCATCAACAAACTCCAGTGGGTCTTCATCAACTTTAGAATCATGAAATGCCGGAGGGTTCATCCGTGTGAAATCTCGGACCATGGCCACAACTGCAGACTTATTAGTATTGATGGGCACCGGCACCACTACCTATTGATTCACCTGGTTAGTCATAGCCTAGGCCAGTATCTGGATAGCAACCCTAAACTCAGCGGGCGACACCTGATCACCTGAGGGGCTGTGGGATCTGGTGGATTTGGCCGGTTAGCATTTCTGGTCCTTCTTTCATTTCCTCATTTTGGAGGCATTATTATCCAAAAAGAGTAGAGTACGGATTAGGAGGACAATTTTGAGATTATCTCAACACACAATTAAGACATAAACAGAAGGAAAATTTCCTAATAAAGTCTTGTGGCCTCCTTGTGATAAGTGTGGCACGTTTCACACCTATGAAAAAGACTCTACTTGATGCAACTTTCAAACATCTTAGGATACTCTAAACCTAGTGCTCTGATACCAAGTTTGTCATGACCTGAGTCTACACCCTAAACGCGACACGGTACTTGGTGCCACAAGTGACCCCAAACTAACTAATGGATTAACATCACAGTGGTATACTGAATTAAATAGAAGCAAAAGCTAAGAAAAAACATAACTAAATAACTTTCTCAAAAATAAGAAATGTCTAATAAGGTACTGAAATTTATGCAACAATTGTAAGACATAATGAAATAATACTTTGTCTGAAAGCCATCTAGGAACCTGACGAGTTGCTGGGACAGGCCCCAGCTAACTCTAAAGTCTAACTGAAAAGATACTCTCGTCCTCTAAAGATGATGACTCACTAACCGTACTGCTGCTGAAGTCATCGAAAAGGAACTACTGTCGATGTTGAGACTAAGAACCTAAGCCTATTATACAATATAGCATGAAAAATATGCATCAGTACTTTAAATGTACTGAGTATGTAAGATATAAGTAAAATAGTAGAAATAGACAAGTAAATTGATAAACATTGAATATAATTACAACAATGTAACACAGCTACAAACTAAGGACCATAACTATATATTGTAATCTAAATAAGTGAGCTGAATTGAAACTGAGACTATACTGAACTGAACTGAACCGAACCAATAAGTGGGAGAGTCTATAACTAACATATAACCACGTGATCTAAATGTGGAGACTGATGTATACCCCCTATCGGTGAAAGCCCATTGTACCTTGCCGAGGTATAGTGGTTGAGCTGGGTGATCACAGTCTAAGGCTTGTTTGGGCTTATAACCTATGGTAGCAATGTAGTTCTGGGAACCTAGGTGCATTGAACCTCGGCTCGCTCGATGCTATGTCCTACTCCCACTAAAAATTTTAACTGTGACTGCTAGGCTGATAGCTCAAACCTGATGTCCTAAGACTTAAGTTAGGGATACTTATCTGGAAGTTACTTGAGAGTCTGAAGGACCTGATAACTGAAACTAAGGGTTCTAAGACTGGATAGAGCTGCTTTATCTGAAAGCGTCATAACCGTCTAAAGAAAAACCTGACAACTGGTAATTGAGACTATAGAGTTTTACTGAACTCCTCAAGAGAGTATAGTCAAACTAATCAGATGAAATTTCTGTAAGACACTGAGCATGCTAAGTACTGGCTGAGACGGAACAATTAATAAATCAACTTTTAAATCACCTAACTGCACTATCATGGTGATCAGAAGGGAACTACCAGAATCAAGCAATATTCATATCTGGACAATCATGCAAGACTCTTTCAATCACATTTACAAATTAGGGATAAAATACATACTTCATGGAAGAATATATTAACATGAAATTTTAACTAGAAATAACCTTCAAGAATCACGAGAATTATAACAAGAAGGAAATTCATGATCTAGTAATAGACAACCCTAACTTTGATCCTAAAAGGCCTAGAACTGATAAAGTTTTTATGAGGGTTTTGGGGCACAAGGGAAGGAAAATTCCCTTGTTGAAATCTCACATACGTAGAGTAGAGATTCTCTTGAAAAATCGCTTGAGAAATCTGAGGAGAAACTGAAACCCTAGTTCTTGCTCTAGGACAATTGTCTAAGTTTTCACACATTGAACTTGAGAAAAATGAGAGGAATGAGGAGAGAACGTCGACTAACTCCCAAAATCCCCCTGAAAATAAACCCAAACCCAAAACAACGTAGTTTAGGAGCTAGGAGCTTAGGAATTACGAAAACACCCTTACTAAATTCGCAGGAAAAAATGACTCTGCCAGTCCTCATAAGGGACTTCACGAGTCGTTAGGTGGATCACGACTCATGTCCCTCACTTGTGAAGTCTATTGGAAATTTCAACCTTCATCAACACTCTGACAACGACTCACTTCACGAGTTGTGATGTGACTCTACGGCTCGTGGCTCCATTTGTGGTCACCCCCGACCACAACTCACTACTGGCCTGCCACCCACTTCACGAGTCAATCCACGACTCGTAGGGTGACTTCAAGGGTCACTAGATGAGTCCTCCTGTGACCTGGTATAATGTTTTGCTACTGAGTCGTCCTGTGACCTGGTATAATATTTTCCTGCTTTCTCCACTTAAATTCTCAGGTATGATCTTAGAAACTTTTGGGGTGTTACATTGATAGATCAGTTAATGGTTAGGATTGTAGAGTAATTTCATGAACCATGATGAGCCCTAAGAGACAATAATTTAGTGAATAAACTTAGTGGGATGTTGCATGAGCGTTGTAGTCATTGAATTTATTAATGTTGATTGTATGTTGACTATTATGTTGTTATGTTAACTAACCCTAGTCAGCCAATGATGCCTACCGGTACATGTGGTGTACTAGTACTACCTTGCTACACCTTTTTGGTGTAGGTTGTGGTAGGTTTGAAGTTCCTTGGTTGACGTGGAGTACTCAATATCAGCTTTCGTGTTCTTTTCTCAGACGAAGCTGTGTCATTGTTTTGGCATATAATCTATTAGAGCTCTTGTACCTATCTAGACTAGATCTTAGAAGAGTCATGGTTTTTGGAAAACTTGTGTCATTATTTTAAGTTATTGTTGATTAGTGAAAATTAATGAGAAACTTAGGTATTTTATGTGATGTTTCACAAGGGTTCTCCAATCGAGTAGAGTCGATATAGGTACCCGCACGATTCATCTTTTTGGGATCGTGCCAAATATGATATATATGGAATACATCATGTCATAATTAGATTATTTCAAAATATTATAATATAAAAAATAAAAATTAAATAATATTAATATTATTAATTTTATTATATAATATGGTAAAAAAATCACATCATAATTAGTGTTATTTTTGAAAAAATATTCCTGCGCATATTCTATATATTTATCATTTAAATTATATAGTTATGGCATTAGCAGTAGTATGATGTATCTACATGTCATGAACCGAACATAGGCCTGGATCGAGACACAAGACAAGGAACCCCGAGAGGCTCCAAGTCGACCCATGGCATGAACATAACTTCTAACTCAATCAATAAAAGCGGAAGATCAATCATAATAAACATAGCAGAAGTCTGAACATAGCATAACATCTGAACATACAACACGAGTCTGAAGCTGAATACAATCTATGTTTGAAAAGCCTCTATTACTGATGAGTTGATGAGACAAGACCCCAACTAACTCTCTAAGTCTGAAAACTGAAAGTACAATGATAACTGAAAAGGGACGGTCCTCGGGAGATGAGGACTCACCAACTGAGACTGGATGCTAACTCCGAAAAATTGGCTAGTGACAGGGCTGAGGTTGGATATCGGAGCTTCTATCATAAAACGATATAGCATAGAGTATGCGGTCAGTACGTGGAATGTACCAAGTATTCAAGGTAAGTAAAACCACTTAAATAAGTAAAATCAGTAATAATTCATTTCATAAAACATAATCAAGATAAGATTCTGAGAGTAAGGCCTGCATGCTATTTTCTGAAATCATGGTCTAAACATAACTGCATTCATAACTGTTTCAAATGACACCCAAAGCTGAACGCAGATAATTATAAGTAAAACTGAACATTGGGTCAAACCTGCTTATATATATATATATATATATATATATATATATTTCATGAATGATAAACATGCATAACTGAAACCATGAGGAACAATGAGAGACTCGTCATGTAACCGACATTACCACAATAAAGCTTAGATAGTCCCGACTATTACACTCAAGTGGACAGAGCCGTCTAAAGACTTGTCAGGGCTAAACACGCTACCATGATATCAATATCAAGCTGAAGGCCCCTTGGGGCAGGGAAAAACTCACAAAGGAGGTCCCGAATAATCTGCACATACCTATGTTGGCTCGTAGTTCTGAGGTATAGGGTTCACTGAACCTTAGCCTACTTGGTGCTAGACACTACTCCAAAAAACATGCATATTCTCTCCATCGTTTTTCAACAAAGCTGACCATCATCTAGTAAGGAAGCTTAATAATCATATACATATAAAATCTGAACTCATACACGAGGAGCCTTGGCTCAAACCATGCCACAAGCTAAACATAATTAGGAGTCTAGACTCCAAAACCATGTGGTAAGCTAATTGACATGAAATAATAAATCATACTTGAACATATGGGCTTTCCCAATACTTAGACATGCTTGAAAATACTTGATTCACTTGAAAACATGATCATAGACAGGGGTAACTTGAAAACATGTTTTTCTCATAAATATCTCAACATACTTGAACATACATCATAGATCTCAACTTTCATAAACTTTCATGGATGGGAATCATAATTTATAAAACTTGAAAACATGATTTATAATTGAAAACATTGTAAAACTTGCCCATGAATCATAATTCAACAATAGAAGCATGCTTAGATCATACCCATGGTAGAAACTTAGGGAATTCATGCATTGGGTTAAAACCCCATAGAATCAACATGTAGATTTTCATGAATTAGAGAGGGATTGGGAATGAGTGTGAATAATTTCACCCATTCATAACCCTACATACCTGAGAGAATCTGATTCTATAATCTTATTGATTGCCCAAAGAAGAATTGAGGAAAAACTTGGAAGGACTAGACTTGATCACCTCTCAAACTTCTAAACTTGCATGCATAAATTAGGATAGGCTTAGAATGAACTTACCCTTCTTAAAACTCACTATTTAGAGCTTAAAACGATGTAGTTTAGGTCTTAGGAACATAGGAATTACGAAAAAGCCCTTAATAAACTTGCAGGAAAAAACAGACTGCTAGTTCCAATGAGGGACTGGACGGGTCGTTGTCTATGGCCATGACTCATGGCCACCAATCGTGCACAACACAACCAAAATTCTCAATATTCATCACCACGGGGGACACCACGACTCATGGTGTACCCAACAAGTCGTGGTGACTAATCTGTTAGGTACACTACCTATCTTTCCTCTTCCTTCCATCAACCTTGACCACAGCTGACTTAACGAGTCGTGGGGCTGACCTTGACTCGTGGTCATGCCCGTGGTTACTCAAAACTTGAAATTTCCAACTTAATGCAAAATCCTCACCAAAAGTCACTTAACGACTCGTGCTCATCCTGACGGGTCACTGGACGACTCGTTCTGTGACCTGGTGCAGAAAATCCTATTTTCTCTGTTTCAAATCCCGAGGCATTATAATATCTCCCCCTTGAAAACATTTGTCCTCAAATGCTGGAAAACATACAGAAAAGCAAAGAAATGCAATCATCATATTCAAATACTGATCATATAAGTTGAAAACTGACGGAATGACTGCCTCCAAATTGAACTACATGACTGAACTGAATTCACGAATCATACATACATGCTTTAATTTGAAAGAAACTGGGACACATGAACTGAACATGAAACTGAATAGGGTATTAAGGAGGAAACTGATGCCTCAAACTCAAACTGAGCCGGTAGGGAATAAATGCAGGTATTTAGCCATCATATCTGCTTCGGCTTGCCATGTAGCTCCCTCAACATGCTGATTCCTCCATAAAAACCTTGACTAAAGCTACTTCTTTGTTCCTTAGCTTACAAACCTGTTGATCCGCTTCATAACTAAGGTTGTCCTTCAAGCAGACACTGTCCACCGAAACCACTAGAACTAGATCCCCTAAACACTTCTTTAAGAGCGATACATGGAAAACTGGATGGATTGAAGCTAATTTTGAGGACAACTCCAATTCATATGCTACCTTGACAACCCTTTCACAATCCCATATGAGCCAACATAACGAGGACTAAGTTTTCCTTTCTTTTGAACCTTATCACTCCCTTCATGGGAGACACCTTTAGAAATATCCAATCGTTGACTTCAAACTCAAGTTCTCTCCTTCTCACATCCGCATAGGACTTTTGGCGACTCTGAGTTGTTTTCAATCTGTTCCTTATGAGCTGAACTTTCCCCATCGCCTCATGGACAAAATCCGATACTATCATAGTAGCTTCACCTACTTCAAACCAACCAATAGGAGATCTACACCTCTGCCCATAGAGAGCTTCAAACAGAGCCATCTGAATGTTGGAATGGTAGTTGTTGTCATATGAAAACTTGATGAGAGGCAAATGGTCATTTCAACTACCCTTGAAGTCAATCACACATGCTCTCAACATTTCCTCGAGAGTCTGAATAGTCCGCTCTGCCTGACCATAGGTTTGCAGATGAAATGTTGTCCTAAGCTTGACCTAAGTACCAAGTCCCTTTTAAAACGATCTCCAAAACTGGGAGGTAAGCTGAGTACCTCTATCTGATATGATGGAAAAGTGTACTTCATGCAACCTAACTAGCTCTCGAATGGAAAATTTAGCATAGTCCTCTGCTGAATCGGTAGTTTTGACCAGTAGGAAATGAGCTGCTTTGGTCAACCTGTCCACAACCACCCAAATGGAGTCATACTGTCGACGAGTGCGAGGCAACCCTATGATGAAGTCCATATTGATTTCCTCCCACTTCTAAGTAGGAATGCTAATATCTTAAAGCACACCTCCAGGTATTTGATGCTTAACCTTCAGCTGTTGACAATTGGGACACTTAGCCACAAATTCTGCTATGTCCTTCTTCATGCCATTCCACCAATAGACTTCCCGTAGGTCACGGTACATCTTGGTGGCACCTAGATGTATTGAATAACTAGAACCATGAGTCTCATGCAACATTCTCTCCCTCAAATCGTCAACATCCAAAGCACATAAATGACCCTGATATTGAAGCACCCCATTTTCCCCTTTGGAGAAGACTTCTATCTTCTGATTCTAAATAGATTCCTTTAGTTTCACCAAAATAGGATCTTCATCTTGCCTAGCTTTAACATCAATCACCAAGGATGATTCTAACCCATTCTGAATAATAGCACCACTATCTATCGAGTCAACCAGATGAACTCGCAATCGTGCAAGCTGATGCACATCCTTCACCAACTCCTTCCTCTCCTCATCTACATGGGACACACTCTCCATAGAAAGCCTGCTAAGAGCGTCAGCTACCATATTAGCCTTGTCTATATGTTAAAGGACACTCATATCATAATCCTTAAGTATCTCCAACCACCTTCTTTGACATAGATTTAGATCATTCTAGATAAACATATATTGTAGGCTTTTGTGGTCCGTAAACACATCTATGTGGACCCCGTACAAATAGTGTCTCCAAATCTTCAAGGAAAATACTACTGCCACCAATTTGAGATCATGAGTCGAGTAATTCCTTTCATGGACTTTCAATTGTCTGGAAGAATATGCTATAACCTTGCCATGCTGCATGAATACACAACCAAGGTTGATCCTTGAAGCATCACAATATACCACAAACCTATCAATACCCTCGGGTAAGGTTAATGCAGGTGCTGAGGTGAGTCGAGTCTTCAACTCTTGGAAGCTCTTCTCACAAGCCTCCAACTATTGAAACTTCACCTTATTTTAGGTTAGCTTCGTCAACGGGGCTGCAATAGATGAAAACTCCTTAATAAATCTCCAATAATAACCGGTTAAGCCCAAGAAACTCCTGATATATTAAGGATTCTTTGGTCTAGGCCAATTCTTCACCGCTTCTATCTTTTGAGAGTCCATCTGTATACCCTCACTTGACACCACATAACCCAAAAGTGCCACTGAGTTCAACCAAAATTCACACTTGCTGAATTTAGCATATAATTGGCAGTCCTTGAGAGTCTGTAACACCACCCCTAAATGAGCGGCATACTCCTCCTCGCTCTGAGATTATATCAGGATGTCATCTATGAACACGATCATAACATATCCAAATATGGATTGAACACCCTGTTCATCAAACCTATAAAAGCTGCAGGAGTATTCATTAGTCCAAAAGACATAACTACAAACTCGTAATGACCATACCGAGTACTAAAGGTTGTCTTCGAGATGTCACTCTCCCAAACCCTAAGCTGATGGTATCCGAATCTGAGATTTATCTTCAAAAAGCACTTAGCACCCTGAAGCTTGTCAAACAAATATCAATCCTGGGGAGAGGATACTTGTTCTTGACAGTGACCTTGTTTAATTGCCGATAATCAATACACATACGAAGAGAACGATCCTTCTTTCGGAAAAAGAGAACTGGTGCACCTCATGGGGATTTTCTTGGTCTGATGAATCCCTTGTCTAAAAGTTATTTAAACTACTACTTCAACTCTTTTAACTCGGATGGGGTCATTCTGTAAGGAGGAATAGATATAGGTTGCATATCAGGAAGAAGGTCAATACCAAAATCAATCTCCCGCTCGAGAGGAATTCTCGGTAGATCATCTGGGAATACTTTGGGATATTCACATACTACTGGAACTGACTAGATAGTCGGGGTCTCAGACTTCGCATCCTTAACCTTAACTAGATGGTACACACAACCTTTAGAAATCATCTTTCTGGCCTTGAGGTAAGAAATGAAACAACGTACAGGCACAACTGAAGTACCCTTCCACTCTATGACTGGCTCACTCGGAAATAGGAACACTACTGCACGGGTTCTACAATTTACTGAGGCATAGCATGCAAATAGCCAATCCATGCCAAGGATAACATCAAAAGCAATCATGGATAACTCTAGTAGATCTACTGAGGTGACTTTATAAAGGACTGTGACAGGGCAATCTCTATACACCCATCTAGCTATAACTGAATCACCAACTGGAGTAGAGACTAAGAAGGGTTCTGATAAGATTTTCGGACTAACTCCGATACTAGCAACATAGGGCGTTACAAAAGATAAGGTATCCCCTGGATCTAACAATGCATATATATCAAGATGGAACACTGGTAACATACTAGTTACTACATCCGAGGAGACCTCCTTCACCTAACGGGATGCTAGGGCATAGAATCTATTTTGGCGCTGTCCGCCACTTGTGCTAGTAGATGCCCCCTACTGAGCTGGGTGTGCTGGTGGAGTTGCTGAACTGAAAGCTGGGCCTCCGCTCCTATCATGACCCTTTCTAGCTGATGGACAATCCCTAAGCATGTGTCCGGATTTCCCGCACCTGAAGCAAGCACCTGTACCTGCCAAGCACTGGCCTGTGTGTCTCCGGCCACATTTGCTACACTTTGGGATGCTGGACTCTACGGGCTTGCTACTTTGTCTTGTAGAGCCTGATGCTCTCTCCCTCTGGTTGCGCCTAGATCGGGATGGCACACTCATAGCCGACAGCCTGGGGCTAAAGATCTCTGGTGGGACTGCTGCCGGTGCCCACAACCTGGTCTCTGTTGAGAGAACCCATAGCTGTCTGTCCTGGCCCTCTTGGCCTCTCTCTTTCTCAGATGTACTGCCTCTATCTACTGGGCGTACAAAGCCATTCGAGGAAAATCCATATCCTGATGAAGCATTGCGGTCCTACAATCCTTATCTAGGTAGTCCACCACTCCATGTATAAACTTGCTCTCTGACAACCACTAACTCTGGTGTATACTTGTCCAAATGAGTGAACTCTAAGGCATACTCCTTCACTGTCGTCTTTCCTTGCTTAAGATTCACGAACTCGGTAGCTCTCAGCTCCCTCATCTCACGAGGGAAGAATTGATCTAGAAAAGCGGCATGAAACTCATCCCAACTGATAGGGCCTGCTCCGACTATCCTACTATCCTTCCACTGTCTGAACCAAATGTGCACGACCCCCTTCAACTGATATGAGGCCAAATCGGCACACTCCTCCCTAGTCACCCTTATAATCTGGGTGATCTTCAAAATCTCTTCAATGAACTCATGTGGATCCTCGTCCACTTTCGATCCAAGGAACTCGGGAGGGTTCATCCTCAGAAATTCTTTAACTCTCGCTGACGATGCATTCCCATTCTGCGGGACATGCGCTACCGCTTGCTGATTGACCTGGGTAGTCAAGGCCTGGGCTAGCATCTAAATGGCTTCCCTAAACTCAGCATGGGCAACTGGCTCGAGTATATGCTCCACATGGGCTGGTGGGGCCTGCTAATGCCCGTCTACATTGCCATCCCCATGGCCATTTATGTTACCATTTCTCCTTCCATTAACTCGGCAAGGAGACATGATTCTTCAAATGCGTATAGCACGAGTTAGAAGGATAGAGAGATATTTCACCGCATGATACAGATCATGAAAGAAGGGAACATTTCCTAAATATCTCGTAGCCTCTTTATCATAACTGTGGCGCGCTTCACACCCATGAAAAAAGACTCTACTTAATGCGGCTTTTAGACACCCTAGGACACTTCAAAACCTAATGCTCTGATACTAAATTTTTCATGAACCAAACATAGGCTCAGATGAAGACTCGGGACAAGGAACCCCGAGAGGCTCCAAGTCGATCCATGGAATGAACGTAACTTCTAACTTAATCAATAAAAGTGGAAGATCAATCATAATAAACATAGCAGAAGTCTGAACATAGAATAACATCAGAACATACAACACGAGTCTGAAGCTGAATACAATCTATGTCTGAAAAGCCTCTATTACTGATGAGTTGATGGGAGAAGACCCTAACCAACTCTCTAAGTCTGAAAACTGAAAGTACAAAGATAACTGAAAAGGAAGGTTCCTCGAGAGATAAGGACTCACCAACTGAGACTAGATGCTAACTCCGAAAAAAAGGCTAGTGACGGGGCTGAGTCTGGATATCGAAGCCTGTATCATAAAACAATACAATATAGAATATGCGTTCAATACATGGAATATACCGAGTATGCAAGGTAAGTAAAACTGCTTAAGTAAGTAAAATTAGTAATAATGCATTTCATAAAATATAATCAAGATAAGAATTTGAGAGTTAGGATTGCATGCTATTTTCTGAAATCATGGTTTGAACATAACTGCATATCATAACTATTTTGAATGACCCAAAGTTGAAAACTGATAATCATAAGTAAAACTGAACATTGGGTCAAACCTACTTAAAATATATATATATATATATATATATATATATATATATATATATATATATATATATCATGAATGATAAACATGCATAACTAAAACCACGAGGAAAAATGGGAAACTCATCATGTAACCAACATTATCATGATAGAGCTTACGTGGTCCCGACTATTACACTCAAATGGCAGAGCCGTCTAAAGCCTTACTAGGGTTAAAGACGCTACCATGATATCAATATCAAGCTGAAGTCCCCTTGGGGCAGGGGAAAACTCACAAAGGAGGTCTCGAATAATCTGAACATACCTACGTTGGCCTGTAGGTTTGAGGTATAGGGTTGACTGACCCTTAGCCTACTCGATGCTAGACACTACTGATGAAGGGCGTACTTGCACACTTCATAGACATATTTTTCCAGTACTTTACTATGTTTTGAGAACAAATTATGTGTGTTTACATGTGTTTATGTTATATATTTGTGAAAATGGATAACACATTTGATTAGATGCTTTCAGGACTAAAAGTGATGGATTTGGCTATGTTTGAGACGTTTGGAATAAAGTTGAAGAAGAAGGAATGAACTAAGAAAGATTAAGAACTAAAACAAGTGCACTGCCTGCCCATGCTACAAGTTGCGCTACGTGGCACTAGGATGGCACACTGCCATGTGCAACAGCCTGCGCGATGCGGCAGCAAGACTGGCACAAGGCCAGGTGCAAGGCGCCCTTATTCCTGTGCATTGCCAGGCGCGATGCAGGGGCGACGCAGCCCTGCTCCTACGTGTTGGCATGGGCGACGCGGCACAGCCTCAGTGCGTTGGCATGGGCAATGCGGCAAGGGTGTTCAATGGCCAAAATTGATCTCCTACTTCAACTAAGAAAAGGAACATCAAAATCCTAAATCAAATTCGTCAAGGAACAAGAAAAGCATAAATCTACTACTATAAATACCTTTTTATTTTTATGTAATAGCCAATTTGGAAGTTTGGAAGTTTTAGAAAATATTTAGAGGAGAAAATTTACAATTTAGATTTAGAGTTAGTTTTACATTGAGATGCGAATTGTTGATTTTTTCTTTCGAATTTTTTCAATAATCAAGTGAGTTTCTTTCAATTATCGTTGTAAGTGTTAATTTGTGTTTTTTCTCTATAAATGCTATTAGTTTACTTATAAACATAATAGGCTAAAACTTCCACAACTAGGATTGTGGAAACCATGGCGAATTAACAAACTAGGGTTTACACGACGTGATTCTAAATCAATACTAAATGCTTGTATTGTATTCTCTTCATGCTTAAATGTTTCTTAACGGTGCACGACGTTAGGACATGCCTGAATTATTTACTTGCTTGAGCCTAGAGAGGTAGAGATTAGGAAAAGAGAATTACAACAAAGTCTTGATCTTGATGATCATTGTATTTAACTTGAGTTGTGGTCACAGGATAGTTAAATTTGGGACAAATTGATAATGGTTAAATTGAAACCGCTCATGAGACCCGACCTGGTGATTGAGTATAGTCATCCAATAGGGACGAACCAGTCGTTTGGATGAACCCTAGTTATCAGTTCTACAAGTAAAGTATTGGTATAGATCGCGAGTGTAAAATCCGAAGTAGTTAAGGATCAATGGGGAATACTTACCCTAGTTAGTTTTATTAATTTGGAAACAACAATCAATTTCTCCAGACTATTACTTATTAATTTTACAAATCCCCCCACTTAAGGAAATAATTGACTTAAAAGCTTAAATACTAGTCAGGAATACATATCTAGAAGCACCCTGAGAGTCTTATCATACCAGATTCTAAAACTAGATTCTAAGACTAGTCAGAGCTACTTATTTGGAAGCGTCGTAACCGTCTACAGAACAAACTAAAATCTGAAACTGGGGTCCTAAGTCTAGTCAGAGATGTTTATCTAAAGTGTCATGACCACCTGGTGGACCAATAAAAACTAAATTCTGAATCTAATTCTAATAACTAGGAGGTACTATAGACACCTCGGGAATTTCTATAGTCAAACTAATCAGCTGATATTTTCTGACCGACACTAAGAATTCTAACATTCTTACTAAAACTGAACTGACAATAACCTGATTTCGTTTCAATGCTCCTAACAACATGGGAGTCCACAACACTAATAAATCCAAGCAAAATTTTGATATCCAAACACTAATGCAAATTTCAATATTTTCTAGTTCAAGAAATAGGGCTAAATTTTACTTTACAAGATTTAACATCATTTTAGTCACGAACTGGTGGAAAATATCTACAATTAACATGGTATAATATTCCACATGATTTAGGCGAAGTATGACTAGCAATTTCTTGATATTCACTAGTTTCAGGGCTACAACTGATAGAGAGAAATAGGGAGGAATTTGGGGACACAAGGGAAGAACTATTCCCTTGTTGAATTCCTATATACCGGGTGAAGAAGCCCAAAGGATTTCCTTGAGAAGCTGAGGAAAAAAGGTTGCCCTACCTCTTGCTCTGAAAGGCTCTGAGAGAAGTTCTATGATGATCTCTACGAGTCTAGATAGGGAGAATGAGGAAAGAAATCGTTTAACCCCTCTAATAAATATGAAAATATGCTTAAAACGACGTAGTTTAGAGTCTAAGAGGGTAGAAAATTACTGAAATACCCTTGAAAACTCATAGGTGAAAATTAATCGTCAGTCCCCACGGGTGACTTAACGGGTCGTGGTCAATGACCATGACTCATGGTCACACTCGTGAGGTACACTGCCTGAAACTTCCTGTTGGTCACCACGAGGGACCTAATGAGTCGTGGTCACCTCTCGTGGACTACATTGCCTAAAAATACCAAGAGTCCCCTACAGGTGACACCACGATTTGTGGTGTCCCAAACGAGTCGTGGTGAGGACCCGTTGGGTACACTACCTGACATTTTTCACGGTCTAAAATTGTTCTTGACCACGGGTCATATCACGACTCGTGGGGTTGACCACGACTCGTGGTCACACCTGTCCGGCTGGTTCGGTAGGGGTTAAAAACCGACACGCAAGTGCACGTGGTCAAACAAGTAATAAAGTGGCTAAGTAAGCCAAGTATCGATCCAAGGAGACTCTGGATAAGTAAAATTGCTTAAGTATACTATATTCTAGTTTACTTCTAATTATGTTGACAACAATGTAACCAAAAGTTAAATAATTTTGTTTATAAACTATATACTAAAACTATTAACAAATATTTACTTTGAATTGAAACTATGGATATGAGCATGCCAAGGTTAAGAACAAGTAATGAATTCGATAGCAATCATAATTCGGTTATTCTTCTCTTCATATTGCTAGCCAAGAACATTAGCCTAGAGATTAAAACTCTCGTATTTAATCTCACTTTAGAATCATAAACCATTCGTCTGCATTTCTGTGATCAAATGCAATTTATGACCTATCAATCCAATTCCGGTTCCTAAATTGACTAATACGGCTTTCAAGTATATTTCTATCAGGAAAGCACATCAAAACCCAATTTTCCCAAATCAAGTTAAGAATAATACCCTATTAATTCACAACTTTCCAATTTCTTGCTCTCTCGAGTGAAATTGGAATTTTTAGATGTACATTAATGTTGGCCACACACTAATGCAGTAAGAACAAGAATTAATAGAACAACATGAAAGAAGAAGATGAAAAACCATATAATTCACAATCAAAATTCACTACACATGTTCAAATCCTTAGCAAGGAAGAGAATTAGCCACTCATTTGTGGATCGATCATCCTCAAATGAGTATAAATCATACGTACAATTGATTGAAAGAAGAAAGAAAGAGAGAAAAACTCTTAGCTTTTTCGTCCCTCAACTGCTCCTAACCCACGTTCCTTGCTCCACCAAGTCTTTAATATGAAAAATAAACCTAAGTGTGCTATTTATATTAGTAGGAATCTTTCCCGGATTAACAAGCAACGTGTCACAGAGTGCATCGCGGAGCACGGCCTCCGTGACACGCTACGAACGCGGAGGCTCTCTGGAAAATCACCCGAAATCGGCCCAGGCAGCACCTTGCCGCGTTGGCAACGTGTCACGCTGCCTGGGCAGCGCGTTACAGCCCCATGGTCGCGGAGTCCACCTGCCGTGGCACGTTGCCAACGCGCAGGTGGGCTGTTTTGAGCGGCCTGCCTGCCGTGGCACCTTGTCGACGCGTCGGTGGGCTGTTTTGTGCCTCTTCCTTGCCGACGTTCGCGTGTTAATTCCGTTTCCAAGCTTCTACTTCACCAACTCATGGATTAGTTACTCAAACATCATCAAAACCTACAAAACAAAGGCTAATCATGTTGGTTAGCACATATCTCCACATTATATAAAATTACTTGAAAATGTATACAATAACTTAGATGAACAAGACTAATTGAAGTAATAAAGAGTATCTCGGGCATATATTTTTGCCCGTTATCACAACCCCACACTTAAAGCCTTGTTCGTCCTCGAACAACCTTTTACATATCATGCAAATGGAGACTCCTACATAACTAATTTAGCAAGATAATTCAAGTTACGGCTATAATGATTACGTAAGATACAAGCTAAAAATAGAGCATGCCTGATTTGATCATTGAAATGAAGTACAACCATGTTAAGACTTCTTAACCTCAAGAATCAACTCTCAATTTTAGCAAACTCATGCAAATCATCTGATTAAGAAATCCCATATGAAATATATCCTTCTTTCAACATGTGCCCCTCACGGAAAGAGAGTTACCCAATCACACGCAAAAACAATTTTTTACATCACAACATGTGTGGGTACATGAATAGAATTACGCTCACTCTCACAAAGAATTCACATGCATTATGTAATGACCCATAAGCTTGCCCTTAGTGTTTTATTCCACTAATATAAGGATGTGTGAATGTAAGATCAAGTAGGACTTTTTAGGTTGTAATGTAACTCAGGTGCGGGTAGGTACTATTATGATCAGTAATAGTGACTATCTTTCCTAAGCGCTTTTAATACATCACGCCTTCATTACAAACTTCCCTTCCCTCACTTCACCTTTTTTCTCCTTTTAGTTTTCTTTTTCCTCTTTTGTTCCCCCATTTCTTTCGACACTTTTAGCTTATTAGTAAGGAGTACTTAAGCAATATGTTTCATTCATTCCTTTTCTTACTCCCTACTAATAACCAACCATTTTCACACAAATGCACCTTTTTCCTTTTCTCAACTATTTACAACTTGCTATTTTTCCTTCTTTTCCATTCTTCTCACTCCTTTACCCTTTCGGATTTTTCCTTTAAGCGCTTCGGAGTTTTGGTTCAATTTCAAGGCTAATGAAAGAAAAAGGATTAAGCTTATGTTGCAGCTGTCAAAGAATAGGCTCAAGGCTCAATGGGGTTAACTAGGATTAATTTTTCAAGGTAGGTATAATGAGGGATAAAAAGTTGGTTCATTCAAAGAAATGCCTATATCATTTCCTCCAATTCACATCCTTCATTTCGTTTTATAAACACACCAGGCAAGTTCTAGACAATCCACAATAGCACGGAATACTCAAAAACCTTACACTCATGGCACATGCTCAAATCAAGACACAATCAGTAGACTCTTACTCAGCTAATCACAAGAATTCAGAATTAAGCTTCCATCATATTGAGTCAAATTCAAGAGCCTAAGTGTCTCAAACAAAGTTATACACTTGCATGCTTCACACTGAACATACTTGCATCTTACAAACATTTATAGCACATAACAAGAACATCCAGCACCAATTAGTTATGGTTTCAAAACCCAAAACCTATCGACTAATTTTCCTCAAGACGGTCGTCATCCATCCATCGTCGGAAACAGTCCCTAGCTATGACTAAAAAAACTTTATATACAGACCAAGGAAAGAAAGAAAAAAGAAAATTAAAAAAAAAATTTATTCTTCGGTTCAAATACCCCCCGTCGGAAAAGAACCGAAAAGAAAAACCAACGGGTGATGAAGTCATGCTTAATTCACAAAAAATTTTCAAATTTTTCAAATTTTCAAATTTCTCACCAACTTTTGTACAAGCATTACATTCACCAAAAATCATTAAGCACAGAAATTTTGAAATTTCCTAGAAATTTCCCTCACCCCACACTTAAATCATGCTATGTCCGCATAGCATCAAACTAAAGGTTACGAAGGGTGAGAAATACTCCCTGAGGCCTTTAGGCCTAGCTGACAGCATGGTTTTCTTCAACTATGGACAAGTGGGTGTTCGACCCCACACTTTTTCTTTTCCATGCTTGTTAGCTTCCTCCTCCACGGGTACTAAGACTTCCCCTCCATCTGTGCTTAACTTTCCACCAAAACAACACAAGATGAAAAATAAATAAAATAAACATAAATGCAAGAAATTAAAATGGTACCCATGGTACCCTTGGGTTGCCTCCCAAGCAGCGCCTAATTTTACGTCGCGGCACGACGTACCAAGTTTCACCACTTTTTCCTCCACCTTGAGGATATGAATCTCACCCCTAATTTCTTCTCTAATTTCCTCTTATGCTCCAGGGGTGGTGGTGAAAAATTGTAAGGACCAAACAGTAGATGTTGCCTTTTGCATTTATTGGTCCTTAAGTAAGCGAAGTCATTTTGTCTTTCTGAGTTAGCAAATTTCAAAATATATGGTGCTTGGTCCTCCTCTAGACATTTCTCTACAAACTTGGAAGACTCTATTTCTATGTTGTCAACCAAATTTAATGTTGAAAAATGCGTAGAGTGTGGTCCAATACACCTCAACTCTGAAACTGCATTTTGCTTGACCTCCTTACTTGTATATACCTTCTCGACATCGACATCTATCTCACCATTAAAGTCGACTGGGGGATACGCTAACTCTTCTTCCAAGAATGGATTTTCCATAAGTGTGAGCCCATCACGGGGACACTCAAGAGATTCGAATTGTTGGGCTTCATCCAAAAATTCACCCTTGTCGTTCTCTTATAGTTCCTCTTGAATATCGGCTAAAACTGTTGTCTGTGATTTATCACACGCTTCAGCTTCAGCGATCATCTCCGTGAATTTGATGGTCATCCTTTCTAGAGCCTCTGCATTCTCTTCTTGCTGATTTCTCAATACTGCCATCGCCTCCTTCATTGCTTCTGATTGCTCCAAGAGTTGTTTCAACATGTCTTCTATTCGAGCTTGGCGTCCCAAGTCCTCATTTTCAGCATGCCTATATTCAGAAAAAACAACAGAAGGATCATTGTAGGGGCTTGGGGGAGGGGAATATGCCTTTGGACAATCACCCCAATGGCCATATTGACACCCACATATTTTGCACGTATTACAGTTTTGCCACAAGTGGGGTCCTCCACAGTTCAGACAAGATTCACTAAAATATGAGTATCCACCATTGAAACCATTTATATTCCACGATGTCATGTCAATAAGGGTATACGAACAAGCAGAAAAATAAAATAAAATAAAGAAGAATTAAAACAAACACTAGACAAAGTTGTCAACACTTACGAAAATAAAACAAAAATACAGTAAATTTATACTTAAAACAATTTCACCAATTGCCAAGTCTCCCCGGCAGCGGCGCCAAAAACTTGTCCGGCTGGTTCGATAGGGGTTAAAAACCGACACGCAAGTGCACGTGGTCAAACAAGTAATAAAGTGGCTAAGTAAGCCAAGTATCGATCCAAGGAGACTCTGGATAAGTAAAATTGCTTAAGTATACTATATTCTAGTTTACTTCTAATTATGTTGACAACAATGTAACCAAAAGTTAAATAATTTTATTTATAAACTACATACTAAAACTATTAACAAATATTTACTTTGAATTGAAACTATGGATATGAGCATGCCAAGGTTAAGAACAAGTAATGAATTCGATAGCAATCATAATTCGGTTATTCTTCTCTTCATGTTGCTAGCCAAGAACATTAGCCTAGAGATTAAAACTCTCGTATTTAATCTCACTTTAGAATCATAAACCATTCGTCTGCATTTCTGTGATCAAATGCAATTTATGACCTATCAATCCAATTCCGGTTCCTAAATTGACTAATACGGCTTTCAAGTATATTTCTATCAGGAAAGCACATCAAAACCCAATTTTCCCAAATCAAGTTAAGAACAATACCCTATTAATTCACAACTTTCCAATTTCTTGCTCTCTCGAGTGAAATTGGACTTTTTAGATGTACATTAATGTTGGCCACACACTAATGCAGTAAGAACAAGAATTAATAGAACAACATGAAAGAAGAAGATGAAAAACCATATAATTCACAATCAAAATTCACTACACATGTTCAAATCCTTAGCAAGGAAGAGAATTAGCCACTCATTTGTGGATCGATCATCCTCAAATGAGTGTAAATCATACGTACAATTGATTGAAAGAAGAAAGAAAGAGAGAAAAAATCTTAGCTTTTTCGTCCCTCAACTTCTCCTAACCCACGTTCCTTGCTCCACCAAGTCTTCAATATGAAAAATAAACCTAAGTGTGATATTTATATTAGTAGGAATCTTTCCCGGATTAACAAGCAACGTGTCACGGAGTGCATCGCAGAGCACGGCCTCCGTAACACGCTACGAACGCGGAGGCTCTCTGGAAAATCACCCGAAATCGGCCCAGGCAGCACCTTGCCGCGTTGGCAACGTGTCACGCTGCCTGGGCAGCGCGTTACAGCCCCATGGTCGCGGAGTCCACCTGCCGTGGAACGTTGCCAACGTGCAGGTGGGCTGTTTTGAGCGGCCTGCCTGCCGTGGCACCTTGTCGACGCGCCGGTGGGCTGTTTTGTGCCTCTTCCTTGCCGACGTTCGCGTGTTAATTCCGTTTCCAAGCTTCTACTTCACCAACTCATGGATTAGTTACTCAAACATCATCAAAACCTACAAAACAAAGGCTAATCATGTTGGTTAGCACATATCTCCACATTATATAAAATTACATGAAAATGTATACAATAACTTAGATGAACAAGACTAATTGAAGTAATAAAGAGTATCTCGGGCATATATTTTTGCCCGTTATCAACACCCGTGGTTACCCATCCTCCAAATGTCCCACTAAGTCCATAGGCCTGACCACGAGTCACTTAACGACTCGTGGTCACCCCTCCATGGGTCACAGAACGACTCGTTCTGTGACCTAGTGCAGATTTCTCAATTTTCTCTGTTTTAAGTCTCGGGTCTAGTCTTTGACTTAATGGGGCATTACAATATCTCCCCTTTGGGAACATTCATCCTCGAATGTTGGAAAACACATAGGAAAGCAGAGAATGGCAATCTTTATACACAAATATTGATCATGAAAGATGAAAACTAGCGGAATGATTATCTCTGAACTGAATCACAAGTCTAAACTGAATTCACTAATCATGCACATGTTCATTTACATGAAAGAAATTAAGGCATACGAACTAAAAGCAGTTTTAGGGAAGGAGTTGATACCTTTAACTGAAATTGAGTCGGAAGGGAATAAATGGGGGTATCTAGCCATTATATCTACTTCAGCCTCCCACATAGCTCCCTCAACCTGTCGATTCCTCCACAAGACTTTGATTAAAGCTACTTCCTTATTCCTCAGCTTACGAACCTGACGGTCAAGGATTGGAATTGTACCTCCTCGTATGAGAGACTCTCTTTCACTCCCATGTTGTCTAATGGCACAATTGAAGTTGGATCACCGATGCACTTCTTCAATAGTGACACATAGAATACTAGGTGCAAAAATGCCAATTCTGAAGGTAATTCCAGCTCATAAGCTACCTTGCCAATTCGCCTCAGAATTCTTTAGGGTCCCACATATCTCGGGTTAAGCTTTTCCTTCTTCCCAAATCTCATCACCCCTTTCATGGGTGAAATTTTCAGACCTAGTCATCCACAACAAACTCCAATTCTCTTCTCCTCACTTCAGAATAAGATTTTTGACAGCTCTAAGTTGTTTTCAATCTTTCTTTGATGAGATGTACCTTCTCATAGCTTCATGAACCGAGTCTGCCTCAATTATAGTAGCTTCACCAACCTCAAACCACCCAATAGGAGACTTGCACCTTCTACCATACAATGCCTCAAACGAGGCTATCTAGATACTGGATTGGTAGCTGTTGTTGTACGCAAACTTGATAAAAGGTAAGTAGTCATCCCAACTGCCCTTGAAATATATTGTGCACGGTCTCAACATATCTTCTAGGGTCTGAATAGTTCCCGCAGCTTGCCCATCTGTCTGCGAGTAAAAAGTTGTGTTGAGCTTGACCTGGGTACCAGGTCCCTCCTGGAAAGACTTCTAGAATTGTGAGGTGAAGTGGGTATCTCTGTCTAAAATAATGGATAATGGCACCCCATGAAGTCTAACCAGCTCCTAGATATAAAGCCTAGCATAGTCCTCAGCTGAATCTATAGTTTTAATTGGGAGGAAATGTGTTGACTTAGTGATTCGATCTACTACTACCCAGATAGAATTATGTTGCCGACGAGTTTGAGGTAGACTAGTAATAAAGTCCATATTCACTTATTCCCACTTCCACGTGGGTATTCTGATATCCTGGGTCATACCTCTCGGTCTCTGGTGTTCTACCTTGACTTCTAACAGTTCAGGCACTTAACTACGAATTCGGCGATGTCTCTCTTCACGCGGTTCCACCAGTAAATATCCCTCAAATTACAGTACATTTTAGTAGCACCGAGGTGGATGGAGTATCTCGAGCTGTGTGCTTCAGCCAATATCTGCTATCTCAAGTCACCAACGTCCGATACACACAATCTTCCCTGGTAACGGAGCACACCATCTCCCCCTTTGGAGAAAGCCTCAACCTCTTTCCTGAGAACTGCTTCCTTAAGTTTAAGTAAAATGGGATCTTCATCCTGTTTGGACCTAACCTCAACAACCAAAGAGGAATCTGACCTGCTTTGCATCACCACTCCACCCTCAGCTGAGTCAACCAACTGCACCCCTAACCGAGCTAGTCTGTGAATATCCTTCAGCAATTCCTTTTTTCCTTCCTCAACATGAGCCTCGCTACCTATAGATACTCTTCTTAGGGCATCAGCCACCACATTGGCTTTGCCCGGTGATATAACACGCTCATGTCATAATCCTTCAGGAGCTATAACCACCTTCTCTGATGAAGATTTAGGTCCTTCTAACTGAATACATACTGAAGGCTCTTGTGATCGGTGAAAATGTCCACGTGAGCCCCGTACAAATAGTGTCTCCAAATTTTTAACGCAAACACCACCACTGCTAACTCCAAGTCATGAGTTGGATAATTCTTCTCATGAACTTTGAGTTGTCTGGAGGCGTAGTCTATCACCTTGCCCCGCTGCATCGAAACTTGACTGAGTCCAACTCTGGATGCATCATAATATACTACAAACCCATGTGATCCTTCTGGTAGGGTCAACACTGGAGCGGTAGTGAATTGAGTTTTTAACTCCTGAAAACTCTTCCCACATGCATCTGACCACTGAAATTTCACCTTCTTCTGAGTCAGCCTAGTTAGAGGAGATGCTATAGAAGAAAATCCATCCACAAAGCATCGGTAATACCTAGCTAGACCCAAGAAACTTCTGATTTTGGTTGGGGAGGTAGGTCTGGGCCAGTCTTTCACTGCAGCTATCTTTTGAGGATCAACCTGAATACCCTCACCCGAGACCACATTACCCAGGAAAGTCACTGATTTCAACCAAAATTGGCACTTGCTGAACTTGGCGAACAGCTAGTGGTCTATCACACCCCTGGTCTACATCCTGGACGGAACACGGTACTTAGAGTCACAAGTAACCCCAAGTCAACCCTTGGTTTATGATACACTAGAATTCTGAGTAAACATAATAGTGGAAACTTTAAAATAATGATGTAAGACATTTCTGAAAGAAATTCTGAATCACATAGCTTAAAACATCTAAGCAATAATAATAAACTAAAACCACGTTTGTGTCTAAAGGCTATCTAACTGGGGAGTTGCTGGGACAAGCCCCCAGCTAACTCTAAGTCTAACTGAAATGATAAAAAAGGAAACTAAAATAAATGAAATAACGTCCTCAACAGATGAGGACTCACACTTCTGCTGCTGGGAGAGAGACTTGAACGAAATCGGCTAGCGGTGCTGGTTTTGAGAACCTACGGTTGTATCATGAAATGATACAACATAAAAGTATGTGTCAGTACTTTGAATGTACTGAGTAAGCAGGAGAGAACATAACAGAATATAAAAGATTGAGCTGAAAATGACATGCAATGACCAAAAGCTGAATAACTGTAATAGACTGAGATGGTCAAGATGACCCTGACTAATGATCAAAGACATACCCTAAGTCTGAAAGTTCTGAGTCTGAGATACTGTGCTGAACTGATCTAAACTGATAGAGCTGAAACTAAACTGAACTACTTATACTGAGACTGGACTGAGCTAACTAGTGGGAGAGAGTTTGTAACCGACATATAACCACGTGAGCTAGACGTGGATTCCGATGTATATGCCCCACAGGAAGGACCCAATATACCTTGCTAGGGTATAGAGGCATGAACTGGGTGATCACAAAGTCTGGGGCCAATCAGTCCAATAAATAATGTAACCTACACTAACCTGGGTGCGCTGGAACCCCGGTCTGCTCGGTGCTAAGTCCTGCTCCCACTGGATTACCTAAACTGAATACTACGCTGATAGCTCAAAACTAGGGTCCAAGACTAGTCAGGGATGCATAACTGAAAGCACCCATAGAGTCTTATCGGACTAGATTCTGAAACTGAGTTCTAAACTAGCCAAAGCTGCTTATCTAGAAGCATTATAACCGTCTAAGAACTAATTGTAACTTGACTGGGGTACTGCGGCTAGTCAGAGTTGTCTATCTAAAGTGTCATGACCGCCTAGTGGACTAATGAAACTGAGTTCTGAGTCTGATCTACTAACTAGGAGGTATCACATACACCTCAAGAATTTCTGTAGTCAAACTGATCAGTTGACAAATTTTGAATATTTCTAAGGAGATTCTACGTTCTAATGGAACTGAACTACTAAGCAGCTAACAGAGAATTCAACTTATTCCAACAACACTAGAATCCACAATATGGCAAATATTTCAAAAAAATAGGGAATTCTCATCCGGCAAGATGAATTATAGTTTTCTCATTCGTGCCAGGGCTAAAATCATTCTTACCAAGGTATTAATTACTCAGCATCCAAACAATAAGGAATACTCAAAAATCATCCCAAATCACACTTCACAAATCAAGGGGAATTTAATGTATAAATACATTTCATTCGAAAACTCAGGGCTTAAATTCACTTTTGCAGGAACATCAACAATTTGGTCAAGAACTGATGGAGATCATATTAGCAATAAGCATGAATATCATTCTAAGTGAAATCACAAAAACAAACATGTAATCTTTTCATACTCGAAAACTCAGGGCTAAGACTGATAGAGAAACTACAGGAGGCTTTTGGGGAACACAAGGGAAGAACTATTACCTTATTGAATGCCTGCATACCTGACTAAAAATTTCCCCGGAAAAGAATACTTGAACTGCTGCAATGGAGGAAAACCCTAAGAGTGCTTGAGAGTTTCTTGAGAGGAGAGCTACAATGTTTTTCTGAGAACGCACATGGGGAATGAGGGGAGAGGCCGTTCATTCCCACTAATAATTCTGAAATTACATCTAAAACGACGTAGTTTAAAGTTTATGAGGGTAGGAAATTACTAAACAATCCTTAGAAAATTGCAGGGAAAAACTGTCAGGTGGTCCTAACGAGTGACCTAATGGGTTGTGATCAGTGACCACGACTCGTGGTCACACTCGTTGAGTACACTGCTTGAAAATTCCTGAAGGCCACCACGAGGGACCTAAGGAGTCGTGGTAAGTGACCACGACTCGTGGTCACCTATCGTGGACGACACTGCCCAAAAGTCTGAAGCTCCTCATGGGTGACACCACAACTCGTGGTGTCCCATAACGAGTTGTGGTGAGGACTCGTGGGGTACACTATTTATCCCTTTCCAATTCTCAGTACCCTTCCCATGACTAACCTAATGAGTCGTTAGATTTCCTAACGACTCGCTAGGGGAGTCATCTTGAAGCATTTATGCAGACTTCCAAATTTTTTGATTTAAGTCCCGAATCTAGTCATTGAGTTTTTGGGGCATTACACGATATTTGTGTGTATAAAGCACTATCCTCATGTGATTAGCATGCTCTTCCTCATTTCTGGAGTATACCAAAATGTCGTCTATAAATACAATTATGAACATATTAAGATACTGCTTAAAGACTCTGTTCATCAAGTCCATAAAGGTTGTAGGGGCATTTGTTAGTCCAAAGGACATAGCCATGAACTCATAGTGACTATATCGAGTCCTGAAAGTTGTTTTCGATATGTCACACTCTCTGACTCTTAGCTTGTGATACCCCTACCTGAGATATATTTTGGAGAAACAGCTGGATCCCTAAAGTTGGTCGAACAGGTCATCAATTCTGGGTAGGGGATACCTGTTCTTGACTGTGACCTTGTTCAAATGATGGTAGTTGATGCACATTCTGAGGGTATCGTCTTTCTTTCGCACGAATAACACTAGAGCACCCCAGGGAGAGATGCTGGGTCTGATAAAACCCTTATCAAGAAGATCTTTTAGCTGCTCCTTCAACTCCTTAAATTCAGTTGGAGCCGTTTTATAAGGATGGATGGATATGGGTTGAGTATATGGAATAAGGTCTATATCGAAGTCGATTTCCCGTTCAGGAGGAACTCCCAAAAGATCTTCGGGGAACACATCTGGAAATTCGCTGATAACAGGGATTGATTGGATAGTTGGAGTCTCAGAGTCAGAATCCTTGACCCAAACTAGATGATAAATACATTCCTTAGATATAAGCTTCCTGGCCTTAAGGTAGGAAATAAACCTACCCTTAGGCGCTGAACTACTGCCTGTCCATTCTAGAGCTGGCTCATTAGGGAATTGACACCTGACAACCCTAGTTCTACAGTCGACTGAGGGATAACCAGAGTCTAACCAATCCATGCCAAGAATGAGGTCGAAGTCGACCATGTCTAACTCTATAAGGTCAGCTAGAATGACTTTATTGAAAACTGAGATTGGGAAGTTTCTATACACTCAGCTGGCTCTAACTGACTCGCCAACTGGGTGTTATACCCCGTAGGATTCCCGGCACCTAGATGACCTATTCGCACGTTGGTTAAGCATATTTGAAGGCCATACGTTCTAGAGAAAGGCCCGGGAAAAAGATCGGACGAGAAACCTGTTGAACCATCGCGGAAGGAGCCGAGGCAGAGCCCCTCCGCGATGGCAGCGTGTCACGGAGGTGAGGCCTCCGCGTTGGCTCCGTGACACATTGGCCTTGTCCAGGCCCAAGTATATAAAGCCCCACTTCAGTTTTAAATCATTTTAAACTTATAATTTCTAGTGAAACAGAGGGCAAAGATCAGAGGGAGAAAAGGAACGAAGGGGGTAATATAATTTTCATCCGATTACGCTGCTAAACGTTGTCCAAACTCAAATTAACCTCAGATACTGAGGTATTTAGCAGCAGAGAGCATTCCTACGGATTTAGTTTCGTGAAATACGGCCGACAAATCGTCGAGCTACCGAGCTAAGGTAAGTGGAATTGCTCCAAACTAGTGTCTATGTGTTCCTAGCTGCGAAGTGAATATTTCTCCCTTTTGGACCTCTGGAAAATAGCAAGTTTTCGACCGTCTTTCGATAAGCCTAAGTTTAGGCTATAAATTACATCGAAGTGACGTTGTTCATTTAAAATAAAGTTATATTTGGTATTAATTGATACATATGTGAATGCAGTTGGGAGGAATAGCTGAAATACCGACCAAGCTACGCCAGTTAGTCGGGAAATCAGAAACGAAGGTATGTAAAGCTAGTTTCCTCGGCAAGTTAGTAATCTCGGTATAGTAAAGTAATTTAAAGGCCAGTAGGATGTCTAGGAATCATGTATTATGTTTATTACGAATGTTGGTACGATATTAGGAGCATCAGGTTATAATTAGCACGAAACTTGCTAGCACGATATAGATTCTAATACAAGTGTTAGGAACTGCACAGCATGCCCAGTACATGATGTAGTACAAAAGGTTAGGATATCATCGTATTCAATTGAAACCCAGTAAACCAATGTAATATCTGTAAGGCACCGCAGAAGTAGAATGATAGGTTAAAATGAAGTTTAGAAAGCATGTTAGAAATAGTAAATCATGTTACTATAGAAACTCAGCATACATCATAGTTTTTCAGCAGAAAGACTATATCTTGTTCAGCATTTGACTCAGTACAGTTTGGCAGAAGATTATATTTATACATATATGCTATTATCAGCCTCAGCCTGTATTAAGTACGTACATATTACTATTACTAGCTCAGCATATAGTATGTACAAATACCTTACTACTATTAGCTTCAGTATATGGGATATGCAGATAGTATTACTAGTTGAGACCACTGTATTGTCTTGGGGTTGGATTACCTAGCATCCATGACTGCCCCAGGGTTAATAGCTGTATCGACTCGTCCGCCAGAGGACAAGGATACGTCGCTCTACGGAGTGGCATGCCGTCCCTCAGGGGACGAAGATGGGATGCCAGTTTTCCCCATATTGTGCCTTGATCGGCCCTTACACACCCCTGTCGAGCGGATACGCCCAGGTGTTGATTCAGGAGTCCTCCGGACTCAGATGCAGTTATAGTCAGGGGCTCAGCGAGCCCAAGTGCATACCCAGAGGACTGGTAGGATGCTTATAGCGATTATAGGAGATGGGATGACCGGGGTAGGGGTATAGATTCTGTGCTGGTTGTACCTCCCGGCTTATGGGGGCCGGGTAAGGTTTGTGTGTGATATGTTATGTTATGTTATGTTATGCCATGTTACATTAGATACGAGTAGATTGGCAGTAGAACGATACGTTTCCAGGTATGACTCCTACTCCTTCCAGTATAGTTAAGAGTAGGCATAAATTACATTATCAGACAGTTAATCTATTCCTTTCTACTCTAGTTTTATCAAGTTGTATTGTTTTTTTCAGATATTTCTTTCAGTTATTGCTTTACATACTCAGTACCAGCGGTACTGACGCCCGGTGAGGCACTGCATTACTTGCCTGCAGGTACTCATAGACGAGGAGGCGATCCCTCGTGATTCCTGTCAGCGATCGAGTATTCAGCTCCTGTCATCCGGAGACTGAATTCCAGAGGTGTATTTCGTTTTCTTTTGTTGTACAGTACGGGTAGGTCGGGGCCCTGTCCCGATCAATTCTATTGTTATTCCTAGAGGCTTACAGTCTGTATATATTTCCCTGTGGTCAGTTGAGCCGGTCGCGTGAGGCCGTGCAGTTGTATAGCCGTTTGTACATTTATTTCTTTTATGTTGGCCGTGTGGGGCCATAGCTTGACAGTAGTGGTGACCTTGCCGGTCACGTAGCTTTCCAGTATTTCATCGTTGAGTTACAGATAACTAGACAGCATGGTGGTCTTGTCGGCCCGCATAGGTTTCCCTATATTGATATGTTTCTGGTTAGCTGTCAGCACAAGTACATGTGGCTATAAGCCTAGTCGGCCGGAGGCTATATTTACAGCCGTCATATAGCCCGTTATTTCCCTGAATCTGAGTTAGAGCCTGCCAGGCACCAGATGTGCTTAGGCTCAGCAGTCTAGCAGTTCAGGTCCTAGTAGGGCACCAGGTGCCAGTCATACCCCCCCAAGGCGGGGTGTGACACTGGGGTGGAGATAGAAAATGGCTCTGAGAGGACCTCTGGACTGATATCGAATTGGACTACTGTGTAAAAAGTCACGAATGATAGTGTGGCCCCCGGATCAAGTAGGGAATATACATCTAGATGGAAAAGATGTAACATACTCATGATCGCATCCGGTGAGTTCTCCTGATCCTAATCAGATGATAATGCATAAAACTAGTTTTGGCGTTGACCGCCCTCCGTACCTGATGTATTAGCCTGCTGAGCTGGTCGGCCTGTTGGAGCTGCTGAGGTAGTGGATTGTGACCTTCCCCATCCTGCTGACGGGCATTCCTTAAGCCGATGACCAAGCTGTCCACAACCATAACAGCCATCTCGACCCTGAAGACACTCTCTTGGGTGGTTCTTGCCATACTTGGGACAAGCTGGATACCTATTACTGGCATTGTAACTCTTGGACTGAGAGCCAGATTCTCCACCCGTCCAATCATGGGGAGACCGAAAGGTAGGGGGGCTGGTTGAGTTGGGTGTTAGAGACCTCTGTTGTTGCTGCTATAAGCAACTACTACCACCAGACCTCTGGTGGCCATAATTCGATTGCCCAGTCCTTGCCCGCTTGTTCTTTCACTCCATGTCCCTTAATTTTTCAGCCTCAATCAGGCTGGAGAGGTCATTATCTTACACTCTTTGAGGAACAGGTTCGACACCCCATTTACAAATTTTAGCATGCGATCCCTTTGCTCGGCCACTGTCTCTGGAGAATATTTAGACAACCTGGTGACCTCCAGAGCGTACTCTTCTACTGTTTGGTTTCCCTATCTCAAATTCATGAACTCCGCTACCTTTGCCTCCCTAAGCTCCCAAGGGAAGAATCTGTCCAAGAAGGCTGTAGTGAACTCCTCCCATTCCACTAGTCCTGCTTCCACTGGCCTCCCCTCCTTCCACTGTTCGTACCAGACCTAGCCTTTCAGCTGGTAGGTAGCCAAGTTGGTAGTCTCTGAAGGATTGACACCCATAATTCTGGTGATCTTTTTAATCTCATCCAGAAATCCTTGTGGGTCCTCACATACCTTAGATCTATGAAAATTCGGATGGTTCATCCGAGTGAAGTCCCGTACTCGGGAAACTACTGCAGACCCATTATTTTTTATTGGAACCACCTGTTGTTTCACCTGGTTGGTAACAGTTTGAGTGAGCAGTTGAATAGCCGCCCTGAATTCTACGATAGACACCAAGTCATCCTGAGGGGCTGCCGGGGCTGGTGGGGCAGGTCGATGAGCATTACCGGCCCTTTTTCTGTTACCACGTCTCGGAGGCATGATTCATTAAATGAAACTGAGCAGGAGTTATGAGGATGATTCTAGAACTGAATTTCAATGCACGATAAGGAGTATGAAATAAAGGGAATTTTCCTAATAACATCTCGTAGCATCCCCGTCATAAGTGTGGCGCGCTTCACACCCATGAAGGGGACTCTACTCGATGTGAGTAGAATGAAAATATATACAGCGGAAGTCTAATGCAAAAATATAAATACTTTGAGAGAAATAAAGTTGGTTCATAATATTTGAAAAACATTAGAACGAAACTACAAGTTTGAAACAAAACCAATATGCGTCTAAAACCCACTATGACTGATGAGTTACTGGGATAAGCCCCTAGCTAACTCCAAATCTAAATAGAAGGAAGGAAAATATAACCGAAGTAAATAATATCCGTCTTCGAAGAATGAGGACTCACCAACTAGAATAACTTAGGTCTTCGGTGAGCGGTCGACTAACGAGGCTAAGATTGAGATCCTGCAGTTGTATCATAAAATGATACAACATAAAAGTATGGGTCAGTACTTTGAATGTACTGAGTAAGTGAGATAAACATAACACAATGGAATAAAAATGCTAAATTGAAAAGACATGTGATGACCAACTTAAGCTACTGAACTGAATGACTAAAATAACTGAGATGGTTTTAAAGATCCTGTCTGATGATCAAAGCATGTTCTAAATCTGGAATACTGATCAGGATTGAACTATAATTGGACTGAACTGACTAGTGGGAGAGTCTATAAGCAGCATATAACCACGTGAGCTAGACATAGAGTCTGATGTATACACCTCATCAGTAGGACCCAATATACCTTTCCATGGTATAAAGGCATAAACTGGGTGATCACAAGAGTCTGGGGACAACCAGGTCAATAAATACTATAACCTATGGTGGCAACGTAGTTCTGGGAACCTGGGTGCGCTGGAACCCTAGTCCGCTCGATGCTAAGTCCTACTCCCACTGGATAGTCCTAATCTAAGTACTAAGCTGATAGCTCGAAACTGGGGCCCAAGACTAGTCAAGGATACATTCTAAAAGCACCCTGAGAGTCTTATCATACCAGATTCTGAAACTGGATTCTAAGACTGGTCAGAGTTGCTTATCTGGAAGCGTTGTAACCGTCTACAAAACAAACTAAAATCTGAAACTAGGGTCCTAAGGCTAATCAGAGTCGTTTATCTAAACTGTCATGACCTCCTAGTGGACCAATAAAAATTGAATTCTGAATCTGATTCTGATAACTGGGAGGTACTACAAACACCTTAGGAATTTCTATAGTCAAACTAATCAGTTGACATTTTGACTGACACTAAGAATTCTAACATTCTTACTAAAACCGAACTGACAATAACCTGATTTCATTTCAATGTTCCTAACAACATGGGAGTCCATAACACCGATAAATCCAAGCAAAATTTTGATATCTAAGTACTAATGCAAATTTCAAGATTTTCTAGTTCAAGAAAAAGGGCTAATTTCACTTCACAAGATTTAACATCATTTCAGTCACTAACTGGTGAAAAATATCTACAATTAACATGGTATAATATTCCACATGATTTAGGCAAAGTATGACTAGCAATTCTTGACATTCAGTAATTTAAAAGCTACCACTGATAGAGAGAAATAGGGAGGAATTGGGGACACAAGGGAAGAATTATTCCCTTGTTGAATTCCCACATACCTAGTGAAGAAGCTCGAAGGATTTCCTTGAGAAACTGAGGAGAAAAGGTTGCCCTAGCTCTTGCTCTGAAAGGCTCTAAGAGATGTTCTACGATGATTTCTGAGAGTCTGGATGGGGAGAATTAGGAGAAACCGTTTAACCCCTTCAATAAATCTTAAAATATGCTTAAAACGATGTAGTTTAGAGTATAGGAGGGTAGAAAATTACTGAAATACCTTTGAAAACTCGAAGGTGAAAACTGATCGTTAGTCCCCACGAGTGACTTAACGGGTCGTGGTCGGTGTCCACGACTCGTGGTCATACTCGTGAGGTACACTACCTGAAACCCCCTGTTGGTCACCACGAGGGACCTAATGAGTCGTGGTTAGTGAGCACGGCTCGTGGTCACCTCTCATGGACTACACTGCCCAAAAATCCCTGGAGTCCCCTATGGGTGACACCACGACTCGTGGTGTCCCAAACGATTCATGGTGAGGACCCGTTGGGTACACTGCCTAACATTTTTCCCGGCCTAAAATTGTTCTTGACCATGGGTCAGATCACGACTCATGGTCACACTCGTGGCCACCCATCCTCCAAATTTCCCACTAAGTCCATAGGCCTCACCAAGAGTCACTTAAGGACTTGTGGTCACCCCCCCACCCCCACCCCACCACGGGTCACAGAATGACTCATTCTGTGACTTAGTGCAGATCTCCCAATTTTCTCTATTTTAAGTCACAGGTCTAGTCTTTGAGTTTTCAGGGCATTACAATGACGACCGTTTTAAGGGTAAATTAGTCATTAGGAAGAACAAGAACTTGGACCCTATGAATGCTAGGTGCTTCACTTTAGGTATCATTGAGACTTTATAAAATTCACTCAAAATGCATGAAAAAGGTAGAAACACTTAGTCTTTTGGGACTTGACTCTTGTTTTTGAAAAAATTGGGCTTAATTATGTTATGCATGCAATATGGATATATGTGTTTATGTGATCTTGATTACCATTGTTAAACCATTTTGTGCTGATGTGTAAAGAATTCTTTTGATATACTCCATGCTTGTAAATTGATGTCTAGAACTTGCTCGGTGTGTGGGAAAAGCAAAATAAGAATGATGGATTTAGAAAGAGATATAGGCATTTCTTTGGTAGCCTTGTTTTTATTCTAGTTTACCTACCTTGATTGTAATTATCCTAGTTAGCAATGTTGAGCCTTAGCCTATTCTTTTGATAGCCATATTACAAGCTTAATCCCGTTTTGTTCTATTGACTTGTATTTGATCCAAATGACTCCTAGAGCACTTTAATAAAAAATTTTGCATGAAAGGAGCATAAGTGAAGAAGTGAAGGGAAAAGCTAAAATGTGTGGTAAATTAGAAGTAAAGAAAAGAGTGAAATTTGCTAAACAAGGAGGATGATTGTTATTGGTAAAATAAAAAGAAGAAAGAGCTTTGAAAAAAAATGATGCTATAAAAAAATGTGTGAATGAGCACAATGGTGAAAGAAAAATCCCCACTAGTCACCTAAGTTGAAAAATTAAAAAATAAAAGGAGGTATAAGGAGAAAATTTAGAAATTGAGGAAAGTTCTAAAAAATTCAAAGTGTTGTGAAGTATTAAAGTGCTTAGAGAGATTAGTCGCTATCTTGGCCAAATAGTCCCTACCCGTCCCTTAGCCTACATTACAACCAAATTCAAGTCCTAATTGATCCTAGATTCAAAATTCTATATTAGCAGAGTATTAGACTAAGGGCAAACTTATGGATCGTCTTTTGCATATATGTTGAGTTCTTTGGGAGAGTGAGTGGATTTTGTTATATTTATGCCTAAGTTAATATTATTTTGTATCTTGTTTGTGAAAGGGCATCTCTCCAAATTTGTGAGGGGCACAATAGTAAGACTTTGATAAATCTTGATTGCTAAATTACATATAATTCATGTTGGCCCAAAATATGTCTTAATGAGTTAGTTTTCAAATGCAAGTGATTTCGAACTTTGACATTTTAATGTTTTTGATCCTATATGCATGCGGATGAATTGTTTGAGCTTCATTGATTTGTCTCATGATCCTAAGTGTAAGTAGACCTGTTCGTTAAATATTTTTTTTGCTTAAATTTGAGAAGGGAAGTAGTGGATTTTTTGAGGACGAACAATAGGTTAACTGTGGGGTGTTGATGAAGGGCGTACTTACGCACTTCATAGACATATTTTGCCCGTACTTTACTATATTTTGAGAACAAATTAACTGCATTTACATGTTTTTATGTTATATATTTGTTAACATGGCTAACGCATATGATTAGATGCTTTCAGGACTAAAAGTGATGGATTTGGGTATGTTTGAGACGTTTGGAATAAAGTTGAAGAAGAAGGAATGAACTAAGCAAGATTAAGAAAGCAACATCCTATCAAGCTTATTTCAATAATTAACTTGCCACAGGCCAACCATTAATACAAATAACAAAATCATGAATCCAGACAATACAATACCAACCACAGTATATTTAAGTCATTACACAGGATATAATTATCCAAATTTACTGTTTCAACTCATGTTCTGTCATAGTTATAATTTATCAATCATTCAGTTAGTTGCATCACCTAAACATGGTCTACATGATTAATCATCAGAGATTTTAAGTTTAGAAAGAATGATTCCATAATTTATGGACCAGAAGTATTTCTAACGACAACGCCCGAAAGTTAATCTACACAAGGTTGGTTTGGTTCAACAACACCCTTAGACATGGACCAATTATTCTGTTGCAGTCTCTCCCCTAGGGGTTTTCTCATTATGGGATGTCATTACTCCTTTTCTAATCTGCTTAGTCTTAGATCTAACTGATTTCGATTAACAGAAAATAACGAAATTAAGTTACAATCCTCTTATTGAAATCATATCAACCATAGGCATGTATATGTTTAGCTATTCAAAGTCTAATGCAAGAGAGAGTAAACCATAGCCTACCTGGGTGCCAAGCTATCGTCTAGACATTCCCAACTATGGGGCTGTATCATTTTCTTGATTTCTAGCGAGACTTCCTAGCTATGGAAGTTGAATCTCTACCTCTTGGACCTTCTAATTTTTTCCAAAAATCTATTTTCTATTTTTGAGAATTTTTATTAATCCCTCCTTAGAGACTAGGTTTTCAGAATACTAATCGAAATAGGATTGCGGATTTCTGGTCCGCGTCATCCGCTGTAGCGGACACCCTTCCTACTACAACAGTTCCGCTATGGAGAAAAACGTCCCGCCACAAGGGACACCCACTTAGGTCCATCTGATTGTGACCAGGCTCATTCGAATTTACTTGTAATGTGCCTTCGTCTCTGGGGGATTTATTTCAAATTCCTAAAAATTTAAATTCTCCCATTTTTAGGTGGTTGGAATGCTATAATGGTCGGGCAGGTCGTTACACTATATATGATATATATATATATATATATATATATATATATATATATATATATATATGTGGAAATAAATCATGTAATAATTTCAGTCATTCTAATTAGAAAATATTCTAATCGATTAGCAATTAGCAATTATATGATGTATATGAAAAAAACTATGTCATCATTATAGTCATTTTAATTGGAAGGATTCCTATGAAATATTATATAAATTTAGAAGGATTCGTTCAACGTAATACGAATGTTTCATAATATACAAGGAAAAAACTATCTTGAAGCCATTACTTTCTTAAAAAAAATGTCTACAAAAATTGACTTTATTAGTGAGATATCCGGAACAAAGACGTAATGGTGATTGAAAGTTTGTGTTGTGATATTACGGATGTGTTACGATTCAAATGGTCGTGATTGAACTCATACTAACCCCCAAAGGGGCGAACTCGCAATCCCCAATAATTACCCCAACATTAAACATTCAAAAAAGAGATAAGAGTTAATAAATAAATGAAAGGCGTCATCAGAAGTAGTAATCAACCTCTTAAAACTAAAATAAAACAGAGCAAAACTAAACCCAAGACATGAAATTCATTGCACAAGACGTCTGTTTACAACTCTAAGAATGCTTAAAAACTAAAAACAAAAGGAATAAGTGTCCGAAAGAGAAGGACATCTTCGAAATGGGGGAGTGACACTGCCTCCTTGTACCGCTCACCTTTTCACGATTTGCTATTGCTTACTGGTGAGGACGTGAAGAACTGCCTAGGTTGAACTCTGCACTCAGAAAAAAAATGCAGGGGTAGGGTCAGTACATAACATGGTACTGGTAGGCATTATCGACTGACCTCACATAATAACGTGTAAACAGAGTAACAATGACATAAAATAAGTCTTTAACAACATACAGGAGTAAATAAATCAATTCAAGTGCACTGTCTCTAACACAGGTGACAGTCGACCTACTCACTAGATTTGGCCTTCCACTATAGCGGCCACTTGATGACTGCTTGCCATAGTAGAAGGATTTCTGCTGCAGCGGAACTGCCTTAGAAAGTAGCTCGACTTAGCTACACCTTCAACAGTTCATCAGTTCATCAATTCAACAATTTTCCAATTCACATGTTCTACGAATCAATTCAACTATCACACCAATCTGAGAATCAATAAATAGAAAATTTGTATCCCTTATAAGAAAAAATACACTCAACAATTACCAGCATCGTAACCGTGTCACCTTAGAAACAAATTCATGTCTCTTATTTCAAATTACATAACAAAGTCCAAATTTTCCCATAACCATGTCACACATTCTTCATTCATTCATACATATAAGCACATCGCCAAAAAAACAAAGTTAAACATATGATGACATATTGGGCACATGTCTCCGCCATGTCCCCATTACCACTGAAAATTCACGATCTCGGTGTACACACATACCAGAGGGCCTTAATTTTCCCTTCCAGTCATGACCTGCAAGGGACTCTAGAAATCCATGTACTGTGCCAGTGTGGCACCCGCTCCCACTCATATGCTCGTCCAGATGCTCCCCTCGGACTCGAGCCACTCAACAATATCGCTCGTCCGAATGCTCCCCTCTGGCACGAGCCACTCATCTCAAGATACTTTTACTATCCAATTCATTCTTCATCCATTAAGTACAACATGATACAACTCGTACAATTATATATATGTAATTCAACACTTAAGGAGTCTAGATTCCACCCCCTCACTTGCATAGACATAGATCATTGATTCCCATTGTAGCACTCTTTAAAAGAAATACACTTTAGAATCTAATGACATTTACACAAAACCTCATAATCTTCTCATATTAACATGATCTCTCCTAATTATTCAAATAAACAATTTAACAAGAAGTAATGTCCGAAGACCAATCTCATATCATTATTACACATGCATACAAATCATTATACAGGGTCAATTCCTCTAACCATAACCTACCTTAAAATTTGAAGATAACGATTTGGCTACTCATCAGGAGCCTTGCCTTTCCTCAATGTGTTGGATCATTCGGAATCTACACAGCAAGAGTAATTCGTTACTTACTCTTCAAGCATTCGTCTAATTAGATCAAATCCTCATCTTTGAGGTGTTTTCGAAAGTAAAACCCTAATACTACTCGGTTCTAGTTCCATTTCCCCCGTAACCCTCATTTCCCACACGTAATTCTAGGGGAGTAATCAAAACTCTTCAAATATCAACACAAATTACCCCTAATCATCCCACAATCTAGTCGTAGTTCACCAACCTAGGGTTCTCTAAGTTCAAAATTTCACCATTAATGGGTCCCCTAAACTTTCTACAATAACCAACATCCATTAAAGGGGCTAGGGAATAAGAAATTAACCTTAGCAATAATTTTCTGCTCTGGAGAAGAAACTACCTTCACACCTTGCTCTCTCACGTTTTAAAAATAATGGAAAATAACCCAGAATTCCCACTTCTAATTCCTGTCGTCCACTGCAGCGGTCATATTTCCGCTGCAGCGAATCCGCTACAGAAGCCAAAATGTCGTTGCAGTGGTTCCCGTAGTTATTTTCCAAATTCATCACTGCGGGACTCCGACCGCTACCACGGTCTCACAGCAGTAGGAATTCCACCAATGCAGCAGTCCCCGAACCAACAGCTACCCGAGATTATCCAATTTCACACTTAGCTTGGTTCAAAACATTTTTATTTGTTTCTTAGATTGTTTCTAGTGTTCTAGGCCCTTAACCATCCCGTAATGACATCTAGGTCATTACATCAAATACCAGTTAAAACATCGTTCATCTCCAAATGGTCAATACAAAAAAGGGAAGAATACTTACTAGATTCCACGAACAGCTGAGGATACTTGATCCGCTTATCAACCTCGGTCTTTCAAGTGGCTTCCTTAACCAGACGATTCTTCCACTTGAACTTTACTATTGCAATTTCTTTCGACCTCAGCTTCCGAACTCCTCTAGATAATATCGCTACAGGCTCCTCCTTGTAAGACAAATTCTCATATAATAGCACAGAGTCCCATTTGATAATATGCGTTCCATCCCCATGATACTTTTTCAACATTGATATATGGAACGTCGGATGCACCCCCGACAACCCCCGCAGTAAGGCTAGCTCATACTTTACTTTCCCCATTTGTTGTAGGATCTCAAGCGGTCTGATGTACTTCAGGCTAAGCTTTCCCCGCTTCCCAAACCTCATCACCCCTTCATAGGGGACACCTTGAGAAACACTTGCTCTCCCTCCATGAATTCCATATCCCTCACCTTCTTGTATGTGTACTGCTTCTGCCTACTCTGAGCATCTTCCAGACGGTCCTGAATTATTCAAACTTTTTCCAAGGACACCCTCAGCAAATCAGTTCTCCAGGGTCTCACTTCAAACTCATCAAACCAACCAATTGGAGACCTGTGTTTTCTCCTATATAGATCTTCAAATGGCGCCATGTCAATGCTCGAGTGATAGCTGTTATTGTAGGTGAACTCTGCCAAGGGTAAGAATTTGTCCTAATGGCCTTCAAAATCTATCACACACGCCCGAAGCATATCCTCCAATACCTAGATAGTTTTTTGACCATTAATCTATCTAGGGATGGAAAGTTGTACTCAAGTCCAACCTCGTGCCCAACTCATCCTGCAAGGTTCTCCAGAAATAAGAAGTGAACTGAGTGCCCTTATCTGATACAATTGACACAGGAACCCCATGCAGCCAAATCACTTCCTTCACGTACAGTTTCGCTAGTTTCTCGGTGTTGTAAGTCACCTAGACTGGTAAGAAATGAGCCAATTTGGTCAATCTGTACACAATGACCCAAATTGAGTCAAATTTCCCCAAGGTCTTGGGAAGACCCACCACAAAATCCATTGCTTTTCTCTCGCATTTTCAGTAAGGGATTAGCATTCTCTGAAGTACTCCCCCAGGCTTTTGGTGCTCGTACTTCACTTGCTGACAATTCAAATACTAAGAAACATGGTCCAAAATGTCCCTCTTCATCTAGCTCCACCAATAGTGTTGTTTCATATCATGGTACATCTTGGTGACTCCGGGGTGAATGGAGTACCTCAAATTGTGAGCTTTCTCCAAAAGAGTTTTAATTAGCTTGCCAACTGGGGAACACACACCCGCCCCTTTATTCTCAGGACCCCTTCATCATCTAACACTACTTCTTTGGCTTCTTCCTGCAAAACCTTATCTCGAAACTTAGCCAGTTTTTCGTCCCTTGAACTGTCTTGCTTTGATTTCCTCTAGCAGTGAGGATTTAGCCTCCATATTGGCTAGTATTCAACCAGTTTCTGTCAGTGACAACCTCATCAAATTATTTACTAAGGTATGAAATTCTCTGGCCATCTTCCACTGAGTAGCTTCCAAGCAAGCTAGACTGCCCATGCTCATCGTGTTCTGACTCAACGTGTCTTCCACAACATTGGCCTTTCCTGGATAGTACAAGATAGTGATATCATAATACTTAAGTAGCTCCATCCATCTCCTCTACCTCATATTAAGATCTTTCTGGGAGAATACATACTGCAAGCTGCGATGATCCGTGAGCACCTCACATCGAGCTCCATACAGATAATGCCTCCAAATTTTCAGGGCAAACACTACTGCTGCTAACTCCAAGTTGTCTGCAGGGTAATTCTTTTCATGCACCTTCAACTATCTCGAGGCATAAGCAATGACCTGTCCTTTCTGCATTAACAAAACTCCTAATCCAAACTGGAGGTATCACAATAAACAATGAAATCTTTACCTTCTATCGAGAAGGCCAGATAGGTGTCGTGGTTAGCAGGGTCTTGAGCTTCTAAAACTTCCTTCACATTCCTCTGACCACTGAAAAGGTACATCCTTTTGCGTCAACTTGGTCAACGCCGAAGCGATGGAGGTGAAACCCTTCACGAACCGATGGTAGTAACTAGCTAGCCCCATAAAACTCTGAATTTCCGTCACATTATTGGCCTCGCCCAATTTCTGACCGCCTCCACCTTCTGTGGATCAACTTGGATTCCCTCCTTGGAAACCACATGTCCCAAAAAAGACACTAACTCCAACCAAAACTCACACTTGGTGACCTTAGCATACAACTCCTTCTCCTTCAATAATCCCAGCACAATTCATAGATGATTTTCATACTCCTGTTTGGTTTTAGAATACACTAAGATATCGTCAATAAACACATTAACAAAGGAATTAGGTAAGGTTTGAAAACACCATTCATCAGGCTCATTAACACAGCTGGGGAATTAGTGAGTTCGAATGACATGACCAAAAACTCGTAATGCCCATACTTGGTCCAAAAGGCTGTTTTGGGAATATCCTCAACCCAAATTTTTAGCTGGTGATAACCGGACGTCAAGTCAATCTTTAAAAACACTACCGACCCTTGTAACTAATCAAACAAATCATCTATTCGAGAAAGAGGGTACTTGTTCCAAATAGTTACCTTGTTCAACTGACGGTAGTCGATACACATCCGCATACTATCATCCTTCTTCACAAACAAAACTGGGCACCCCACGGTGACACACTCGGTCTAATGAATCCTTTACCAAGAAACTCCTGCAACTACTCCTTGAGTTCTCTTAACTCAGTTGGTGCCATTTGGTATGGAGGAATAGAAATGGGTCGGGTACCTGGTTCCAGGTCTATACAGAAATCTATGTCACGGTCCGGTGACATGCCAGGAAAATCTACAGGGAACACTTCTAAGAACCCACAAATAATATGACCAAATCTATGGAAGAACCCTCTGAACTAGTGTCCCGAATATGCACCAGATACGTTGAAAAACCCCTCTCTATCAACTTATGGCCACAGATATACGAAATAAGTTTCTTATAAGCAGGGCTACAATTCCCTTTCAACTCCAACCTAGATGACTCTGTGCCCAATATAGTGACGTTATTAGCATGGCAATCTAAAATGGCATGGTAGAGGGACAACCAGCTCATTCCCAAAATTATATCAAAATTGACCATGTCTAAGATCACCATGTCCGCTAGAGTGTCAAACCCCATGAAATCAATAATGCAATCATGAACAACCCTATCCACCAACACAGAATCCCCAATAGGAGTAGACACAGGGATAAGAGTATCAAGCACATCATAAATAAGATCCATACCCAATGCAAAATAATAAGAAACATAAGAAAATGTCTAACCCGGATCAAATAACACAATAGCCATTCTATCGGCCACAAAGATCATACTTGTAATAACGACGTCTAAAGCCTCTACCTCTGTTCTATCAGGAAAAGCATAGAAATGGGCCTGATTACCTGCCTGAGAACTACCCTAGTTGGGCTATGTCAACCCTCTACCTACCTGGGTGCCACCTCTACCCACCTGAGCATATCCCCTACCCTGCTAAAAACCACCTCTAACAGCTGGCTAATCACCACGTACTAGTTGTGACGATCCTGACTGAATGCACTACCTCCGCTCCCCACAAGAGCCAGAGCTCAAGGAGCAAGGTGAGAAACAATTTGCCCGCCCTGTCTGAACCTGGGACACCATCTTCGGATGTGGCCATACTTGCCACACACATGATAGACCTTCTCAATCACTAGCCTCTAAGCTGGAACAGAGGAAATAAGGTGAGCTCCAAAATCTGAACGAACAATCTGAGTATCCCTAACTGCACTTGATGGTCGTGGAGTTGTCTCTGGTGGACCTCCGTCTAATACCTGTATGGCAGAGTGAATAGGGCACTCAGAGAAAACCCTGTGGTGCCGAAGACTTAGTAAAAGAAGCACCGTAAAAACCTACCCTCTGATCCTTCTTCCAGCATTCCTCTCATACCCCAACTATCTCACCCCTTCAACTGACTTCACATACTCTACCACCTCCTAGAAGGTGTTAACTGACGAGACCATCTGCAGAGCTGATACCTGGAGACCTACATTCAGGCCTTTAACAAACCGCCTAATCCTTTCCTTCTCTGTAGGTAGTAAGTGTAGAAAATACCTAGACACTGAGTGAAATTGTGCCTCATATGCTACAACAGATGAGCTCTCCCGCTCAATAGTGGTGAACTCATCTCGTCTCCTATCCCTTAGAGTGCGGGGAACATATTTCTCCAGAAATATGGAGTAAAACTGGGTCCAAGTCAACGCTGGTGACACCACTGGTCTGCACTCTATAAAAGCTCTCCACTAGAGCTTAGCATCCCCCATCAATTGAAAGGTCACAAACTCTGCTCCGTACTTCTCTACTGCCCCCATCTTGTGGAGTCTTTCATAGTAGTCGATGATAAACTCATAGGCATCCTCTGACTCTGTGATGTAGAAAGTGGGAGGCTTCTTCTTGGTGAACCTCCAAAACAGGTCATGCTCCTCCCCTATTATCACTGGTCCCACTACCGTTCTCGGAAACATAACAGCTTCAGACATATCATCAATCCACAGAGCCACAACAATTGCATGATGTATCCCCGACTACTGCCCCATTGGAGTTGTTGGCACTGTTACAGTACCCACAAGTCCACTCGGGAGGTTGAGAACCTAATCTAGAACCTCAAAGGATGTTGGCATAGCAGGAGCTTCTCCCTTCGGCGGAACCTCAACCTCAACATCCACCTGCTCCTATACTGCTGATGGCACAGGAGATACAGACCTCTCACTGACTGGAGCGGCAGCACGAGCCAGTCCTCTAATAGCAGCAGGCTTCTGTCCACGACTTATGCCCCATCCTCTGGCGCAAACTGGGACTGCCACTGTTGGCTTAGGTGTTGTATCTCTATTATCGTTGGCGCGTGTTGTCACCATCCAGGAAATAAAGCAAAAAAAATGGTTAGATACTAATTTGGATCACCAGATACCAATTAGAATCAAGTAATCGCACAAGAGGAAAGAAGAAAGAAGTTTCTCTAAAGTCCTACAGCCTCTCGGAGATAAGTTATGGATGTCTCCGTACCGATCCGCGAGACTCTACTAGACCCGTCTTAGTGCAATGAGATTAATGAACCTAGGGCTCTGATACCAACTTTATAATGATCCAAATGGCCATGATTGACATCCACACTAATCCCTGGAGGGAAAACCAACAATCCCCAATAATAACCCCAACATCAAATATTCAAAAAAGAGATAAAAGTTTATAAATAAATGAAAGGCGTCATCAGAAGCAGTAATCAACCTCTAACAACCAAAACAAAACAAAACTTAACTAAACCCAAGACCTGAAAGTCATTGCACAAGATGTCTATTTATAACTTTAGGAATGCTTAAAAACAAAAAGAAACAAAAGGAATAAGTGTCTGAAAGAGAAGGACATCTTCAAAACAGGGGAGTGACACTGCCTCTTTGTTTTGATCACCTTTTCACGATTTGTTGCTGCTTGCAGGTGTGGACGCGAAGAACTACTTGGGTCGAACTCCGCACTCAGAAAAGAAGTGTAGGTGTAGGATTGTACATAACATGGTACTAGTATGCATCATAGGCTGACCTCACATAATAACGTGTAAACAGAGTAACAATGACATAAAATAAGTCTTCAAACATAATACAGGAGTACATAAATTAATTCAAGTGCACTGTCTCTAACACAAGTGATAGCCGGCCTGCTCACTGTATTGGGTCTTCTGCTGCAGCAGTCACTTGATTGCTATAGCAGTCTTGCCATAGTGGAAGGATTCTGCTACAGTGGTACTACTTTAGGTAGTAGCTCGACTTAGCTGCACTTTCAATAGTTCATCAATTCAATAATTCATCAATTCACATGTTCTACAAATCAATTTAACTACACACCAATCTAAGAATCAACAAATATCAAATTTATATCCCTTACATTGGCAACAAGTAATTACAAGCAAAAATACACTCAATAATTACCGGCATCGTGATTGTGTCACGCGTAGAACCAGATTCATGTATTTCGATTCAAATTACATAACAAAGTCCGAATTTTCCCATAACCATTTCGCACATTCTTCATCCATTCATACATATAAGCACAGCATGAAAAAAACAAAATAAAACATATGGTGACATGTCGGGCACACGCCTTTGTCATGTCCGCATTACCACTCAAAATTCATGGTCTCAGTGTGCACACATACCAAAGGATCTTAATTTGCCATTCCAATCATGACCTATAGAGGACTTTATAAATTTATGAACCGTGCCAGCATGGCACCTATTTCCACTCATATGCTGGTATGGATGCTCCCCTCAGGCTCGAGCCACTCAATAATATCACTCCCCCGGATGCTCCCCTCGGGAACAAGACACTCATATCAGGATACTTTTATTATCTAATTTATTCTTTATCCATTAAGTACAACATGAATCAACTCGTACACACACACACATATATGTAATTCAACACTTAAGAGTCTACATTCCACTCCCTCACTTGTACATATATAGATCATTGATTCATATTATAGCATTCTTTAAAAGAAATACACTTCACAATTCAATGAAATTTACACAAAAGCTCATAATCATGTCATATTAACATGATCTCTCCTAATTATTCAAATAAACCATTTAACAACAAGTAATGTCTGAAGACCAATCTCATATCACTGTTACACGTGGATACAAGTCATTATACAGGGTCAGTCCCTCTAACCATAACCTACCTCGAAATTTGAAGATAATGATTTGACTATTCAATAGGAGCCTTGCCCTTCCTCAATGCTTCGGATCATTCGGAATCTATATAACAAGAGTAATTCATTCTTACTCTTCAATCATGGTTCTAATTAGATTAAACCCTCCCATTTAGGGTGTTTTTGAAAGTAAAACCCTAATTATACTCGGTTCTAGTTTTATTTCCCACGTAACCCTCATTCCCCACAATTAATTCTAGGGGAGTAATCAAAACTCTTGAAAAATCAACCCAAGTTACCCCCTAATCATCCCACAATCCAGCCCTAGTTCATCAACCTAGGGTTCTCTAAGTTCAAAATTTCACCACTAACGGGTCCCCTTAAGCTTTCTACAATAATCAACACCCATTAAAGGGTCTAGGAGACAAGAAACTCACCTTAGCACAATAATTCTCTGCTCTGGAGAAGAAACTGCCTTCAAACCTTGCTCTCTCGCATTGTGGAGATAAATGAGAAATAACCCAGAATTTTCACTTAAAACCCACTTCTGATTCCCATTGTCTGTTGCAGTGGACCCACTACAGCAGCTAAAGTGTCGCTACGGTAGTTCCCGCAGTTCCCAAATTCATCATGGTGGGACTCCGATCGCTACCACGGTCTCGCTGCAGCAGGAATTCCACTGCTGCAGCGGTCCCCCGAACCAGAAGCTACCCAAAAATTGCCCAATTTCACATTTAGCTTGGTTCACAATATTTTTATTCCTTTCTTAGCCTGTTTCTAGTGTTCTAGGCCCCTAATCATCCGTTAAAGACATCCGAATCGTTACAGGATGGTTCCTGATCTCGAAAAGACAAATAATCCAATTTCATGCTACTACATCATAAAAAGATATTTGTATCATCTTATTATCATTGTAAATACATATGTGAACTAACCTCTTAGGGATATAATATAGATATTATATTTTTTATAGGGAGATCGTATCCATGCAATTGTGGTTGGTATGCTATCCCTACATTTGGAGCCAAAAAATATAAGCTGGGATAGTAACCATGAAAATTTTTGTTGTTCATCCAAATAATGCGAAATATAAGACCAATAGACATAAATTGGTCCAAACAACTTTTTTTTTATTTATGGGATTTAGTTTTGTTATGAATAAAATATTTTCATTGAGACAAGCTATTTTGGCTTCAAGACTTAAGTATTACGAATTAGTAGTTATATTTTATTTTTGGGATTATTTTTGTTATGAACATGATGTTTTTAGTGAGATCAGTTATTTGATTCCTTTGCTTAATTATTATGGATTACTCACTGCTATAATTAACTTTCATAGATTATTTTAGATTTTTAAAAATAATAAGATCAATGTTGCGTATTAATATGTTGAAATGGATTTCGTGATTGTTAGATTTTATAAAATTATAAAATCTGACCTGAGGTCTCGAATGCAGATGCACATTTTTTTCTCTAAAATATAGATGGTAGTCACTTGACACTTTTATAATTAAAAGAATTTTTAGACTATTATATTATAATAAAATATAAGCATTATAAATATTAACTAAGATAATTAGTTCGATTTCTAAAATTACGCTACTTGATTGTGATGAAAATTAATTAACTTGTATTTGACTAATTTAGATTAACAATTTTTATTATATTATAAATACTTTGCATTTAACTAATTTTGATTAAGTATAATTACGAAATATTTAGTGCCAAATAAAAGGTTTTAAGAATCTACATATATCTGGAAAAGGAATATTTGAATAGAAATTATGCAATATATATGGAAAAAAAGATTATACAATCAAGAGTCATTCTAAACATCAAAAAACCTACAAAGAATTTTATATATTATTTAGTTTGATTCCTAAAATTACGCTACTTGATCGTGGTGAAAATCAATTAATTGTACTTGAATTTAATTAATTATTATAATTGCATGACAACTTATTAAACATATAAATGAGTATTGCTATACGAGAAAATATTACGAATTTATTGCAAAGTCGCTAATTATGGTGTGATGTTTTTGAATTTAAATCAGATACTTCTATGAAAAATTTAATATAAATTCAAATAAATTTGGAAAAAGCATATTGAGTAGCAATTATGCGATATTTTCACGACCCCAGAGTAGACCCGGATCGTAGACCGGGACAAGAAACCTCGAAAGGCTCCAAGTCAACCCATGGCATAATCATAGCATAACACTAAACATAAGGGATGACTAACCACATGAATAAGTGGAAGCTAATATCAAGAATCTAATATAACCCATGTAGAAATTTTAACAACATTTAGACACAACGCTGAATCTGTCTAAACAAGTCTGAAAGCCTTCTACTAAACTGATGAGTTGCTGGGACAAACCCCCAGCTAACTCCCGAAGTCTGTAAACTGGAACATAATAAAATGGGAACATAAATCACGTCCTCGGAAGATGAGGACTCACTACTAACAGCTGGAAAATGGACAAGCGTATCTAGCCACGCGGCTGAACTTGGAGACCTGTATCTATATCATGAAATGATATAGCACAACATATTAGGAGTTTTTATATATTACAAATAAATAAAAATTTAATAGCTATAACTTTAATTAATTTCAAGGTCCTAATTATTTGGATAATAATTAAATGATAATTATTTTTAAAAAATAGTAAATGATAATTTTGTCTATTACGAAGTCTTTTAACGAAGAGCAAAAAGTTCAATTAACATTTATAAGGGAGTCATGACCCAAATGGCTGTGATTGGTACCCACACTAACCCCCCGGTGGGCAAACCCAACGATTCCCAACAACTACCCCGTCATCAACCACGCAAGAAGAAATAATAATGTAATATAACAAAAAGAATTGCAATATCCGAAAGTTGTTATAACCAACTAAACTAACACAACTAAATCTTCCCAAGATCCGAAAGTTATTGCACTTTAACGTCTAGGTACAATCTAGGAATGTTTAAACTAAACAAAAAGAAATGCTGCAATTCTGAAAGAGAGACATTTTCGAAGGAGGAGTGAATCAACCCATTACGCGTCGCTCACCTTTCAGAGGAATCGTTGTTGTCTATAGGTAGGGACGAGAAGAGCTTCCTAGATCGTATTTTGAACTCAAAAAAGAAGTGCAGGTGTAGGATCAGTACAAAGCACGGTACACGTAGGCATCATTGGCCTACCTTACATAATATCATATAATTAAGGAAACAATAATATGAAACCAGTCCCAAACATCATACATAAGCACAATAAATATTTCAAGTACACTGACTCTACACAGGTGACAACCAGCTTGTTCACTGGATTGGGCCTCTCACTATAGTGATCTCTCGATTGCTACAGCGGTCTTGGCACAGCGGAATAAGTTCTGTTGCAGCGGTACTGCTTGAGGCAGTAGCTCAACTTAGTTGCATCTTCTTCAGCTCACAATTTTCAATAGTTCACACACTCCATATTTCATTCAGGTATAACACAAGTGTTGACATCAAATAATAACAACTCATCTCAACATGGAGTTTAAAGCATTTTGTCGCAGAAAGATCAACTCAGCATCTTTAGTCATCAGATCGAATCACACATAGGATCTTTTTCCGCTTTTCTCGTTTCATTTACAATTACAAGATCATCAATTACACTAAACCACTTAGTACATACTCATTCCAAAACTATTAATAAACTATAAAAACATCATAAAATAGAACAAAAGGCGACATATCGGGCACAGACCTCCGCCATGTCCCGATAAAAACATTGTCATCAAAGCCAATGTAGATACATGCTAGAGGGTCTTATTTCTTCCCTTCCATTCATGACCTACAAGGGACTTTAGAAATTCATATATTATACCGTCGTGGTACCCCTCTCACTCATATGCTCGTCCAGATGCTCCCCTCGGATGCGAGCCACTCAACCAATATCGCTCGCCCGGATGCTCTCCTCGGGCACGGTCCTCACATCTTAGAATATTATTACTATCCTTAACCATTTTCATTCACTGAATATATAGGGCGAATTCTTTACATACACAGAAGTTATAATCTACTCTCTCGCTTGCTTAAATACAAACAATCAAACATCTTAATAGCAATGCAAAGGAATTTCACTTAACCATTCAACACAATTTCATAACGGTTCACAGACCACATCATATCTAAATTACTTCTACGATTTATTCAACAATAAAACTTCATAACAGGTAATGTCCGAAGGCCAATCACATATCATCATTGCACAAAACATATATACCATTAAACATGGTTTATTTCCCTTAAACCATAATCTACCTTGATTTTTGGGTACGGAATGTCAGCTACTCCACAGGAGCCTTGCCCTTTCTCAACCCTTCAAAAAGTTCGAAATCTACAATAATAATATAGAGTAATTTAATTGTTTACTCTTCGAATAAGGATCCTAGAAGTTCAAACACTTCCCTTCAGGGCACTTTCAAAAGTAAAAACCCCAATTCTACCTAGTTCTAGGTCTCAATTCCCGCATAACCCACATTCTCAAGCAAGTAAACCTTGGGGAATGATTAATATTCCTCAAACCTCTAATCAAACTACACAATGATCCAACCCTAGTCTATCAACCTAGGGTTTTCTCAACTTCAAATCCTCCCATTAAAGATTCTATATGAATTCTAGGGTCAACAATACCCATTATCGAGATAGGAAATCAAGAAACTTACCTTGGAAGAGAAATTCACTGCTATGGACGAAAAGATTGCCTTGTAACCCTTCTAATTGTGTTTTTGAAAATAATAAGGTGGAACCCCAGAAATTCCACTTAAAACCCACTTTCTAATTTTCGTTGTTCGCTGTAGTGGTCATACTTTTGCGACAGTGGTCAGAAAACTGCTACAGCGGATCCGGTGGATAATTCCTCGATCCGTTAAGGCGAAACTCCGACCCTCAGCACGGTCTTGCTGTAGAGGATATCCTACCACTGCAGTAGTCCCCCAAAACCAGTATCTCCCCCAAAAGCATCTTTTTAACACTTAGCTCATTTCACAATCATTTTCTGTTGATTCTAGCTTTTTTGAGTGTTCTAAGTTTGTTTCCCTCATAATGACATGTGGGTCGTTACAAAGGGCCTTCACACTTTAGGTAAACTCTATATCCCTCACCTTCTTATCCAAATATTGCTTTTGTCTACTTTGATTCTCCACCAGACACTCTTGAATTATGCAAACTTTTTCTGAAGATTCTTTCAATAAGTCGGTTCCCCAGGGCCTCACTTCAAATGCATCAAACCAACCAATTAGAGACCTGCATTTCCTCCCATACAGAGCTTCAAATGGTTCCATGTGAATGCTCGGGTGATGGTTGTTATTGTAAGTGAACTCTGTTAAGGGTAGAAATTTATCCCAATGGCCCCCAAAATCTATAACACAAGCTCGGAGCATATCCTCCAACACTTGAATAGTCCTTTCTAGCTGTCCATCTATTTGAGCATGGAAGGTTGTGCTCAAGTCCAACCTGGTGCCCAACTCTGCCTGCAAGGTCCTCCAGAAATGAGAGGTGAACTAAATACCCCTGTCAGATACAATTGACACTAGCACCCCATGTAACCGTATCACTTCCTTCACATACAGCTTGACCAACTTCTCGGCATTGTAAGTCATTTGGAAAGGTAATAAGTGAGAAGACTTGGTCAATCTGTCCATAATGACCCAAATGGAGTCAAACTTTCCCAGAGTCTTTGGAAGACCAACTACGAAGTCCATAGCTATTCTCTCTTATTTCCACTTGGGGATAGGCATCCTCTGAAGTACTCCCCCAGGCTTCTAATGTTTGTATTTCACCTGCTGGCAATTTAAACATTGAGCAACATGCTCTACAATATCTCTCTTCATCCTTCCCCACCAATAGTGCTACTTCAAGTCACAGTATATTTTGGTAACTCCAGGATGAATGGAGTACCTCGAGTTGTGAGCTTCTGCCAGGAGAGTCTGAATTAGCTCACCAACTTGGGGAACACACACACGTCCCTTTATTCTCAATATTAGTTCACCATCTAGTGTCGCTTCCTTAGCTTCTCCCCGCAGAAATTTATCTCTGATCTTACCCAGCTTCTCATCCTCAAACTACCTTGCTTTGATTTCTTCCAACAAGGATGATTTAGCCTCCATGGTATCTAATATCCCACCTGTTTCTGTCAAAGATAACCTCACCAAATTGTTTTCCAGTGTCTGAACTTTCTTGGCCAATGATCACTAAGTAGCTTCCAAGCAAGATAAACTACCCATACTCACTTCTTTCCGACTCAACGCATCTACCACCACATTAGCCTTCCCTGGGTGGTACAGAATGGTGAAGTCATAGTCCTTGAGAAGTACCATCCACCTCCTCTACCTCAAGTTGAGATCCTTCTAGTAAAACATGTGTTGTAGGTTGTGATAATTTGTGAATACCTCGCAACGAGCCCCGTACAAGTAGTGCCTCCAGATTTTCAGAGTGAACACCACCGCTGCTAGCTCCAGGTCATGCGTGGGGTAATTCTTTTCATGCACCTTCAACTTCCTTGAAGCATAAGCAATGACCTATCCTTCCTATATTAACATCGCACCCAACCCAGACCGTGAGGTATCACAATAAATTATTGAATCTTTACCTTTCATCGGTAATTCTAGGATTCGTGTCGTGGTTAACAGAGTCTTAAGCTTTTGAAAACTTGCTTCGCATTACTCCGACCACCGGAAAGGTACCTCTTTTTGAGTCAACTTGGTCAGCAACGAGGAAATGGATGCAAAACCCTTCACGAATCAACGATAGTAACTGGCTAGTCCCACAAAACTCTGAATTTCTGTCATGGAAGTTGGCTTAGCCCAGTTTCTGACCGCCTCTACCTTCTGTGGATCCACTTTGATTCCCTCCTTGGAGACAACATGCCCTAGAAAAGACACTGAATCCAACTAGAACTCACACTTAGAGAATTTGGAATACAATTGTTTCTCCTTCAGCAACCCCAACACTATTCTCAAATAATTCTCATGCTCCTACTAGGTTTTAGAATACACCAAGATATCATCAATAAACACAATCATAAAGGGGTCTAAGTAAGGTTTGAAGATACCACTCATCAGATACATGAACGCAGCTGGGGCATTATGAGTCCAAACGACATGACCAGAAACTTGTAATGCCTATATCTGGTACGAAAGGCAGTTTTGGGAATATCTCCATCTTGGATCTTCAGTTGATGATAATCTGATCTTAAGTCAATCTTTGAAAACACAGTTGCTCCATGCAACTGATCAAACAAATCATCCATTCGAGGAAGAGGGTACTTGTTTTGAATAGTTTCCTTGTTCAGCTGATGGTAATCAATGCACATTCTCATGTTACCATCTTCTTTTTCACAAACAACACTGGAGTGCCCCATAGAGAGACACTCAGCCTACTAAACCCTTTACTAAGTAGATCTTGCAACTATTTCTTGAGTTTTCTCAACTCAGTAGGTGCCATTAGGTACAGAAGAATAGAAATGGGTCAATTCCCTGGCTCTAAATCTATACAGAAATCAATATCATGGTCCGACAGTATGCTGGGCAAATCTGCAGGGAACACCTCTGAAAACTCACAAACGACTGGGACCGACTCTATGAAAGGACCCTCCGAATTAGTATCTCGAATATGTGCTAGATATCCTGAACAACCTCACTCTATCAACTTATAGGCGTGAATATAAGAGATGAGTTTCTTAGCAGCAGGTTTACAATTCCCTTGCCACTCCAACCTGGATGACCCTGGCCCCAATACAGTGACGGTCTTAGCATGGCAATCTAGAATGGCATGGTAAGGGGACAACCAACTCATTCCCAAAATCACCTCAAAATCAACCATGTCCAAGATCACTAAGTCCACCAGAGTGTCAAATCACATGAAATCAACAATACAATCACGAACAACCCTATCCACCACCACAGAATCCCCAAAAGGAGTAGACACATGGATAGGAGTATCAAGAATATCATAAACAAGATCCAAATCCAATGAAAAATAAGCAAACACATAGGAAAATATAGAACCCAGATCAAACAACGCAATAGCCATTTTGTCGGACACGAAGATTGTACCTGTAATAATGGCATCTGAAGCCTCTGCCTCTGGCCTAGCAGGGAAAGCATAAAAATGGTCCTGGTTACCCACTTGAGAAGCTCTCTGATTGGGTTGTGTCACCTCTCTACCTGATTGGGTGCCATCCCTACTCATATGAGCACCTCCTCTACTCAATTGACCACTACCTCTAACAGCTGGCTGACTACCTCGCCTGAGCTGTGGACGATCTCTACTGAATGCACTGCCTCCTCTTCCGGTAGTTGGGTGTCGAATGATTTTTCCACCCTGGCCAAACCTGAGACACCATCTGCGAATGTGTCCATACTCCCCACACTCGTGGCATACCTTCTCGATCACTAGCCTCTGAGCTGGAACAACAGAAATAGGATGAGCCCCGAAGTCTGAGCAGGCAAGCTGAGTACCCCCGACTGAACCTACTGGTCGGGGAGTGTTTCATGGCAAACCTTCGGCTACCACCTGCATAGCAGACTGAATCGAATGCCTAGAGAAACCTTGCGGTACTGGAGTCCTAGCAATAGGGCCATTGTAGGTACACACCCTTCGAGCCTTCTTCTTAGCATTCTTTTCATACCCCTCCTACTTCACGCCCTCTATATTCTTCACATATTCTACCACCTCCTGAAAAGTTTTACCTGAGGAGACAATCCGGAGCGCTAATAATTGGAGACCTACATTTAGGCCCTTGACAAACTGCCTGATTCTCTCTTCCTCTGTGGGCAGTATGGTAAAGCATACCTAGATAGTGAATAGGATCGGGCCTCATATGCGGCAACAGAAGAGCTCTCTTGCTTGATGGTGGTGAACTCATCCCGTCTCCTATCAATCAAGGTGCAGGGTACATATTTCTCCAGGAATGTGGAGTAGAACTGGGTCCAAGTCAATGATGATGACCCTACTGGTTTGCACTCCACGAAATCCCTCCATCGAAGCTTTGCATCATCCATCAACTAGAAGATGACGAACTCCACACCGTATCTCTCCACCACTCCCATCTTATGGAGCCTCTCGTGGTAGTGTATGATGAACTCGTAGGTGTCCTCCGCCTCAATATCGTAGAATGTAGGAAGCTTCATCTTGGTGAACCTCCAGAATAAGTCATGCTCTTCCCCTATCATTACAGGCTCAACCATCGGTCGGGGGAACATGACTGCCTCGGACATGTCACCAATATGAGGAGCCACTGCAGCTGTATGATGGATGTGAGATTGCTGCCCAACAGGAGTTGTTGGTGTTGCCCCATTACCCACAGGGCCACTCGGAAGGTTAAGAACTTGATCCAGAACCTCAGAGGATGCTGGAGCGGCTGGAACCTCTCCCTGGGTCGGCCCTTCCATTTTTACTGCCACCCTTTCTTGCACTGTCGGTGATACCAGAGATACAGACATGTATTTTATAGGAGCAGTAGTGCGAGCCCCTCCCCTGACTACTGCAGGCCTTCGCCCGCGTCCTCGGTCCCATCCTTTGCCTCAGACTACTACTGTTGGCTTGAGTGTTGCGTCTCTGGCTCCGATAGCACGTGTTTGACCATTTGTGGAAGAAGAAATAACAGTTGTTATATACCAATTTGGATCACTAGATACCAATTGGAATCAAGTAATCGCACAAAAAGAGTGAAGAAAGGAGTTTTCCTAAATTTCTGTAGCCTCTCAAAGATAAATTACGGGCGTCTCCGCATCGATCCGTGAGACTCTACTAGACCCATCTTAGTGCAATGAGATCGATGAACCTAGAGCTCTAATACTAACCTTTTCACGACCTAAATGACCTTGATTGGCACCCATACAAACCCCCCGATGAGCGAGCCAACAATTTCCAACAACTACCCTGTCATCAACCATACAAGAAGAAATAACAATGTAATAAAATGAAAAGAATTGCAATATCCAAAAGTTGTTATAAACAACTAAACTAACATAACTAAATCTTTCCAAGATCTGAAAGTCATTCCACGTTAACGTCTACCTATGATCTAGGAATGTTTAAACTAAACAAAAAGAAATACTGCAATGTCTGAAAGAGAGACATCTTCGAAGAAGGAGTGAATTAGCCAATTTCGCGTTGCTCACCTTTCAGAGGTATCACTACTATCTATAGGTGTGGACGAGAAGAGCTTCCTGAATCATATTATGCACTTACAAAAAAAGTACGGTGTAGGATCGGTACAAAGTACAATACCGGTAGGCATCATCGGCAGACCTTACATAATAACATATAATTAAGGCAACAATAATATGAAATCAGTCCCAAACATCATACATAAGCACAGTAAACATTTCAAGTACACTGACTCTACACAGGTGACAACTGGCCTGCTCACTGGATTTGACCTCTCACAGCAGCAGTCTCTTAATTGCTATAGCGGTCTCGCCGCAGCAGAATAAGTTCCGCTGTAATGGTACTGCTCGAGACAGTAATTCAACTTAGCTGCACCTTCTTCAACTGACAGTTTTCAATAGTTCACACCCTCCATATTTCATTTAGATATAACACAAGTGTTGAAATCAAATCATAACAACTCATCTTAACATGCAGTTTAAAGCATTTCATCACAGAAAGATCAACTCAGCATCTTTAGTCATCGCACGGAATCACACTTAGGATCTTTTTTTTTCACTTTTCTCGTTTCATTTACAATTATAGTATCATTAATTGCACTCAACCACTTAGCACATACTCATTCCAAAAGTGTTAATAAACTACAAAAACATCATAAAATAGAACAAAGGGTGACATGTCGGGCACATGCCTCCGCCATGTCCCAATAAACACTCCATTATCAAAGTTATTATACACATATGCTAGAGGATCTTATTTCTGCCCTTTCAGTCGTGACCTGTAGGGGACTCTAGAAATTCATGTATTGTACCGGCGTGCTACCCCTCCCACTCATATGCTTGTTCAGATACTCCACTTGGACATTCCTAAATCACTAGACGATGGGGGCCTGCTTGACCAATGACCATCATACTATGATCATAGTATGATGAGCCACTCAACTAATATCGCTCGCCCGAATGCTCCCCTCAGGTACGAGCCTCTCATCCTAGGATATTATTACTATTCTTAACAATTCTTATTCACTGAATATACAGGGTGAATTCTTTACACACTTAGGAGTTACAATCTTCTCCCTCGCTTGCATAAATACAAACAATCAAACATCTCAATAGCAATATAGAGAAACTTCACTTAACCATTCCACAAAATTTCATAGCAGTTCATAGACCACATCATATCTACATTACTTCTACAGTTCATTCAATAGTAAAACTTCATAACAAGTATTGTCTAAAGATCAATCACATATCATCATTGCACAAAAACATATATGTCATTAAACAGGGTCTATTTCCCTTAAACCATAACCTACCTTGATTTTTGGGTACAGAACGTCAGCTACTCTACAGGAGCCTTGCGCTTTCTCAATACTTTAGAAAGTTCGAAATCTACAACAACAATCTAGAGTAATTTAATTATTTACTCTTCAAATAAGGGTCCTAGAAGTTTAAACTCTTCTCTTCCGGGCACTTTCAAAAGTAAAGACCCTAATTCCACCTAGTTTTAGGTCTCAATTCTCGCGTAACCCACGTTCTCAAGCAAGTAAACCTCGGGGAATGATCAATACTCCTCAAACCTCTAATCAAACTACCCATAATCTAGTCCTAGTCTTCAACCTAGCGTTTTCTCAACTTGAAATCCTCTCATTAAAGATTCTATATGAATTCTAGGGTCAAAAATACTCATTATCGAGATAGGGAATCAAGAAACTTACATTGGGAGAGGAATTCATTGCTATGGAGGAAAAAGTCGCATTCTAACCCTTCTAATCGTGTTTTTTGGAAATAATGGGGTAGAACTCCAGAAATTCCACTTAAACCCACTTTTTGATTTCCGTCGTTCGCTGAAGCGGGCTCGCTATAGTGGTCAGGAAATCGCTAAGTCAGAGAGGCAGTTAGTTCCTCAATCCATTATGATGGGACTCTAACCCTCACTACGGCCTTACTGCAACGGATATCCTACCGCTGCAGTGGTTCCCTGAAATTAGTAGCTCTCTTAAAACCATCTTTTTGACACTTAGCTCATTTAACAATAATTTTCTATAGATTCTATCTTTTTCGAGTTTTCTAAGTTTGTTCCCCTCGTAACGACATGTGGGTCGTTACAGAGGTCCTTCACACTTTAGGTAAAAAAAAATTTCACCCCTCAACTTTGCTTTAAAAATCAAACCCCCCCCCCCCCCCTCAACTTTGTACAATAGACGTTCTCCCATCTTTATCCTAATTGACTTTTTAAAATATTTGTTTTATCGTTGCTATTTTCAATCCTCCATTTGTGTAATACCTTTTTATATTATATAGATTATATATTTAAACCCGGATATTATTTAAATTCATTAACATTATAAGTAGAACAATACTTCTATGATTTTGTCACAAAATCTAATGCTATTTAGTATTTTTTTTATTGTTATTAATATATTATATGCATTAAATGTGTATATATGTATGTGCATGCGCGTGTGTATTTATGTTTCTCCTCTTTCTTATCATCTATTGTCTATATAAACAAATAAAATGTGATTGTTATTAATAGAATATTTTGTAAATTGTAATTTAAAATTAATTTACATTATAAATAAATAATATTTAAATTTATCTTTATTTTTAAATTTTTTTTGTATTTTATGTATTAAAATATATTTATAAAATTATTATCACCTTTTATTTTCACTTGTATAAATAAATATTAGAGTTTTGATTATTATTAATAAAATTATTTTTTTTGTTGCTAATTTACTTCATTATAGAGCGTCATTAATTTATATACTTAAGTAGTATTTTTTATTTTATTTTGTTTCAAACGTTAATATTTAATTTTATATTAAACAAATTATTACATAGATTAAAAAAATTATATTATGAATTTAAAGAATTAAAAAGAAGAAGAGAAAGTTGACAATATAAGAGTAAAATGGATATTTTAAAAGTCAATTAACATAAAGGGGGGAGAATGTCTGTCGTACAAAGTTGAAGGGGGAGGTTGATTTTTAAAGCAAATTTGAGGAGTGAGAACGATTTTCACCCTTCACACTTTTAATATAGTATAGATAGATATGATAGACATATTTAATATGATTATTATTTATTATTTAGATTTATTTATTATTATTTAAAGGGTATATTAGTTTCAAATATTTAGAGGGTATTTTAGTATTTAACTTTTTACTTATTTATTATTTATATTTATTTATATTATTTGAAGGATATATTAGTCATTCAATGTATGAAGGGTATTTTAGTATTTTAGCTTTTCACCTTTTGGCTTTCTACTTATATAGTAACTAGTCTTAGCATACACGCCCCGCGCGTGTCCCTCATATTAATAAGAATATATTTTTAAAAGTAGCATAAATAATATTTAAAAGATGTGTTTGTGTAACAATATAAGAATTTAGAAAGAAATTATGAATTTCAAATTGATAAATGATTATATTTAAGAGTTTGATTCAATTCAGTAGTTTGTTTTTCAATTTATTCTAATACTTATTTCAATTAACAAAAACGTCGTAGCAATAACGTTTGATTAAAAGGTAAAAGAATTATTCACTTTTACACGAGCACTTAAATACATGTATTATATGTAGTTTATGTTAATTATTACAAAATTAGTATTATTACATTATTAACATATTAACATTTAATATAAATATTAGCATTACGAAGATGCATTGTAATATAAAATTGCATAGTAGAATAGAACATATAGTATAAGTTTTCAGTTTAAACAATTAACACTTACAAAATTATATTGTGAATTATTACTGGCTTGTTTTGACAATAATAAATTGATATCATATCACAAACACATTTATTTATTTTAAATTGGTCATTCAAACTAAGAAAGACTCATCAAAATTAGTGAAAAAAATCACTAATGCTTACATTAGAGTAGATTGTCTATATCATACTACTTAAAAAGCGATCCTTCTTCGAGCTCTGTTAATATGAAATGCTTTATGCAACGAGGTGCCCCTTTTTCAAATCATATTTTCAAAAGTCTTAAATATAAGATCGGTTTGCATTATAAGTATAATTCTATTCAAAGTATAATTATTTCTTAAAAATAAAATCTTAATCTCTTTTAAATTTCTAAATAATAATATTTTTTTATATACTTCAAATAAGAAAAGATTTAATACATACAATTTAGTTAATTTTGAAATGCTAAATATTAAAATATAAATAAATAATTATTTAATCAAGTGTGGACTCTATTATTAAAGGATAAAAAAGTGAATGATATTTTGGTACGAGGCTTCGTACTATAAATATTTAATAATAACTTAATTTTAAACTTTTTATTTTACCCTCTATGAGATGATTTCTGCTCAATTCTCTCTCTCTCTCTCTCTATAAATCTATGTGTCTAATGAAATATTTTCACACAAATCGAAACAGAAGAAATAATGTAGATTTAACTAAAGAGAGTGAATAACAAGAGTACTCGATTAATTGAAATAACTTGAAGTATTTTATGTTTCTATTTACATATATTTATTGATTATACAATTTTTTTTAAAAGAAAAAAAGAAAACGGAGGAGGAATTTGATATATTAATGAATAAAATTACTAATTTATTTTCTCCTATTGCAAGCTGAAAAATTGTGATGGATAATTAGTTAGTTTAATAAATAAAATACTTTGATATAAGTTAATAGAATTGTAATTAATTTTAAAGTCTTAAATGTTAGTACTTTTAATATAGTTCAAATAAGAAAAGATTTTAAAAGCAAAATTTAATCAATTTTAAAATACTAAATATTAGAATTTCTTACCTTTTACAAATAAGTAAATATTTAGTAGCTATAATTTTAATTAATTTTAAAATTCTAAATATTAGGATAATAATTAAATAATAATTATTTAAGAAAAATAGTAAATAATAATTTTGTCTATTGCGATGTCTTTTGTTGAAGGACAAAAAAGTTCAATCAACATTTATAAGAACCTTCACACTTGTAATATAGTATAGATATGACTATTAGGGGATATTTTAGTAAATCACTTCAATAAAAATGCACATGTATTTCATACTAACCAGAACAAATATTTCACAAATATTATAATGAGGGTGCAATGAGTTACACTGGAATTAAAAAGAGAAAAATGCAAGCTCAAACTGGTGAATAATGAGTTATTTGAGCGATATTATTATTATTGTAAAACATAATCATATTGAGAAATTACTATTAAAATTTGTAAAAAGTAATGCTCAAATGACTTCAATTATACAATTCTTATAATATATGAAATATTTAAACTAACATTACTTCCTTCTTTTTATATGTCAAAAGCACATAATTTAGATATGAATTTGAAAAATGTCGGCTATGGTTACAAATATTTCATGTCTTAAAACTTTTGTTCGCGATCGATGTATGCTTTTCTTAGGATGAAAGTAGTAGTTATATGTAATGGAGATAAGAATTATTGAAATATTTTAGTTGACATAAATAGATCATAATTACACATATAAGTACCCTTTATCTGATTCAAATTTATGAGTCATTTCATATGTGAATTTGAAAAAATAAAAATTAAATTGTATATATATAATATTATATTATTGTAACAACCCGCAGGTCATTATGAAGGGAATAGACTTAGAACACTCAAAAAAACTTGAATCTGTAGAAATTGGTTGAGAAAACAACTAAGTGTTAAAAGATGACATTTTAGGGGAGCTACTGGTTTTGGGGACTGCTGCAGCGGTAGAATATCTACTGCAGCGAGACCGTGGTATGGTCCGAGTCCCGCTGTAACGGATCAGAGAATTAACCGCCAGATCCATTATAGCAGTTTCCTGACCGCTGTAGCTGGTCCACTATAGCGGACGACGGGAATCAGAAAGTGAGTTTAAGTGGAATTTATGGGGTTCTACCTCATTATTTTCAAAAACACGATCAGAAGGGTTAGAAGGCAATTTTTCCCTCTAGAGCAGTGAATTCCTCTCCTAAGGTAAGATTCTTGATTCCCTATTTCGATAATGAGTATTGTTGACCCTAGAATTCTTATAGACCCTTTAATGATGGAATTTTGAATTGAGGAAACCCTAAGTTGATAAACTAGGGTTGGATCATGGGGAGTTAATGGTGTGGTTTGATTTAAAGTTTGAGGAGTATTGATCACTCCCCTAAGATTACTTGCAAGAGAACATGGATTATGCGGGAATTGAGACCGAGAACTAGGTGGAATTGAGATTTTACTTTTGAAAGTTCCCTGAAAGGAAGGGTTTGAACTTCTAGGACCCTTATTTGAAGAGTAAATAATTAAATTACTCTATATTATTGTTGTAGATTTCGAACTTTCTAAAGTGTTGAAAAAGGGTAAGGCTCCTGTGGAGTAGCTGACATTTCGTACCCAAAAATTAAGGTAGGTTATGGTTTAGAGGGATTAGACTCTATATAATGGCATGTATGTTTTGTGCAAGGATGATTATGTGATTGGTGTTTGGACATTACTTGTTATGAGAATTCCTATTGAATAAACTGTTGGAAGAATGTGGATATGATGTTGTATTGAACTGTGATGAAACTGTATTAAGTTGTTAAGCAAAGATATTTTACATTATTATTATTTGTTGGTTTGTAATTATGCGAGTGGAGGAGTAGATTGTAAACTCATGTGTGTTTTAATAATGCACCTTGTAGTATTCAATTGTTTGAGAATGATTAAGATAGTAATAACATCCTAAGATGAAAGGCTCGTGCCCGAGGGGAGCATCCGTGCGAACAATATTGATTGAGTGGCTCGCGTTCGAGGGGAGCATCCGGAGGAGCATAAGAGTGGGAGTAGGTACCACGCTGGTAGAGTACATGGATTTCTAGAGTCCCCTGCAGGTCATGACTGGAAGGACATAAATAAGACCCTCTAGCATGTGTGTACATCGATATTGATGATGGAGTGTTGATGTTGCCCAAATTACACCTCGTAATGAGATAAAAAGCGATCGATGTTCAAATATAGAACCCAACCAAGATTGAGGTCGAATCCCAGGAGGAATATGACGAGGACCTCAATTAATGCGTTTAACTACTATTATTGACTTACTTATTTCCTGGGGAGAAATTGTAACAAGAAATAATGAAAAACAGTAGAGAGCAATGAGTAGATCTTTGATTTAAAATTGATTATATTCAAAGAGTGAGTTGACTAGGATTTTGTTCCCCATGACTTCATAACCACAAGGCGTTTTATACTAGTGATCTATTCTGGTGTTTGGCATGCAATATTGGTAAGTTAACTTTACCTAAATGGTTGGTCCCCTACTTAGATGATTATTACCATGCAACTTGGTTCGTATGCAAATGTATACTTAATTAACCCTTACCCTTGATATCAGATTAGCTATTTCATTACCCCTTTTTCCATTCATTACCCCTATTAGATGAGGATTAATAGCCTCAACTCTCTGTTGTTAATCCCTTTTTCCATTCATTACCCCTTGATCTGGTGAGTAAGAAGAAGGCAAATTTCAACTTTTGCAACCGTTAAGAAACAATTAAAATGAAGGGAAAAACAATACATGCATAAACCCCGTTCAAGATTCACTAAGTATTTTTGCCTATGTATGTTAATTTATCATGGTTCCCACAATCCTAGTTATGGGTTTAGCTACTCATTCTTGAAAAATCACAATTAATAATTGTAGATGAAATCATGATTGTAACTTACAATAATGCGTAGAAGAAACCACACGTCTTGAATAAGTCAACAAGAATCTAAGATGAATAATCCAAAGTTATTTGAATCACTGAATTCAAGAACAAAATTATGAAAGTTTTTTCTTGAACCTTAATGTCGATCAACAACAATGAAAAATATGGTTGAAAGTCGTAATAAAGCATAAACTACAAAAAGAAACCTAAATAAAGTATTTATAGACACTAAACAAATCCTTTCCTAATTTAACGAGGAATGCAATTCGGTAGTGGCAACATTTCGTTAGGTGTCCTAATGAGTCGTGAAGTGTAGCGATGGCTCATACTCAACAAGCAACTCCCTCTGGATGACGGGTCACCTAATGACTTGTTAAGTGACTGGACGAGTCATGAAGTCCCCCGTTTCTTCTGAGTCCTAAATATCCAATGTTCTGGGCGACTCCACCAACCTACTCGTGATGAGTCTCTGAATCTCATGATGAATCATTGTTCCTCCCGTCCTAACACTCATCCTTTAATGCCTAACTTCTAAATTCCACCTGAAGAGTCGTGAAGTTATACGATGACTCATTACTCCTTCCATTATGACTCATAGGTCTTTTGATCAGTTTCAGCTTCTAGTCCTCACAACCTTTCTAACGACTCGTTGTCAGATATAACAAGTCATGTTGTTAATCCATTGTCACCACTATTCCAGATTGAGTTTTGTGCATTAAACTCTTCTTCTCCTAACGGCTCAAGGAACGAGTCATCCAGTGACACAACGACTCGTTACCTTGCTGACAGTCCACACAGCCCATTTTAGACTCATTATGCCCAGTTCACTGTCCCAACCTATTTTCCTGCAACACATAACAAAAACACATTATATCTATATAAACATATCCGAGATTATCATATTTTCTTAGTTTTAAGCGTCAAAAGTATCATAAAATCACGGCACATGAACACCCTCAACTTAGAACCTTTGCATGTCCTCAGGCAAAAACAATAAAAACAAAACTAACCCGACACTTCAACCAAAAGAAATCTAGGCAACCTATGACAGTCACAAACTCATAATCAAATCAAACTTTCTAACCCCTCCTATATCATTAGAAACCATATCACAGTGCGTATGCAAAGTTTTCCACCATGACAAGAAGGAATTAAAAAATGGCATTACACTATCAACCTGCAACCATGCATACAATCCTGTCACACCCCACCATGGGGGGTATGACGGGCACCTGGTGCCTACTAGACTCTGGCTCTATTTCAAGAAACGAACCGGCTATATAGCGGCTGTAAATACAGCCCCCGGCCGATTAGGCCTATAGCCACCTGCAATACAAGACAGCTAACCAGAACAATGACACTATAATCTGAAACAACTACTATTCACCTTTGTGACCTACAAGGTCACTAACTATAACCAGAAGAAGGCCCCACACGGCCAACATCAACAACTAAACACATATATACATGCACGGCCCCACACGACCGGCTCCACCACCACAGGAAACATCAAACTGCAAGCCTCTAGGAAGTAATAATAGAATGGTCGGGACAGGGCCCCGACCTACCCGTACTATACAACAAAAGAAAATGAAACACACCTCTGAATATCAAGCTCCAGATGACAGGAGTTGATAACTCTGCGCTGGCTAGGATCACGAGGGATCGGTTCCTCGTCTATGAGTACCTGCAGGCAAGCAATGCAGCGCCCCACGAGCGTCAATACCATAGGTACCGAGCATGTAAAGCAAACTGAAATACACAACTGAACTGGGTAACAACAATAACATAACATATAAGCAGGAAGTAGCTGAATCTATCTGGATGAGGATAATTGGGGAGAGTTTACATATTCTGTAACTAACTGACGACGTGTCGTCCTACTGTTTATCAGTATCTAATAGCACATATAGATATACATATAGATACACATACTACCTGACCGACCCCCACAAGTCGGAAGGTGCCAATCAACAGAACAATCTATATACCCCTACCCGGGTCTAAACCAACCAAAAATAAGTCACTCCACTCATCCGATAACTGTGAGCTCCTCCTACCGGCCCCCTTGGGTATGTAGCTCAGGCCTTGGCCTCTGACAATAAACTATGTCTGAGTCCGAAGACTCCTGCCTCTGGGCGCAACTGCACACGGGGTAATCTGCTGCTGTATCTGTAACTGAAACTGCCCCTGGGTGCAAGCACACAACAGGGTAATTTTATAAAAAATCTGTATCTGAAACTGCCCCCAGCCACAAGCGCACACAGAGTAATCTGCCCCTGTAAATAGGGTAATCTAGCTCTGCACAGAGCGAACTGAACTGCCTCTGAAAGTAGGGTAATCTGGACCGTATTATCATGGTGGTCAGCCATCATCGTCCTCTAGGCGGACGACATTGCCCAGCTGGTGGCGGTATCTGAATCTGGTATCGACACAGCTATAACCCAGGGGCGGTGGGGATGCTAAAGGGTGCCCACATGCCACAACAAGTCTCAACATGCAAACACATACACAACAAGCATGCTCAAATGAAAAATACTAATCATATTCTCTTCTTTTATTTCAAGGCCAGTCCGTACTAAACAACTGATGTTATATTCTATTTTACATTGTTTTTGATTGCTGGGCTAACTGCTACCTGGACTTTATCTGTTTATCTGATTATTGTTATCCGTGATCTAAAGCTATATCAATTTCTAGAACCATATCTATTTCTAGATTTATATCGGTGTCTGGAGCTATTTCTATATCTGATTACTGATATGATTATATCTGGATATAACTCAATAACATAGAACATGCCATCTATAACTGGGTAAAGCTCAATAATATAAAACGTGCCATATATTACCGGATACAGTCTCAACAAATGTAATACATACTATCTGTAATCTTGCTAATTCATTATACTACTTTTATAACTTCCATTCTGGGTATTACGTAAGAACATGCTGAGCTACTAGCTGATACCACGTTACTATATAAAATCATCCGACTATCCGTTATTCTGATTATCGCATGATACGTAATGATATACTAGCATGCTTGCTGGAAATTATACTAAAATCGTTCATGTACGCTGCGTGTCTATTAATAGCCTTTATTCTATTCATTTTCTAGACTGTACTTCCTAGCTTGCCGAAAGAATAACTTTACATACCTGGTTTTTGAGTACCCGACTGACCGATGTGATTTTCGTCAGTACTTCTGCTGTTTCTCCCAACTACATTCATATACATGTCAATTAGAACTAAATACATTAATATCCGGCAGAAATTATCACTTTTGATATATATTTATCCCAAACTTCAACCTTTCGGAAAGCGGTCGAAAACTCGTTATTTCTCGACAGTCCAGAAGGGATAAATGCTCACTGCAAGGCTAGGAACACATTGGTACTAATTTAAAGCAATTCTATTCACTTTACCTCGGTAGCACGACGTTTCGCCGGCCAAATTTCATGAAACCAACTCCGTAGGATTGCTCTCTGCAGCTTTATACCTCTGTATCTAAGCTGAAACGGAGTTTAGACCGCGTTTCGTAGCGTAATCGGAAGGAAATTATAATATTTGTCGTGGGTTCCTTCTTCTCACTTATTTCCCCTATTTTTTTGCTGGAAATTCATTGATAACAATGAAAAACCGACTTCTTATTCCTTTTTTTTTTTTGCTTGCCTTCTAAATCTCTTAACCAACATTCCATTAAGATATTTATTCATTTAAAATTTACGGGGTGTAACAAATCCTATGACACTGATCTAGACAATTAGCAGACAATGTTGTTGCCCATAGCCTTTACTACAAAGAATTTCCACTCATTCACAACTCTCAATCATTATAATTTAGTACCATGATTGTGTCAAATTCACTCACTCCCACAAAGAAGTTCAAACAATGCGCATACAAAACCATAGGCTTGCCCTTATTTTCTATACCTAAGCTGGTCAGAAGATTGAGTTCGGATCACGATAGAACTTTTTTAGGCTTGTAATGTAGGCTCGAGGACGGGTATGGTAGATATGGGAATAGTGACTCAACTCTCCTTGGCACTACACTAACCTTGGCTCCAATTAACCTTTTTTTCACTCTTCTCCCTTTCTCCTTTGTTTTATTTATTTTTCGAGACTACGGGTGCGGGCTATTCTTTTTCACTTTCTCTTCTTTCTTTTTTTTCAAATTTTCTATGAATTCCTCATCAAGTATACACATTTATTTCCCTTTTTTATTTTTCTAAACACACCACACCCGCCCTTTTGTTTGTATTATTCGATCATTTCCCCCTACTCTTATTCACCCCTATAATAGCCACCATCAACTTAGGAAATTTGCTTGAGTTGAGGTTCACAGTGTCCAAGGAGGGACCAGGGCCAAAAAAGGTTCATCATAATTAAAGCAGGAAGGCGAATTGGCTAGACAACAAAGAGGGTTAATTTCGGCTCAAACTTGGGATCAAGGGATATTCATATTCATTTGGCCGGTCATTTAGGCTAACTGGACTATTCTGATCAACGGCCTATGATCATCTCCTCATCAACTATCTTATAACCTTGGTACAACTAACCGGGAAAGTTCTAGATTGTGTACACACTGTGGAACTAACACTAAATATCTCGTCACATAATGCACAGGAAAATATCATCCCTACCAACTGCTAGTTCATGCACAGTCACACAATGGTAAACACATTCACAGTATTAATGCCATGCAAAAATTCACAAGGCCATGCTTCATACACTTAGCACACATAAATAGAAAATTTAAATTTAATAGGGGTATCATTCACTCATTTCAACATGATTAACTTGTAAAAAATTTTCCCATTTTATTTGACTACCCTAAGTTCACCTATTTTCCTTTAATTGACACAAAAAACATGAAATTCAAAAACCTACACATGTCGGTTCTACTAGATAAGGAACACCCAAGGGAAAATATATCAGGCAAGAAAAACCCTCGGGTTATGTATAAGAAAAAACCATGTACCACCCTACACCCATCAAAAGACATCCTCAACGCATTTGAAAAGTAACACATAGGAATAGGGAACATACCTGTCTGACCTAGACGCCTGTGTCTGGTCGGTGGAAGGCGCATATGCACCCCCAATCTCCTCTCCTGGGGAACCGGGGATAACCGGTGCACTGTCGAAACCAACAAAGCTCGTATCCTCTCCAGGAGCACCAGCAACATCAATCTCGGCTCTCTCTCGAGCCTCATCTCTAGACAGCTTCAGTGCTTCTTGAGATTTTTCCTAGTTTTTGAGTTGCTTATGTGGATTTTATGCCCTTTTTGCCTTTGTTGTGTGCAGATGTCTAATGTGAAGAAAAGAGCAAGAAAATGGGGTATAAAGAAGGAAATCAGATGAAAAATGGTGCTCTACCGATGAAGACCGGTGAAACACCAGTCAAAAGCTGATGAACACTGCCTCAAGGAATTATAGCAACCGGCGAACGCAAACTTTAACCGGCAACTCACTAGTAAATTCGCCGAATGACACCTAAAGTTGCTGGATCGAAGAGAAAAGGATCAGGGGTGCACGGGTGGAGACCAGTGAAAAGATGAAGGAATCACCTAAGGCCACTGGAACTCACTGAAGGCGCAGTTAATTATAGCGGGCGGTTTGCGGAATGTAACCGACGAACCGCTGGTACTCCGGCAAGTGCCAGAACGCTGATCAGGGGTAAAAATATCCACCACAGAAAAAAAAGAAGGGGATACCCTACTTTTGGATATATTCTAGAGAGAAGTACTATGCACCCCTGAGCTCTTAACTTTTAGCTTTTTAGAACATTCTCTTTGCAAAACAAGAAAGTAAGAATTCTATTGGTGAAAATTGTAAAGGATTGTTTTGTTTTATTCTTCTTCTTCTTCTTCCTCCATAGCAAGGTACTACCATTGTTGAAGACTTATTGTTGGATTTGATTTTTCTTCTCCTATTATTGAATTCAATCAGCTTATTGTTAAATGTTCTTTTGAATTTCTTAACTATGAGTAGCTAAATTATTATCTAGAGGTGCATGGTGATGAATTCTTAATTACATTGGGTATTGCTAGAGTTATCTTAATATTATTTAATTAGTGTAAATATGTTAAATTCTCCCCAATCTATAATTGAATATCCATGGTTATTGATGTGGGTCTAATTGTTCTTACTTGATTTTTACTTGAAAAAGAAGAATTGAGTGTTGGGAGAGAATTTAATGGTGGACATGGATGTGAGGTTGTTAAATTGGGCCAGAAATAGCCAAAATCACATTCTCACTCTTAATTAATAGTTAACAGCTAGAAATTAGTGCAGCTATTAATCCAAATTTGATCGGGTTGATTTAATTATATCTTGTGGTTTGAAAGAACTCTAGCAAGAGGTATTTATGAGGTTGAAAAAAATCAAATGCCCACTTTCCCAAGGTTATTTACACAACTTGAACTCATGAGATGACCTAGCATGATCCTATTTACTTAGTATATCATCTACGCCACACTTCTAATCTTTCACATTATTGTCAACAATCATGGTCATTTGTTATATTAATTAGTCAAATTAGAATTTATACTCTATTGTTAATCTCAAACTCCCCCAAAAATGTTTATTTCCTTGTTATTTTCAAGTGGTGCAAGCTAAATTCAATTTTTCAAACAACACTTGTACATATCATTCACTAGTCCCTGTGAGATTCGACCCCAACATCCGTCGGAATATTTATTTTGATACAACGATCGTGTATGCTCTTGTGTAACAAAGAGTATATTTTGGATGTTATAAAAAATGGCACCATTACCGGGGACTAGCGCTTGATACTCTTGTATTGATTGTTAATTTGAATTAGTCTTGCATCATAGGTGTTGACATCAAGTTTGTTGTTCTTGTTAGGACAAAGTCATATGAGTCATCATTCACAAGCATGGGATAGCTCAGTGGAGGGTAATATGGAGCATGAGGAAGATAATCAGGTGATGCCCGAAGTGGCGGGAGTCATTCGCCTACTGCCTATGGTAGGGAATGTCGTGTTCCATGTCACAAGTACAATGCTACATTTGCTATAAATGAAAGGATAATTTGGGGGAAAACCATGTGAGGACGAAAATCGTCACTTGAGGAATTTCTTGGAGATACGCCAACCGTTCAACATAACAAACATAAGTCAAGAGTCTATCAGGTTAAGGCTCTTTCCATTTTCCCTAACGGGAGAGGCGACGATGTGGTTGGAGGAATTGCCTCCTGGTTGTATTACATCATGGAAAGAATTAACCAAAGACTTTCTAGATCATTTATTCCCTCCATCGAAAATGTTGTAGCTGAGGGATGACATCACAAACTTCAGGAAAGAGCCGGGAGAACCATTGTATGAAGCATGGCTATGGTTCAAAGATGTCTCTTTGTCCCAACCATGGCCTCCCTGATGGAGTGCTTCTTCAAAGTTTTTACCGAGATCTCGACTCCATCAACAAATCTGTTGCCAATAATTTAGTCAGAGGGTATATCATGGATCAAACACATGGGTTGGCTAAAGCCTCTTGGACAAAATGACAAAAACAAATAGGGCCTGGCATACGAGAGAGACAAATGTATCTATACATGACATTAGCTCTAGTACATTGGCATCTGAGTTGCGGAAAAGAGATGAAGAGTGAGATGAAAATCTTGCTAAAATGATGATGCAGCTAGAACTAATGACCAAACATGTGATGGGGGTAGGGACCAAGGTGGTGAATGTTATAGGTATGCAATGTCCATTGCAATTTGAAGGAGAATCGTCGCCACCGAGGTACAATAAGGAATGCCAATACATGGGAAATCATATAGCGGGTTCTCAACTCGGATTTCAATGGACTAATCAAGGTCCTTGGAGCCCAAGGAAAGAGAATCAAGATTGGAGAAATCGTGATGCACAGGGATGGCCCGAAAGAAATGAAAGATGGGGCAATAGAGAGCAGAATCGAGAGGGAGACTGTTACCACCGAAGTTCAAACCCATATGTTCCCCCTCTAAAATTTGAAAATGCCCAAAGTCAGCTAGGTGTGAGTGATGCAGGTAGCTCAAAAATTGAAGAGGTGTTAGCAAGAGTCCTCAAGAAAGTGGAATCAACCGACAGCGGGATCAAGGAATTTAAAAAGGAGAGGTGTCTAACCTTACGCAGACGGTGAGCTCTCACTCAGCCTCCATTAAGCATTTGGAAGCTCAAATGAACTACTTGTCAATTCAAATGAATCCCTGAATGAAGGAAATGCTCCCAAGTGATACAATGCCAAACCCGAAGAAAGATAGTCAATGCATGGCTATTGTTACTAGGAGTGGTAAATTGGTTGGAGATGCGAGAGTGAAGTCTAAGGAGGTTGTTGCTCCTAAATCAAATAAGGAAAATGAATTTGACGAGGTGCCAAAAACACCAACTAATGGTGAAAAGAGTGAAGATGAAAGTGAAGGGAAGGATGATGAATTTTTCACACATGTTGATGATGATAAGGTAGGCATGAAGGCCTCAAACGATGACAAAGTTGAAACAAGAGATCCACCACCTTATCCACAATGGTTGGCTAAGAAAAAGAAGGACGATCAGTTCAGCGAATTCATTGACATGTTTAGTAAATTTTCTATTAATATATCGTTGGTGGATTCCCTTCTTCAAACTCCCGGATATGCCAAATTTATGAAGGAGTTGCTAAAAAAGAAGAAGGTGGTTGATGCAGGTAGCGGGGAGACGACGCACCATTGTAGTGCGATGATGATGAGCAATCTTGCCTCCAAGTGGGAAGACCTAGGAGCTTTCACAATCCCTTGTACAATTGGGATATGTGTGTTTAGGAAAGCTCTATGTGATCTTGGCGCGAGCATAAATCTAATGCCCCTCATCATTTTCAAGAAGTTGGGACTTGAAAGCACCAAACCCACATCAATGACGTTGCTAATGGCGGATCCTTCCATAAAGAAGCCTGTGGGAGTATAAGAAGATGTATTGGTGAGGGTGGATAAATTCATTCCACCCACTGATTTCGTAGTCCTTGATTGTGAAATGGATGTTGAAGTGCCAATTATTTTGGAGAGACCATTGCTCCCCAGAGGTAGAGCTTTGGTTGATATGGAGCCAGGAGAGCTCAAGTTTCGAGTCGAAAGTGAAGAATTCACCTTCAAGGTGTGTCCATCAGCGGAAACTCCTGACGAATGCAAGGTGATCGGGATGTTGCATGAAGAGAATGAGGAGAGCGGAGTCGAGATGGAGGAGTCTAAGTCGAAGGAAGATCCTTTGAAGAAAGATTTCTAAATGAGAGCTATGTCGTGCCGCGACATTAACTAAGGCATTTCATGGGAGGCAACCCAAGCGTTTTATTTGAATTATTTTATATCATTGTTGTTTTTGATTTTGTAGGACTAATGAAGTGAGAAGCAAGGAGAGAAAGCACAAAAACAAGGCAGGTAATGCATTGGACTGGCGAATTGCCAATCCAGATGCGCAAACCTCCGCGTCCTAATACAAGAAAGCAGAAAGATGGGAACATAAGTGTTCGACTGGCGTACCGCCGATTCAGAACCGTGTACCACCGATCAACTGTCGGTACAACATAGATTACTTGAGCATTGGGTGCCAAAGCAGTGATCCATCAGTGAAACACCGACCCTATTTGCGAACCGCCAGTCTATCGCTAGTTGTAAAATAGTGAACTGCGTATGAATTGAAGCACGAAAAGATAAGGCAGCTAAGTGCCAGCTCATATCAGCGATCGCCGATGTAACGCTGATCGAGGCACGAGTTTTATTTCAAAATCTAAATCAAATATGGACCCACCTGACCCAAAAAATCTACTTGAGCTGCCCTAATCTGAAAAATATTCCCTTAGGTTTCTCTTTTCCTCTTTGACCATTTTCCCACAAACCTTTTTGTCTTTCTAATACTCCACCTTTCCACATTCCCACAACTCCCTCTCTCCCACTTTTCATAAACTAATTAACTCACCATTACTACCCCACCTTCTCCTCAACCAACCACATTACCACCTACTAACCTATAAAACCCCTCCCTCTTCTCACTAAATTCTCACTACACTCATATTCTCCCTCTCCACAACACAAGTCTCAGAAGTGCAATTGTTGAGCATTATTAAGACACCACAAGTTAGTCTTTGCAAAACTCTCTCCTAACTATGGTAATGTATCTATGACTCTTTGTATGTTTTTATCAATGGTACCTTGATTGTATATTCCCATGGCTTTAATATACATTCCCCTCCTTGTTAATGCCCTTCTCTCCCATTAGTTTCATGGTTGATGCTTTGTTTGTTGAAAGTTATGGGGAGATAGAAGTTTTTGGATGAAAGGGGTATGGGATATTTGTGATATTTGTGTGTACTAAAATGGGGTGAAGTCTGAGTAACCCAAATGGACTAAAAAGTCATGCTTTGCTGTCACGCTCCAAGTCAACACTCTGGACGTAACACGGTACTTGAAGTTACAAGTGACCCCAAGTCAACCACTGGTCTATCATTCACTTGCATTCTGAGTAAACATGCACATTGGAACTTTAAAGTAATAAAATTAAGGCATTTTTATGAAAATTTAAATAAAACTTAAAACATGGAAACTGAACATCTGTAAGTCTGAAAGCCTTCTAACTGATGAGTTACTGGAAAAAAGCCCCCAGCTAACTCTAAGTCTAAAGTAAACTTCAACCGACTATAAGAGAATGAAAATAAGGCCCTCGAATGATGAGGACTCACACTAAATCTACGGCTGAGGAGGAGCTGAATTGAGGCGATTAACGCTGCTGAATCTGGGAACGTGCAGCTGATCATGAAATGATACAGCATAAAAGTATACATCAGTACTTTGAATATACTGAGTAAGTGAGAGATGTAAATAACATGAAAGAACTGGTAACTGAACTGAAATGATATGAAATGACCAACAGAAAATACTTAAAATTGATACAACTAGAATATACTGATATGTCAATAATGACCCTGGCTTATGGTCATAAACATGCACTAAATCTGAAAGACTGAGTCTGAGATACTACATTGAACTGCTCTGAACTGAGAAATCTGAGAGTGGACTAACTGACTAGTGGGAAAGTCTATAACCGACATATAACCACGTAAGCTAGACGTGGAGTCCGATGTATACACCCTACCAATAGGATCCAATATACCTTGCTAGGGTATAAAGGCATGAACTGGGTGATCACAAAAGTCTGGGGCCAATCAGGCCAAGTAATATTGTAACCTACGCTGCAACGTAGTTCTGGGAACCTGGGTATGCTGGAACCCTGGCCCGCTCGGTGCTAAGTTCTACTCCCACTGGAAAACCTAAACTGAACTACTAGACTGATAGCTCAAAACTAGGGCACAAGACTAGTTAGGGACATATAACTAAAAGTACCCTGAGAGTCTTATCAAATCAAATTCTGAAACTGGGTTCTAGACTGGTCAGAGCTGCTTATCTGGAAGCGTCGTAACCGTCTAAGAACAAGTTGTAACTGAACTGGGGTCCTGAAGCTGGTTAGAGCTATATAACTAGAATGTAATGACCGCCTAATGGACCAAATAACTATAATCTGAATCTATTTCTGATAACTGAGAGGCACCATTGACACCTTGGTAAAAGAGACTGAATTCAAACTGTTTAGTTGATAAGTTTTCTGAAAGATTCTGAAAAGATTCTACATTCTAACTGAACTGAACTACTAAGCAGCTAATAGAGAACTCAACTCATTCCAACAATACGGGAATTCCATAATAGGGCAAAATTTCAAGAATAAAAGCAAAGTCTTATCAATGGAGTATTCACTCAACATATAACAATAAGAAATACCAGAAAATTCAGCCCAAATCAAACATCACAAACTAAATGGAATTTAATACAAAAATAGTCATTATCCGAAAGTTTAGAGCTTAAATTCACTTTAGAAAGAACATCAATAATTCAGGTAAGAATTGATGGAGATCGTATCAATAATAAGCAAGGATATCATTCTATGTGAAATTTATGAATAATAGCATGTAATTTCTTCATATTCGAAAGCTCAGGCCTAAAACTGATATAGAAACTAGGGGAGGGTTTTGGGGGACACAAGGGAAGAACAATTTCCCTTGTTGAATTCCCACATACCTGTTATACCCCGTAGAATTCCCGGCACTTAGATGACCTATTCGCACGTTGGTTAAGCGTATTTGAAAGCCATACGTGCTAGGGAAAGGCCCAGGAAAAGATTGAACGAGAAACCTGTCGAACCATCGCGGGAGGAGCCGAGCAGAGCCCCTCCGCGATGGCAGCGTGTCACGGAGGTGAGGCCTCCGCGATGGCTCCGTGACACGTTGCCCGTGTCCAGGCCCAAGTATATAAAGCCTCCACTTCAGTCCAAAATCAAATTTCACCTGAAAATTTCCAGAACGCAGCAAACAGAGAGAAACGAAGGAAAATTAAATATTTTCGTCCGATTACGCTGCCAAACGCTGCCCAAACCCAAATTAATCCTAGATACCAAGGTATTTAGCAGCAGAGAGCATTTCTACGGAGTTAGTTTTGCGAAAAACGGCCGACGAATCGGCGAGCCGCCGAACTAAAGTAAGTAGAATTGCTCTAAATTAATGTTTATGTGTTCCTAGCTGAGAAGTAAATAATTCTCCCTTTTGGGCCGCTGGAAAATAGCGAGTTTTTGACCGTCTTTCGATAAGCCTAAGTTTAGGCTATAAATTAAATCGAAAGTAACGTCGCTCTTTACAATAATGTTGTATTTAGTATTGATTGACGTATTTATGAATGCAGTTGGGAGAAAATAGTTGAAGTACCGGCCGAGCCTCGTCCGACGGACGAATAGTCGAAGATAAGGTATGTAAAGTTAGTTTCCTTCGGCAAGTTAAGTAATATCAGTATAGCGTAATAAATTACGGACCAGTAGAATGTTCAGAAGTCGAGTATTGCGTTATTATGAATGTTGGTACGATGTGAGAAACATTGAGTTGTAATGTGTATGAAACCTATCAGTATGATATAGATTCTAACGCAAGCGTTAGAGAGTGCCCAGTATATTCAGAATGTGATGTAGTATGCTATGTTAAGATATTGTTGTGTTCAGCTGAAACCCCGTGAAGTAGTACAGTATCCGTAAAGCACTTCAGAAATAGAATAGCAGACTAAAATGAAGTTCAGAAAGCATGTCAGGATTAGTAAATCCTGTTACTATAGAAAGTTAGTATACAGCGTAGTCTAGCAGAAAGATTATATTCGTGCATACATATATAGTACTTCCAGCCTCAGCATGTATTAAGTATGTACTTATTTCTATCATTAGTCCAGCATATAGTGTATACAGAGACTTAGTAAACAACAGAATTTTCAGCAGAAACATTACCTTATAGCATTTGCTCAGTACAGCCCGGCAGGAGACTATGTTCATATTTATACATCTTTACCTGCCTCAACACGTATTAAATACGTACAGATTACTATCAGTAGCCCAGCATGTAATATATATGATACTGTATCCCTATTAGCCTCAGCATGTGAGATACCCAGACAGTATTACCAGTTGAGACCGTTGTATTGTTTGGGGTTGGATTACCTAGCATCCATGACCGCCCAGGGTTAATAGCTGTATCGACTCGTCCGCCAGAGGACGAGGATACGTCACTCTATAGAGTGGCATGCCGTCCCGCCAGGGGACGAAGATGGGATGCCAGTTTTTCCCCATACTTGTGCCTTGATCGGCCCTTACACACCCCAGTCGAGCGGATACGCCCGGGTGCAGATTCAGGAGTCCTCCGGACTCAGATGCAGTTATAGTCAGGGGCTCAGCGAGCCCAAGTGCATACCCAAGGGACCGGCAGGATGCTTACAGCCAGTGTAGGAGATGGGTTGACCGGGGTAGGGGTATAGATTCTGTGTTGATTGTACCTCCCGGCTTATGGGGGCCGGGTAAGGTTGTGTATGCCATGTTATGTTATGTATGTTATGCTATATTACAGTAGATACGAGCAGATTAGTAGTAGAATGATACGTCTCCAGGTATGATTCCTACTCCCTTCAGTATGATTAAGAACAGGTACGATCTACACCATCAGACAGTTATCTACTCCTTCTTATTTCAGTTTTGACAGTTATGTTATTGATTGCAGATATCCCTTCAGTTCTTACAGATTCAGTTATCTCCTACTATTCAGGATTTTTAGCTATATTACTTGTATTCAGCTGTATTCAGTTTGCTTTACATACTCAGTACCAGCGGTACTGACACCCAGTGGGGCGCTGCATTACTTGCCTGCAGGTACCCATAGACGCGCAGGCGATACCACGTGATCCCCATCAGCGGTCGAATATTCAGCTCCTGTCATCCGGAGACTGAATTTCTAGAGGTGTAGTTCAGTTCCTTTTGTTGTACAGTACGGGTAGGTCGGGGCCCTGTCCCGATCATTTCTATTATCCTTCTTAGAGGCTTGCAGTCTGTTTATATTCCCTGTGGTCAGATGAGCCGGTCGTGAGAGGCCGTGCAGTTATACTATTGCCTTTACTACTTCTTTCTTTTGTGATGGCCGTGTGGGGCCATAGTTTACCAGTAGTGGTGACCTTGCCGGTCACGTAGCTTTTCAGTATGTTATGCTTGAGTTTGCAGATAACTAGACAGCATGGTGGCCTTGTCGGCCCGCATAGGTTCCCCTGAATTACCTTGTTTTTGGTCAACTGTAATACAGGTACAGAAGGCTATAGGCCAATGGGCCGGGGGCTGTATTTACAGCCGCTATATAGCCCTTTTTTTCCAGAAATTTGAGCTAGAGCCAGCCAGGCGCCAGATGCGCCCAGGCTTGACAGTTCAGCAGGTCAGGTCTTAGTAGGGCACCAGATGCCAGTCATACCCCCCAAGGTGGGGCGTGACAAACTTGGTATCAGAGCAGGTCGTATCCCAAGGAGTCTGCAAGCCATGCTAAGTAGAGTCTTGTCCATGGATGTGTTGTGCACCACATACTATGGATAGGAGGCTGCAAGGCATGATAGGATGGTTGTCTTTTATTCTGATTCAGTCGTGCTATAGAGCGGTACAGTATAGGGTTGATTCCCAAAAATCTTACCATATTCTTTGGTTACAGATAATGTCAGACCAGCACCATCCTATTACAGGTCGGAACTTAGATGTTGTAGCAGGGGAAGGCACCAGCAGGATGCCTCACCCACCCTTGGAGACATCCCGACCAGAGGGCATTACAGAGGCATCATCTCAGCCTCCTCAGCAGTCTCCACCACGTCAGGAGCCACCTGGGGCGACACTACCTTCAGCAGCCCCTATATTGGCTCCTTCCGATCAGGAGGTTAGGAGTGTTGTAGTTCTGTTAGCACAGGTGATGGCTGCTCAGCGTCAGCCAATGCCATCTATAGTTGCAGAATCATCAGGAGGGCCCGGTAGTTCGAGGGTCCGAGAATTCTTAGCCCTGAATCCCCCACAGTTCACAGGCACGGACCGAACAGAGGACCCCCAAGATTTTCTGGATCAGATGCAGAGAATCTTCAGGGTTATGCATGCCACGTCTACCGAGTCAGTTGAGTTGGCCGCATTCCGGTTATGGGATATTGCGGTGTTATGGTATGAAAGCTGGGAAAGGTCCCGAGGGAGAGATGCTTCCCCTCCCACCTGGTCCAGCTTTTCAGGGGCCTTTTTGGATCATTATTTGCCGCGGGAGATTCGACAGGCCCGGGTAGACCAGTTCCTACATCTAGAACAGGGGGCCATGAGTGTTCGGGAATATTCCTTGCAGTTTGATTCCTTAGCCCGATATGCACCGGCCTTCGTTGATACCATGGCATCCAGAGTGCATCGTTTCATTACGAGCTTGAATCCAGAATATGTTGAGATTTGTACCACAGCTACACTGCGAGAGGACATGGATATTGCTCGCATTCAGGCATTTGCTCAGAATATTGAGGGCATCAGACAACGGCAACGAGAGGTCAGAAGGGTTAATCAGGAACAGCGTCGCCGGGACAGGCCAGTTGAATTACAGGGAGAGGCCCGGGGAGGACCCAGGCCCCGAATGTCAGACAGGCCGCCCAGGCCCCCGCCTCTGCCACAGTCACAGGGGGATAGATCTGGCCGCAGGGGACAGTCAGGGACTGGTAGAGGCTCGCAGATGGCAGATTCACCATCACAGAGGAGGGGAGAGCAGAGCAGGTATACCCTACCACTTTGCCCTATATGCAGTCGACGCCATCCTAGAGCATGCAGATATGGCTCCACCGCATGTTATAATTGTGGTCAAGAAGGCCATTTGATGAAAGATTGCCCAGCCAGGGGTCGAGAGGACCGGGATAGACAGGATAGGGCATCAACAGGATCACGAGCTACAGCATCTTCGACTGGGTGCAGGCCCCCAGTTTCAGCAGGCAGGGGTCGAGGCAGATCAGGGGCCTCCAGTACAGGTGCGGGTCCAAGCCGCACGTATGCCCTACCAGGGAGGCAAGATTCAGAGGCATCGCCTGATGTTGTGACAGGTATGTTAACTATCTGTTCACACCCTGCTTATGTGTTAATTGATCCAGGGTCTACTTTGTCCTACATTACTCCATTTGTGGCACGGAAGTTTAGTATTGTACCAGAATCATTACGGCAACCCTTTCTGGTATCTACGCCCGTCGGTGACTCTATCACAGCTAGCCGAATCTACCGCGGGTGTACAGTAGAGATTGTTGACCGTCAGACCACAGTAGATCTGGTCGAGTTAGAAATGATAGACTTCGATGCCATAATGGGTATGGACTGGTTAGTGCCATGCTTTGCCAATGTTGAATGTTGGACCAAGACGGTCCGATTCCACTTCCCAGGAGAAGCAGTACGGGAGTGGAAGGGTAGCACCGCTACGCCAAAAGGTAGGTTTATTTCCTACCTTCAGGCAAGAAAGTTGATATCTAAGGGATGCATTTACCATCTTGTCAGAGTTCGGGATGTCCAAGCAGAATCTCCGACACTCCAGTTTGTCCCAGTGGTAAATGAATTCCCAGATGTATTTCCTGATGAGTTACCTGGTCTTCCCCCAGAAAGGGAAATAGATTTCACTATTGACTTGCTACCAGGCACTCAGCCAATATCAATACCTCCTTATCGTATGGCTCCTGTAGAACTCAGAGAATTAAAGGAGCAGTTGAAAGACCTGTTAGATAAAGGTTTTATCAGGCCGAGTACTTCCCCGTGGGGTGCGCCAGTCTTGTTTGTGAGAAAGAAAGATGGCTCGCTCCGAATGTGCTTAGATTATCGGCAGCTAAACAAAGTTACAGTAAAGAACAAGTATCCGCTTCCCAGAATTGATGACTTATTTGATCAGCTACAGGGAGCCAGATACTTTTCTAAGATTGACTTGCGGTCCGGATATCACCAGGTCCGAGTACGTGAGAGGGACATCCCCAAGACAGCATTCAGGACCCGATATGGACATTTTGAATTTCTGGTTATGTCCTTCAGGCTAACAAATGCCCTAGCAGTCTTTATGGATCTGATGAACAGTATTTTCAGACCCTTCCTGGACTTGTTCGTGATAGTATTCATTGATTATATTCTGGTGTATTCTCGCTCTGAAGCAGATCACCGGACTCATTTGCGAACAGTGCTACAGATTCTCAGGGACCGCCAGTTGTATGCTAAGTTTTCGAAGTGAGAATTCTGGCTTAACTCAGTGGCCTTTTTAGGGCATATTATCTCAGACGCTGGTATACAGGTAGATAAGCAGAAGATAGAAGCAGTTAAGTCATGGCCTAGGCCTACTACCCCGACTGAAGTTCGTAGTTTTCTGGGGTTAGCAGGGTATTATCGGAGATTCGTTGAGGGATTCTCAACCATTGCAGCACCTTTAACTTAATTGACACAGAAAGCAGCAAAGTTTCAGTGGACGGAGGCATGCGAGCAGAGTTTCCAGGAACTGAAAGACAGATTAACCTCCGCCCCAGTACTAGTACTGCCGGAAGGCACAGAAGGGTATTCAGTTTATTGCGACGCGTCAGGTGTCGGATTGGGTTGTGTGTTGATGCAGCATGGTAAAGTAATTGCATATGCCTCCAGACAGCTAAGAAAACACGAAAAGAATTACCCTACCCATGACTTGGAATTGGCCGCAGTAATTCATGCCTTGAAGATGTGGAGGCATTGTCTGTACGGCGTCCATGTTGATATTTATACAGATCATAAGAGCTTACAGTACATTTTCACCCAGAGGGAGTTGAATCTGCGGCAACGCCGCTGGTTAGAGTTGTTGAAAGACTATGATGTGAATATTCTATACCACCCCGGGAAAGCTAATGTGGTAGCAGATGCCCTGAGTCGTAAGTCAATGGGGAGTTTGGCGTATTTGCGACCCGAGAAACAAAAATTATCTCAAGAAATTCATCAGTTAGATGGCCTAGCCATTCGAGTAATAGAAACAGAAAATAATGGACCAGTAATTCAGAATTCTGCAGTGTCATCGTTAGTTACAGAGGTAAAAGAACGGCAGTATGAGGATCCCGATTTAGTCCAGCTCAGAGATAGAGTTCAGAAAGGTAAGGAGCCAGATTTTCAGATAACCGAGGATGGTGTGCTATATTGTAAGGGCCGCCTTTGTGTCCCGAATGTCGCAGGACTTCGTGGGCAGATCATGCATGAGGTACACTACGCTCGCTATTCCCTTCACCCAGGGGCGACGAAAATGTACCACGACATCAGAGACATCTACTGGTGGCCAGGTATGAAAACTGAGATAGCTAAATTTGTATCTAGATGTGCTAATTGTCAACAGGTGAAAGCAGAGCACCAGAAACCGGGCGGTTTGACTCAGGAAATAATAATACCTACGTGGAAATGGGAAGTAATAAACATGGATTTTGTAACAGGGTTACCCCGTACTAAACGCAGAAATGATTCCATTTGGGTGATAGTTGACAGGCTGACAAAATCAGCTCATTTCCTGCCAGTAAGGGCTACCTTCTCAGCTGAGGATTATGCCGAATTGTATATCAGAGAAATAGTTAGATTGCATGGCGTGCCGGTATCTATCATTTCAGACAGGGGAGCACAGTTTACAACTAGATTCTGGCAATCGTTTCAGAAAGGTCTGGGGACGTAGATTAATTTGAGCACAGCATTCCATCCTCAGACAGACGGGCAGGCTGAACGTACGATTCAGACGCTCGAAGATATGTTACGAGCGTGTGTGTTAGATTTTGGGGGTAGCTGGGATGAACATCTCTCGTTAATTGAATTTGCTTATAATAACAGCTACCATTCAGCTATTCAGATGGCGCCTTTCGAGGCATTATACGGGCGAAAATGTAGATCGCTGGTGGGCTGGTTTGAGATAGGAGAATCAGCATTAGTTGGCCCAGACATTGTTCGGCAGTCCGAAGAAAAAATAAAGCTTATCCGAGAACGTTTACTGACCGCTCAGAGCCGCCAGAAGTCATACGCAGATAGGCGGCGCAGAAATCTAGAATTTTCGGTAAACGATTGGGTATATCTAAAAGTGTCCCCGATGAAAGGGGTAATGAGGTTTGGCAAGAAAGGCAAGCTTATCCCAAGATTCATTGGGCCGTATCAGGTTCGGCGAAGAATAGGCCGCGTGGCATACGAGTTGAACTTGCCTCCAGAATTAGCGTCGGTTCACCCAGTATTCCACATTTCCATGTTAAGAAAGTTCGTAGGGGACCCTTCTACAGTAGTTCCAGTCCAGGAAGTTCAGGTCACAGAGGAGTTAGCCTATGAAGAGGTTCCCGTAGCCATCTTAGACAGACAGATTCGCAGGCTGAGAACTAAAGATGTTGCATCTATCAAGGTATTGTGGCGTAACAGAAATCGGGAAGAAATGACGTGGGAGGCTGAAGAAGACATGAAAATCAGATATCCTCACTTATTTCAGGCCTAGTCAGACGACAGGTATGTCCGTATTATTATTTACACAGTACTTTATAGTATGTATGTTGTAAATGATAAAGAAAGGAGTGATATTTAGTTGTCCAGTGGATGGTAGAATATTGTGTGCAGTGCCTGTGTTGGACTTTTTCTGCGTTTCAGGTCTTTGCGATAGTCCATATTACAGGGGAAACTCTGCCAAAAGTTTTCCAGAAACTAGAATAAGCAGTCCTCTAGATAGCAGTATACATTCGAGGATGAATGTTCCTAAGGGGGGGAGAATGTTATACCCCGTAGAATTCCCGGCACTTAGATGACCTATTCGCATGTTGGTTAAGCGTATTTGAAAGCCATACGTGCTAGTGAAAGGCCCGGGAAAAGATCGGACGAGAAACCTGTCGAACCATCGCGGGAGGAGCCGAGGCAGAGCCCCTCCGCGATGGCAGCGTGTCACGGAGGTGAGGCCTCCGCGATGGCTCCGTGACACGTTGCCCGTGTCCAGGCCCAAGTATATAAAGCCTCCACTTCAGTCCAAAATCAAATTTCACCTGAAAATTTCCAGAACGCAGCAAACAGAGAGAAACGAAGGAAAATTAAATATTTTCGTCCGATTACGCTGCCAAACGCTGCCCAAACCCAAATTAATCCTAGATACCAAGGTATTTAGCAGCAGAGAGCATTTCTACGGAGTTAGTTTTGCTAAAAACGGCCGACGAATCGGCGAGCCGCCGAACTAAAGTAAGTAGAATTGCTCTAAATTAATGTTTATGTGTTCCTAACTGAGAAGTAAATAATTCTCCCTTTTGGGCCGCTGGAAAATAGCGAGTTTTTGACCGTATTTCGATAAGCCTAAGTTTAGGCTATAAATTAAATCGAAAGTAACGTCGCTCTTTACAATAATGTTGTATTTAGTATTGATTGACGTATTTATGAATGCAGTTGGGAGAAAATAGTTGAAGTACCGGCCGAGCCTCGTCCGACGGACGAATAGTCGAAGATAAGGTATGTAAAGTTAGTTTCCTTCGGCAAGTTAAGTAATATCAGTATAGCGTAATAAATTACGGACCAGTAGAATGTTCAGAAGTCGAGTATTGCGTTATTATGAATGTTGGTACGATGTGAGAAACATTGAGTTGTAATGTGTATGAAACCTATCAGTATGATATAGATTCTAACGCAAGCGTTAGAGAGTGCCCAGTATATTCAGAATGTGATGTAGTATGCTATGTTAAGATATTGTTGTGTTCAGCTGAAACCCCGTGAAGTAGTACAGTATCCGTAAAGCACTTCAGAAATAGAATAGCAGACTAAAATGAAGTTCAGAAAGCATGTCAGGATTAGTAAATCCTGTTACTATAGAAAGTTAGTATACAGCGTAGTCTAGCAGAAAGATTATATTCGTACATACATATATAGTACTTCCAGCCTCAGCATGTATTAAGTATGTACTTATTTCTATCATTAGTCCAGCATATAGTGTATACAGAGACTTCGTAAACAGCAGAATTTTCAGCAGAAACATTACCTTATAGCATTTGCTCAGTACAGCCCGACAGGAGACTATGTTCATATTTATACATCTTTACCTGCCTCAGCACGTATTAAATACGTACAGATTACTATCAGTAGCCTAGCATGTAATATATATGATACTGTATCCCTATTAGCCTCAGCATGTGAGATACCCAGACAGTATTACCAGTTGAGACCGTTGTATTGTTTGGGGTGCGTGTTATACCCCGTAGAATTCCCGGCACTTAGATGACCTATTCGCACGTTGGTTAAGCGTATTTGAAAGCCATACGTGCTAGGGAAAGGCCCAGGAAAAGATCGGATGAGAAACCTGTCGAACCATCGCGGGAGGAGCCGAGGAAGAGCCCCTCCGCGATGGCAGCATGTCACGGAGGTGAGGCCTCCGCGATGGCTCCGTGACACGTTGCCCGTGTCCAGGCCCAAGTATATAAAGCCTCCACTTCGGTCCAAAATCAAATTTCACCTGAAAATTTCCAGAACGCAGCAAACAGAGAGAAACGAAGGAAAAATAAATATTTTCGTCCGATTACGCTGCCAAATGCTGCCCAAACCCAAATTAATCCTAGATACCAAGGTATTTAGCAGCAGAGAGCATTTCTACGGAGTTAGTTTTGCGAAAAACGGCCGACGAATCGGCGAGCCGCCGAACTAAAGTAAGTAGAATTGCTCTAAATTAATGTTTATGTGTTCCTAGCTGAGAAGTAAATAATTCTCCCTTTTGGGCCGCTGGAAAATAGCGAGTTTTTGACCGTCTTTCGATAAGCCTAAGTTTAGGCTATAAATTAAATCGAAAGTAACGTCGCTCTTTACAATAATGTTGTATTTAGTATTGATTGACGTATTTATGAATGCAGTTGGGAGAAAATAGTTGAAGTACCGGCCGAGCCTCGTCCGACGGACGAATAGTCGAAGATAAGGTATGTAAAGTTAGTTTCCTTCGGCAAGTTAAGTAATATCAGTATAGCGTAATAAATTACGGACCAGTAGAATGTTCAGAAGTCGAGTATTGCGTTATTATGAATGTTGGTACGATGTGAGAAACATTGAGTTGTAATGTGTATGAAACCTATCAGTATGATATAGATTCTAACGCAAGCGTTAGAGAGTGCCCAGTATATTCAGAATGTGATGTAGTATGCTATGTTAAGATATTGTTGTGTTCAGCTGAAACCCCGTAAAGTAGTACAGTATCCGTAAAGCACTTCAGAAATAGAATAGCAGACTAAGATGAAGTTCAGAAAGCATGTCAGGATTAGTAAATCCTGTTACTATAGAAAGTTAGTATACAGCGTAGTCTAGCAGAAAGATTATATTCGTACATACATATATAGTACTTCCAGCCTCAGCATGTATTAAGTATGTACTTATTTCTATCATTAGTCCAGCATATAGTGTATACAGAGACTTAGTAAACAGCAGAATTTTCAGCAGAAACATTACCTTATAGCATTTGCTCAGTACAGCCCGGCAGGAGACTATGTTCATATTTATACATCTTTACCTGCCTCACCACGTATTAAATACGTACAGATTACTATCAGTAGCCCAGCATGTAATATATATGATACTGTATCCCTATTAGCCTCAGCATGTGAGATACCCAGACAGTATTACCAGTTGAGACCGTTGTATTGTTTGGGGTTGGATTACCTAGCATCCATGACCGCCCAGGGTTAATAGCTGTATCGACTCGTCCGCCAGAGGACGAGGATACGTCACTCTATAGAGTGGCATGCCGTCCCGCCAGGGGACGAAGATGGGATGCCAGTTTTTCCCCATACTTGTGCCTTGATCGGCCCTTACACACCCCAGTCGAGCGGATACGCCCGGGTGCAGATTCAGGAGTCCTCCGGACTCAGATGCAGTTATAGTCAGGGGCTCAGCGAGCCCAAGTGCATACCCAAGGGACCGGCAGGATGCTTACAGCCAGTGTAGGAGATGGGTTGACCGGGGTAGGGGTATAGATTCTGTGTTGATTGTACCTCCCGGCTTATGGGGGCCGGGTAAGGTTGTGTATGCCATGTTATGTTATGTATGTTATGCTATATTACAGTAGATACGAGCAAATTAGTAGTAGAATGATACGTCTCCAGGTATGATTCCTACTCCCTTCAGTATGATTAAGAACAGGTACGATCTACACCATCAGACAGTTATCTACTCCTTCTTATTTCAGTTTTGACAGTTATGTTATTGATTGCAGATATCCCTTCAGTTCTTACAGATTCAGTTATCTCCTACTATTTAGGATTTTTAGCTATATTACTTGTATTCAGCTGTATTCAGTTTGCTTTACATACTCAGTACCACCGGTACTGACGCCCAGTGGGGCGCTGCATTACTTGCCTGCAGGTACCCATAGACGCGCAGGCGATACCACGTGATCCCCATCAGCGGTCGAATATTCAGCTCCTATCATCCGGAGACTGAATTTCTAGAGGTGTAGTTCAGTTCCTTTTGTTGTACAGTACGGGTAGGTCGGGGCCCTGTCCCGATCATTTCTATTATCCTTCTTAGAGGCTTGCAATTTGTTTATATTCCCTGTGGTCAGATGAGCCGGTCGTGAGAGGCCGTGCAGTTGTACTATTGCCTTTACTACTTCTTTCTTTTGTGATGGCCGTGTGGGGCCATAGTTTACCAGTAGTGGTGACCTTGCCGGTCACGTAGCTTTTCAGTATGTTATGCTTGAGTTTGCAGATAACTAGACAGCATGGTGGCCTTGTCGGCCCGCATAGGTTCCCCTGAATTACCTTGTTTCTGGTCAGCTGTAATACAGGTACAGAAGGCTATATGCCAATGGGCCGGGGGCTATATTTACAGCCGCTATATAGCCCTTTTTTTCCAGAAATTTGAGCTAGAGCCAGCCAGGCGCCAGATGCGCCCAGGCTTGACAGTTCAGCAGGTCAGGTCTTAGTAGGGCACCAGATGCCAGTCATACCCCCCAAGGTGGGGCGTGACAATACCTGACTAATATTCTCCCCGAGAAGAGAACTTGAACTGCTGCAATGGAGGACAACCCTAAGCTTGCTTGAGAGTTTTCTTGAGGAACTCTTCGATAGTTTTCTGAGTGTAAACGTGAGAATGAGGGGAGGAATCGTCCAAACCCTCTAATAAGTCTGAATTTACGTTCAAAATGATGCAGTTTAGAGCTTAGGAGAATAGAAAATTACTAAATAGCCCTTAAAAATTCGTTGGAAAAACTGTCAGGTTTCCCTAACGGGTTGTGGTGACTGACCACGACTCATGGTCACTCCTGTCAGGTACATTGCCTAGAATCCTCAGTAGGTTACCACGAGGGACCTAATGAGTCGTGGTCGGTGGTCACCATTCGTGGACCACACTGCCTCACTACTGAAGATTAAGTGCTAAGCTGGTAACGAGTCACCTAACGAGTCGTCGGCATAGATGACGACTCATTGCTGACACTCGTCAGGTACACTGGTCAATTAAATATATTCCCAACTTAGCCTGACCACGAGTGACTTAATGGGTCGTGGTCAGTGACCATGACTCGTGATGTCCCTCGTTGGATGCACTGCTTCTTATTTTCAAAACTTATTCCTTCTTCTCACGACTGACCTAATGAGTCATCGGGTCTCATAACGACTCGTTAGGTGGGTCATCCTGTAGCATTTCTGCAACTTTTTCAAATTTTCTGATTTAAGTCGCAGAATTAGATTTTGAGTTTTCGGGGCATTACAATATCTCCCCCTTGTAAACATTCATCCTTGAATGTTAGAAAAAAACACAGGAAGCAGAAAAATAGCAAATCGTACTTTCCAAGTACTGCTCATTTAACTCCAAAACTGCCTGAATGACTACCTTCGTTTCAAAATACATAACTGAACTGAATTTACCTATCATACATACATTCAAAAATATAAAAGAGAGTTGAACATCTGAACTGAGTCATGAAAACTAAATTGAGTTCTAGGGTCAAAACTGATATCTCAAGCTGTGCTTGAGCAGGTAGGGAACAAGTGCGGGTATTTGGCCATCATATCTGCTTCGGCCTCCCACGTAGCTCCCTCAACCTGCTGATTTCTCCATAAGACTTTAACTAAAGCTATTTCCTTGTTCCTCAGCTTACGCACCTGACAGTCAAGGATCTAGACTGGTAATTTTTCATATGAGAGACTATCTTTTATTCCTACACTTTCCAATGGCACAACTGAGGTTGGATCTCCGATGCACTTCTTCAAAAGTGACACATGGAAAACTAGGTGCACAACTACTAGTTCTGAAGGTAACTCTAGCTCATAGGCTACCTTGCCGATACGCCTCAAAATTCTATAAGGTCCCACATATCTCGGACTAAGCTTTCCTTTCTTTCCAAACCTCATCACCCCTTTCATGGGCAAAATTTTCAGGTATACCCAGTCATCAACTACAAACTCCAACTCTCTTCTTCGCACATCGGCATAAGATTTCTGATGGCTCTGAGCTGTTTTCAACCTTTCTTGGATGAGCTGAACTTTCTGTATTGCCTCATGAACCGAGTCTGGCCCTATTAAGGTAGTTTCTCCAACCTCGAACCACCCTATAGAGATCTACACCTTCTACCATACAATGCTTCAAATGGGGCCATCTAGATACTATAATGGTAATTGTTATTGTACGCAAACTCGATAAGAGGTAGATGGTCATCCGAATTACCCTAAAAATTGATCGTGCACGCTCTTAGCATATCTTCTAGAGTCTAAATAGTTCGCTTAGCTTGCCCATTTTCTGCGTGTGAAAAGTTGTACTGAGCTTGACCTGAGTGCCAAGTCCCTTCTGAAAAGACTTCCAGAAATGGGAGGTGAACTGGGTACCCCTGTTGAAATAATGGCCAACGGCACCCCATGAAGTCTAACCAGCTCCCGGATATAAAGTTTAACATAGTCCTCAGCTTAATTTGTCATTTCGATTTGGAGGAAATGTGCTAACTTAGTCATCTGGTCTACTACTACCCAGATTGAGTCATGCTGCCAATGAGTCCGAGGTAGACCCGTAATGAAGTCCATGTTTACTTCCTCCCACTTCCATGTGGTTATGCTGATATCCTGGGTCATACCTTCGGGTCTCTGGTGCTCTACCTTGACTTGCTGGCAGTTCGGGCACTTAGCTACAAATTCAGCAATATCTTTTTTCATGTCGTTCCACCAGTAAATATCCCGCAAATCGCGATACCTTTTGGTAGCACCGGGGTGAATGGTTTATCTTGAGCTATATGCCTCAGCCAATATCTGTTGTCTCAACTCACCAACATCCGGTACACACAACCTGCCAAAGCACCCCATCTCCCCCTTGGGAGAAAGCCTCAACCTCCTTTCTGAGAACTGCTTCTTTAAGTTTACGTAGAATTGGATCTTCATCTTGTCTGTACTTAACTTCAACTACCAAGGATGAATCTAACCTGCTTTGCATTACCATGCCACCTTTAGCTGAATCCACCAATCGCACCCCTAACCGGGCTAGCCTGTGAACTTCTTTCGCTAGCTCCCTCTTGTCTTCCTCAATGTGAGCTACACTTCCCATAAACCGTCTGCTTAGGGCGTCAGCCACCACATTGGCCCTACCCGGGTGGTACAACACACTCATGACATAATCCTTTAGTAGCTCCAACCACCATCTCTGATGCAGGTTTAGGTCCTTCTGGCTAAACACATACTGAAGGCTCTTGTGATCCATGAACACATCCACGTGAGCCCTGTATAAGTAGTGTCTCCATATTTTTAATACGAATACCACCGCTGCCAACTCCAAGTCATGAGTTGGATAATTCGTCTTATGAACCTTGAGCTGTCTGGAGACGTAAGCTATCACTTTGCCCTGCTGCACCAGAACGCAACCGAGTCCAACCTTGGAAGCGTCACAATAAACAACCAATCCATCTGTTCCTTATGGCAAGGTCAAAACTGGAGTGGTAGTGAGTCGAGTCTTCAACTCCTGGAAACTCTTCTCACACTCGTCCGACCACTGGAATTTCACCTCTTTCTGGGTTAACTTCGTCAGAGGAGATGCTATGGAGGAGAAACCTTCCACAAACCATCGGTAATAACCCGCTAAGCCCAGGAAGCTCCTGATTTCAGTGGGAGAGGTAGGTCTGGGCCAATCTTTCACTACTGCAATGTTGTGAGGATCTACCTGTATCCCCTCACCTGAGATCACATGACCTAAAAAAGTCATGGACTTCAACAAGAATTCACACTTGCTGAACTTGGCGAATAACTGGCGATCTTTGAGTGTCTGTAATGCTAACCTTAGGTGATTGGAATGCTCTTCCTCATTTCTGGAGTACACCAGAATATCGTCGATAAATACAATGACGAACATATCTAGGTACTGCGTGAAGATCCTATTCATCAAATCTATGAAGGCTACTAGGGCATTTGTGTGTCCAAAGTACATCACCACAAACTCGTAGTGACCATACCGAGATTCAAATACTGTTTTTGGTATGTCACACTCTCTGATCCTTAACTGATGGTATCTTGACCTGAGATCAATCTTGGAGAAACAATTGGCTCCCTAAGTTGGTCGAACAGGTCATTAATTCTGGGTAGGGTATATATGTTCTTGATTATGACTTTGTTCAAATGACGGTAATCTATGCACTTACGGAGGGTACCGTCTTTCTTTCACATGAATAAAACTGGAGCACCCTAGGAAGAGATGCTAGGTCTGATAAAACTCTTGTCAAGAAGGTCTTTTAGCTACTCCTTCAACTACTTAAGCTCATCTAGAGACATTCTATAAGGAGGGATGGAGATAGCTGAGTATCTGGGAGGAGACCTATTTCGAGGGTCTATTTCCCTTTCAGGGGGAACTTCGGGAAGATCCTCAGGAAAAACATGTAGGAACTCACTGACTACTAGAACTAACTGGATGGTTAGGGTCTCAGAGTTGGAATCCTTGGCCCAAACTAGATGATATAGACATCCTTTGGAAATGAGTTTTTGGGCCTTAAGGTAGGAAATAAACCTACCCTTAGGCGCTGAACTGCTACTCGACCATTCTAACACTAGTTCTTTAAAAATTGAAACTTGACAATTCTAGTTCTGCAATCGACTGAGGCATAGCAGCAGTGTAACCAATCCATGCCAAGAATAAGGTCAAAGTCAACCATGTCTAACTCTACAAGATCAGCTGGAATAACATTACTCAAAACTGAGACTGGGCAGTTTCTATACACCCGGTTGGCTCTAACTGACTCGCCAACTAGGGTGGAGACTGGGAATGGTTCTGAGAGGACCTCTGGACTGATGTTGAACTGGACTGCTATATAGGGAGCCACGAATGAAAGAGTGGCTCCTGGATCTAAGAGGGCATACACATCTAGATGGAAGAGACGTAACATACCAGTAACTACGTCAGGTGAGCTTTCCTGATCCTGACGGGAAGATAGAGCATAGAAACGATTTTGGCGCTAACCGCCATCTGTACCTGATGTGTTAGCCTGCTGGGCTGGTCGACCTACTGGAGCTAATGATGTGGTGGATTGTGATCTCCCTCGCCTTGCTGACGGGCACTCTTTAAGCTGGTGTCCAAGTTGTCCTCACCCAAAACAGCCCTCTCGTCCCTGAAGGCATTCTCCTGGGTGGTTTCTACCACACTTGGGACAAGCTGGATACTTGTTCCTGGTACTGTGGGTCTAAGACTGAGTGCCAGATGATCCACTCCTCCGATCCTGGCGGGACCAAAAGGTTGGGGCACTGGTGAACTAGGTGTTGGGGTTCTCTGCTGCTGTAGCTGCTGCTGTGGGCGGCTACCACCGCTAGACCTTTGATGGCCTAAATCTGAATGGTCAATCCTTGATTTTTTGTTCTTATGCTCCATATCCTTAAGCTTTTCATCCTCAATCTGATGGGCATAGACAGTCAATCTAGAAAGGTCCATGTCCTTAATCAGCATTGCGGTCCTGCACTCCTTGAGGACCAGGTTTGACACTCCATTTACAAATTTCAGCATGCAAGCCCTTGGCTTGGCTACCACTATGGAGTATAGTTAGACAGCCTAGTAAACTCCAGAGCATACTCCTTCACATTTCTGTTGCCCTGTCTCAAGTTCATAAACTCCACTATCTTTGCTTCCCTCAGCTCCCGAGGGAAAAATCTATCCAAGAAAGTTGTGTGAAATTCTTCCCACTCCACTGGTCCTGCTCCCGCTGGCCGCCCTTCTTTCCACTGGTCATGCCAAACTTGGGCTACCCCTTTAAGTTGGTAGGCAGCCAGGTCGGCACTCTCGGAGGAGCTGACACCCATAATACGGGAGATCTTCCTAATCTCACCTACAAACCCTTGTGGGTCCTCTCCCACCTTTGTTCCATGAAAATCTGGAGGGTTCATCTGGGTGAAGTCCTGCACCCTCGCAGCTGCTGCAGACCCATTGGTGTTCATTGGCATCGCTTGCTGGTTCACCTGGTTGGTGACTATTTGGGCCAGCAGTTCAATGGCCGCCCTAAATTCAGCAATAGACACCGAATCATCTTGAGGAGCTGTCGGGGCTGGTGGGGTAGGTCTGTTGACATTACCGGCCCTTCTTCCATTACCACGTCTGGGAGGCATGATTCATTGAAATGAAATATAGCACAAATTAGAAAGGCTTTTCTGGAATTGAACTTTAATGCACGATAAAGAGTATGAACAAAAAAGAATATTTCTAATAACACCTCGTAGCCTCATCGTCATAAGTGCGGCGCACTTCATACCCATGAAAAGGACTGTACTCGATGCGGATTCCAGACTTTTCGAGGATACTCTAAACCTAGGGATCTGATACAAAGTTTTTCACGCCCCGTGTCTACACCCTGGACGTAACACGGTACTTGAAGCCACAAGTGACCCCAAGTCAACCCCTGGTGTATCATTCACTTGTATTCTGAGTAAACATTCACATTGGAACTGTAAAGTAATAACATTAAGGCATTTTTATGAAAATTTAAATAAAACATAAAACATGGAAACTGAACATCTGTAAGTCTGAAAGCCTTCTAATTGATGAGTTACTAGAAAAAAGCCCCCAGCTAACTCTAAGTCTAAAGTAAACTGCAACTGACTATAAGAGAATGAAAATAAGGCCCTCTCATGATGAGGACTCATACTAAATCTGCGGCTGAGGAGGAGCTGAATCAAGGCGATTAACGTTGCAAAATCTGGGAACCTGTAGCTGTATCATGAAACGATACAATATAAAAGTATACGTCAGTACTTTGAATGTACTGAGTAAGTGAAAGATGTAAATAACATGAAAGAACTAGTAACTGAACTGAAGTGACATGAAATGACCAACTGAAAATACTGAAAACTAATACAACTAGAATATACTGATATGGTCAATGATGACCCTGGCTGATGGTCATAAACATGCCCTAAATCTGAAAGACTGAGTCTGAGATACTACACTGAACTGAGAAATCTAAGAGTGGACTAACTGACTAGTGGGAGAGTCTATAACCGACATATAACCACGTGAGCTAGACGTGGAGTCCGATGTATACACCCCACTGGTAGGACCCAATATACCTTGCTAGTGTATAAAGGCATGAACTGGGTGATCACAAAAGTCTGGGGCCAATCAGGCTAAGTAATACTGTAACCTACGCTGGTAACGTAGTTTTGGGAACCTAGGTATGCTGGAACCCTGGCCCGCTCGGTGCTAAGTTCTACTCCCACTAGAAAACCTAAACTGAACTACTAGACTGATAGCTCAAAACTGGGGCGCAAGACTAGTCAGGGACATATAACTAAAAGTACCCTGAGAGTCTTATCAAATCAGATTCTGAAACTGGGTTCTAGACTGGTCAGAGCTGCTTATCTGGAAGCGTCGTAACCATCTAAGAACAAGTTGTAACTGAACTAGGGTCTTGGGGGTGGTCAAAGCTATATAACTAGAATGTCATGACTGCCTAATGGACCAAATAACTTAATCTAAATTTGATTCTGATAATTGAGAGGCACCACTGACATCTCGGTAAAAAACACTGAATTCAAACTGTTCAGTTGACAAATTTTCTCAAAGATTCTGAAAAGATTCTATGTTCTAACTGAACTGAACTACTAAGCAGCTAATAGAGAACTCAACTCATTCCAACAACACGGGAATTCCATAATAGGGAAAAATATCAAGAATTAAAGAAAAATCTTATCAATGGAGTATTCACTCAACATATAACAATAATAAATACTAGAAAATTCAGCCCAAATCAAACTTCACAAACTAGATGGAATTTAATACGCATATAGTCATTACTCAAAATTTTAGGGCTTAAATTCACTTTAGAAAGAACATCAATAATTCAGGTAAGAATTGATGGATATCGTATCAATAATAAGCAAGGATATCATTCTATGTGAAATTTACGAATAATAGCATGTAATTTCTTCGTATTTGAAAGCTCAAGGCTAAAACTGATATAGAAACTAGGGGAGGGTTTTGGGGGACACAAGGGAAGAACAATTTCGCTTGTGGAATTCCCACATACCTGACTAATATTCTCCCGGAGAAGAGAACTTGAACTTCTGCAATGGAGGACAACCCTAAGCTTTCTTGAGGAACTCTTCGATAGTTTTATGAGTGTAAAAGTGGGAATGAGGGGAGGAACCGTCCAAACCATCTAATAAGTCTGAATTTACATTCAAAACAATGTAGTTTAGAGTTTAGGAGAATAGGAAATTACTAAATAGCCCTTACAAATTCATTGGGAAAACTGTCAGGTGTCCCTAACGAGTGACCTAACGAGTCATGGTGACTGACCACAACTCGTGGTCACTCTTGCCAGGTACACTGCTTGGGATACTCAGTAGGTCACCATGAGGGACCTAACGAGTCATGGTCACTGACCACGACTTATGGTCACCATTCGTGGACCACACTGCCTCACTACTGAAGATTTAGTGCTAAGCTGGTAACGTATCACCTAACGAGTCATCGACACAAATGACAACTTATTGCCGACACTCGTCAGGTACACTGGTCAACTAAATATATTCCCAACTCAGGCCTGACCATGAGTGACTTAACGGGTCGTTGTTAGTGACTACGACTCGTGATGTCCCTCATTGCACTGCTTCTCATTTGCAAAACTTATTCCTTCTTCTAATGACTGACCTAATGAGTCGTTTGGTCTCATAACGACTCGTTAGGTGGGTCATCCTGTAGCATTTCTGCAGCTTTTTCAAATTTTCTTATTTAAGTCTCAGAATTAGATTTTGAGTTTATAGGGCATTACATTTACCCTATGAAGATTGGATGATGCCATTCTTAAGGGTAAATCGTCATTTGAGTCCTTCCTCATATGTAGAATTGATTCTTTAATATAATGTGAGTGGGTGTGTATAATTTAGTGCCATTGAAATTCTTTGGTTTGCTTTGAGAACGACGACATCTGGCTATTCGTAGGTAGGGTCTGACGAAATGCTGATGGAACTCCTATCCAATCTATAGTTGGCTTCAGGCCACTGCTTGGATCCAGCGTTACATCGGCAGTTCGCGGATCGGGACTGGCGAATCGCCACTTTGTCGCCGGAGGAATCTCTATCTACTCAGTTTATTGTTTCGCATTAGTGAGCCAGCGGTGGTCCACAGATACCATCCTGTGGATCACCGGTGTTGCTGGTCCATTAAATGATGGTTTTTCATCTTTACTTCTCATTTCAATTTTAGAATAGATTTAGTTATTTCATTTCAACTACATTGTGGCTCTCACTAATACCATGTTTGCAAAAAAACCATGTCTTCATCTAGGAACATAGGCAAAAAGCAAGGCACCAACCTCCTCAACCACCAAAGGCAAAGGCAAGGCCAAAGTCTCTGCAACACCCGCCGACTCTAGGGAGGCCATCATCTTCTACGTGCCCGACATGAGTGGGCACTACACTATTTGCAAGGGCCAGTTGATAACAGTGGAGAAAAGGTTCGATTTGGCGGGACTACGAGGGGACTTGCCCAACATCACTATTCAGTTCACAAACAGGCAATGGCATGCTTTCGCCAATCCTCTCCCGGACTATTACCCAAACCTGGTGCCATAATTTTGTGCCTCCTACCAGGCTTGATAGGACATCATGAAGCATAAAGGCAAAATCAATAAAGTCCCCTACCTACCATAAATCTTGGTATATGAGGTGGAGGTAGACATAACTCGACTGTAATCAATTATTTGTTCTGGGAAGATGAAATTGACTCGGGCATAGAGTATATGGCTAGGATTTCATATATAAAAAATTAGTTCACCTGGATAGCCCCCATCATCGTAGTTGACACCCCACTATGGGCCTCCATGGGTGGTGAAATTTCTTGCCATAATCTGAAGTTCGAGGCCAAGTTATGGTTGGATTTTATCTGTGGCCGCATCATTCCTTCCAAAAATGAGCAGCAGGTCAGCTTGGAGTCAGAAATTCTCATAGCCTGCATCATGTTCAGGGTCCCCCATTAACTTTGGGGAGATTGTGGCCCAACAGATGAAGCAGAAGGCAAGATAGGCTAGCACCTCCATGCCATATGCTATCCTCATTTCCTAGTTGTGTTTACAAGCGGGAGTGCCATTGTTCCCTGATGAGACCCTTTTCCCTACCTCATGAATGATCGCTTTAGACAGGAAAAGAAATACTAAGGCACCCGCAGTTAAGAGGAAGTGATTGCAAGCTTTTGAATTGGCTAAGGGATCATTATCCTATGGGTCGGAGAAGTCACTGCATGCCCCAGATTTGAATGTGTCCCACCAAGAAGATACGGGCCAAACCTTTGGTGACACACCTCTTAGGGAAGCATCTCCCCCTCCTACATCCTCCCATCCTAGTGGTCTCCACAAACTCGTAGAAATGACCAACTCTCATGAGAGCCAACTCCAAAAGTTGGCTAGGAGTCTCCCCGCACTCATTGCTCAAACAATCAAACGGGAGTTGAAATCAATGTATGAGAGCCTTAGAACACTATGCAAACATGTATATGCAATGGAGGGTGCTGTCACTTCTCTCTGAATCAAGGTTCGGGAGTGGAAAAGTTTGACACCTATGGAAGTGCCTGACATGAGCACTCTTTACGCCGCAATGGCTGCTCCATCCACAATTTGATGCCCAATTGATGATCTATTTAAGTGCTTGGGAGATGACACCGAGGATCTAGGAGAGGCTGGTTTTGCTGGTGCCACAGAAACAAGCGAGGCTAATGATGATGAGGATGAGGAGTGACCTGCTCAGGGAGTCTCTTACCCCTTTATTTTGCTTGCATACATTAGGGACAATGTATTCTCTTAGCTGGGGGGGGGGTGAGTGTTTGTTGGGGGTCACTGATGTTTTATTTTAAGATGAATTAAAGTAGCCCTTGTTGGGCTTTTGTGTTTTTTTAAGATGAGTTGAAGTAGCCCTTGTTGGCCTTTTGTGTTTTTGTATTATTTGTGACAAATTGTGAGCCTTTTTCGGGCTCAATTTTTACTCTTGTTGGTGATTGCCCTTGCCGATCCTGTGATGTTGAAAATAAAAAATGAATGACTTGGTTGAATTCAGGATGAATGTTAGTGGCTAATGATGAAATTGGGGTCCTTGTCTTGAATTGTTTACTCCTTTAGTACCCAAGTCCTTTGTTTGTTCACCGTTTAAATAGTAGAATAGTAATCAAACTCCAAAGGTTTTCTTCATACAATGGTTCTTTCTCGAGGAGCATTTCTTTGTTTTTCCTTTCTTTTTTGTTATCGAACGGGATTGGCACTTCCCGATGATAGATTGAGCGGGGACTTTTTAAAGAGAAAATGTCATGTCATTTTTTAGTCTTCTATGGAGCTATTTTGAGAGGTACCACCAAAAAATTTTTGAAGTAGAAATTTGAAATGGGGTATGAATCTTTGAAATAATGAATAGTCGTTGGAACGAGAACATAACACTCTTTGTCATACTTTATAGATTCATCATTTGACTTATGAATTTGCATGTTCTGATGTTACATCAAGATTCTGTGTGGATAATGACTTTTGTGGACTCTTTAGGTGTGATGTCTTGTGTGGTAAGAACTTTTGTGAATCTCATGTACAACTTCTTCTCTAGAACTTGCCCCAAGTGTGACTCAAGGAGAAATCCTAGATGTAAGCTACACTTAGAAAATGATCTTAGGCCCTGAAGCTAATGTTGAAAGGGCTAAAGGAAGGAGACAAAAAATTGAGGCAAATCTAGCTCTCCAACGAGATAGAATACGCATGGAGGCTATCAATCTGATTTTATAACTTGTTGGTACATTTGACTAATAAAAAGAAGTTCTCTTTCTAATCCTAATTCATAGATCTTTGGGCTTTGATTACCAAGGAGTAGAGACTTTACAAATAAAGCCCGAGGATTGGCATTCCATTGCTATCATTTTTTATGTATATGGGTACAATTATTTTGTTAAGTCACTTCACCCAAAATGACCTCCTTGAAACATTAATCTTTGATAGCCAACGTTTGAGCCTTAGACCCTTTCTTTGGGAAACCATATTACAAGCCTAATGACCACTTTTTTAAATTCTTCTCTTTGGCACCCATCCTTCCTAATTGCTAGTGATAAAATAACGGAAAATGGGGATTGAAACCCATGAATGGGAAGCGATAAGGAAATGAATGTGAGATGAGGAAAAAGCCTAAGTTTGAGGGTTTTCAAGAGAAAGGGGGAAAATAAGAGCTTCAATGTAAGGTAGCACCAAAATTGTGATGAAATGAATGAATCGATGGGTTGAAAGATCTCGAATCATCAAAAGAGAAAGAATAGTAAAAAGGTGTTATCTCTTGCATACATAAGGTTAAATGTGAAATTAATAGGTGTTATAATGGTGGCTTGTGTTACACAAATGATGAAGATGATGAACAAGGAGAAATAAGGTGGAGTGATCTCAATAAGATAATGGGATGTCACAAGCTGTTGTAAAGGCATTAGGGAGGCTTTAGTAAATAAAGCTAAAACTTTATCCTACCCTTAGCCCTAGCCTACATTATGACCCACAAGCCCTAAGTGATTTTAAGTGCAGTTGCTCTACATTAGTTGCAAATTACATGAAGGGCAAGCCTATGGGTCGAGTTGTGTGCATGAAGATTTCTTTTGGGAGAGTGAGTGCAAACTTCTCTTTGCAAAATCCCTTGTGTGAATGCATTGATTTCATGATAAAGAAATAGGGATTCTCTCCTCGGTGAGTGGCATAATCCCTTTTGAGGACACAATTGTATTAAGGGTAAATTTGTGCACAGGACATGAGAAATACAAGCTGTAAGGAAACCTTTGAATGTGCAATGATCATGAATTGAGATGCTATGTGTACTTCATGGATAAGATATGCTCTCGTTTTGCAAAATAAAAGCTCTTGTGAATCATGTGTGTGAAGGGTGGTGGACTCTTGAAATCTCTCTATTGTTCTTGTTTTAAGGGGAATTTGTTTCTCTTTTTCGGTGAGTTAGTGAGCATTTTTGAGTTGTCACCAACCAGGTGGTTATTGATGTTTAAACTTGTGTGGAGTGGCATGTTTTGCAACTGGCGAGAAGTGCATTACTTGAGTACAAGCAATGGTTCAAGTTTGGGGGTTTGATGAGTTGGTAATTTACCAATTCATTAGGCTCTTAAGCTTGAGTTTTTGCCTAGTTTTTGAGTTGTTTATGTGGATTTTATGCCCTTTTTGCCTTTTTTGTATACATATGTCTAATGTGAAGAAAAGAGCAAGAAAATGGGGTAAAAATAAGGAAGTCATATGAAAAGCGGCACTCCACCGAAGAAGACTGGCGAAACGCTAGTCAAAAGCTAATGAACATTGCCTCAGGGAATTACAGCAACCAGCGGATGCAAACTTTAATCGGATACTTGCTGGTACATTCACCGAATGACAACTGAAGTTTCTAGATTGAAGAGAAAAGGATCGGCGGTGCATGGGTGGAGACCGGCAAAACGTCCAAGGAATCGCCTAAGGCCACTGGAACTCACTGAAGGCGTAGTTAATTATAGTCGGCAATTCACAGAATGTAATCGGAGAACCACCAGTAATCCCGTAAGTGCCAAAACGCTGATCAGGGGTAAAAATGTCTAACATTGAAAAACAGAGAAGGGGATACCCTACTTTTGGATATATTCTAGAGAGAAGTACTCTGTACTCATGAGATCTTAACTTTTAGCTTTTTAGAACATTCTTTTTGTAGAAGAAGAAAGTAAGAATTCTATTGGTGAAAAGTATAAGGGATTGTTTTCTTTTCTTCTTCTTCTTCTTCCTCCATAGCAAGGTACTACCATTATTGAAGACTTATTGTTGAATTTGATTTTGTTACTCCTATTATTGAATTCAATGAGTTTATTGTTAAATGTGCTTTTGAATTTCTTAAATATGAGTAGCTAAATCAATAACTAGTGGTGTGTAGTAATGAATGCTTAATTAGATTGGGTATTGCTAGAGTCATCTCAATATTGTTTAATTAGTGTAAATCTGTTAAATTCTCTTCAATCTACAATTGAAGATCAATGGTTGCTGATGTGGGTCTAATTGTTCTTACTTGAGTTTTGCTTAAAAAAGAAGAATTGAGTATTGGGAGAGAATTTAATGGTGGACATGGATGTGAGGTTGTGAAATTGGGCTGGAAATAGCCAAAATCACATTCTCACTCTTAATTAATAGTTAATAGCTAGAAATCCAAATCTGATCGGGTTGATTTAATTGTGTCTAGTGGTTTAAAAGAACTCTAGCAAGAGATATTTATGAGGTTGAAAAACATCAAATGCCCACTTTTCCGAGGTTATTTGCACAACTTGAACTCATGAGATGACCTAGCATGACCCTATCTAGTTAGCATATCATCTACACCACACCTCTAGTCTTTCACATTATTGTCAACAACCTTGGTCATTTTGCGATCTTAATTAGGAAAATTAGAATGTATACTCTATTGTTAATCTCAAGCTCCCCAAAAAGTGTTTATTTCCTTGTTATTTTCAAGTGGTGCAAGCTAAATTCAATTTTCCAAACAACACTCATACATATCATTCACTAGACCCAGTGGGATTCGACCTCGACATCCTTTGGGATATTTATTTTGATACAACGACTGTGTATGATCTTGTGTAATGAAGAGTATATTTTTGACGTTATCACTGCCTCCATGTCTCTCTTCTCCTACTTCTGCTGTCATAGCAAATCACCAATCTCACCCTCGCTCACCTTTTCTCGAGGTCTCTTCCTTTTTTCCTGAGTTACAGGCTCCTCGGCAATGAAATCAAATACCGAAAGTAGATCCTCCTCATGCTCATCCTCCGCTACTGGGAGCTCCGGCGGTGTTATAACAGGTATTTGTCGTGCTGACAGCTCTCACAACTCAGCTCTGAGGGCCACCGCCTCTGCATACCATCGGGTTAGCGCAGGTGCCTATAACTGATCAAAACGCTCATCCATCAGCCTCTCAAAGGCGTCCAACCTATCATGCCATGTCCTAGATAAGACCTCTAACTCCTTCATTACCTAGGGCTTATCTGCTCCATTAGCACTTTCACTTGAAGTGCCATGTAAGCCTGCTGCTTTTCTGCCTTCGCCAGTCACCTAGCCATGTCGATAATAAAATCGTGGGAGATTATGACTAGGTCGGCCCATGAGGAAAGAGGTGATGTAACGGGTGGTTGACCTACTGGTGTAGTGGAGGATGACGTTGGGACCTCGACGATCAATGGTACATCTACTGCAATCTACCAGTCTTATGATCCGCTGACGACTCTGTCTCAATCTATGCGAACCTCAAAACAACACTCTGAGGACCCCCACTCAATGTCTCAGCTAGTAATGCAGCCTCTGTGGATATGGTCACCTGATTCCTAGCCCTGGAAATCGGATTCGTATCATCTCTTATCAACCCGATGTCTATAATTTTGTGCACCTCAACTTTCTGATCTATGGACGACAACTCTGAGACTTGCAACTCCTTACAAAGTCGAGCTATTGAGGCATGGAAAGGGGATACTTGTTTTGTCAATGACGGCTCTCTCCCGGATCTCCTCAGCATATACCTAGGGAAGTTAATTGCATAACCCTCCATGATACTAGCTACCAGTGCAGCTCGGTCTGGTGATATGACATTTTCGTTGCTAGTTGGTACCAGCCTGTGTCACACTAATGACCATCACAGTTGGCCTAAAAGTTCAAAGTGGCCTTTTTAATCTATACCTCCGGTCCATTCAAACATTTCACCAAAGTATTCCGAGTGGCTATGATTCGTGCCAACCATGTATACTGCCTCTTTTTGTCCCCATGGCTCAACTTCTTGATCTTGATTTTCTATAGCTCACTCAGGCAATGATCGAACTTGATTGTGTTCATCGGAGGCTCATACTCTGGACCATATAATATGCGCGAGATGGTGCCCTCAGATATGTCCACTGGTGTCTCTTGTACCATAACACGGGTTAGTGCAGGACGCTTCCTCCAGTGTTGGCCTCCTACAGCCTGATTTCATAGCATGGTTGCATAAGTTGCATAAAACTCTCTGACCAATAGTGGGTTGTAACTACCGGACGACTCACTCAACTACCTAAACCAGTACATGTCAAACAGTGCTTGAATATTCGGGAGGTCCTTAAACCCGGTAGTGACCAACCTTAGTTCTTCATAAGTGCTCCTCTTCGGATGGCCCTTATCAGTGGGAGTAATGTCCCTGTTGTAGATTTCCCTCATAGCAAGAACACACCACCTTCTCACCATTCTCCGAGGCTAGTCTAGAGATGTGTCTTAGGTTCCAATCTCATCATTATCAGTACTCTCCTATTGGGCATGGGATTCATTGGCATCCTCATCATCATTCTTAGGTGTAGTGCCCTCTTGATCCTTCGGGGCTGAGGCCCCATCATTTCGACCTCCCGGCTTAGTAGGTCCCTTGCGAGTGGAGTCGTAGATACGACCATGGTTGTTGGATTAATAGGGCGTTTAGTCCTAGCCCTGGTCGATCGCTGCTCCAACTGTTCTTCATCTATCTGATACTCCTCACCGAGCCACTCGACTCTTCCGAGGATGATGGTTTGTTTGTTAGTCTGCGAGTCGAGGGCTGGCCCTTCTCCTGCCCTTATTTCTTGGTCGAAACCTTCTTAGGAGTTCCTTTTGGTGCCATTGTACCTGTGGAATAACTTTTAGTATCCAAGATTATAGTATGTGAATATGTTAATTTAGTGGCTGCCTACAGATAGGATGAGAGACCTAATGACTCGTTGTCACTGGCAACGACTCGTGAAGTCCTCTGTGGTCTGTATGTTCAAATGTTTCATCTATTTCTAGTAGACTTAACAACTTGACCTAACGAGTCGTTGCTTGTGGGAAGAGTCGTTAAGTCATTCATGGTGTGTAGTTTCAGAATACCATAATTTTTGTCCCACTCAGGACGAGTCACATCATGAGTTGTGAGGTGATACCACAACTCGTTACATGACTCGTTCATAAGAGTTCTTTAAGTGTAAGTGATGAGGAGTCATGTAACGACTCGTTAGGAAGGCCCACTAATCGTTACATAAGGCATCGTCATTGAACAACCTATTTACCCTTAGTTCATCATCACCAGTATGTTGGGTTACTCTGACTTCACCCATGTCAAATTTTTGCATTTTATTCCGGTGGGAGTTGGGCAGGCAAAACAATAAAAGCTTCGTTTCCAAAGAAATTATAGTTAGTAATACCTGTCGACTCAATGGGTGTAAGAAACCTAAGCCAACCGATACTCAATCACAAATAGAAATAACTCATTCATTCAACACAGTCCACCACAAACTCATCAGCATGATTCTACTTAGTTCAAGACTGTCTATGTTCAGTAGTTTAGGCAATTAAAATCATGGAACTTACGGTTTTAATGTTTTAGCCTAAATTCAAATAGTGACAAACATGTTCACACAGGAGGATGACTAATTAAATTCATGAAACATGGAAAAACTTACAATTTTAAGATGTGTTAGGTAAGAAGGTGAGCAGCTAATTAGTTGTGTGTCACAATTTTCGGGCAGTAATGGTGCTTTGCAATTGAGATACGATGTCAGTGTGTGTGTGTGGGCAAGTGAAGATGTGAGGTGATTAAAAGGGAGAGAACCATTTGTAGAGACTTAGGCATCTGAAATGTGAGGTAAGTAAGGGGAAAAATCATGGGTTTTAATGTTTAGGAAATCAAATTACCCAATTGCATGTGGGTTGGGTCGGGAAATTTGAAATGATGCATATGCACCACGACCCATGTAATGAGTCGTTCCTCATGACCATGACTTTTTATGTTGTCCATTACATGAGCCAATAGAGAAAACTTACCTGGGACCTAACGACTCACCCAACGACTCGTGATGTTGTCCAACGAGTCGTGGCTTGAATCGTTGGCCCTGTACTCTTTGTGGACTTTTAGTTATGTCAGGACGGGTACTTGACGACTCTTTGAGTGACCTAACAATTCTTTAAGTCACTCATCACTGACTTTCCAGATTTTAATGTTTTCGGCTTCAATGGTCACGACTAGTCTTGACAAGTCATTGAGTCAGGTAACGACTTATTTTGTGCTTTCTAGCACGAGACTCTAAGGTTTAAAATTTTTGTTCCAGCTCCAGATTTCTTATCTTAATCGCAACACACATATACACTATATTGGTATTATAATTACAACTTGGGTTGCCTCCCAAGAAGCTCCTGATTTAACGTCGCGACACGACGCGGGTATCTTGATTACTCAGACTTCATCAAGATACCTCCATAAGTTGCCTCCCATGCAGCGCCTGATTTAACATTGCAGCACAACGCAAGTCCTCGGATTACTCAGACTTCACCCGGAGCCCAAAGGTCCACTAGTTTGATTTCTTCACTCCTCCCCAGATATGCTTTCACCCATTGGCTATTCACCTTGAACCATTTTGCTTCATGATTTTCCAACTCAACTGCACCATAGGAGAATTCTTGGACCACTCGAAATGGTCCCAACCACTTGGACTTCAACTTTCCAGGAAACAAGCGAAGCCTAGAATTAAATAACAACACCATATCTCCAGGGATGAATTCTCTTTGCTTAATCTTCTAGTCATGCTGTATCTTCATCCTCATTTTGTAAATTTGTGAACTTTCATAAGCTTTCAAACAAAACTCGTCTAGCTCATTCAACTGATCAAGTCTTAAGTTTGCAGCATTGCTGTAATTCAGATTCAGCTTCTTGAGCGCTCACATGGCTTTGTGCTCAAGCTCGACCGGACATGTTTTCCCATACACAAGATGATAAGGAGACATACATATAGGGGTCTTGAATGCATTCCGATAAGCCCATAATGCATCACCCAGCTTTCTAGATTAATTTGTCCGGTTAGTATTCACAGTCTTCACTTAGATGGTCTTTATCTCCCGATTGGAGACCTTAACTTGCCCACTAGATTGTGGATGATAAGGTGTTGCCACCCTATGTTTCACCCCATATTTTTCCATCAAAGTCCAAAATAACCGGTTGCAAAAGTGCGAACCCCTATCACTAATGATTGCTCTAGGAGTCCCAAATCTGGAGAAAATATTGCTCTTCAAAAATGCTGTGACACTCTTACCTTCATTGTTTAGAAGCTCAATTGCCTCCACCCACTTAGAAACATAGTGCACAGCTACAAGTACGTACTTCATCCCATTCGAGCTCATAAATGGGCCCATAAAGTCAATACCCCAAATGTCAAACAGCTCAATAATAAGGATGGGAGTAAGAGGGAGCTCATGCCTCCTTGATATACCTCCTTGCCTTTGGCATGCATCACATGCCTTTGCAAAATCATATGCATCTTGGTGAATGGTTGGGCAATAGTACCCGCATTACAGAATTTAGTGGGCTATGTGAATCCTTCCATGATGACCCCCAACAGAGGTTGAGTGACAAGCCTCCAATATGCTCAACACTTTAGCCTCAGGCACACATCTCTGAATTACCCCATCAGCACATATGAAAAATAAGTAAGGCTCATCCCAGCAAAACTTCCGCACATCAGACATGAATTTCTTTCACTAGTGAAAAGATAAATCTTCCAGTCACATCACTCACCAGATAATTAGAGAAGTTCGCAAACCATGGAATAAGATCCTGGGAAGCATCCAAAGCCTACTCATTGTGGAATGTGTCATCAATATCAAGCTCATCTCTAAGTGCTGCATCTGACTCTAATCTTAACAAGTGATCTGCCACCTGATTTTCGGTCCCCTTCCAGTCCTTAACCTCAAACTTGAACTCTTGCAGCAACAGAACCCATCTAATTAACCGTGGTTTGGCATCCTTCTTTGCTATAAAATAATGCAAGGCTGCATGGTCTGTATAACTATCACCTTAGTTCCAAGCAAGTATGCCTGAAACTTCTCGAATGCAAATTACACAGCCAACAACTCTTGTTCCATCAGTGTAATTCTTCTGAGTTGCATTAAGTACCTTGCTAGCATTATAAATTGGATGAAAAATCTTTTCACTCTTGGCCCAAAACAGCTCCCAGGGCCACTCCGCTAGCATCACATATAACCTGAAACGGTAAGGACCAGTCAGGTGCCACTGTGATCGAGGCAGTAGTCAATCTCTCCTTCAAGCATTCAAAAGCCTTTAAGCATGCATCATCAAACACAAACTTCACCTCTTTCTCAAGTATCTTGCATAAGAGATGTGCAATCTTTGAGAAATCCTTGATGAATCTCCAATAAATCTTACATAACCCAAAAAGCTTCGAACACCCTTTACAAATATTGGAGGTGGTAGACTAGCAATTACATCAATTTTTGCTCTGTCCACCTCAATGACCTTACCTGAAATTTTGTGGCCTAGCACTATACCCTCTTTGACCATGAAATGACACTTTCCCTAATTAAGCACCAAGTTGGTCTCTTTGCATCGCTGCAGCATCTTTCTTAAGTGAGCCAAACACTCATCAAAAGAGTCACCCACTACCAAAAAATTATCCATAACAACTTCAATGGTGTCCTCCACCATGTCAGAGAATATGGACATCATGCAGTTGAAAAGTGGCGGGCGCATTACATAACCCAAACAGCATCCTCTTGAAAGCAAATGTCCTATAGTGGTAGGTGGAAGTGATCTTTTCTTGGTCTTCGGAGGCTATAGAGATCTGAGTATACCCTGAATAACCATCAAGAAAGTAGTACCACCCTCTACCTACAAGTCGGTCTAGCATTTGATCCATGAATGGCATCGGAAAATGATCTTTCTATGTCCAGTGGTTTAGCTTTTGATAGTCCATGCACTCTCCAACCTGTGACTAGCCTCAGTGGAATGAGCTTATTATTAGCATTTAGGACCATAGTGATTCCTCCCTTCTTTGGTATGCACTGAACTAGGCTCACCCATTTGCTGTCAGCAATAGGGTAAACCACACCTGCATCCAACCACTTAATAATTTCCTTCTTGAACACCTCTTGCATATGAGGATTCACCCTACGGTGATGCTCAATACTTGAAATACAATCTGGCTCAAGCTGGATCTTATGTGTGCAAATACCGGATGGGATCTCAATAATATCTGTTATAATTCACCCAATGGCCTTCTTATACCTCTTTAGGACAGAGACCAAAGCCTCTACTTGCCATTCCACCAAGTCTACTGCTACTATTACCAGTAATGTGTTTCCAATCCCCAGAAATACATATCGTAAGTGAGATAGGACTGCCTTGAGCTCCAATACTAGGGGCTCCTCGATAGATGGCTTGGCTGGTGGGGTCACATAATTTTTTAGATCAAGATCAATCTTCTATGGAGCATAAGTGTACGACCCTATACTTGCAAGTGCATTAACAATCTCCTCACCCCTTGAATCCCCTCAGCATCAACATTCATCAACACTATTGCTAAATCCTCAATACTCACCCTCTCATCAGCCTCCACACTATCAATCACTGAGACCACTCGCATGTCGTTTGGCTATTTCATAGACCGGCACACATCAAATGTCACCTCTTTATTGTTCAACTGGAATTTCAGTTGTACAGTCTCCATGTCCACAAAAGCACGCCCGGTGGAGAGGAACGGTCACCCAAGATAATGGGGACCTTGAAATCAACCTCATAGTCCAGAACAACAAAGTCGGTCGAAAATATAAAGGACTCCACCTTCACCAAAACATCATAAAGAATCCCCACCGGATTTTTCACCGTGCAATCTGCCATCAATAACCACATTGTAGTCGGTTTGAGGGCTCCCAAGCCCAATTGTCTAAACACTGTCAATGGCATCAGATTAATACTAGCACCCAGATCACATAAAGCATTAGCTAAGTTAAAGGCTCTAATAGTGCACGGTATGGTGAAAGCTCCAGGGTCTTCTTTCTTCTGCACAAGAGACCGAGATGCTATTGCACTACAGTGGTGCAAATTGTCAGCAGGCTCAAAGCTCACGATCCTCTTTCTAGTGAAAAGATCCTTCATAAACTTAGCATAGCCAGGCATCTGCTCATGTGCCATAACTGATGGGATGTTCACAGATAATTGTTTCAACATTGAAATAAATTTGTGATACTTCCCATCTTCGACCTTCTTCTTCAGCCTCTGCAGGAAAGGGGGAGGTGGTCTAGGAATGGGCATTATCTTTTGAGATACCTCCTTCTCCTTCTCTTTTTCAGACCCATGATCCTCTACATTACTAGAAGTTGTCTTCTCAAGTGCATCATCCATCAAATCCTGTTCCTCGGAGTCCGCCACCTTATCATCATCAATTATTAAGGGCTCGACTATCTCATCAGTCACAACCGACATAGGATGATCAACTGTCTCCTTCCCACTCCTAGTAGCGACATCCATGGAATGACTATTATTTTTCAAATTCTGAATAGTGTTACTGGGAAGCGTGCCCTTTGCCTCTTGTTCACAGCAACAGACATCTAACCAAGCTGCTGCTTAATGGCAACAACATGTGACTCCACCTGTTGGATCATACTGAAAATATCAGCGCAGAGTTCCTTAAAATGGCAATCTGTCGCCTCCATTTTCTTGAGTACTTTAGACAACATATCTTCCACCCTTAAATCGATAGACTCTGGTTCATGATTCCTTGGAGGAACATAGAGACCGCATCTATCATTTTTGTACTCCTCATGTTTTTCTATTCACCATTATCTCTTCCTCTACTCCTATCCCTGTATTGGCCCCAGTTGTAGTTGTTGTCTTTATAATAGTTTCGACCTTGGTTCCCCTGACCTTGATGCCAAGAGTCTTGGTTAGACCCTTGTGCATTGGTCTAGAAACCCCCGCCCCCTTGATCATTCAAATAATTGGCTTCCTCTCAGACTCTGACTTGCCTCCATCATTTCTGGGGGCCTTGCCTTGAGAACCAACTACATTCACCTTTTCTGTCACGGCTCCCATAATATGCTTAGTAAGGAGGCCCATTATGGTTTAGATCTCAGAAATATCATGATCTCACTCTTAATCCTTCCTTCTCTGCTCTATAGACATACCTAATGCATAAGTACCAGCTGGAACTTCCGACTCTCTTGTGTGCCATGCGCGGTTGGATTTGGTGATCCTATCAAGGCCTCAGCCGCCTCAGCATATATATGATTCATGAATGTTACGCCAAAGACAGTATCTGCCACTGCCTTGGTATTAACATTCAAAGACCTATAAAATATTTCCAACAGTGTATCATCTAGGATCCTGTGGTTGGGAACCTTTTTCAGCTTCTTGTTGAATCGCACCCATATCTCATGAAGTGCTTCAGAATTCAATTGCCTAAAGTTATAAATTTCATCTTTTAGCTGCAATGCTTTGGAAGGTGGAAAGAATCTCTCAAGAAAATCTCTTTTAAGCTCCCTCCAAGTAGTAATAGAATCATTTGGAAATTCATCCAACCACAGCGTTGCCTCACTCCCTAGGATAAAGGGAAATAACCTCAGCCTTATCGCATCCTGACACCCATAGTTGTTTGTATGCTTTGAAAATACCCACAAAATTAGTCAAGTGAATATGTGCATCATCAGTAGCATGACCCACAAATATCCCCTTCATGTTGAACAATTGGATCATTGCACTAGTAATATAAAACATTCCCCCAGCAGGCAAAGGGGGAGGGACAATAGCTCCAGTATCACCAGCCTCATCAATATCAGCATCATCATCATCATCAAAGTACCGGTGCCTCTGCTAGTCTAGACCTCTATTTCTTCTAGCTCGCTCAGCTTCAGCAGCTTGGCATTGCTCTTCAACAAGCCTAGTTGCCTCTCTATCTCTCACATGAGCTTGTTCCTCAGCCAACATTTTGGACGTTGCTTCTTCCACTATTTCTTGTCAATGTGCATTGGCCATTTTCTATAAAAATGCTGCAGTGTTCACTCAAGCTCGTGATCAATTGAAACCAGGGATTTTCCTTAGCTCTTAGTACTAGAACTACATGAACCTGAGACCTATAAAGAAGCAAAAGCAACAAAGAAAAATAAAAAGGAAATAAGGACCAACAGCAAAGCAAACACAATTAACAAAAGCCCAAGTCGTATTCCCCGGCAACGGCGCCAAAATTTGATGTCACCCAAATTACACTTTGTAATGAGATATAAAGTGGTCGATGTTCAAATATAGAACCCAATCAAGGTTGGGGTCAAATCCCATGAGGAATATGGCAAGGACCACAGTTAATGTGTTTCGCTACTACTATTGGCTTACTTATTTCCCAGGGGGGAAATTGTAACAAGAATTAATGTAAAACAGTAGAGAGCTGTCACGCCCCACCTTGGGAGGCATGACTGGGACCTGGTGCCCTACTAGGACCTGAACTGCTGAGCTGACTGAGCCTAAGCACTTCTGGTGTAGGGCCGACTCTAACTCTAGAATCAAGAAAATAACAGGCTATATAACGGTTGTAAATACAACCCCTGGCTGACAAGTCCTATAGCCACCTGCGAAAATAAAAAGCTAACCAGAGACAAACAATTATAGGGAGTCCTATGCGGGCCGACAAGGCCACCATGATATCTAGTTATAACTGAAAAGTAAAAGCCGATGCTAAACTGAGCTATGACCGACAAGGCCATCAATCAACAACTAAAAAGGGCCCCACACAACTGATATCATCTAACCACAAGGAAGTAATAAAATCTGCAAGCCTCTAGGAGTAATAAGATGGTCGGGACAGGGCCCCGGCGTACCTATACTGTACAAACAAAAACAGTAAACCTCTATCACACAGGCTCTGGAAGAAAGGAGCTGATGGCTCTGTACGACTGAATGGAACTACGAGGGACCTGCTCCTTGTCTAGATGCACCTGCAGGCAAGTAATGCAGCGCCCCAGAAGAGGGCGTCAGTACCACAGGTACTGAGTATGTAAAGCAATAACTTTAAATGACTGAAAGTAAGAAATAGAACTTACAATAACTGAAGTAAAGGAAATGGACTGAAGCTGACTGCAATAGTGAAATAAGTACTAAACATAACTGTAGTAAGGAAGGTAGGGTTCATACCTGGAAAATGAGGCGTCTTACTGTGTAACAATCAGTAACTAAAGCAAGCATAAACCTTACCTGGCTCCGATAAGCCGGAAGGTACAATGAGGACAAAATAACCCACATGGGACCCCATTAGCCCTAGTGAGCACACCTCAATCTATATACCCGTATCCAGGTCATATTGAATCATCTACCAGCTATAAGCGTCCTTCCAGTCCCCTGGGTCTGCAGCTAGGCCCGCTCGGCCCCTGACTATAGCAATGCCTGATTCCGGAGGACTCCTGATATCTACACCCCGAGCATAAACGCTCGGCGGGGGTGTGTATAAGGCCAACCACGGAAATATGAGGATCTAGACCCCCATCTTCGTCCCTTGCGGATGGCATGCCGCTCCATAGAGCGACGTATCCTCTCCTCTGGCGGGCGGCGAAACAGCTATTAACCTTAAGGTGGTCACGGAAGCTATACAGGTATGATCCAGCCCAAAACAATACAATTTACGTTTCTCAACTGACAACGACAACTAAACATGATAACATACTCCTGACATGCTTTACTGGGATTCATACTGGATTAATATGCTGAAGAAACTAACTTGCCGAAAGAAAATGCTTTAACATACCTTCGTTTGCTATTTACCGATTAACTGGCGAGGTTCGGCTGGTATTCAGCTGTTCATCCCAACTGTAATCATATTAACGAAAGAATGGGGCTAACTTCATTACTATAATTGAAGAAAACAATAACTTATATATATATATATATATATACTGACTATACTTCAACTTATCAAAAGACGATCAAAAACTCGTAATTTCTCGGGAATCTACAAGGGAGAAATACTTACTTTAGGCACGTGATTGTATTGACACTAGATTGAAACAATTCCACCAACTTAGGCTCGGTGGGACAATGATTCGCCGGGCCTATTTTATGAAAATAACTCCGCATCGATTCTCTCTGCAGCCTTATACTTCACTACCCAAAGTTAATTTGGATTTGGACGGTGTTTAGTCGTGTAATCGGATGATTTTTACTTGGTTTCTTCATACTCCCTTGGGTCTGGCCATGTATATATTGAAAATAATCTAAGTGTGAGGCCTTTATATACTTGAGGCAGCAGACAAGGCAATGTGGCATGTTTCCCAACGCGCTGATTCTGCTCCGTGCCACATTGGCTAACGCGAAGGAGCAGCTCCATGCCACTTTGCCCCTCTGGGCAGCTTGGTTTGGCCTCCTCTTGTGAAATCCTGACTTAGCACTCGTTCGGCCTTCCCCCGGGCCCTTTCCTCGTACGTATGGCACTCTAAAACTCTCCACCAACATGCTAATAGGCCGACTAAACGCTAGAAACTTACGGGGTGTAACATTCTCCCCCCCCCCCCCTTAAGAACATTTGTCCTCGAATGTTAACTTCTACTTGCAAGAACCTTAACCTTGCAATTACTTATTCTTGAGAAATTTCGGCAGAGTCTCCCCTGTAATATGGACTATCCAAAAAACCTGAAACGCAGAAAAGTCCAATACAGGTACTCCACATAATACTATGGCATTCATTTCACAATAGACTAAAGTCAATTATCTCACATATACATGTATGTGATGCAACTTATGAAACAACAACAACAACAACATACCTCTAGCTACACAATCTGACTAAGTCTGAATTAACTGAGGATATCTGATTTTCATATCATCTTTTGCCTCCCAAGTCATCTCCTCTCGGTTCTTATTTCTCCATAATACCTTAACGGAAGCAACATCTTTAGTTCTTAGTCTGCCGATCTGCCGATCTAGTATGGCTACTGGAGCTTCTTCATAAGCTAACTCCTCGGTGATTTGGACGTCTTTGACTAGGACAATCCAGGAGGGATCTCCTATACACTTTCTCAACATTAATACATGTAAAACTGGGTGAATGAATTCTAATTATGGGGGTAAATCCAATTCATAAGCCACCTGGCCTATCCTTCGGCGAATCTGATAAGGCCCAATAAACCTCAGGTTGAGCTTGCCTTTCTTACCAAATCTCATTACACCCTTCATTGGTGAAACCTTCAGGAATACCCAGTCACCCACATTAAATTCTAGGTTTCTTCGCCACACATCGGCATAAGATTTCTGGAGTCTCTGAGCTGTCAGCAGACGTTTCCTGATAAGTTTTACCTTCTCTTCTGACTGATGAACAATATCTGGCCCAATCAATGCTGATTCTCCTACCTCAAACCAACCAGCTGGAGACCTACACTTCCGTCCATATAACGCTTCATAAGGCACCATCTAAATTTCTGAATGGTAACTGTTATTATAGGCAAATTCAATAAGCGGTAGATGTTCATCCTAGCTGCCTCCAAAATCTAGCACAAACGCTCGTAACATCTCCTCGAATGTCTGGATGGTACGTTCTGCCTGCCCGTTTGTCTGAGGATGAAAAGTTGTGCGTAGGTTAACCTGCGTACCCAGGCCTCTCTGAAAAGATTGCCAAAACTTAGCTGTAAACTACGCCCCTTTGTCAGAGATAATTGACAGCGGAACACCATGCAATCGGACTATTTCTCTAATATACAGCTCAGCATAAATTTTGGCTGAAAAGGTAGCCTTTACTGGAAGAAAGTGAGCTGATTTTGTCAACCTGTCAATAATTACCCAGATAGAATCATATTTACGCCTGGTATGAGGTAATCCTACCACGAAATCCATATTAACTGCCTCCCATTTCCATAAAGGCACGGCTATATCCTGTGTCAATTCACCTGGTTTTTGATGTTCAGCTTTCACCTGTTGGCAATTGGGACATTGAGCTACAAATTTTGCTATCCCCTTTTTCATTCCCGGCCACCAGTAAATCTCTTTTACATCATGGTACATCTTTGTCGAACCTGGATGGAGAGAGTAACGGGCATAGTGTACCTCTCCCATAATTTGCTGGCGAAGCCCTGCCACGTCTGGAACGCAGAAGCGATCCCTATATCTCAAAACTCCGTCCTCGGTCACCTGTAAATCGGTCACTTCCCCTCGTTGGACCCTATTTCTGAGCTAAACCAGGCTAGGATCTTCATACTACCGTTCTTTCACTTCCACAACCAATGATGACACTGCGACATTCTGGATTACCGCTTCATTGTCTCTTGATTATACTATACGAATGGCTAAACTGGCTAGCTGATGCAATTCTCGGGTCAATTCCTGCCGCTCGGGATGTAAATATGCCAGGCTTCCCATGGATTTGTGGCTAAGGACATCTGCTACAACATTGGCCCTTCCTGGGTGATATAAAATATTCACATCATAATCCTTTAACAGCTCCAACCAGCGACGTTGTCACAGATTCAACTCTTTCTGGGTGAAAATATACTGCAGGCTTTTATGATCAGTGAAAATATCTACATGGACGCCATACAGGTAGTGTCTCAATATTTTCAAGGCATGAATCACCACGGCTAAATCCAGGTCATGGGTAGGGTAGTTCTTCTCATGCTTCCTCAGCTGCCTGGAAGCATAGGCAATCACCTTACCATGCTGCATCAAAACACATCCTAACCCAACACTCGAAGCGTCAGAATAGACTACATAACCCTCTATTCCTTCTGGCAACGCTAGCACTGGTGCCGATGTCAATCTGTCTTTCAGTTCCTGAAAGCTCTGCTCACATGCCTCAGTCCAATGGAATTTTGCTGCCTTCTGCGTTAGTTTGGTTAAAGGTGCTGCTAAAGTGGAAAATCCTTCCACGAACCTGCTGTAATACCCGGCTAACCCCAGGAAACTATGTACCTCGGTCGGAGTGGTAGGCCTAGGCCATGTTTTCACTGCCTACATATCTACCTGTATACCAGCATCTGACACAATATGGCCCAAGAAGGCTACTGAATTCAGCCAAAATTCACATTTAGAAAATTTTGCATATAGCTGGCGATCTTTGAGAATCTGGAGCACTGTCCGTAGATGATCCTAGTGATCTTCCTATGAGCAAGAATACACCAGAATATCATCGATAAATACTATCACGAACAAGTCCAGGTATGGTCTGAAAATGTTGTTCATCAGGTCCATGAACACTATTGGGGCATTTGTCAGTCCGAAGGACATGACTAGAAATTCAAAGTGGCCATATCTGGTCCTGAAGGCAGTCTTTGGAATATCTCTTTCACGAACTCAGACCTGATGATATCCTGATATTAAGTCAATCTTTTAAAAATACCTCACTCCCTATAGCTGATCAAACAAATCATCTATTCTGGGAAGCGGGTACTTATTCTTGATAGTGACTTTATTTAGCTGCCGATAATCTACACACATACGGAGGTAGCCGTCCTTCTTCCTCACGAACAGAACTGGCGCACCCCATGATGAGGTACTCGGCCTGATAAAGCCTTTGTCTAGCAAATCCTTCAATTGTTCCTTTCTCTGAGTTCAGCAGGAGCCATCCGATATTGAGGAATAGATATAGGCTAAGTGCCTGGTAGTAGATCGATTGCAAAATCAATTTCCCTTTCTGGGGGAATACCAGGAACCTCATCTGAAAATACGTCGGGAAATTCATTAACCACTAGAATAAACTAAAGGGTCGGAGGCTCTGCCCGAACATCTTGAACTCTGACAATATGATAAATGCACCCTTTTGCTATCAATTTTCTCGCCCGGAGATAGGAAATAAACCTACCTTTTGGCATGGCTGCACTACCTTTCCACTCCTATACTTCCTCCCCTGGAAAGTGGAATCGGACGATATTGGTCCAACATTCGACATTGGCATAGCATGGAGCTGGCCAATCCATACCCATAATGGCATCAAAATCAACCATTTCTAGTTCTACCAAATCTGTCGTAGTCTAACAACTGACAACCTCTACTGTACACCCCCGATAGACCCTTCTGGCTATAATAGAGTCACCAATGGGTGTAGAGATCGAGAAAGGTCGCCGAAGTAATTCCGTCATAATACTAAACTTTCGAGCCACTAACGGTGTAACATAGAACAAGGTGGATCCTGGATCTATCAACACATAAGCAGGATGAGAGCAAATGTTCAGCATACCTGTCACAACATCTGGTGACGACTCTGACTCCTGTCGCCCTGGTAGTGCATAAGTACGGTCTGGTCCGGCAGCTAAACTGGAGGACCCTGATCTGCCTCGGCCTCAGCCAGCTGAAACTGAGGGCCTACGCCCTGCCGGGGATGCTGGAGCTCATGATCCTACTAAGGACTTATCCTGTCATCCCGGTCACCCTGACCCCTAATTGAATAATTCCTCATCTGATGACCCTCTTGTCCACAAATGTAGCATGTTGTGGAACCATACATGCATGCTCCAGAGTGGCGTCGACTGCAAATAGGGTAAAGTGGTATTGTAAACCCACTCTGCTCCACTCTCCTCTGCTGCTGTGAACCTACTGGTCGCGAATCTTCGTCGGGCTCTGGCTGCCCTCGGCGACTAGACTGGCTCCTCTATCGCTGTGGTGGAGGAGGGGGTCTAGGCGACCTATCTGATAACCGTGGCCTAGGTCCTCCCCGGGACTCCTCCTGTAATTCATCTGGTCTGTCCCTACGGTGTTTCTCCTGACTTGTCCTCCTAATCTCCCATTGCCGCTGTCTGATACCCTCAATATTCTGAGTAAAAGCCTGCACATGGGCGATATCCATATCCTCTCGTAGTGTGGCTGTGATGCAGGTCTCAACATATTCCGGGTTCAGCCCCATAATAAAGCGATGTACCCTGGCTGGCATTGTGTCCACAAAAGCTAGCGCATAACGAGCCAAGGAATCAAACTGCATGGCATATTCCCGAAGACTCATCGACCCCTGCTCCAAGTGTAGGAACTGATCAACCCGGGTCTGTCGAATCTCCCGCGGTAGGTAATGATCCAAGAAAGCCTCTGAGAAGCTGGGCTAGGTCATAGGGGAAACATCTCTCCCTCGAGACCTGTCCCAACTCTCATACCACAGCATAGCGATGTCCCATAGCCGAAAATACCACCAACTCAACTGACTCTGTGGGTGTAGCATGCATCACCCTGAAAATCCTCTACATCTAGTCTAAGAAGTCCTGAGGGTCCTCGGTCCGATCTGTCCCTGTGAATTGCGGGGGACTTAGTGCTAGGAACTCTCGGACCCTCGAGCTACCCGGCCCTCCTAAGGATTCTGCAACTGTAGGTGGCACTGGTTGGTGCTGAGCAGCCATCATCTGGGCTAGCATAACCACCGCGCTCCTGACCTCCTGGTCAGATGGTACGGGTATAGAAACTTTCGGAGGCGGTGCCGTCACACCGGCTATCCCAAGCGGCTCCTGACGTGGTGGAGACTGCTGGGGAGGTCGAGATGATACCTCCGTATCGTCCTCAGATCGGGCCGATTCTACCCGAGGCTGAGGCACCATGTTGATGCCCTCTCCTGCTGCTACATCTAACCTCCTGCCTATCGTAGGGTATCACTGGTCCAACATTTCTCTGTAAACAAACAAGTATAATGAGCTTAGGGACTCAACTCCATACTGTACCGCTCTATAGCATGACTGAATAAGAAGAAAGAGTAACCATCCTATCATGCCTTGCAGCATCCTTCCTATAGTATGTGGTGCACAACACATCCATAGACAAGACTCTACTTAGCAAAGCTTACAGACTCCCTGGGATACGACCTACTTTGATACCAAGTTTGTCACGCCCCACCTTGGGAGGCATGACTGGCACCTGGTGCCCTACTAGGACCTGAACTGCTGAGCTGACTGAGCCTAAGCACTTCTGGTGCAGGGTTGACTCTAACTCTAGAATCAAGAAAACAACGGGCTATATAGCAGCTGTAAATACAACCCCTGCCCGACAAGGCCTATAGCCACATGTGAAAATAAACTACTTACCAGAGACAAACAATTATAGGGAGTCCTATGCGGGCCGACAAGGCTACCATGATATCTAGTTATAACTGGAAAGTAAAAGTCGATGCTAAGCTGAGCTATGACCGACAAGGCCACCAATCAACAGCTAAATAGGGCCCCACACGGCCGATATCATACTAACCACAGGGAAGTAATGCAATCTGCAAGCCTCTAGGAGTAATAAGATGGTCGGGATAGGGCCCCGACCTACCCATACTGTACAAACAAAAGCAGTAAACCTCTATCACACAAGCTCCGAAAGAAAGGAGTTGATGGCTCTATACGGCTGAATGGAACTACGAGGGACCTGCTCCTCATCTATCTGCACCTGCAGGCAAGTAATACAGCGCCCCAGAAGAGGGCGTCAGTACCACAGGTACTGAGTATGTAAAGCAATAACTTTAAATGACTGAAATAAAGAAATAGAACTGATAATAACTGAAGTAAAGGAAACGGACTGAAGCTGACTGCGGTAGTGAAATCAGGACTAAACATAACTAAAATAAGGAAGGTAGGGTTCATACCTGGAAAATGAGGCATCTTACTGTCTAACTATCACTAACTAAAGCAAGCATAAATCTTACCTGGCCCCCATAAGCCGGAAGGTACAATCAGAACAGAATAACCCACCTGGGCCCCCATTAGCCCTAATGAGCACACCTCAATCTATATACCCCTATCTAGGTCATATTGAATCATCTACCAGCTATAAGCATCCTGCCATTCCCCTGGGTCTGAAGTTGGGCCCGCTCGGCCCCTGACTGTAGTTGTGCCTGAGTCCGGAGGACTCCTGATATCTACACCCAAGGTGTAAACGCTTGGTGGGGGTGTGTATAAGGACGACCACGACAATATGAGGATCTGTATCCCCATCTTCGTCCCTTGTGGATGGCATGTCGCTCTGTAAAGCGATGTATCCTCGCCCCTGGGGGTGGCGACACAGCTATTAACCCTGGGGTGGTCACGGAAGCTATACAGGTATAATCCAGCCCAAAACAATACAATTTATGACTCTCAACTAACAACGACAACTAAACATGATAACATACTCCTGACATGCTTTACTGGGATTCATACGTGATTAATATGCTGAAGAAACTAACTTGCCGAAAGAAAATGCCTTAACATACCTTCGTTCGCTATTTACCGATTAACTGGCGAGGTTCTGCTGGTATTCAGCTGTTCTTCCCAACTGTAATCATATTAACGGAAGAATAGGGCTAACTTCATTACTATATTTGAAGAAAACAATAACTTATATATATATATATACTGACTATACTTCAACTTATCGAAAGACGATCAAAAACTCATAATTTCTCGGGAATCTACAAGGGAGAAATACTTACTTTAGGAACATGATCGTATTGACACTATTTTGAAACAATTCCACCAACTTAGGCTCGGCGGGACGACGATTCGCCGGGCGTATATTATGAAAATAACTCCACAGCGATGCTCTCTGCAGCCTTATACTTCACTACCCGAAGTTAATTTGGATTTGGATGGTGTTTAGCAGCGTAATTGGATGATGTTTACGTGGTTTCTTCGTACTCCCTGGGGTCTGGCCATGTATATATTGAAAATAATCTAACTTCTAAGTGTGAGGCCTTTATATACTTGAGGAAGCAGACAAGGCAACGTGGCACATTGCCCAAAGCGCTGATTCTGCTCCGTGCCACATTGGCTAACGCGGAGGAGCAGCTCCATGCCACTTTTCCCCTCTGGGCAGCTTGGTTCGACCTCCTCTCGCGAAATCCTGACTTGGCACTCGTTCGGCCTTCCCCCGGGCCCTTTCATCGTACGTATGGCACTCTAAAACTCTCCACCAATATGCGAATAGGCCGAATAAATGCTAAAAACTTACGGGGTGTAACAAGAGCAATGAGTAGATCCTTAATTTAAAATTGATTGTATTCAAAGAGTGAGTTGACTAGGATTGCATTTCCCATAACTTCATAACCATATGGAGTTTTATACTAGTGATCTATTCCGGTGTTTAACATACAATATTGGTAAGTTAATTTCACCTATATGGTGTCTCCTACTTAGATGATTATCACCACGCAACTTGATTCGTATGCAAATGTCTTAATTAACCCTTACCCTTGATATCGGATTAGCTATTCCCGAACAAGGTCAAGCTATGAGATGAGGGTTGATAGCCTCAAATCTCCGTTGTTAATTCCTTTTCCCATTCATTACCCCCTTCGGTGAGTAAGAAGAAGGAAAATTCCAATGTTTTCAACCGTTAAGAAGCAATTAAAATGAAGGGGAAAACAATACATGCATAAATCCCGTTCAAGATTCACTAAGTATTTTTGCCTATGTGTGTTAATTCATCATTGTTCCCACGACCCTAGTTAAGGATTTAGATACTCATGCTTGAAAAATCACAATTAAGAATTGTAGATGAAATCATAATTGTAACTTACGATAATTTTTCAAAGAAACCACATGTCTTGAATAAGTCAACAAGAATCTAAGATTAATACTCCAAAGTTGTTTGAATCACCGAATTCAAAGACAAAATTATGAAAGTTGTTTCTTTAACCTTAATGTTGATCAACAACAGTAAAAAAAAATATGGTAGTAAGTCATAATAAAACATAACTTGCAAAAATAAACCTACATAAAATATTTATAGACACTAAACAAATCCTTTCCTAATTTAACAAGGAATACAGGTCGGCAGTGGCAACAACTCGTGAAGTGTAGCAACGGCTTGTACTCATCATGAAGCTCCCTCTAGACGATGGGTCACCTAACGACTCGTTAAGTGACTAGAAAAGTCGTGAAGTCCCCCGTTGCTTCTGAGTCCTAAACTTCCAGTGTTCTAGATGACTCCACCAGCCTACTCGTGACGAGTCATTGAGTCTCATGATGATTCCTTATTCCTCCCATCCTGACACTCATCCTTTGGTGCCTAACTTCTGAGTTCCACTTGATGAGTGTTCTTGACGAGTCTTGAAGTTATAGAAGACTCGTTACTCCTTCCGTTAAGACTCACAGGTCTTTTTCTCAATTTTAGCTTCCAGTCCTCACAACCTTCCTAACGACTCGTTGCCAGACATAACGAGTCATGATGTTAATCCGTTGTTACCACTGTTTCTAGCCTAGTGTTTTGTGTATTCAAACTCTTCTTCTCCTAATGGCTTAGGGAACGAGTCGTCCAGTGACACTATGACTCGTTACCTTGCTAGCAATCCACACTTAGCCCATTTTAGACCTAGTTCAATGTCCGAACCTATTTTCTTGCAAAACTTAACAATACACATTATATCTATATAAACATACACGATATTAGCATATTTTATTAGTTTTAAGTGTCAAAAGTGCTGTAAAATCATGGCACATAAAGTTTTTATAGTGATAAGGCGGAGGCATGTGCCGTACATGTCACCATTTGTTATATTTTATGATTTTTTTGTAGCTTATTATCAATTTCAGAATGAGTATGTGCCAAGTGGTTGAGTGGAATTGGTGATCCTATAATTGTAACTTGAACGAGGAAAGTGGAAAAGACCCTAAGTGTGATATGGATGAATGATTATGGATGTTGAGTTGATCCTCTTTGTGATGAAATGCTCAAACAACATGTTATGATAAGTGTTATTATTTATGTCAAAACTTGTGCTATATTTGAATGAAATATAAAGTGTGTGAACTGCTAAAAACTGTAAATTAGTGAAGGTGCAGTTAAGTCAAGCTACTGCCTCGCGCAGTACCGCTGCAGTGGAGCTTATTCCACTATGGCAAGACTGTTGTAGCGAAAGGCCTAATCCAGTGAGCAGGACGGTTATCACCTGTGTAGAGTTTGTGTACTTGAAATGTTAATGTTCTTATGGTCGATGTTTGAGACTGGTTGTATATTATTGTTGCCTTAATTATATAGTATTATGTAAGATTGGCCGATGATGCCTACTAGTATCGTGTTTGTACTGACCCTACTCCTAAACTTTTTTTCTGAGTGCAGAATACAATCCAGGAAGCTCTTCTCGTCCCCACCTATAATAGCAGTGGTCCCTCTAAGGTGAGCGGTGCGGAATGGGATGATTTACTCCTATTGTGAAGATGTCCCTCCTCTGGACATCTTAGACTTGTATCTAGATGTCAAAGTGCACTTTTGGATTCTTAGGAGGATTACATTGTTTTTGGATTTAGTTGGTTATTACATTTTTCAGATACTACAATTTATTTAACTCTATTACATTGTTAAATCTTCTTGTATGGTTGATGACGGGGTAGTTGTTGGGAATCGTTGGTTTGCCTATCGGGGGGGAGAGGGTGGAGGGGTTAGTGCGGGTACCAATTACGGCCATTTGGGTCATGAAAAAGTTGGTATCAGAGTCCTAGGTTCATCGATCTCATTGCACTAAGACGGGTTTAGTAGAGTTTCACGGATCGATGCGGAGATGTCCGTAAATTATCTTCGAGAGGCACAAGACTTTAGAAAAACTCCTTTCTTCTCTCCTTTCGTTCGATTGCTTGATTTCAATTGGTATCTCACAACTGTTGTTTCTTTCTCCCACAGATGGTGAGAACACGTGCTAATGGAGCCAGGGACACAACATTCAATCCAGCAACAGCGACAGCCACAGTAGTAGTCCGCGGCAGAGGAAGGGGACGAGGATGCAGGCGAAGGCCTACCATAGCCATAGGAGGGGCTCACATTCTTACTTCGATCATAGAGAGGTTGGCATCTCTGGTGTCGCATGCGGTTCAAGAGAGGGTGGCGGTAGCGGTAGAGGTAGAGGTACCTGTGTAGGGAGACGTTCCTGCTGCTCTAGCATCCTCCAAGGTTCTGGCTCAAGTTCTTAACCTCCTAAGTGGCCTCGTGGGTAATGGGGCAATGCCAGAAACTCCTACCGGGGAACAATTAGGGATTCAGCATGCGGCTACGGTGGCTTCTCATATTGCTGACATGTTTGAGGCGGTCATATTCCCCAAGCTGGTGGTTGGGCCTATGATGACAGGGGAAGAGCATGACTTATTCTGGAGATTCACCAAGATGAAGCCTCCCACATTCTATGGTACTGAGGCGGAGGACACCTACAAGTTCATCATAGACTACCACGAGAGGCTCTATAATATAGGGGCGGTGGAGAGATACAGTGTGGAGTTCGTCACCTTCCAGTTGATGGGTGATGCAAAACTCTAATGGAGGGCTTTCATGGAATATAGACTAGCAGGGTCACCACCGTTGACTTAGACCCAGTTCTACTCCACATTCCTGGAGAAATATGTACCCCACACCTTGAGAGATAGGAGACGAGATGAGTTCACCACCATCAAGTAGGGGATCTCGTCTATTGCATCCTAGGAGGCCCGATTCCATTCATTATCCAGGTATTCTTTACCCCTACTGCCTATTGAGAAAAAGTGGATCAAGCGGTTTGTCAAGGGCCTGAATGTGGGTAGAGGGAGTCAAGCAGGAGGGATATGCAAAGAATGCAGAGAAGAAGGCTCGGAGGGTGGGTTCCTACAGTGGCCATGTAGCTAGGACTCCAATACCGCAGGGTTTCTCTGGGCGTCCTATTTAGTCGGCTATGTAGGTGTCATCTAGAGGGCCGTCAGGAAACAATCCCCGACCAACAGGTTCAGTCGGGGGTACTCAGCTTGTCCGCTCATATTTCAAGGTTGTGTCCTATTTTGTTGTTTCGGCTCAGAGGCCAGTGATCGAGAAGGTATGCCACGAGTGTAGGGATTATGGCCACATTCGCGGATGGTGTCCCAGGTTTGGCCAGGGCGAACAGATCATTCTGCACCCAGCTCCTCGAGCTTCAACCCTTGCTGGAAACAGCGGCAATGCATTCAGCAGAGATCATCCAAAGCTCGAGTGAGGTAGTCGGCCATCTGTTAGAGGTGGTGCTTAGTCGAGTAAAGGAGGTGCTCAAGTGAGTAGGTGTGGCACTCAGTCAGGTAGAGGGGTGGCATAGCCCACCTAGGGCGGTTAACAGGCAGGTAACCAGGCCCACTTCTATGTTTTTCCTGGTAGGCCCGAGGTAAAGGCTTCAGACGTCGTTATTACAGGTACGATCTTCATGTCCAACAAAATGGCTATTGCGTTGTTTGATACGGGTTCTACATTTTCTTATGTGTCTGCTTATTTTGCATTAGGTTTGGATCTTGCTTATGATGTGCTTGATACTCCTATCCATGTGTCTACTCCTGTTAGGGATTCTGCAGTGGTGGATAGTGTTGTTCATGATTATATTGTTGATTTCATGGGGTTTGACACTCTGGTAGACTTAGTGATCTCGAACATGGTTGATTTTGATGTGATTCTAGGAATGAGCTGGTTATCCCCTTACCATGACATTCTAGATTTTCATGCTAAGATCGTCAGTATATCAGGACCAGGGTCATCCATATTGAAGTTGAAAGGGAATTATAGCCCTACTCCTAAGAAACTCATCTCTTATATTCATGCTCATAAGTTAATAGAGCGGGGTTGTTCAGTGTATCTAGAACATATTCGGGATACTAATTCTAAGGTCTTTCTATAGAGTCAGTCCCAGTTGTTTGTGAGTTTTTAGAGGTGTTCTCTTTAGAGGTGTTCCCTGCAGATCTGCTCGGCATGCCGCTGGATCGTGATATTGATTTCTATATAGATTTGAAGTCAGGGACTCGACCCATTTCTATTCCACCGTATTCAATGACACTTGCTGAGTTGAGAGAACTCAAGGAACAAGTGCAAGATTTGCTTAGTAAAGGGTTTATTAGGCCGAGTGTTTCTCCATGGGACACTCTGATTTTGTTTGCGAAAAAGAAGGATGGCAGCATGCGGATGTGCATTAATTACCTTCAATTGAAGAAGGTAATTGTTCGAAACAAGTACCCTCTTCCTCAAATAGATGATTTGTTTGATTAGGTTATAGGGAGCAGTAGTGTTTTCAAAGATTGATTTGAGGCCAGGTTATCATCAACTGAAGATTCAGGCTGAGGATATTCTCAAAACAGCCTCCCGAATTAGGTATGGGCATTACAAGTTTCTGGTCATGTCGTTTGGACTCACTAATTGCCTAGCTACATTCATGTGTCTTATGAATGGTATCTTCAAACCTTACCTAGAATCCTCTGTGATTGTGTTTATTAACGATATCTTGGTGTATTCTAAGACCAAGTAGGAGCATGAGAATCATTTGAGAATAGTGTTGGGGTTGCTAAAGTAGAAGCAATTGTATGCCAAATTCTCTAAGTGTGAGCTCTGGTTGGATTCGATGTCTTTTCTGGGGCATGTAGTCTCCAAGGAGTGAATTAAAGTGGATCCACAGAAGGCGGAGGCGGTCAGAAACTGGGCTAGACCAACTACCATACAAAAATTTGGAGTTTTATGGAATTGTCCTGTTACTACCGTCGGTTCGTGAAGGATTTTGCATTCATTACTTCGGTGCTGACCAAGTACACTCAAAAGATTGTACCCTTTCATTGGTCGGAGGAATGCGAAGTGAGTTTCCAAAAGCTCAAGACTCTGTTAACCACGGAACCTATTCTAGCATTACCGGTGGAAGTTAAAGATTTTGTTGTTTATTGTGATGCCTCACGGTCTGGGTTGGGTGTTGTGTTAATGCAGGAAGGAAGGTTATTGTTTATGCTTTAAGGTAGTTGAAGGTGCATGAAAAGAATTACCCCATGCATGACTTGGAGCTAGCAGCGGTGGTGTTCGCTCTGAAAAGTTGAAGGCACTACTTGTACGGGGCTCTTTGCGAGGTATTCATAGATCATCACATCCTACAGTACGTGTTTTCCAGAAGGATCTCAACTTGAGGCAGAGGAGGTGGATGGAACTGCTCAAGGAGTATGATGTCACCATTCTGTACCACTCAAGGAAGGCTAATGTGGTGGAAGATGCGTTGAGTCAGAAAGAAGTAAGTTTGGGAGTCTAGATTTCTTGGAAACTACTCAGTGATCAATGGCCAAGAAAGTTTAGACACTGACAAAAAATTTGGTGAGTTTATCTTTGACAGAAATAGGTGGGATATTAGATAGCATGGAGGCTAAATCATCCTTGTTGGAAGAAATCAAAGCAAGGCAGTTTGAGGATGAGAAGTTGGGTAAGATCATAGATAAAGTTCTGCGAGGAGAAGATAAGGAAGTGGTGCTAGTTGGTGAACTGTACAGGAGAAAATGCAAGTCTCCAATCAGTTGGTTTGATGCATTTGAGGTGAGGCCCTAGGGAACCGACTTGTTGAAAAAATCTTTAGAAAAAGTTCGCATAATTCAAGAGCATCTGGTGGCTGCTCAAAGTAGACAAAAGAAATATGTGGACAAAAAGGTGAGAATATGCAGTTTATGGAGGGAGAACAAGTTCTGATCAAGGTATCCCCTATGAAGGGGGTGATGAGGTTTGGTAAGCGGGGCAAGCTTAGCCCATGGTACATCAGACCGTTTGATATCCTATGACGAGTGAGGGAAGTAGCTTATGAGCTGGCGTTACCCCCAGGATTGTCTAGGGTACATCTAATGTTCTATGTGTCAATGTTGAAGAAGTATCACGGAGATGGGACTTACATTATTAAATGGGACTCTGTACTGCCCGATGAGAATTTGTCTTATAAGGAGGAGCCGTTGGTGATTTTGGATAGAGAGGTTTGGAAAATGAGGTCAAAGAGGATTCCAACATTAAAGGTCCAGTGGAAGAATCGTCCTCTAGAGGAAGCCATTTGGGAGACCGAAGTTGATATGCAGACCAAATATCCTAAGTTGTTTATGGAATCTGGTATATTCTCTCCTTTACTTTTATTGTAGGTCATCCGAGGACGAATAGTATTTTAATTGGTATCTGATGTAACGACCCGCATGTCGTAATGAGGGGAACGGACCTAGAACACTCAAAAAAACTAGAATCTATAGAAATTGGTTGCGAAAATAGCTAAGTGTTAAAAGATGACTTTTTGGGGGAGCTACTGGTTTCGGGGGAATGCTGCAGCAGTAGAATATCCGCTGCAGCGAAACCGTGGTGATGGTCAGAGTCCCGCTGTGACGGATCTGGGAATTAACCGCTGAATCCACCGTAGCAGTTTCCTGACTGCTGCAGTGGATAACCGAAATCTGAAAGTAGGTTTATATAGAATTTCTGGTTTTTTACCCCATTATTTCAAAAAACATGATCAGAAGGGTTAGAATGCAATTTTTTTCCTCCAGAGTAGTGAATTCCTCTCCCAAAATAAGATTCTTGATTCCCTATCTTGATAATGAGTATTGTTGACCCTAGAATTCTTATAGACCCTTTAATGGTGGAATTTTGAATTGAGGAAACCCTAGGTTGATAGACTAGGGTTGGATTATGGGGAGTCAATGAGGTGGTTTGATTTGAAGTTTGATGAGTATTGATCACTCCCCTAGGATTACTTGCTAGAGAACGTGGGTTATGTGAAATTGAGACTTAGAACTAGGTGAAAATTAGGATTTTACTTTTGAAAGTGCCCTAAAGGGAAGGGTTTGAACTTCTAGGATCCTTATTTGAAGAGTAAATTATTAAATTACTCTATATTGTAGTTATATATTTTGAACTTTCTGAAGCATTGAGAAAAGACAAGGCTCCTGTGGAGTAGCTGGCGTTCTGTACCCAAAAATCAAGGTAGGTTATGGTTTAGAGGGATTAGACTCTATATAATGGTATGTATGTTTTGTGCGATGATGATATATGATTGGTCTTTGAACATTACTTGTTATGAGAATTCCTATTGAATAAATTGTTGAAAGAATGTAGATATGATGTGGTATTGAACTGTGATAAAACTGTATTAAGTTGTTAAGTAAAGATATTTTATATTGTTATCAAAATATTTGTTGGTTTGTAATTATGTGAGTGGAGGAGTAGATTGTAAACTCATGTGTGTTTAATAATGCACCTTGTTGTATTCAGTTATTTGAGAATTGTTAGGATAGTAATAACATCCTAAGATGAGAGGCTCGTACCCGAGGGGAGCATCCGAACGAGTAATATTGGTTGAGTGGCTCGCGTCCGAGGGGAGCATCCAAACGAGCATAAGAGTGGGAGCAAGTACCACGCCGGTACAATACATGGATTTCTAAAGTCCCCTGCAGGTCATGATTAGAAGGGCAAAAATAAGACCCTCTAGCATGTGTGTACATTGATATTGATGACGGAGTGTTAATGGTGATATGGCAGAGGCGTGTGCCCGACATATCATTATTTTTTGTATTTTATGATATTTTGTGGCTTATTATCAATTTTGAAATGAGTATGTACTAAATGGTTGAGTGGAATTGGTGATCCTGTAATTGTAACTTGAACAAGAAAAGTGGAAAAGACCCTAAGTGTGATACAGATGAATGATTATGGATGTTGAGTTGATTCTCTTTGTGATGAAATGCTCTAACTGCATGTTATGATGAGTGTTATTAATTATGTCAAAACTTGGTCTATATCTAAATGAAATATAGAGCGTGTGAACTGCTAAAAACTGTGAATTGATGAAGGTGCAGCTAAGTCGATCTACTGCCTCACGGAGTACCATTGCGGTGGAGCTTATTCCGCTGCGGTAAGACCGCTGTAGCGGTCAAGTAACCGCTGCAACGAAAGGCCCACTCCAGTGAGCAGGCTGGTTATCACCTGTGTAGAGTCAGTGTACTTGAAATGTTAATATTCTTATGGTCGATGTTTGAGACTGGTTGCATAATATTATTTCCTTAGTTATATGGTATTTTGTAAGGTCAACTGAGGATGCCTACTAGTACTGTGTTTGTACTGACTCTACTCCGACACTTCTTTTCTGAGCAGAATACAATCTAGGAAGCTCTTCTCGTCCCCACCTATAGCAGCAACGTTTCCTCTAAAAGGTGAGCGGCACGGAATGGGCTAATTTACTCCTCTTGTGAAGATTTTCCTCCTCTGGACATTGCAGTTTCTATTTCTTTTTAGTTTACATACTCTTAGGCTTGTAGCTAGACGTCAAAGTGCAATGACTTTCGGATTATTGGGAGGATTACATTGTTTTTGGATTTAGTTGGTTATTACACTTTTCAGATACTACAATTCATTTAATTCTATTACATTGTTATATCCTCTTGTATGTTTTATGACGGGGAAGTTGTTGAAAATCGTTGGTTTTCCCACCAAGAGGGTTAATGTGGGTGTCAATACGGCATTTGGGTCATGACAATTATGAAAGTTAAAACAATCATTATTAGACATTGATAATTTGATATTTTGGTATTTCATAAAAAAATTTACAAGCTCCAATTAAAGAAAGAAAATAGATTTATTTTTAAAGAGAACGACATGTAGTAATTATTGATGTTTAACGGGAATTGATTTTTAATAAGAATGATGAAAATCTAATGACAGGAAATTTAATTGAATATATGTATGAGATTTTTTTTAATTTCTAATTTGGTATTCCACTAATTTGGATTCGTGCGTGAAGTTTCACTTTGGGGCCGCTTACGAAGGAGACTCCATTATTTGAAGTTGCACTCAAAATATTCTGATTAAGAATGAATGAGTATTTACCGTTCAATCACAATTTGATGAATATACATATATACATATATATACTGCACGTATTATAAAAGGGAAACTTTAAATTTGTTTCTAATAAGTTATTTATTTATTTTGTATTCTTAATAACATGTTAGGACTCTCCTTTTATACTCATTAGAGGAAAAAAAAATCCGCCTACAACCAAAAACAACCTTGGCAAGAAAGAGTGAACAAATACATTAAAATTTAAGAAATCTTATCACAAAATGTTACCACGAGAAAAATGAAAGAGAGTACCATTTCACAAAGAAAATCTATGACTCATATGATTGGGATTATATCGTAGCAAAAAAATCATATACAAAGAAATTCATTATATACCATAACAAATGATCAAAAGATATTAAAAAAAATGATGAACAACATTTTCCAAAATAGTAGTCCACCTTAGACTCTTTTTAATATGCCAAGAAATTATCCAAATTTGACAATCAATTTATTAGAAATATAAGGAAGAATTTTGAAAATAAGAAAACTCAAATGAAAAGTAACAGGAAAACAAATGATAGGTAAACTATAACTCACTCTTTTATAGGTTTACTGAACGTCCATTTAAATTTCCAATAACACTTATAAATATTTTACCACCATTCTGTGCCATCAAATCATTTCTTGCAAGATTTTAGAGATAGAAGGCCAAGAAAATTCTCATTGCAAGAATCGGATGAACTCCTAAATATATGTACTCAATCCACTCAATGAACATGGAGATTATTTTCTTCGCTACAAAGGACACAAATACGACTACTGTCGTTTCATGCCACTATCATTGACCCGTTATAATTATTTCATTGAATGTACTTCTTTGTTATTGTGATGCCTTGGAATAATATTATCAGATTCTTACTCATTTGAGTGCTCTTGATTTGTGTGGTTATTTTCTTTTTGTCTCTCTTAAATATTCATACATTTGAATAATTTATTGAAGATGAAAGTAATTAAGGTTAACTGAAAAGGCTATAATAATGGATGAAAGTCAAAGTAATTAAGGTTAACTGAAAAGGCTATAATAATGGATGAAAGTCAAAGTAATTAAGGTTAACTGAAAAGGCTATAATAATGGATGAAAGTCCAAACAATAATCTTTTCATTTACCCTATTCATTGTAATTGAATATACTATTTTTGTAATTGAGATTTACGTTTTTTTTTCTTTGTATAGAGTAAAGGTCCAAAAACATACTTGAACTATATTGCTTTTGCGAGTTTAGTATCTAAACTATGCGAAGTTTGCTTTAAATACCTGAACTATCATATTGAGGTGTTAGAAACACACCTGATTAATTAGAAAAATTTCGTGTGATACACCCTCCACTTTATTTTTAAAGAAAAGCCACGCGGATGTCCACGTATAATATTATTTCCACGTATAATATTAATTTCTTTACTCCTCTTTATGCACTCTTTCTTTACTCTTTCTCTACTTTTTTCTCTTTTCTCTTTACTCTTACTCTTTCTCTTTCTCTACACAACTGATCGGAGATTACAGTACCGATAGTGACTTTCATTATTGTCGTTGAGTCTAAACTACATCTCATCTGGGTTAGTTACTAATTTACCAAAAAGAAATGTTAGGTTTTGTTGCATTTTGTGATTTTTATGATGATGAGTTTGTAAATTATATTAGGGTTTCTGCGATTTTTATCATCTGAAAAGATTTGAAAGGCCTAGCGATAGACCTCACACAGGTGCTCTCTTATTTCACTTAATTTTTTCTAATTTTTGTCATTATATCTGTTATATTATAAATGGATGCTTTAATCTTTGAACACTTCAAATTTTTATAGGTAATGGCCATGAAATACATAAATTTGAGGTTTCATTATGGTGGTATACTTGTGAGTGATGTAGGGCCTATTTATATTAGGGGAAATAAAGAATATGCCTTCAATGTTGATACGGACCATTTATCTATTCCGTATGTGAAAGATTATTGTAGGAATTTTGGGGTTTCCAATATAGACAAAATGTATGTTTTTATTCCTGATGGTGGAAGTTTGCTGGAATTGGTGAAAGATAGAGATTTATTGTTGTTATCTGATTTGTAGGTTAATGGGGGTACTATGGACATTTACATATATCATAAAGGGAAGTTTTTATTAAAAATACATATGTGAGTAGTGAATCTTTTGAGACCACATATGGGGTAGGTGGTCATAATAAAGATTCTACCAACAAGGTTGGTGAAGGTTTCAATATACCTTTAGGTAAAGAAATAGAACTTATCGATAGTATGGGTCAAATATAAGGAGTCTAAACATCAAATCTAATAGGAAAAAGTACTAGAAGAACATATTAATTGGAAGATGAATTTGGATTGTCTAATGAAGAGGAAGATTCTGATGAAGATTTAGATGAAAATGATGTACAATCTACTGTCCATGATGAAGTTGAAGAGGATGAGAATATTGACCTTTCTGGGAGAGGAATGGTTATGGGAGTAATGTTCATGAAGAGTTAAACATAGTTAAGGAAGATCTGGAAGCATATATAAAGAAAAAAAAAGCCAAGGAAAAAAAAGTTTCTGAATGTTTTTTGGGACCAGTTGGCATAAATCATGGTTTTGAAGATATTGACATAACCAAGAAAATTCTTTCTGGTAAGCTACTACCTGATGAGCCTTTCTATGATAGTTCATTATTTCTAGTAAGCTACTACCTGATGAACCTTTCTATGATAGTTCATTCTTTCTGGTAAGCTACTATCTGATGAGCCTTTCTATGATAGTTCAGATCAAGACAATTATGATAGTGAAAGTAAAGGGGAATCACATGTTGACAGATCTAAAATTTCAAGAGCAAACAAGAACAATAAAAGGATCCCATATGATCCAACATGGAAGCATGTTGTGTGGCAACTAAATATGATATATGGAGATGTTAAAAGATTTAGAGAAGTTGTTAGCAAGTATGCAATTGAGAGAGGTTGTCAACTAGAAAAGATCTCAAATGATAAAAGAAGAGCTAGAGTTAAATATAAATCAAGTGGTTGTCCTTCATTATTGTATGCAAGCAAAGACTCTAAATCTCCCAATTTCATTATTAGAACCTATACTCCTAGACACAAGTGCTATAAGATCAATACCAATATAATGTGCAACTCTAAGTTTCTAGCAAACTACTATAAAAGTAGGATTATTTCTCAACCTTCCATAAAAGGGTGGGAAATACAAGATCTGTTCAGGGATGGTATTGGGGTTGTATGTTGGTAAGTTTGTGTGTTTGAAAGCCAAAAAAAGGGTATTGAAGAAGGTATTAGGTGATCACATTGCGGAGTTTAGTAGAATATATGATTATGGAGATGTTCTTCTTGAAATAAATCAAGTCAAAGTCTTGTAGAGGAATCAGCAGGTTGAGGGAGCCATGCGGGAGGACGAAGCAGATATGATGGCCAAATACCCACATTTGTTCTCTTCCGGCTCAGTTTCAGTTTAAGGTACCAATTTCCTCCCTAAAACTCCATTCAGTTCGTGTGTTCCAGTTTCTTTCATATAATTGAACATATGTATGATTAGTGCATTCAGTTCAGACTTGTAGCTCAGTTCGGAGGTAGTCATTCCGTTAGTAATATTTGAATATAGTGATTGTAATTCTCTGTTTTTCTATGTATTTTTCAACATTCAAGGATGAATGTTCTCAAGGGGGAGATATTTTAATGTCCTATAAACTCAAAAACTAGACCCGGGAGTTGAAACGGAAAAAATAGAAATTTATGCACCAAATCACAGAACGAGTCATCCTGTGACCTGTAGGGGTAGGCCTTGAGTCGTGAAGTGACTCGTGGGGAAGGTTCCGGACTTGGTAGAAAAAGTTGGAAAAAATGGAGTGACCACGAGTCGTGGTCAACACCACGATCCATTAGGTGACATGTGGCCGGTAGTTGATTGAAGACCAAGAGGAAATTTGGCAGTGTACTTCACAATTAGTCACCACGAGTTTTGGTCCAAGCCATGGTTCGTTAGCTGACCTATGGCCCAAAATAGTTGGGAGAGTAATGATGTTGGCAGTATAGTTCATGAGTGGATCACCATGAGTCGTAGGGTACATAATGAGTCGTGGTGTTCCTCGTGGTGACCAATAAGGGATTCTGGGCAGTGGACTCAATGACCGTGACCACGAGTCGTGGTCACTGGGCATGAGTTGTAGGGTCCTCGGTGGGGACTAGCAGTCCATTTTTCCAGCAAATTTCCTAAGGGTGCTTCGATAATTTCCTGACCTCCTAGATCCCAAACTAAGTCGTTTTGGGTTATTTTGAGGGGATTTAGAGGGGCAAAAATATTTTCCCCCTCATTCCCACTCAATGTCACGCCCCACCTTGGGAGGCATGACTAGCACTTAGTTCCATACTGACAACTAACTGACCTAGCTAGGCTTATGCACGTCTGGTGCCAGCGTGCGACTCAATTCAAGAAAACAACGGGCTATATCTCGACTGTAAATGCAGCCTCCGGCCGACAAGGCCGTATAGCCACTTGTAAACAAAATCAGCTAACCAACAACAAGCAATAGAAGGGATCCTATGCAGGCCGACAGGGCCACCATGCTATCTAATTAAAACATGAATGAAGACGAGCTACTATACTAGGTCCCACACGACCAACACACGAATCATAACTGATTAAGGCCCTACACGGGCAGCATACAATTACCTGACTGATAACTGTAGTCTGCAAGCCTCTAAGAATAAAAATAGTGGTCGGGACAGGGCCCCAACCTACCCAAAATGCTATATAACTGAAATACAGAAATCTCTACAACCTGGCAACTCCGAATGAAAGGAGTTGTCCCAATTGTGGACTCTGAACAGCTGCCTTGGAGATCCTGAACCCTGTCTATCTAAACCTATAGGCAAGTAATGCAGCGCCTAGGGGAGGGCGTCAGTATAATATGTACCACTTATGTAAGGCAATAGATAAGCTGATAAAGACTGGAAGTAAATAGAAAGAAAGGCAGAAAAATTACCCTGTACGCCTGCTGATTCGTAATCTGCATCTAACCAATAGTACATGTACGTAAGCTATGACTATATAATTACACATTTATAAACTATAACTAGCAGATAAGAATACAAACAAGAACCTCACCTGGCCCCCATAAGCCAAAAGGTACAATCAACACAGAATAACTCGTTCAGGCCCCCATAAGCCCTGCCGAGCACATCTCAATCTATATACCCCTATCCAGGTTTCTATGACTCCACTGGTACTGTAGCCAACCTACCGGTCCCCTGGGTCTACAATTGAACCCGCTTAGCCCCTGAACTGTAGCTGTGTCTGAGTCCAGTGGACTCCTGCTGTTTGTACCCCTGGTACCGAACTTGATGAGGTGTGCCGATACGTCATAAGAATATTCCAGCCATGGAATGGACTGTATGAGGACCTCAGACCTTATCTTCTTCTCTCACGGATGGCATATTGATTCTCAGAGTGACGTCATGTATCCCCTCGAGGGCGTCGACACAACTAGTAACCCTGGGGTGGTCATGGATGGCTCCTAAGTGAGGGAAACCCCAACCAAGATGTTGTACTAACATATCAATCTAGCCACTCAAAAGGTGTAACTTTAACTGGCCTTCTAGGCCTAACGCCACTGCTGCTCGCCCCCTAAGATAATTTGTAAAGCTGCTGGCAGGCACGCCGTGCACCTGTATCTGATCAGAGGATCCTGATAGTGAATCATGATCTTTAATAGTCTGGACTAAATGAGGTGAGATCTGGAGTGGTCCAACACAAATCTCTATATATCCTTCCCGGACATCTATAGCTCATAATAATTGTGAGGTCGCGAATGACTAGCTACTCAGTCCCCCTGCTTAGTGCAACTGTAGGACTGGTACTGGCCGAACATGATTTTGAGCGATCGGGCCCTAATCCTCTATAGGAAATTTACTGACATCCTTAGCCTGTGGGTAGTACTGTCCTAACATGGTACTTACTAGTGCCTTAGGCCTCATCTTGGTCTAATCTGATCTTATATTACTTTTCTGGGCAATTCTTAACCTTATAGACACTTTATATAGACCTAACTATTCCTGGCAACCTGTGGGTGATAGGAATCGGCTGGGGTGTTGGCCCAGCCTTTAATTACTAATAAGGTCCCCTTCCTTAGGGTACCCATGGGTCTATTTAACCTAGACGACTAGGCTAGATTCCTGGATGACTTATAAGATAACTTCTAAGCCCACTAAGACTGATAATCACTAGTAATAACTAATAGGGTGACAGGCTATCACTCAATTCACTTGACAACCTTAGGCTGCTGACCCTAAAACACAACCTTCCTATCTAAATTTCTGGCCCTAGGGCGTAGGGATACGCCAATGGCCTCTAGGCATGCTTTCCTGACAATACAGATGTCAAACTGGTAGTTAAACCGCCTAGATGCACCCATATTGCTCAACTTACTAGCAGGCTCGATAACCCTCACGAGCTCCTAAGGTCTAGGCCTGGCAACAAACATAGAATTCTACTAACACAATGAACTGGAGAGTAGAAAAGTTTCTATGACACTTCTAGCGCGTGTCACACTTAACATGCTCTTGTTCAACAAGGAATACTGCTATAAAATCCATATGCATTTTCTAGCAGCTAACCAAAACTTATGTAATCGTAATCTACGGATAACAGCTAATCACAGCGTATCTGATCTCTATATACCCGCAACAGCTAATTACGATATGTCTAATCACCACCTAATGGTAGCAACTATCTACAACATATGAAATCGTCATTTCTGTTCTGGAACATAAGTCATAACATTGTACGACGAGTATACTTGCCGAGGGTTAAGCCTTACATACCTCAATTTTCATTTCCTAAATAACTGATGAGTTTCAACTTGTATTCGCCAGCTCTCTTCAGCTGTAACCGTTATACAGGGAGAAGGAGATGAATTTCAATACCGAATTCGGCAGAAAATGATAACTTTTAATACCAATATTGACTATACTTCAACTTAACGAAACACGGCCAAAAACGTACTATTTCTTGAGAGTTTAGAAGGGAGAAATGCTTACTTGAGGCCTATGATTGTATAGAAATCAGTTTGAAGTAATTCGGACAACTTTGGCTCAATGGGGTTATGATTCGCCGGGCAAATTTCACGAAAATAACTCCGTAGTAATGCTTCCTATAGGCTTAAACTTCGATACCCGAAGTTAATTTAAATTTGGACGGTGTTTCATAGCGTAAACGGACAAGGACGGTGTTTCATAGCGTAAATGGACAAAATTACGTAAAAGTTGCGTATTGTACTCTCTCTAGCTGTGAGGTTAATTGGAAATGAAATCAAATGAAAAGGGAGGGGCTTATATAGGGCTAAGGGCGGTGGCAGGGCCGGCGCCTCGCGCTTCCCATCTCGATGGCAAGGTCGGCGCCTCGCGCTGCCCATAGCGCAGGGGGGCTAGCATGTTGCGCTGGCCCTTCGCGTCTCAGTCTCGTCTGACCCTGCTTCCGAGACTCTTGCCACACGTATCAAGCTCTTCTTATTCGTCACAAAAACTACGCGTATGCCTACTAACCGTTGACATTTTTATGGGGTGTAACATTCTCTCCCCCCCTCCCCCTAAGAATATTTGTCCTCGAATGTCATCCTCAAGCTTACCAGACTCAACTCTTTCTAGCTACTACCAGAAAAATTTTAGCAGAGTCTCCCCTATACTATGGACTATATGAAAATCCTGAAACGCAGAAAAGTCCAACACACGCATTTCATGTGACACTATCACAACTGTTTCACAATAAGATTGTAGTCGACTGAGCAATACTGATAACATAAGCAATAAAATAGTAGTTTAGTAGTAACATCATCTGAACTATATAAATTGTCGATCTAATACGGCGACTGGAACCTTTTTGTGGGCTAATTTCCCCATACCCTGAACGTCCTCAACTGGAACAACTCGGAACAGGTTACAGATACCCTTTTTGCATCATTATCATGTGAAAGCTGAATGGGCAGGTCCTAGCGCTGGAGGAAATTTTAGCTCATTTTCCATCTTGCCTATTCTCCGGAGGATATGATATGGGCCAATAAACCTCAGCCTAAGCTTTTCCTTCTTACCTAACCTCATAATTCCCATCTTTGGCAAAGTTTCTAGAAATACCCAATCGTTGATTCAACCCTTAGCTGCATGCGTCGTACCTTAGGGTAGGACTCCTGACGGCCCTAGGCTATTGGTACCAATTTCTTGGTAAATTTAATTTCTCAGTCTGTCTTTTATAATATACCCTGGTATATCTACCTTTAATTTACTTTAGGGGGGATTCCACTTCGACTCATAATAGACCGTTGGGCGTCTGACCTGAGTGCTCTGTTGGGTGATTTGCTTGGAGATAAGAAGTCGTACTCATTTTAGCGTGCGCTCCAATCTATCCTAACAGTTCCCCAGAACTTGACTGGGAGTTATGCCTCTCTGTTAGGGTTTACTAGACACTGGGGCTCCACGTAACCAGACTACTTCTTAAATATTTAATTCATCATAAGCTTTAGCTGCAATATAATTCCATCTTGTGACTGTATTCATATTAATTACTTTCCACTCCCTTGCAGACACGACCATCTCCTATATTGGACTGCTCAGTTCCTGTTATTTTGCCTCTTCTAGCCTGTCACTGAAGCTCTACTGCTATGATTTAATGATATCTTCTGTCCTTCCAAACCATCTCGTTGCATTTTCGTTAAATTTCTGGGAGTGACGGGCACTTGAAGCTTAGCTATGGTCTACTATTTGAAGTTCTGCCACCCTTGGAACGTAAAGTCGACCTCTAGGCCTTATGACCCTGCCTTTTGTTATCTTGAGGGCTAATAACTTTCTGTTGGGTCTTGTTTCTAGGTTGCACTAGGTTAGAGTCTCTGTGTCGTCACTCCCTTACCTTTTCCTCTGGCGGAAAAACTGCAACATTCTAGGCTACAACCTTACTATCTCTTAATTGTTAGCCCGATGCTTAGTTCTCAATATTCGGTGGTAATACTATGTTCTATCAACCTGGAGGTGAGTCTGGTTTTCCCCCATTTGATACTTGTGTTATTCCTTGTGCTCCCTTGGACTGAGCTCTTAGGTTCATGCTTCCTACCTCATATCTTCAAGGAAGTTACCGACCAGGTCTGCTGATCTGTATCCCTTCTAACTCGCACTCAGTCTTATCTTGTTCATATGATCTCCCTGTCCTTCGATATCACAAACTTGGGTCATAACCATTATCTTGCAGGTATACTCTGCCGTCATTAGCATGCTATGGCGGAATCAGTTTTTTTTTTCTGACTTGAGCTTTACTGTTGCTGGGGGTTTATCGCTGATGAACCCTCTCATACATACTTGAATTCTATTGGAGACCTTATCCCCCTTCCTGGCTTACTACCATAAGGGTTTAGATAACTTGTAAATACTAAGTGTTTCAACCACTCTCTGATCCTTCTCGGAGGCAACAATTCTAGCCCTCCTTTACTATTCCACCTAAGCACCATTGCACGGATACTTACACTTTCTATTGTATTGTAAGAACAAGCTAGGAGCTGGAAAAATAACACTGTCTTACTATGGTAGGACTGAGGTGTGGAATCTTACAGTATCCGAAGAGTTGGAGGTAGGAATCCCACAATTTTCTCCTTCTTTCGCACCTTTCAGGTAATTCACATTAACTGTTGCCCTTAGCTAATTTTTAAATATCTAGTAGGTAAAACACCTTATATGTACATATATACTATACTACTAACCTGCTATTTTGAGGTTGTAGGGAGAACTGGGGATAACACTAACATATCTATCATGTTATGAGGTTCCTAGTACCTCAGGAGGATACTTGAGAGATCGAAGGTATCTGCTCCCGTCCTTAGGCTGACTATCTCCCAACTGTGGCGCCTCACTGGTACCTCCTCCTGTTGTTGTAGTTATCTTACATCTGACTGGAGTCTGTCATATATCAAACATTATCCTAGAAAAACATAACAAGGAAAGCTTAGGGACTCAACCCTATACAACTTTTCTCTATAGCACGATCTGAGAAAAAGGAGGGGTAACCATACTATCATGCATCGGAGCCTCCTGCTTATAGAATGTAGTGCACAACACATTTATAAGCACGACTCTACTAGACACGGCTTGCAGATTCCCTAGGATACGAACTGCTCTATACCAATTTGTCACGCCCCACCTTGGGAGGCATGACTCGAACCTAGTGCCATACTGGCAACTAACTGACCTGTCTAGGCTTATGCACGTCTGGTGCTAGCCTGCGACTCAATTCAAGAAAACAATGAGCTATATCTCGATTGTAAATGCAGCCTTCGGCTGACAAGGCCGTACAGCCACCTGTAAAAGAAAATAGCTAACCAAAAAGAAGCAACAGAAGGGATTCTATGCGGGCCGACAAGGCCACCATGTTTTCTAGTTATAACAAGAATGAAGACAAGCTACTATACTAGGCCCCACATGGCCAACTCACGAAGCATAACTGATTAAGGCCCCATACGGCCAACATACAACAAACTGACTGATGACTATAGTCTACAAGTCTCTAAAAATACAAATAGTGGTGGGGACAGGGCCCCAGCCTACCTAAAATGCTACATAATTGAAATACAGAAATCTCTACAACCTAGCAACTTCGAATGAAAGGATTTGTCCCAACTGCAGACTCTGAACAACTGCTACTGGAGATCCTAAACCCTATCTATCTAAACCTGTAGGCAAGTAATGTAGCACCCAGGGGAGGGCATCATCATAATATATACCGAATATGTAAGGCAATAAATAAGTTGATAAAGACTGGAAGTAAATAGAAAGAAGGGCGGAAAAATTCTGTATGCCTGCTGATTCATAATCTGCATCTAACCAACACTACATGTACATAAACTAAGACTGTATAATTACACATTTGTAAACTATAACTAGCAGATAAGAATACAAACAAGAACCTCACTTGGCTCCCATAAGCCGAAAGGTACAATCAACACAGAATAACTCGTTCAAGCCCCCATAAGCCCTAGTGAACACATCTCAATCTATATACCCCTATCCAGGTTTCTATGACTCCACTGGTACTATACAAACCTACCGGTCACCTGGGTCTACAACTAAGCCTGCTTGGCCCCTGAACTATAGCTATGTCTGAGTCCGGTGGACTCCTGCTGTTTGTACCCCAGGTACCAAACTCGACAGGGTGTGCCAATATAGCATAAGAGTAGTCCACCCATGGAATGGACTGTATTAGGACCCTGGAACTCATCTTCATCCCTCACGGATAGCATAACTCTCCTTGGAGCGACATCATCTAGCCCCTCACGGGCATCAACAGAGCTAGTAACCCTGGGGTGGTCATGGATGGCTCCTAAGTGAGGGAAACCCCAACCAAGGTGTTGTACTAACATCTCATTCTAGCCACTAAAAAGGCGTAACTTTAACTGGACTTCTGGGCCTAACGCCACCGCTTCTTGCACCCTAGGATAATTTGTAAAGTTGCTAGCAGGAACGCTGTGCACCTGTATATGATCAGAGGATCCTGATAGTGATCATGATCTCTAATTGTCTAAACTGAATGGGGCGAGATCTGAAGTGGTACAACACAACTCGTCTATAGCTCATAATAACTGCGGGGTCACGAATGACTAATTACTTAGTCCCCCTACTTAGAGAAACTGTAGGGCTGGTACTGGCCGAACATGCTTTTGAGTGATCGGCCCCTAATCCTCCATAGGAAATTTACTGACATCCTTAGCCTATGGGCAGTACTGTACTAACATGGTAGTTACTAGTGCCTTAGGCCTCATCTTGGTCTAATCGGATCTTATATTACTTTTCTGGGCGATTCTTAACCTTATAGACACTTTATATAGACCTAACCATTACTAGCAACCTGTGGGTGATAGGAACTGGCTAGGGTGCTGGCCCGGCCTCTAATTACTGATAAGGTCCCTTTCCTTAGGGTACCCATGGGTCTATTTGACCTGGATGACTGGGCTGGCTTCCTGGGCGACTTATATGATAACTGCTAAGCCCATTAAGACTGACAATGACTAGTAATAACTAATAGGATGACAGGCTGTCACTAAGTTCACCAGAAAACCTTGGGCTGCTGACTCTAAAACACGGCCTTCCTATCTAAATTTTTGGCCCTGGGGCGTAAGGATACGCCAATGGCTTCTAGGCGTGCTTTCCTGACAATACAGATGCCAAACTGGTAGTTAAACCGCCTAGTTGCGCCCATGCATCTCAACTTACTAGCTCAGACTCGATAACCCTCACGAGCTCCTAAGATCTAGGCCAAGATACAAACATAGAATTCTACTAACACAATGAACTGGAGAATAGAAAAGTTTCTATGAAACTTCTAGCGCGTGTCACACTTAACATGCTCCTATTCAGCAAGGAATACTGCTATAAAATTCATATGCGTTTTCTAGCAGCTAACCAAAACTTATGTAACTGTAATCTATAGATAGCAGCTAATCACAGCGTATCTGATCTCTATATACCCGCAACAGCTAATTACGACATGTCTAATCACAACTTAATGGTAGAAACTATCTACAACATATGAAATCATCATTTCTGTTCTGGAACATAAGTCGTAACACTATACGACGAATATACTTGTTGAGGGTTAAGCCTTACAAACCTCAATTGTCGTTTCCTGAATAACCGACGAGTTTCAACTTGTATGCGCCAGCTCTCTTTAGTTGTAACCGTTATATAGGGAGAAAGAGATGAATTTCAATACCAAATTCGGCGTAAAACAATAACTTTTAATACCAATATTGACTATACTTCAACTTAATGAAACACAGTCGAAAATGTATTATTTCTCGAGAGTTCAAAAGGGAGAAATGCTTTCTTGTGGTCTGTGATTGTATAGAAATCAGTTTGAAGTAATTCGGACAACTTTGGCTCGGCGGGGTCTCGATTCGCCAGGCAAATTTCATGAAAATAACTCCGTAGTAATGCTCCCTGCGGTCTTAAACTTCGATACTCGATGTTAATTTGAATTATGATGGCGTTTCATAGCATAAATGGATGAAAATTACGTGAAAGTTGTCGTATTGTACTCTCTCTGGCTGTGAGGTTAATTGGAAATGAAATCAAATGAAAGGGGTGGGGCATATATAGGGATAAGGGCGGTGGCAGGGTCGGGCAAGGCCAGCCCCTCGCGCTGCCCAAAGCGTAAGCAAGGCCCGCGCCTCGCGCTGCCCATAGTGCAGGCGGGGTTGGCGCCTCGCTCTGCCCATAGCACAGGGGGCTTGGCGTGTCGCACTGGCCCTTCGCGTCCCAGTCCGGTCCGACCCTGCTTCTGAGGCTCTTCCCACACGCGTCAAGGTCTTCTTATTCATCACAAAAACTACGCGTATGCCTACTAACCATTGACATTTTTACGGGGTGTAACACTCAACTTCAAAAAAAAGTCCTGTAAGCTTTCCTCTCAAGAAGATCTCAAGCAAGACTAGGGTTTTTCCTCCATTGCAGCAGTCCAAGCTTCCTTCTCCAAGGAAATTCTAACTCAGGTATGTGGGAATTCAACAAGGGGATAGTTCTTCCCTTGTGTCACCCAAAACCCTTCTCTAATTTCTCTATATATCCCAGCCTTGAGCTTTCGAATGTGAAGAGAATATATGTCAGTTTTCTTTGAATTCACATAGAATGATATCCATGATTATTTTAGACATGATTTCCATTAATTCATGATTAAATTGATATTATTCTCGTAAAAGTGAATTTTAGCCCTGAGCTTTCGATTGAGGTTTAATTATGTGTTAGATTCCTTATAGCTTGTGAAATATGCTTTAAGCTGATTGTTAGATATTTTTCATTATTTAGATATCGTGTAATTTCTCTCTTAGTAAGAATGATTTTGTCCCTATTATTGAATGAGAATACCTATAATTCTGCTGGTTGGATTAGACTTCCTTATTGCTTGATTTTAGCCATATTGTGGATGCCTGTATTGTTACAATTAGTTGAAATCTTTGTTAGTTGCTTAGTAGTTCAGTTAAGTCCGAATGTAGGAATCCCCAGTGTTACTCAGAATTTGTCAGCAGATCAGTTGAATATAGAAACTCTTGAGGTGTTTGTGATACCTCCCAGTTATTAGAATCAGATTCAGAATTTGGTTTATTGGTCCGCTAGGTGGTCATGATACTCTAGATATATAGCTCTGACTAGCCTTAGGACCCCAGTTTCATATTACAGTTTGTTCTTAGACGGTTACAACGCTTCTAGATAAGTAGCTCTGACCAATCTAGAGCCAGTTTTAGAATCTAGTTCGATAAGACTCTCAAGATGCTTTCAAATATGTATAGCTGACTAGTCTTGGGCCCCAATTTCGAGCTATTAGCCTAGCATTTAGTCTAGGACTATCCAGTGGGAGTAAGACTTAGCACCGAGCGGATCGGGGTTCCATCGCATCCAAGTTCCCAAAACTATGTTGCCAGCGTAGGTTACAGTATTTATTGGCCTGACTGGCCCCAGACTTTTGTGATTACCCAGTTCATGCCTTTATACCCTGGCAAGGTATATTGGGTCCTATCGGTGGGACGTATACATCAGACTCCACGTCTAGATCACGTGCAGTATCTCAGACTCAGAATTCCAGACTTAGGGCATGTCTTTCACCATTAGACAGGGTCATCTTAACCATCTTAGTGTACTTCAGTTATTTCAGTGGTCATTGCATGTCATTTTAGTTCAATATTTATATCCAGTATTATGTTTTCTCCTGCTTACTTAGTACATTCAAAGTACTGACGCATACCTTTTATTCTGTATTGTTTCATGATACAGCCACAGGTTCTCAGACTCAGCGTCGTTAACTGACCTCGCTCAGACTTTTCTCAGCAGCTTCATTGATGAGTCCTCATCCTTTGAGGACGGAGATTATTTCTTTTAGCTTAGTTTGTTTTATTTCAATTTGGAGTTAGCTGGGGGCTTGTCCTAGCAACTCATTAGTTGTAGTGGCTATCAAACATAAACATGTTACTTCCAGACTTTCAGTTTTGTTCTGACGATTTTAAACTTTAGTGATTCAGTTTATTTTCCTATATAAATATTTTATGATAGTATTTTAAAGCTTCCACAAATTATGTTTACTAAGAATGCCAGTGTATGATAGACCAGGGGTTGACTTGGGGTTACTTGTGACTCCAAGTACCGTGTCCCATCCAGGGTGTAGACTCGGGGAGTGACAAACTTGGTATCAGAGCACTAGGTTTAGAGTATCATTGGATGTCTGAAAGCCGCATCGAGTAGAGTCCACTTCATGGGTGTGAAGTAGGCCACACTTGTGACGGGGAGACTATGAGATGTTATTAGGAAATTTTACTTTATTTCATACTCCTTATCGTGCTGAAATTCAGTTCCACAATCATTCTCCTAACTCGTGCTCTATTTCGTTTCAGTGAATCATGCATCCGCGATATCGTAATGGAAGAAGGGTCGGTAATGCTCACCGACCTATCTCACCAGCTCCAGTAGCCCCTCAGTACGACACAGTGTCCACCGTGGAGTTTAAGGCGACTATCCAGCTGCTCGCTCAGACAGTCACCAATTAGGTGAACCAGCAGATGGTTCCGATGAACACAAACAGGTTCGCAGCAGGTGCTAGGGTGCGGGACTGAACGCTCCATTCTTTCAGGGATCCAAGGTGAGGGAGGACCCCCAAGAGTTCGTGGACGAGATTAAAAAGGTTACCCGCATAGTGGGTATCAGCTCCTCTGAGAGTGTTGACCTGGTTGCCTACCAGCTAAAGGGGTAGCCCAGGTCTGGTATGAACAGTGGAAAGAGGGGCGGCTAGTGGGAGCAGGACCGGTGGAGTGGGAAGAGTTCAACACAGCCTTCCTAGACAGAGTTTTCCCTTGGGAGCTCAAGAAGGCAAAAGTGACTGAGTTTATGAACTTGAGACAGGGCAACAGAACATTAGAATAATATGAATTGGAGTTCACCAGGCTGTCTAAGTACGCTCTAGAGATGGTAGTCGATCCAAGGGCTCGTATGCTGAAATTTGTAATGGAGTGTCGAACCTGGTCCTCAAGGAGTGTAGGACTGCAATGCTTATCAAGGACATCAACCTCTCCAGCCTTATTGTTCATGCCCAGTAGATTGAGGCATAGAAACTGAAGGATAGGAGTGAAAGAACAAGCGGGCAAGGACTGGCCAGTCAAATTATGGCCATCAGAGTCTGGTGGTAGTAGTCGCCCACAACAGCAGTAGTAATAGCAATAGAGAGCCCCAGCACCTAGCTCCGCCAGCACCCCAACCTTTCGGTCCCGCTAGGATCGGAGGAGTGGAGCATCTGGCTCTCAATCCCAGAGCTACAATGCCAATAACAGGTATCCAGCTTGCCCTAAGTGTGGCAAGAACCATCCGGGAGAGTGTCTACAAGGTCAAGAAGGTTGTTTTGGTTTTGGACAACTTGTCATCAGCTTAAAGATTGCCCGTCAGTGGGGCGGGGGAGAGCACAATCCACCACATCAGCAGCTCCAGCAGGCCGACTAGCTCAGCAGGCCCATACATCAGGTATGGATGGCAGTCAGCGCCAAAACCGTTTTTATGCATTGTCTTCTCGTCAGGACCAGGAGATCTCACCTAACGTAGTTACGGGTATGTTACACCTCTTTCATCTAGACGTGTATGCCCTACTAGATCTAGGAGCCACACTATCGTTCGTGACTCCCTATGTAGCAGTCCAGTTCAATATCAGTCCAGAGGTCCTCTCAGAACCATTTTCAGTCTCCACCCCAGCTGGCGAGTCAGTTAGAGCTAGCCGGTTGTATAGAAACTGCCCAATCTCAGTCTTCAACAAAGTCATTCCAGCTGACCATGTAGAGTTAGACATGGTCGACTTCGACCTCATCCTTGTCATGGATTGGTTACACTCCGGTTATGTCTCAGTCGACTGCAGAACTAGGGTCATCAGGTTTTAGTTCCCTAATAAGCCATCTCTAGAATGGACGGGTAGTAGTTTAGCGCCTAAGGGTAGGTTTATTTCCTACCTTAAGGCCATGAAGCTTATTTCTAAGGGATGTGTTTACCATCTATTATGGGTAAAAGATTTCGACTTTGAGACCCCAACTATCCAGTCAGTCCCTATTGTCAGCGAGTTTCCAGATGTGTTCCCCGAAGATCTTCCCAAAGTTCCTCCTGAACGGGAAATTAACTTCGGCATAGACCTTATTCCAGATTCTCAGCCCATCTCCATCCCTCCTTATAGAATGGATCCAATAAAGCTTAAGGAGTTGAAGGGGCAGCTGAAAGACCTTCTTGACAAGGGTTTTATTAGATCCAACATCTCTCCCTAGGGTGCTCCAGTACTATTCATGAGAAATAAAGACAGTACCCTCAGAATGTGCATAGATTACCATCAGTTGAACAAAGCCACAGTAAAGAACAGGTATCCTTTACCCAAAATTGACGACTTCTTTAACCAACTTCAGGGATCCATCTGTTTCTCCAAAATAGATCTCAAGTCGGGGTATCATCAGCTAAGGGTCAGAGAGCGTGACATACCGAAAATAGCTTTCAAAACTCGATATGGTAACTACGACTTTGTGGTTATGTCCTTCGGACTAACAAATGCCCCCGCAGCTTTTATGGACCTGATAAACAGAGTCTTCAAGAAGTATTTGGATATGTTCGTCATTATATTTATTGACGACATTCTGGTATACTCCAGAAATGAGGAAGAACATACTAATCACCCGAGAATAGTGCTATAGACACTCAGAGATCACCAATTGTTTGCCAAGTTCAGCAAATGCGAATTCTGGTTGAAGTCCATGACTTTCCTGGGTCATGTGGTCTCGGGTGAAGGAATATAGGTAGATCCTCAAAAGATAGCAGCATGGAAAGATTGGCCTAGACCTACCTCCCCGACCGAAATCAGGAGTTTCCGGGGCCTAGCCGGTTATTAACGATGGTTTATGAAAGGCTTTTCCTCTATAGCATCTCCTCTGACTAAGTTGACTCAGAAAAAGGTGAAATTACAGTGGTCAGATGCATGTGAGAAGAGTTTCTAGGAGTTGAAGACTCAACTCACTACCACTCCAGTTTTGACTTTACCAGAAGGAACAGATGGGTTGGTTGTGTATTGTGACGCTTCTAGAGTTGGACTCAGTCATGTTCTGATGCAGCGGGGCAAGATGATAGCTTATGCCTCCAGACAGCTCAAAGTTCATGAAAAGAATTATCCGACTCATGATTTGGAGTTGGCAGCAATAGTGTTTGCATTGAAAATATAGAGACACTACTTGTACGGGGGTCACCTAGATGTTTTCACCGATCACAAGAGCCTCCAATATGTATTCAGTCAGAAGGACCTAAATCTTCATCGGAGAAGGTGGTTAGAGCTCTTGAAGGATTATGATATAAGAATGTTATATCACCCGGGCAAAGCCAATATGGTGGATAATGCCCTAAGCAGAGTGTCTATGGGTAGCGTGGCTCATATTGAGGAAGGAAAAAAGGAATTAGCAAAGGATATCCACAGACTAGCTCGGTTAGGGGTGCAGTTGGTTGACTGAGCTGAGGGTGGAGTGGTGATACAAAGAGGGTCAGATTCCTCTTTGGTGGTTGAAGTTAAGTCCAAACAGGATGAAGATCCCATTTTACTTAAACTCAAGGAAGTGGTTCTCAGGAAAGAGGTTGAGGCTTTCTCCAAAGGGGGAGATGGTGTGCTCCGTTACCAGGGCAGATTATATGTATCAAACATCGGTGATTTGAGACAGTAGATACTAGCTAAAGCGCATAGTTTGAGGTATTCTATCCACCCGGGTGCTACAAAGATGTACCATGGTCTACGGGATATTTACTAGTGGAACGGCATTAAAAGAGATATCGTTGAATTCGTAGCTAAGTGCCCGAACTGCCAGCAAGTCAAGGTAGATCACCAAAGATCGGGAGGTATGACCCGGGATATCAGCATACCCACGTGGAAGTAGGAAGAAGTAAATATGGACTTTATTACGGGTCTACCTCAAAATCGTTGGCAACATGATTCTATCTGGGTAGTAGTAGAACAGATGGCTAAGTCAGCACATTTCCTCCCTGTTAAGACTACAGATTCAGCTGAGGATTATGCTAGACTTTATATTTGAGAGTTGGTTAGGATTCATGGGGTGCCATTATCATCTTAGACAGAGGTACCCAGTTCACCTCACATTTTTGGAAGATTTTTCATAAGGGACTTGGTACCCAGGTCAAGCTCAGCATAGCTTTTTACCCACAGACAGATGGACAAGATGAGCGGACCATTCAGACCTTGGAAGATATGTTGAGGGTGTGCGTGATCGATTTCAAGGGCAGTTGGATAATGACTCGCCTCTCATCGATTTCGTATATAACAACAGCTACCACTCTAATATTCAGATGGCCCCGTTTGAGGCATTGTATGGTAGGAGGTGTATGTCTCCTATAGGGTGGTTTGAGGTTGGTGAAGCTACCTTAATAGGGCCAAACTCAGTCCACGAGGCAATGCAGAAAATACAACTCATTTGAGAAATATTGAAAATAGCTCAGAGCTGTCAAAAATCTTATGCTGATGTGAGGAGAAAAGAGTTGGAGTTTGCAGTTGATGACTGAGTTTATTTGAAAATTTCACCCATGAAAGGGGTGATTAGATTTGCGAAGAAAGGCAAACTCAATCCCAGGTATGTGGGACCCTATAGAATTTTGAGGCGTATCGGCAATGTAGCCTACGAGCTAGAATTACCTTCAGGGTTAGCATCTGTGCACCCAGTATTCCATGTGTCTCTATTGAAGAAGTGCATTAGTGATCCAACTTCAGTTGTACTATTAGACGGTGTGGGGGTGAAAGATAGTCTCTCTTACAAAAAAGTCCCAGTTCAGATTCTTGACCGTCAGGTTCGTAAGTTGAGGAACAAAGAAGTTGCTTCAGTCAAAGTCTTGTAGAGGAATCAGTAGGTTGAGGGAGCTAAGTGGGAGGCCAAACCAGATATGATGGCCAGATACCCACATTTGTTCTCTTCTGGCTCAGTTTCAGTTTAAGGTACCAATTTCCTTTCTAAAACTCCATTTAGTTCGTGTGTTCTAGTTTCTTTCATATAATTGAACATGTATATGGTTAGTGAATTCAGTTCAGACTTGTAGCTTAGTTCAGAGGTAGTCATTCCATTAGTTTTCAGCCTTTACGGACAGTATTTGAATATAGTGATTGTCATTCTCTGCTTTTATGTGTATTTTTCAACATTTGAGGACGAATGTTCCCAAGGGAGAGATATTCTAATGTCCCGGAAACTGAAAAACCAAACCCGGGAGTTGAAACAGAGAAAACAGGAATTTATGCACCAGATCACAAAATGAGTCATCCTGCGACCCGCGGGGGTAAGCCACGACTTGTGAAGTGACTCGTGGGGAAGGGTCCAGACTTGGTAGAAAAAGTTGGGGAAAATAGAGTGACCAGGGGTGTGACCACGAGTCGTGGTCGACACCACGATCCGTTAGGTGACCCGTGGTCGGTAGTTGATTGAAGACCCAGAGGAAATTTGGCAGTGTACTTCACGATTAGTCACCATGAGTCGTGGTCCAAGCTACGATTTGTTAGGTGACCTGTGGTCCAAAATAGTTGGGAGAGTAATGATGTTGGTAGTGTAGTTCATGAGTAGGTCACCACGAGTTGTAGGGTACACCACGAGTCATGGTGTCCCTCGTGGTGACCAATAGGGGATTTTGGGCAGTGGACTCAATAATCGTGACCATGAGTCGTGGTCACTGGGCACGAGTCGTAGGGTCCCTGGTGGGGACTAGCAATCCGTTATGAATTTCCTAAGGGTGCTTCGATAATTTCCTAACCTCCTATATCCCAAACTAAGTCGTTTTGGGTTATTTTGAGGGGATTTAGAGGGGCAAAATAGTTTTCCCCCTCATTCCCACTCAACTTCAGAAAAAAGTACCGTAAGCTTTCCTCTCAAGAAACTCTCAAGAAAGACTAGAGTTTTTCCTCCATTGCAGCAGTCCAAGCTTCCTTATCCAAGGAAATTCTAACTCAAGTATGTGGGAATTCAACAAGGGGATAGTTCTTCCCTTGTGTCCCCCAAAACCCTTCTCTAATTTCTCTATATATCCTAGCCCTAAGCTTTCGAATGTGAAGAGAATATATGTCAGTTTTCTTTGAATTCACATAGAATGATATCCATGATTATTTTAGACATGATTTTCATTAGTTCATGATTAAATTGATATTATTCTCGTAAAAGTGAATTCTAGCCCTGAGCTTACGTTTGAGGTTTAATTGTGTGTCAAATTCCTTATAGCTTGTGAAATATGCTTTAAGATGATAGTTAGATATTTTTTATTATTTAGATATCATGTAATTTCTCTCCTAGTAAGAATGATTTTGTCCCTATTATTGAATGAGAATACTTATAATTCTACTGGTTAGATTATACTTCCTTATAGCTTGATTTTAGCCATATAGTGGATTCCCGTATTGTTAGATAAGTTGAAATCTCTGTTAGCTTCTTAGTAGTTCAGTTCAGTCTGAATGTAGGAATCCGCAATGTTACTCAGAATTTGTCAGCGAATCAGTTGACTATAGAAACCCTTGAGGTGTTTGTGATACCTCCCAGTTATTAGAATCAAATTTAGAATTCAGTTTATTGGTCCGCTAGGCGGTCATAACACTCTATATATATAGCTCTGACTAGCCTTAGGACCCTAGTTTCATATTACAGTTTGTTCTTAGATAGTTACGACGCTTCTAGATAAGTAGCTCTGACCAGTCTAGAACCCAGTTTCAGAATCTGGTCCGATAGACTCTCAGGGTGCTTTCAAATATGTATACCTGACTAATCTTGGGCCGCAGTTTCAAGTTATCATCCTAGCATTTAGTCTATGACTATCCAATGGTAGTAGGACTTAGCACCGATCAGACTGGGGTTCCAGCGCACCCAGGTTCCCAAAACTATGTTGCTAGTATAGGTTACAGTATTTATTGGCCTGATTGGCCCCAGACTTTTGTGATCACCCAGTTCATGCCTTTATACCCTAGCAAGGTATATTGGATCCTACTAGTGGGGCATATACATCGAACTCCATGTCTAGCTCATGTGGTTATATGTCGGTAATAGACTATTCCTCTAGACAGCTCGGTTCAGTCTGAGATTAGTCAGTTCAGATCAGTTTAGTACAGTATTTTAGACTCAGAATTTTAGACTTAGGGCATGTCTTTCACCATTAGACAGGGTCATCTTGATCATCTTAGTTTACTTTTGTTATTTCAGTGGTCATTGCATGTCGTTTCAGTTCAGTCATTTATATCCAGTATTATGTTTTCTCCTGCTTACTCAGTACATTCAAATTACTTATACATACCTTTTATGTTGTATCATTTCATGATACAGCCGCAGGTTCTCAAACTCAGCACCGTTAGCTGACCTCGCTCAGACTTTTCTCAGCAGCTTCATTGGTGAGTCCTCATCCTTTGAGGGCGGAGATTATTTTTTTCAGCTCAGTTTTTTTTATTTACATTTGGAGTTAGCTGGGAGCTTGTGCCAGGAACTCATCAGTTGTAGTGGCTATCAGACATAAACATGTTACTTTTAGACTTTCAGTTTTGTTCTGACGATTTTAAACTTTAGTGATTCAGTTTATTTTCCTGTATAAATGTTTTATGATAGTATTTTAAAGCTTCCACAAATTATGTTTATTCAGAATGCCAGTGTATGATAGACCAGGGGTTGACTTGGGATTACTTGTGACTCCAAGTACCGTGTCCCGTCCAGGGTGTAGACTCGGGGAGTGACAAGAAGTTACTTCCAGAATGTGAACATAGAATCTGTGCAGGACATGTACTAGCAAACTAGTCAAAAAAAGGATGGTATTGAAAGAAGAAATAGATTTTGAGCTTGTGCAAGATCAACATTTGAAGTTGAGCTCAGGAAGAACTTGGACAAACTTGCACTGCTAGGTGATACCATTTCTAATGACTTGGTAAGCTTTAATCCTGAGAGATGGTCCAAAGAAATGTTCAGGACAACCTCAAAATGTGATAGCGTGGATAGCAGTATGGCTGAAAGATTCAATGCTCGAGTGTTGGGTGCTAGGCACAAAAATATCATCAGCATGCTAGAAGAGATTAGGAAAAAAGTAATGAGTAGATTCACTAAAGTAGCATCATTTGCAAATACTTGGACTCATGACATATCCCCAGTGGCAATGATGGTAGTAAATTCAAATGTGGAGAAGTCAATGAAGGTGGAAATTTAGTAGAATGGTGACGTTGGATATGAAGTGAAGGATGCGCCATATATACATGTGATTAACTTAGTTCAAGAAACTTGCACTTGCAAAGTTTGGGCATTAAAAGGGATTCCTTGCGCACATGCCATAGCAGCCATGCATCATGATAAATGCAATCTTCTTGAGTCAATTAGTAGGTGGTATAAAAAAAAAAGATACCTACTTGAAAGATTGTAGAAATTTCTTATAGCTAGTGACCAATATGAAGATGTGGCCTGTGACATCAAATCCAAAAGTTGAGCCACCTCCAGTAAAAACAATGCCAGGAAGGCCTAGTAAAAATAGAAAAAAGGATCTTGGAAAGGTACCAAATTCTGAAAAGCTTTCAAGGAGAGGAAAAACCATGACTTGCTTAATTTGTAAGTCCACAATCCACAATAAAAGAACATGTCCAAACAAACCTCCAGCCACTTCAGAGGTATATTATATGTCTATTAGTGTTTAACTATTATTTATATTATGCTAACATCTATAATAATTTCACAATTTTTCTTTGTAAAGGGAGTTGCGACATCACAAGCATCCACCAGTGCAAAGAGAAAGCAAAAGCAGAAAACTAGGTCCTCTCAGCCAACTCAAGCAGAGCATCTGTCTCGCCAACTCAAGAATAGGATTTGTCTCAATCCTCTCAGGCAAATCAATCAGTGCATCTATCTCATTCATGTCAACCAACAAGTCAATCTCACACTTCTCAGCCATCTCAATTAGGAAGTCAAACTCAGTCCTCTCAGCCAACAATGAATAGTGGCAACAAAAAGGGTGCAAAAAAACTTTCAAGAGGCCAAGATTAGTTGGTTTGGGGTTTTGTGAGCAACAATGGTTGTATTTGAGCAGAGGTAAGAATAAGATGCATTAACAAGTTTATTTCCTTAGTTATTCCTCTATAAAATATTGTAACGTATCTTTTAATATTTCACAGCAAGAAAGACCTACTAGTAAGATAATCAAGAGTGGACCACAATAAAAAATGACAAGTTCATCTTTAGTGACTGGTGACCTTGGTTATACACCAACTAAAGGTCTCAAATGGAAGGGAAAAATGCTACCACATGAAGTCAATTGCAACATAAAAGTGCATTGGGGAGATATATGAAAAGCAAGATACAAACATCATCACAAGGTGCGACTGGAGGTGTTTTAGAAGTGGCAGTGGCTTTAACTGTTTTAAGTTGGTCTTTTGATTTTGAATCCATTAGAATAGATATTTTTGGTTGTGTATTTTGATTATTTTTCTACTGATTTCATAACAATGATTGGCAGATCAAGTATTTATGTATGATGAATGTTTCTCGGCTACTAATGCTAGATGAATTTGTGTATTTTGGATAAATTCAGATCTTTAGATATTAAAAGTTTTATATTGTTCCGATTAGGAGATGCTAGATGCTCTTTAGTACTTTTATATTGTTCAAATGTTTCTCTCTTGTAAGCATATTGTAATGTAACCTTGAATTTGTTGTTATTCTATCAAAAATGCAAATGAAAGAGGCTACAAAGATTACATATATTTAACAATAAAGTCCCACATATTACACAAAAAGATCTCATTTCCACTTATGGCTTCACTAGATTCACGGATTACACAAAAAGATAGTAGATTTACTAATGGCTTCACTAATCTCATATTACAAGCAAAGATTCAAGCTTACACAAGGTCTTTAGCACTTGAAAAATCAAAGAAATACATTAAAATATATACTAATAAACAACAACATCTTCAATTTTTTCATGTTCTTCAATTCATTGTCAAGCTCCATATTATCCTTTTTCAAGCCAAGAATTACTGTTTTTGCTTATGCAGGGAATAAATCATCATACCAATGAAGAATCCACAAGCAACACGATCCCTAACCTGAAAAAATTAAATCACACCATATAATCAAAATCTTCAAGAATAATTATACTGATTAATGTATAATAATTTGATAAATACCCCCATAATTTGGGCATCCATAAAAACCTCTTCCTAGATGATTGTTTATTGTTGATGTTCTTATTTTTGCAAGTTGCCCATAATTACAAAAGATATTCATCCTGATTTTGAAGAAATGTAGAGGATGAGATAGAAAAGAAAGGATGAACAAAAAGAAAAATAGATCTGTTTAGGGCTTAGGGTTGAGTTTTTACAAAATAAATAATAAATAGAAGAAGGATGAAAAAAGAAGAGGAGGATTTTAGAGGGAGAGAAATCTGGAATCTGCAAAAAGGATGAAGAAGAAAAAGTAAGAAATGAAGAAGAAACAGTAAAAAATGAAGAAGAAAGAGTATGAAGAAGAAGGTATTTAAAGGTGAAAAAATTTAAATGAAAAATGTCTACTCAGCAAATTGTAGTCGTCGGGATGTCAGGCATTTTTTAATGTGTAAAACATCACTCACACGTGCGAGAGAGTTTGAAATCACGATTTTGATCCAGTCAGCACTCAAGTGTGTTTCTAACACTTGAGTGTGATAGTTCAGGTACCTAATGCAAACTTCACATAGTTCAGGTACTAAACTCGCAAAAGCGGTATAGTTCAGGTGTGTTTTTGGACCTTTACTTAAACATATATAAGGAATGTTCTAGTAAAGAATAAAATTTGTCATTTAACTTTTAAGGGGTAATTTTATACTCCAACAATTACATGAAAAATGAAATACGAAAAGTTTAATATTATAAATAATAAGTATATATCTCTGTGTGTGTGATAATAAAATAATTTAATTTAATTCTCTCACTATATTTATTGCAAGGTAACTTTTTAGAATATAAAATATTATAACAATAGTTTAGATTGAATGGAAAAATTATCGTTCAATATTTAATGAGTAAATCAATCTTAATATTTAAAGGAAAATTTGATAATTTAACTTTATATTTTTTGATTTTTCAGTTATATAATAATAATAATAATATGATGATGTGATTCCCTTTGATAGTATAGACCAGCCATTATAATAATATAAAGAAGCTCTTTTGGAATTTAACTTAAATGATAAAAAGCTCTTATCATTTAGCATTTGTTGTTGAATCATGTTACATATAACATTTGTCGAATCATGTTATATACATTTCAAACCTATATATATATATTCATTGATAAGATGGTATGGCACCTCTCTATGGCTTAGAAAAATATTTATTTTTTTATATATTTTTTCTCATTTATGTGTCATATTAAAAAAAACTCAAAAGTCACACTTTTAACTCTCTTAACTATGTTAAATATGCTACATTAGAAGAATATATATATATATATATATATTAAGAAAAAGGTTATATATTCTAGGAATCGAATTTATTCATCCAATTAATTTTTTGTATATAATAGAGTAATACCTTATTTTTGTATTCATCCAACTATTTCGTGAGGGAGTAATATTATGTCTCTACCCAAATGGCTATGATTGGCACTCACAATAACCTCCGATGGACGAACCGTCCAAACCCAACTAATTTTTTCCAAAACCCCAACATCCAGAAAGAAGATAACACTTTTATAAATAAATGAAATATTCAAAACGATAAAACCCAGCTCAAGAAAAACAAACATTCCCAAGATCAGATTGTCATTGCACTTTAGACGTCTAAGTACATAGCTAAGATTGATAAAAACTAGAAATAAGAGAAACTATAAATGTCCAGAGGAGAGACATCAGCAACGGAGGAGAAGAACCGCACATCTTGCTTTGCTCACTTTTCAATAATCCGATGCTACTCTAAAGGTGAGGTCGAGATGACCTACTCGGATCGCATTCTGTAGTCAGAAAAGAAGTGCAGGAGTAGCGTCAATACGAAATAAATTACTAGTAGGCATCATTGGCGACCTTACATAATGGCACACATACTTATTGACAACAATGTGCAATTAATCCAAATATCATTTATACATAAGCTTACTTAGTTCAGGAATTAAATTCTACTCAAGCTAACCGGCTTGCTCACTCGATTAGGCCATCGTTGCAGCGGTCACCGTTGCCACGATCTCGCCCCAGCATAACATGTCCTGATGCAACGGTATTGCTTGGCAGTAGCTCAACTTAGATGCACCTTCCATATTTCACTAACTCTTCACAATCAATACATCATTACAAACCTCTACATATGCTGCAATCATCAATAAATGGTAGATATCACGTAACCACATAGGGTGTATAATGAGTCATTTTCAAAGATTGCACAATCCAATCATTAAATCCCTTTCAAATATTCTATCCATCAAGCCATTGCAAGCCTCAACAATTCAGATGACAAGCACATGATCACAAGTTTATTTCAGTTAAACACACATACTCAGTCAGAGTCTCACAATTCTTGCCATGCATCGATAACACAAAAAATGGTGATATGTCGAGCATACACCTCCGTCACGATGCCATAAATACTCGGTCACTAAATATTGATGTACACATATGCTAGAGGGTCTTATTTCTGCCCTTTCAGTCATGACTTGCAGAGGACTCTAGAAATCTATGTACTGTACAGGTGTGTTACCCGCTCCTACTCATATGCTCGTCCAAATGCTCCCTTCGAACACAAGCCACTCAGTCAGTTTTGCTCGCCCGGATGCTCCCCTCGAGCACGAGCCACTCAGCTCAGGATATTTATATTATCTACCTTCATATTAATAGTTCAGATATTAACATTAGGCCATTGTTATGCTTTTAGGAGGTCTCATCCTACACCCATTGTAATGACCCTTATGTCATTACGAAGGAAAACTGACTTAGAACACTCTAAAGGGGCGAGAGTATGCATAAAGAAGTGTCATGGAGTGAGCTAATAAAAGTTGGTGATTTGTGGGGAGCTATTTGTTAGGGGGGACCGCTGCAGTGGTAGACTTTCCGTTGCAACGAGACCATTAGCACGATCGAAGGCCTGCCATAATGGACCAGGAGGAATACCGTCGGATCCACTGTGGCAGCATCTTGGGTGCTATAGCGGGTCCGCTGCAGTGGACGAAGGGAGGTAGTAAATGGGTTTAAAATGAGATTTCAGGGATTTTACCCCATAATTCTAAGGCACGAAGTTTGAGAGCTCTAGTGAAAATTTTCAAGGGCTAGAGCAATTTCTTATCCAAGGTAAGATTTCCGTGTTAATCCTTCCATCTTGTGATTCTCTAACACTTAGAATTAAATATATATCTTTAATGGTGAATTCCTAGCTAAGAACCCTAGGTTTGTGAAAACTAGGGCAAGGGTTATGGGAATGATTGGGTCTTGATTTCTAAGCCTAAAAGCAGTAAATTAACACTTACTAGGGTGAATGTGATTATAGAATATTATTTTTGTGATAGTTTGAGACCTAGAATTCGGTGAATCTAAAACCCTTAACCTTAAAAACTGTTTTAAGAGGGATAGAGGAGTAAAAACTTCATGAACTAGGGTTGAATGATCATTGTAGATTTAGGTTATGATAATTTAGACTATGATTATCAAATTAGGCCGTAAACAATGGGTAGAATGGAGTGGGTTGAGTCCCAAACCCTTGAATCAAAGAAGTAGCCTATTGATTTATTCCTTAATATCTTATTTCTAGACTTTGAACATTTGGAGGCATTGAGAAAAGGCAAAAATCCCGCGGAGTGTATGCATATTCCAGTTCTGCGATCCAGGTAGGTTATGGATTACCTTTGTGTTACACTATAATTAGTGAATCGTATTCGTGTGTACTATTGATGTACAATTGATGAGGGTAGAGGAATCATAAAATATGGTGACTTGATAAAATACTTGTAGTGATGTAACTACAAAAGTGGAGTATTAATCCTAACTACGAGAACACATGGATAAGTGAAACCTAATTGATGATTAATAATGGGGGGTGCACTCTTAATGTGATGTTCTTGACAAGTACTCTTAATTGGTTATTCTTGGTAACGTGTCCTTGATGTTATGATCTTGGTAGTGGAGTCTTGAGGTGATATTCTTGATAGAAGGCGTTGATGACATGTGATTGTAATTGTTCTTGATCATAAATTTTGATGGTGTATTTGACAGTATAAATTATGAATATATATTTGTGCATGTGTTGTATAAAAGGAGAGGAACAAGACTGAAGCAAGGTTAATAAACCCAATGGGGTTGTGTGAACTTGTTGGTGCTCTTTTATATGTCATGAATGAGAAGGTGAATCGGTGATGTAAATTAACTAGCTGTCATGCCTCGAGTTTACCCCCTGGATGGAACACGGTACTTGGAGTCACAAGTAACACCAAGTCAACCCCTGGTATATCATACACTGGCATTCTAAGTAACATATAAATATATACAGCGAAAGTTTAAAGAAAAAATATAAACATTTGAGAGAATAAAGCTGGTTCATAATATTTGAAAATATTTAAACAAAGCTACAAGTCTGAAAAACCATATTTGTATCTGAAAGCCACTACAACTGATGAGTTACTGGGACAAGCCCCCAGCTAATTCCAAATCTAAATAAAAGGAAAGAAAATATAACTGAATTAAATAATCTCCGTCCTCGAAGAATGAGGACCACCAACTAGAACAGCTGAACTCTTCGGAGAGCGATCGGCTAGCGAGGTGAGACTGAGATCCTATAGCTGTATCATAAAATGATACAGCATAAAAGTATGTGTTAGTACTTTGAATGTGCTGAGTAAGTGGGAGAAACCATACACACGTAATGAAAGTGCTAAACTGAAAATGCTTGCAATGACCAACTAAAGCTACTGTACTGAATAACTGAAATAACTGAAATAGTCTACAAGATCCTGTCTGGTGGTCAAGAACATGTTTTAAATCTGAAATACTGATCTGAATTAATCTGAAATTGAACTGAGCTGACTAGTGAGAGAGTCTATAACCGACATATAACAACGTGAGCTAGACATGGAGTCCGATGTATACGCCCCATCAGTAGGACCTAATATACCTTGCCAGGGTATAAAGGCATGAACTGGGTGATCACAAGAGTATGGGGCCATCAAGCCAATAAAACTGAAACCTGCGGTGGCAAGTAGTTCTAGGAACCTGGGTGCGCTGGAACCCCGGTCCACTCGGTGCTAAGTCCTACTCCCACTAGATAGTCTTAGACTAATTACTAAGTTAATAGCTCAAAACTGGGCCCAAGACTAGTCAGGGATACATATCTAGAAGCACCCTAAGAGTCTTTGTCACACCCCGCCTTGGGGGGTATGACTGGCACCTGGTGCCCTGCTAGGACCTAAACTACTAGACTGCTGAGCCTGGGCACATCTGGTGCCTGGCTAGCTCTAACTCACATCTCTGGAAACAAAGGGCTATATAACGGTTGTAAACATAGCCCCCGGCCCATTGGCCTATAGCCTCCTGTACCCGTAATAACAGCTAACCAGAAACAAGCAACTATAAGGAAACCTATGCGGGTCGACAAGGCCACCATGCTGTCTAGTTATCTATAACTCAACCCTGAAGTACTGGATAGCTACGTGACCGGCAAGGTCACCACTACTGTCGAACTATGGCCCCACACAGCCAACATAAAGGAAACAAAAGTACTAACAGCTATACAACTGCACAGCCTCACACGACTGGCTCATCTGACCACAGGGTAATATACATACAGACTGCAAGCCTCTAGGAATAGCAATCAAAATAATCGAGACAGGGCCCCGACCTACCCGTACTATACAACAAAAGAAAACGGAATACACCTCTGGGATTCAGTCTCCGGATGACAGGAGTTGAATGCTCGATCGCTGACAGGAATCACGTGGTATCGCCTGCTCGTCTATGAGTACCTGCAGGCAAGTAATGCAGCGCCCCACTGGGCGTCAGTACCGCTGGTACTGAGTATGTAAAGCAATAACTGAAAGAAATATCTGAAAATAACAATACAACTGATGAAACTGAAGTAGAAAGGAATAGATTAACTGTCTAATAATGTAAATCATACCTTCTTTTAATTATACTGGAAGGAGTAGGAGTCATACCTGGATATTTATCGTCCTACTGTCGATCTACTCGTATCTACTGTACATGGAATAACATATCATAACATCACATAGCACACACAAACCTTACCCGGCCCCCATAAGCCGGGGGGTACAACCAGCACAGAATCTATACCCCTACCCCAGTCATCCCATCTCCTGTAATAACTATAAGCATCCCGCCGGTCCCCTAGGTATGCACTTGGGCTCGCTGAGCCCCTGACTATAACTGCATCTGAGTCCGGAGGACTCCTGAATCAACACCCGGGCGTATCCGCTCGACAGGGGTGTATAAGGGCCGACCAAGGCACAATATGGGGAAAACTGGCATCCCATCTTCATCCCCTGTGGGACGGCATGCCACTCCATAGAGCGACGTATCCTCGTCCTCTGGCGGACGAGTCGATACAGCTATTAACCCTGGGGCGGTCATGGATGCTAGGTAATCCAACCCCAAGACAATAAAATGGTCTCAACTAGTAATACTATCTACATATATCACATGCTGAAGCTAATGATTATAATGTATCTGTGTCTACTGTGTGCTGAACTAGTAATGGTAATGTGTACGTATTAATACATGCTGAGACTGATAATAGTATATATGTATAAATATAATCTTCTGCCATGCTGTACTGAGTCTAACACTGAACAAGATATAGTTTTTCTACTGAAAACCATGTTGTATACCGAGTTTCTATAGTAACATGATTTACTATCTCTAACATGCTTCCTAAACTTCATTTTAACCTATCATTCTACTTCTGAGATGCCTTACAGATATTACATTATTTTACTGGGTTTCAGCTGAATACGGTAATATCCTAACATTCTGTACTACATCACGTACTGAGCATGCTGTGCAGTTCCTAACACGTGTATTAGAATCTATATCGTGCTATCAAGTTTTGTGCTAATCATAACCTGATGCTTCTAATATCGTACCAACATTTGTAACAAACATAATACATGACTTCTGAACATTCTACTGGACTTTAAATTACTTTACTATACCGAGATTACTAACTTGCCGAGGAAAACTAACTTTACATACCTTATCCACGAACTATCCGTCTGTCGGACGAGGCTCGGCCGGTACTTCAACTATTTTCTCTCAACTGCATTCATAAACATGTCAATTAATACTAAATACAGCTTTATTTTAAAGAGCAACGTCACTTTTGATATAGTTTATAGCCTAAACTTAGGCTTATCGAAAGACGGTCGAAAACTCGCTATTTTTCAGAGGTCCAGCAGGGAGAACTATTCACTTCTCAGCTAGGAACACATAGACACTAGTTTGGAGCAATTTTACTTACCTTAGCTCGATGGCTCGACGATTCGTCGGCCGTATTTCACGAAACTAAATCCGTAGGAATGCTCTCTGCTGCTAAATACCTCAGTATCTGGGGTTAATTTGAGTTTGGACAACGTTTAGCACCGTAATCGGATGAAAATTATATTACTTCTTCGTTCTCTCCCTGTTCTCCTACATTTTCTGGAAATTTTAAGAGGTTTTAATGAAATTAAACCGAAGTGGGGCTTTATATACTTGGGCCTGGACAAGGCCAACGTGTCACGGAGCCAACGCGGAGGACTCACCTCCGTGACACGCTGCCATCGCGGAGGGGCTCTGTCTCGGCTCCTTCCGCGATGGTTCGACAGGTTTCTCATCTGATCTTTTCCCGGGCCTTTCTCTAGCACGTATGGCCTTCAAATATGCTTAACCAACATGCGAATAGGTCATCTAGGTGCCGGGAATCCTACGGGGTATAACAGTCTTATTGGACCAGATTCTGGAACTGGGTTCTAAGACTAGTCAGAGCTGCTTATCTAAAAGCATTGTAACCGTCTAAAAAACTAACTATGGTCTGAAGCTGGGGTCCTAAGGCTAGTCAGAGATGCTGGTCTAAAGTGTCATGAATGCCTAGTGGACCACTAAAATCTAAGTTCTGAATCTGATTTTGATAACTGGAGGTACTACTGACACCTCGGGAATTTCTGCAGTCAAACTGATCAGTTGACATTTCTGACTGACACTGAAAATTCTAACATTTTGGCTAAGACTGAAATAACAATAATATGATTTAGTTTCAATGCTACTAAAAACATGGGAGTCCCCAACACTAATAAAATCAAGCAAAATTTCGATATTTAAACACTATTTCAAAATTCAAGATTTTCTAGTTTAAGAAATAGGGCTAAATTTCACTTCACAAGAATAAACAAAACATCATTTCAGTCACAAACTGGTGGAAAATATCTATAACTAACATGAAGTAACATTTCACATAGATTAGATGAAGTATGACTAAAATTTCTTAACATTCGACAATTTCAGGGTTAGAACTGATAGAGAAAAGTAGGGAGAAATTTGGGGACACAAGGGAAGAATGATTCCCTTGTTGAATTCCCACATACCTGGTGAAGTAGATCAAAGAATTCCTTTGAGAAATCGAGGAGAAACGGACTACCCTGGATCTTACTTTGAAAAGCTCTGAGAGAAGTCTTATGATATTTTCCTGAGTATCTACGTAGGGAATGAGGGGGAAATCATTTAGCCCCTCTAAATTTCCTTAAAAATACACTAAAACAACATAGTTTGGAGTCTAGGAGGTTAAGCAATTACTAAAATACCCTTAGGAAATTCGCAGGAAAACTTGCTGTGAGGGCCCCAACAAGGCACCTAACGACTCATCACTTCAGGCCACGACTCGTGGCATCATCCATCAAGTGCACTGCCTAACTAATCATCTGGGTTCGTCATGAGGGACATCACGAACCGTTATAGTTGACCATGACTCGTGGTCACCACTCGTCACATGCACTGCCTCAATTTTAAATAAATTCCATCCGGCTAAACATGACCCATCCCACGAATCGTGGTGACTAGCCATGACTCATAGGGTCCTTCCGTTAGGTGCACTGCCTTATTATTTTATTTTTCCTTTTTAATTCCTCTGGCCATGGATGACCTGACGAGTCGTGGGGCCTGACCACGACTCGTATCATGCCTGTGATGACTCCCCCAACAATGTCGTTAACTCAAGCCCGGGCCTCACCATGTGTCACTTAACGAATCATAGTCACCTCTCACGGGTCACAGAACGACTTATTCTATGACCTTGTGCAAATTTTCCAGTTTTCTCTTATTTAAGTCTCGAGTCTAGTCATTGAGTTTCTGGGGCATTACAATATCTCCCCCTTGGGAACATTCATCCTCGAATATTGGAAAACACATATGAAAGCAGGGAATGGAAATTTTTATACACAATCACAAGTCTGAACTGAATTCACTAATCATGCACATATTCATTTACATGTAAGAAATTGAAACACACGAACTAAAAGCATTTTTGGGGAGGGAATTGACACCTTAAACTGAAAATGAGTTGGAAGGGAACAAATAGGGGTATCTAGCCATCATATCCACTTCAGCCTCTCACATAGTTCCCTCAACCTGCTGATTTTTCCACAAGACCTTGACTGAAGCTACTTCCTTGTTCCTCAGCTTACGAACCTAATGGTCTAGGACCTGGACTGGGACCTCCTCGTATGAGAGACTATCTTTAACTCCCATGTTGTCCACTGGCACAATTAAAGTTGGATCACCGATGCACTTTTTCAATAGTGACACATGTAATACTGGGTGCAAAGATGCCAATTCTGAAGGTAATTCCAGCTCATAAAGCTACCTTGCCAATTCACCTCAAAATTTTGTAGGGTCCCACATATCTCGGACTGAGCTTTCCCTTCTTCCCAAATCTCTTCACCCCTTTCATGGGTGAGATTTTCAAATAGACCCAGTCATCCACAGCAAACTCCAATTCTCTTCTCCTCACATCAGCATAAGATTTTTTACGGCTCTAAGCTATTTGCAATCTTTCCTTATGAGTTGTACCTTCTACATAGCTTCATGAACCGAGTCTGGCCCGACTATAGTAGATTCACCAACCTTAAACCACCTAATAGGAGATCTGCACCTCCTACCATACAGTGCCTCAAACGAGGCAATCTGGATACTGGACTGGTAGCTGTTGTTGTATGCAAACTCAATAAGAGGCAAGTGGTCATCCCAACTGCCCTTGAAATTGATCTCACACGCTCTCAACATATCTTCTAGGGTCTGAATAGTCCGCTCAGCTTTCCCATCTATCTGCGGGTGAAAAGTTGTGCTGAGCTTGACTTGGGTACCAAGTCCCTTCTGAAAGACTTCCAAAAATGTGAGGTGAACTGGGTACCTCTGTCTGAAATAATGGATAATGGCACCCCATGAAGTCTGACCAACTCCTGGATATAAAGCCTAGCATAGTCGTCAACTGAATCTGTAGTTTTAACTAGGAGAAAATGTGCTGACTTAGTCATCCGGTCTACTACTACCCAGATAGAATCATGTTGCTGACGAGTTCGAGGTAGACCCCTAATAAAGTCCATATTCACTTCTCCACTTCCACGTGGGTATGCTGATATCCTAGGTCATACCTCCCGGTCTCTGGTGATCTACTTTGACTTGCTGGCAGTTTGGGCACATAGCTACAAATTCAGTGATATCTCTCTTCATGTCGTTCCACCAGTAAATATCCCACAAGTCGTGGTACATTTTAGTAGCACTAGGGTGGACAGAGTATCTCAAACTGTGTGATTCAGCCAGTAACTATTGTCTCAAATCACCGACATCTGATACACACAATCTGCCCTGATAATGGAGCACACTATCTCCCTTTTTGGAGAAAGCCTCAACCTCTTTTCTAAGAACTGCTTCCTTCAACCTAAGCAGGATGGGATCCTCATCCTGTCTGGACTTAAATTCAACAACCAGAGAGGAATCTGACCCACTCCGCACAACTACTCCACTCTTAGTCGAATCTACCAACTGCACCCCTAACAGAGCTAGTCTGTGAATATCCTTTGCCAATTCCTTTTTGCCTTCCTCAATATGAGCCACGCTACCTATAGACACTCTGCTTAGGGCATCAGCCACCATATTGGCTTTTCCTGGGTGATATAGCACGCTCATATCATAGTCCTTCAGGTGCTTTAACCACCTTCTCTGACGAAGATTTAGGTCCTTCTGACTGAATACTTACTGAATGCTCTTATGATCGGTGAACACATCCACGTGAGCCCCGTACATATAGTGCCTCCAAATTTCAACACGAACTCCACCACACCTTTTACATCTTTTCATTTGAAAGGAAATATATAAGAATAATATAGTGTTGGGTCTTGAGGACCAGGATGGCCGAAGATAAAAACCTCTGCCAACTCCAAGTCATGAGTTGGATAATTCTTCTCATGAAATTTGAGTTGTCTGGAGGCGTAGGCTATCACCTTGCCCCACTGCATCAGGACGTAACAGAGTCCAACTCTGAAAGTGTCGCAATATACTACAAACCCATTTGATCCTTTCGGTAGGGTCAACACTGGAGCGGTAGTGAGTCGAGTCTTTAACTCCTGGAAACTCTTCTCACACGTATCTAACCATTGAAATTTCACCTTCTTTTGATTCAGCCTAGTCAAAGGAGATACTACAGAAGAAAAGCCTTCCACAAAACGTAGGTAATACCTGGCCAAACCCAAGAAACTTCTGATTTTGGTTGGGGAGGTAGGTATGGGCTAGTCTTTCACGGCTGTTATCTTTTGAGGATCAACCTAAATACCCTCACCCGAGACCACATGACCCAAGAAAGTCACGGACTTCAACCAGAATTTGCACTTGCTGAACTTGGCGAACAGCTGGTGGTCTCTGAGTGTCTGAAGCACTATCCTAGGGTGATTAGCATGCTCTTCCTCATTTATGGAGTATATCATAATGTCGTCGATAAACACAATGATGAACATATTCAAATACTACTTGAAGATTCTATTCATCAGGTCTATAAAGGCTGCAGGGGCATTTTTTAGTTCGAAGGACATGACCACAAACTCGTAGTGACCATAACAAGTACTGAAAGATATTTTTGGTATGTCACACTCTCTGACTCTTAGCTGATGATACCTCGACCTGAGATCTATTTTGGAGAAACAGCTGGCTCCCTGAAGTTGGTCGAACAGGTCATTAATTCTAGGTAGGGCATACCTATTCTTGACTGTGACCTTATTCAACTAACGGTAATCGATGCATATTCTGAGGGTACCATCTTTCTTTCGCACGAATAGCACTGGAGCACCCCAGGGAGAGATGCTGGGTCTAATAAAACCCTTATCAAGAATATCTTTTAGCTACTCCTTCAACTCCTTAAGTTCATATGAGACCATTCTATAAGGAGGGATGGAGATGGGCTGAGTATCTGGAATAGGGTCTATACCGAGGTCGATTTCCCGTTCAGTAGGAACTCCGAGAAGATCTTTGAGGAACACATTTGGAAATTCGCAAACAACAGGGACTGACTAGATAGTTGGGGTCTCAGAGTCGAAATCCTTGACCCAAACTAGATGGTAAATATATCTCTTAGATATATGCTTCCTGGCCTTAAGGTAGGAAATAAACCTACCCTTAATCACTGAACTACTGCCTGTCCACTCTAACATTGGTTCATTGGTTCATTCTAGTTCTGCAATCGACTGAGGCATAACCGGAGTGTAACTAATCCATGCCAAGAATGAGGTTAAATCGACCATGTCTAACTCTACAAGGTCAGCTGGAATGACCTTATTGAAGACTGAGACTGGGCAGTTCCTATACACCTAGCTGGCTCTAACTTACTCTCCAACTGGGGTGGAGACGAAAAATGGTTCTAAGGACTTCCAGATTGATATCGAATTGGACTGCTATGTAAGGAGTCACGAATGATAGTGTGGCCCCTAGATCTAGTAGGGCCTATACATCTAGGTGGAAAAGACATAACATACCTGTGACCACATCCAATGAGTTCTCCTGATCCTGATAAGATGATAATTCATAAAAATGGTTTTGGTGTTGACCGCCCTCCATACCTGATGTATTAGCCTGTTGAGATGGTCGGCCTGCTAGAGATACTGAGGTAGTGGATTGTGACCTTCTCTGTCCTGCTGACGGGCATTCCTTAAGCCGATGACCAAGTTGTCCATAACCAAAACAGCCCCTGAAGACACTCTCCTGGGTGGTTTTTACCACACTTAGGGCAAGCTGGGTACCTGTTTCTGACACTGTAACTCTGGGACTGAGAGCTAGATGCTCCACCCCTCCGATCCTGGCTGGATTGATAGGTAGGGGCGCTAGCTGAGTTGGTGTTGGAGCCCTCTGCTGTTGCTGCTATTGTGGGCGGTTGCTACCGCCATACCTCTGGTGGCCATAGTCTGATTGGCTAGTCCTTTTCCGTTTGTTCTTTCGCTCTATGTCCCTCAGTTTTTCTGCCTCAATCTGCTGGGCATAGATAATCAGGCTGGAGAGGTTGATATCCTTAATCAGCATCGCTGTCCTGCACTCTTTGAGGACCAAGTTCGACACCCCGCTAATAAACTTCAGCATGCGAGCCCTTGGCTCATCCACCATCTTTGGAGCGTATTTGGACAGCCTGGTGAACTCTAGAGCATACTCTTCTACTATTCGGTTTCCCTGTCTTAGATTCATGAACTCTGCCACTCCCTTAGCTCCCGAGGGAAGAATCTGTCCAGGAAGGCTGTAGTGAATTCCTCCCATACCACCAGTCCTGCTTCCGCTGGTCTCCCCTCCTTCCACTGGTCGTACCAAACCTGGGCTACCCCTTTCAGCTGGTAAGCAGCCAAGTCGGCACTCTCTGAGGGACTGACACCGATAATTCGGGTGATCTTTTTAGTTTCATCCACAAATCCTTGTGGGTCCTCTCCCACTTTAGATTTGTGAAAATCTAGAGGGTTCATATGAGTGAAGTCCCGCACTCGGGCAGCTGCTGCAGAGCCATTATTATTGATTAGAACCACCTGCTAGTTCACCTGGTTGGTAACAATTTGAGCGAGCAGCTGAATGGACGCCCTGAACTCTGTGGTAGACACTGAGTCATCCTGAGGGGTTGCCGGGGCTTGTGGGGCAGGTCAGTGAGCATTACTGACCCTTCTTCCATTACCACGGCGCGGAGGCATGATTCACTGAAATGAAATAGAGAACAAGTTAGGAGGATGATTCTGGAACTGAATTTCAATGCACGATAAGGAGTATGAAATAAAGGGAGTTTTCCTAATAACATCTCATAGCCTCCCCGTCATAAGTGTGGCACGCTTCACACCCATGAAGAGGACTCTACTCGATGCGGCTTTCAGACATCCGAGGATACTCTAACCTATGCCTCTGATACCAAGTTTTTCACGCCCCGTGTTTACACCTTGGACGGAACACGGTACTTAGAGTCACAAGTAACCCCAAGTCAAGCCCTGGTATGTCATACACTAGCATTTTGAGTAATATATAAATATATACAATGGAAGTTTAAAGAAAAAATATAAACATTTGAGAGAATAAAGTTGGTTCATAATATTTGAAAATATTTGAACAAAGCTACAAGTCTGAAAAACCAAATCTGTGTCTAAAAGCCACTACAACTGATAAGTTGCTGGTACAAGCCCCCCCAGCTAACTCCAAATCTAAATAAAAAGAAAGAAAATGTAACTGAATTAAATAATCTTCGTCCTCAAAGAATGAGGACTCACTAACTAGAACAACTGAAGTCTTCGGAGAGCGATCAGCTACCGAGGGTGAGACTGAGATCCTGCAGCTGTATCATAAAATGATGCATCATAAAAGTATGCGTCAGTATTTTGAATGTACTAAGTAAGTGGAAGAAACCATACACACGTAATGAAAGTGCTAAACTGAAAATGCATGCAATGACCAACTGAAGCTAACTTAAATGACTGAAATGGTCTAAAAGGCCATGTCTGGTGGTCAAGAACATGTTCTAAATTTGAAATACCGATCTGAACTGATCTGAAACTGAACTGAGCTGACTAGTGGGAGAGTCTATAACCGATATATAACCACATGAGCTACACGTGGAGTCCGATGTATACACCCCAACGGTATGACCCAATATACCTTGCCAGGGTATAAAGACATGAATTGGGTGATCAAAAGAGTCTGGGGCCATCAGGACAATAAAACTGAAACCTACAATGGCAACATAGTTTTGGGAACCTAGGTGCACTGAACCCTGGTCCCTTCGGTGCTAAGTCCTACTCCCACTAGATAGTCCTAGACTGATTACTAAGCTGATAGCTCAAAATAGGGGCCCAAGACTAGTAGAGATACATATCTAGAAGCACCCTGAGAGTCTTATCGGACCAGATTCGGGAACTGGGCTCTAAGACTGGTCAGAGCTGCTTATCTGGAAGCATCGTAACCGTCTAATAAACTAACTGTGATCTGAGGCTGGGATCCTAAGGCTAGTCAGAGCTACTGGTCAAAAGTGTCATGACCACCTAATGGACCACTAAAAACTGAGTTCTGAATTTAATTTTGATAACTGGGAGGTACTACTGACACCTCGAGAATTTCTGCAGTCAAACTGATCAGTTGACATTTCTGACTGACACTGATAATTCTAACATTTTGGCTAAAACTGAACTAACAATAATCTGATTTAGTTTCAATGCTATTAACAATATGGGAGTCTGCAACACTGATAAAATCAACCAAAACTTTGATATTCAAACACTATTACAAAATTCAAGATTTTCTAGTTTAAGAAATAGGGCTAAATTTCACTTCACAAGAATAAACAAAACATCATTTTGGTCACAAACTAGTGAAAAATATCTATAACTAACATGAAGTAACATTCCACAAGGATTAGACAAAGTATGACTAAAATTTCTTAACATTCAATAATTCCAGGGCTAGAACTGATAGAGAAAAGTAGGGAGGAATTTGGGGACACAAGGAAAGAACGATTTCCTTGTTGAATTCCCACATACTTGGTGAAGTATCCCAAAGAATTTCTTTGAGAAAATGAGGAGAAACGGACTGCCCTAGATCTTTCTTTGAAAAGCTTTGAGAGAAGTCCTACGATATTTTTCTGAGTATCTGCATGGGGAATATGGGGGAAATCATTTAGCCCCTCTAAATTCCCTTAAAATACACTAAAATGATGTAGTTTAGATTCTAGAAGGTTTAAAAAATTACTGAAACACCCTTAGGAAATTCACAGGAAACTGACTATCAGGGCCCCACAAGGGACCTAACGACTCGTCACTTCAAGCCACGACTCGTGGCATCATCCATCAAGTGCACTACCTAACAAATCATCCGGGTTCATCACGCGGGACATTACGAATCATTATAGGTGACCACAACTCATGGTCACCACTCGTCACATGCACTGCCTCAATTTCAAATAAATTCCATCCGGCTGACCATGACCCATCAAACGAATCGTGGTGACTGACCACGACTCGTGGGGTCCTTCTTTAAGGTGCACTTCCTTATTATTATTTTTCCTTTTTAATTCCTGTGGCCACGGCTGACCTGACAAGTCGTGGTGCCGGACCACGACTCGTGATCATGCCCGTGATGACTCCCCTCAACAATGCCTTTAACTCAAGCCCAGGCCTCACCACGAGTCACTTAATGACTCGTGGTCACCTCTCACGAGTCAAAGAATGACTTGTTTTGTGACCTGGTGTAGATTTTCTAATTTTCTCTGATTTAAGTCTCGAGTCTAGTCTTTGAGTTTTCGGAGCATTACACTAGCTTAGAACGAGTCTGAGGTAAGGAAAGAACAAGTAATTGTAAGAATTCGTAGTTAACCAGGTTGCATGATTCAGACTCGGTTTTATTTAATTAATCTTATGCGGTGACGAATTAGATTGATAAAAACATAGAAATACTAATAGGCGGAAGGTTGACCCGAATAGACTGCCTTAAGATGGAAACTCACCAAATTAAGGTGTTAAATAAGGTTGAAAGAACCTGAATGAATGATGGGTCCCTAGGTAATAAGAGGACTGAAAAATTTAGCTTGGAGAATTGTGACTGATATCTTTGCGATGGCTTGGTTGTGAATTTTAATTAAAGTGGGACTATGTGTTTAATAATTAATAACTAATACATTAATAAGTAATTGTATAGGAAGAATCACTTCTTAAATTAGATAACTAGTAAATATGGTGAGTTGCGGGTATAGCTAATGGGTCTTCGTGCCTTGATCATATAGAATAATATTGATATCTTATATGATTGTAGATGAGGTTTGAGAAGCTCAATGTGATAACTATCATGGTGAGACTTAAGGAAAATTGAGATAAACAATGTATGCTTATGTGGTGTCATATGTGTTGACCAAATGAAATACTTGATGAACTGTGTTGATGATTGTTAATTTATATAAATTTTGAGTGGTCACCTGAATTGACTGAGTGATTTGCATGATAAATATGTTTCTTTTTGTTGATTCATTACTTCCTTATAAATTGTCACATAAGTTGATGAAGTATAATGTATGAAACGCTATGCATAGGATTCGTGGTTGATAAATGGGTTTGCAGAGTTGTCATACGAGTTGATTGATTGATATCATGTTGCTGATGTTGATGAGTGAGGGATAATAGATTCTTATCCTGTGGTGAACGTGAATGAGATTGCTGGTATACCTTACCCTGAGATGAGAGGTTCGTGTCCGAGGTGAGCATCGGGACGAGTAGAGTTGTATGTGTATGAGTGGCTTGTGCCCGAGGTGAGCATCTGGTTGAGCAGTATGAATGGGTACATAGACAAGTATGACTAAATGTTCATACGGCTGGGTGTACGAATATGAGTACATAGACAGGTATGATTCATACAACTGGGTGTACAATACATGGATTTCTAGAATCCCCTACAAGTCATGACTAGAAGGGTAGAAATAACACCCTCTGGTATGTGTACAGTGATGTGACGGATTCATGTACCCGGCACATTACCAGTGGTATGATGGTGACAGAGATCAGTACAGATATGTCATGATATATATACATTGTGAGATAGAGATCGGTACAGTTATGTTTGATATACATACAGTTGTGAGACAGAGATCAGTACAGGTATGTTTGATATACATACGGCTGTGTGACAGAGTTTAGTGATAGGTATGACATCGATATGGGTATAAATATTTGATAAGATGAAATTGATGATGACAGATTTATTTACCATGTGTTTAGTGTGCATGTGATCTACCGCATAATTGTGTCTTACTTGTTTTATAAGTCTTGGTGTTTGATTAAATTGATTGTGCATGAGTTAATATTTGCGTGTACAATTATTAGGTAAACGTGATTGATGTATTGTTGGGTTACTCCTGACTGTGAGAATATTTCATAAAAAGGGGGATAAATTGAATGGTTGTGATAAGATGAAAAGTGGTGAAGTGTATATTTTATTGAGTATGGATTGATACAGTTTTGTATGATGTTAGACCTTTTGTAATGAATGAAGTGTTGAAAAAAATAAAGTTGTCAGCAAAGTCGAGTTACTGCCTGGAGGAGTACCGCTGCAGCGAGAGAATTTCCGTTGCAGCGAGACAACGACAGAGATCAAATTAGCGTTGCGGCGAGGTTTAAATAGTGTGAAGGCCAGCCCTTGCGGCTAAACTAGATAGAGAAATACGGTTGCATGGTTAAATAACTATCGTGAATAAAGAGTAAAGAAATTGTCTTGGTAAATTATTGAGTGGTTGTTTAAACTGAATTATTGATTGCATATTAATTTTATGTTGTTGCATAAACTAGTTGTAGTCGGTTGATGATGCCTACCAGTATGTGTGGTGTAATGATACTACTCTTGTTATATCTTTTTCAGTGTAGGTTGTGGCAGGTTTAAAGTTTTATGATGGATGTGGCATATTCAGCATCAGCTTCTGCACTTTTCTGCAAGCGGAGCTGTCTTTTTATTTATCGGTATTCTATTTAGAGCTCTTGTACCTGTCTAGACTAGATCTTGGGAGAGACATATTTGGGGAATCTTGTAATTTTATTTTTCTTGAGATTTTCATCAATTAATGAGAAGCAATGGAAATGTTGAGACTGATTTTTTGTATATTAATAGTAATGGTTGTAAGAATTCTCCTATCGAGTAGAGTCGATGTAGGTGCCCGCACGGCCTATCCATTTGGGCTGTGACACCCATTAACTTGACCTTTTTTAATGGTTCAGTCATTCTTAGCAGTACAAAGGCATGCATAACATATCCAATTTATTCCATATTACACAGATGACCACACCACATTAGAGTCACGAAATCAGGGAATCCAACAAAGAATATTAAAGCACTTAAGATCCAAAGACAAAATGCACGTTATAGTTCTACATCCATGTATACCATTATGAAAAGTCTAACTCCTTTAAACTATAACCTACCTCAATTTGAAGGATTTGAACGACAATCATTCGGCTGGATCCTTGTCTTTCCTCAACGCCTCGGAATGCTCAAAGACTAAAGACAAGAAAGGAACACCATTTCAATATTCTACTATTAAAATAAGGGTTTCGGGGATTCAAAACCCTCCCCAATCTATCCATTATTACAACTACCTCATTTTCCATGGCTCGATTTTTAATCCTTACTCCCTCAAACCCTCTTTAAAGTAATTTAAGGTTAGAGTCTCCCTTCCACCAAATTCTAAGTTTCAATTTCCAACTAAACTACATTCTATAAGAACTAAACATTAGAGAATGGTCATTACTCCCTTTTTACACTTAAAATCAACCCCCATTAGTTTTCATAATTCAGCCCTAATTCTACCAGTCTAGGGTTCTCTTGCTAGTCCAAAATCACCATTAGAGGTTCGCCCTTGATTTTACGGGGCTAAGGAATCAAAATAACAGTAAAATCAAGGCAAACTAATAGCTTGTAAGGGAAATCACTCAGCTCTTGGAAAGATCGCCTCTAGCTTCAGAGTTCTGTTCTTTAGAAATAATGGGGTATAACCCCTAAAATCTAAGACTGGCAGTGGACCGGAACCGAAATTACTGGTCTGATTTTTTCTGTAAACGAATCGAGATCAGGATTTGATTGACCGATACGTTGACCGAAATCGGGTCTACCAGTTTTTTCCCCTTGTCTGGTCTGGTCCGTGTATTACCGGTGTGGAACCAGGTCCATCCGTTATTTTTTGTAATTTCAATTGATTTCTTTATATTATATTTTTAAAATAGTAGTTTTTATAATTTGTTAACCATTAGTCTATTAGTCTATAAGATAACCATTTTTTTGGCGATACTTTTTTATAAAAAATTTTATTAAGTTAAAAATTATTAACATTTTTATAAAAACTATAAAAAAGTTAACAGAAGAATAGAACTTATTTAAAGTTTGTAAAAGAAATTGTAAAAATGTTAAAGTTAATAAGTTAATATTCTTAAAGTTTAAACTTTAAAGTTAATAACTTATAAAAAAAATTTACAGGACTACTTAATTTTTTTTACAAAAGTCAAAACTTATTAAAATTTTAACTTATTAAAGTTTTATAAAATAGTAAATAGTAATAAATTTACGAATTAAATTAGCAAATCAAATATAAATTAAATTTTAAGTAAGTATCTATAAAATGACTTGCATTAAATTTTAATTAACAAGTCTAACCTCTATTTTTGCTTTAAAAATTCAAGCACAAGCAAGTTTAACTTTTTGATAACTAACTCCAAAAGTATCAAGACCATCTTTTACAATTAAATTAAAAATATGTGCAGCACGTTTAACATGAAATGCATCATTATCAATTGGACAAAGTCTAGATTTTAGAAAATCAAATGCTTTCAAATTATTAGAAGCATTGTCTAAGGTGAAATCCATTATTTTATCAAAAATATTAAAATATTATAAAATACCTCCTATTGTTATTGCTATGTAAGAACCGGTTTTACTCTCTTCTATATATTTATATTCTTTTTTTTGCATATTCCATTCATGATCAATCCAATGAGCTATAACAGTAAAATAATCATTACTATTAATACTACTACTCATGTCAAAAGTAATATATATTCTACCATCAAAATATACAACGAGATAACGAAGAAAATGACAGTGTTCAGCTTGATATTTAAAAATATCATTTTTAATTGTATTTCTATAAAAAACTTGAAAAGAAGAATTATACACCTTGCTAATATAATGAATAAAATTGGGATGTGAAAAAAAACTCAAAGGCAAACCACAAACAGCTACCGTTTTAGCTAATTCTTCACTATCTTTTTCCTGACTATATGTGACATGCGTGCTTGGGCCAGCCGGATTAGTCCTATTTAAAATAGTTTGAACCATATTAGATCCTCCTACTCCTATAGATCCTTTAGGAAATGGTGCACCAAAATTTTTAGCCTTAGCAATAGTTTCTAGGTAAGCAAAATCTTTATTATATTGCCTCAAATATTTAGTTAGCAACCCCGTCCCACCTTTTGATCCCCCAGTCAAATGTTTCATTACTTTCTTACATTTTAAACAAGTAGCTATAGTTTCTTCACTATTTTGCAGCATAAATTGCCAAACTAAAGATTTCTTAGGACGTTCGTCCCTAGTGGCCCTAGTAAATGTAGGTAATTCCGTATTCGGACTAGTAGGGGTAGGGGTCTCCTCTAACTCTTATTCTTCTACATCTTGATAATCCTCTAAGTCTTCTTCAAAATTAGTATAAACTCTATCTATGGTCTCGTGGTCTAATTGAGTAGCAGAATTAACAATGTCCCTCTTCATTCTGCCCCATCGATAATGCCACTTTAAGTCATGGTACATTTTAGTGACCCCGGGATAGATGGAGTACCTCGAGTTGTGAGCTTCCACCAGGATGGTTTTAATCAGCTCATCAACCCGGGGAGCACATACACTTCCCTTTATCCTCAAGACCCCTTCGTCATTTAGCACTGTTTTCCTGGCCTCCTCCTGCAGAACCTTGTCTCGAATCTTGCTCAGCTTCACATCCTCAAACTGTGTGACTTTTATCTCTTCTAGCAACAATGACTTAGCCTCCATGCTGGCTAGGATTCCACCTATTTCCGTCAATGAAAGTCTCATCAGGCTATTTACCAGTGTTTGGACTTCTTTAGCCATCAACGACTGCTGAGTAGCTTCCAAACACGCTAAGCTGCCCATACTTACTACCTTCTGACTCAAGGCATTGGCCACCACATTTTCCTTCACTGGGTAATACAGGATCATCACATTGTAATCTTTCAACAGCTCCATCCATCTCCTCTATCTTAGGTTGACGTCTTTCTTGGAGAACACATTGTAGGCTATGATGGTTTGTGAATACCTCACAACGGGCCCTGTACAGGTAATGTCTCTAGATTTTCAGGGTGAACACCACCGCTGTCAACTCCAGATCATGAGTGGGGTAATTCTTCTCATGCACCTTTAACTGCCTCAATAGATAAGCGATAACCTATCCTTTCTGCATTAACACAGCACCTAATCCAGATCGTGAGGCATCACAATAAATTATAAAATCTTTACCTTTCACCGATAGGGCCAGGATTGGCGCCGTGGTTAACAAGGTTTTGATCTTTTGAAAGATCTCTTCACATTATTCATACCATTGGAAGGGCACATCTTTCTGAGTCAACCTTGTAAACACTGAGGCAATGGATGAAAATCCCTTCACAAACCGGCGATAGTAGCTGGCCAGCCCTACAAAAATTTGAATCTCGACCACCGTAGTAGGTCTAGCCCGGTTTTGAACTGCCTCCACCTTCTGTGGGTCCATCTTAATCCCCTCCTTGGAGACCACATGTCCCAAAAAAGATACCGACTCCAACCAAAATTCACATTTGGTGAATTTGGCGTACAGTTGTTTCTCTATCAGCAGCCCCAGCACAATCCTCAAATGATTCTCATGTTCCTGCTTAGTCTTAGTTTATACCAAGATATCATCAATAAATACGATTATAAATGAATCAAGATAAGGTTTGAAGATACCAGAGCATTAGTGAGTCCGAAAGACATGACTAGGAACTCATAATGTTCATACGTGGACCGAAAAGCTATCTTGGGAATATCTTTGGCATGAATCTTCAGCTGATGATAACCCAACCTTAGGTCAATCTTGGAGAACACCATTGCTCCCTGGAACTGATCAACCAAGTCATCTATTCAAGGGAGAGGATATTTATTCCCGATGTTTACCTTGTTCAACTGGCGGTAATCAATGCACATCCATATACTACCATCCTTCTTTTTAACAAACAAGACCGGTGCACCCCATGGAGAGACACTCAGCCTAATAAACCCCTTACTAAGTAATTCTTAAGTTCTCTCAACTCACCTGGTGCCATTCGGTACGGCGGAATGGAAATGGGTCGAGTTCCTGGCTCTAAATCTATGCAGAAATCAGTATCGCGATCTGGTGGCACGCCAAGCAGATCCGCGAAAAATACCTCTAAGAATTCACAAACTACTAGAACCGACTCTATGGAAGGACCCTTGGAATTGGTATCCTAAATATGAGCTAGATCCACTCTATCAATTTATGGGCATGAATATAAGAAATGATTTTCTTAGGAGCAGGGCTACGGATCCCTTTCCATTCCAACCTGGTCAATCCTGGGACTGATATGGTAACGATCTTAGCATGAAAATTCAGGAAGACATGGTAAGGAGATAACCAGCTCATCCCCAGAATCACATCAAAATCTACCATGTCTAAGATCACAAAATCTACCAGAGTATCGAACCCTATAAAATCAACAATTCAATCACGACAAACCCTATCCACCACCATCGAATCTCCAACAGGAATAGACACAAGGATAGGAGTATCAAGTACATCAGAAGCAAGTTCCAATCCCAAAGAAAAATAAGCAGACACATAGAAAAAAGTAGAACTTGGATCAAATAAAGCCATAGCCATTTTGTCGGACACAAAAATCGTACCTGTGATAATAGCATCAGAAGCCTCTGCCTTGGGCCTACTCGGGAATGCATAGAAATGAACCTGACTACCCGCCTGAGAACCGCCCCGTTGGGCAGTGCAACCCCTCTACCGAACTGAACACCACCCCTTTTGGTCTGAACACCTCCTCTACTAGTCTAGATGCCACCTCCAACCATTGGTTGACCGCCCCTCCCTAATTGGGGGCGATCCCTACTAAATGCACTCCCTCCTCTCCTAGCAGGAAAGGGCCAGAGCTAGAGGAGCTGGGTGCAGAACAATCTGTCTACCCTGTCCAAATCTAAGACTATCTGCAGATGTGACCATACTCTCCATACTTATGGCATATCTTCTCGATCATCGGTCTCTAACTCGAAACTAAAGAAATAGGACGAGCCCCAAAATTTAAGCAAATTATCTAGTTCCCTTCGACTGTACCTTCTGGTCGTGGAGTGGTCCCTGACGGGCCCCCGTTAACACCTGCATAGATAACTGAATAGGGCATTCTGAATAGCCCTACAGTACCAGAGTCCGGGGCAAAGAGCCGTTGTAAGACCCAACCTTCCGAGACTTCTTCTCGGCATTCTTCACATAACTCTCATGTCTCACCCTCTCCACATTCTTCACACACTCTACTACCTCCTGAAAGGTATTACCTGCAGAAATCATTTGAAGAGCCAATAGTAGAAGTCTCACATTTAGGCCTTTAACAAATCGCCTGATCCTCTCTTCCTCTGTGGGTAGTAAGGGCAAAGCATACCTGGACAGGGAGTAAGAATTGAGTCGTATAAGATGCTACGAAAGAGCTCCCTGCTCGATGATGGTGAACTCATCCCGCCTCCTATCTCTCAGGGTACGGGGTACGTACTTCTCCAAGAATGTGGAGTAGAACTGGGTCCAGGTCAATGATGGTGACCTAGTTGGTCTTCACTCTACAAAATCCCTCCACCAGAGCTTAGCATCTCCCATCAACTGGAAGGTGACAAACTCCACCCCATACTTCTCCACTTCCCCTATTTTTGTCATAACTCGAACATAGGCCCGAATCAAGACACGGGGCCTAGAACTATAAATGGCCCTAAGTCAACCCATGGCATGAACATGATAACTAAAGATCATTATAACAAAGATGATAACTGAATTCTGAAATAGTGAATATTTGAATAACAAACGTTTATCCAACGAAAACATCACAACACATAATTCGAAGTTGAATACACAGGTCTATGTTTGAAAAGCCTCTAACATGTTGACGATCTGATAGGACAAAACCCCCAACTAACTCACTAAAAATCTAAAACAGAAAATAACATAACTCAACTAACTGAAGGTCCTCGAAGGATGAGGATTCACCAATAATAGCACCGGGATAAACTCGAGAGCATGGCTAATGGCGTGACTGAGTCTGAATATTTGAACCTGTATCATGAAATGATACAGCATAGAGTATGCGATCAGTACTTGGAATATACTGAGTATGAAAGGCAAGTAAAACATGCTAAGTAAATAAACTGAAATCATACATATCATAAATCATATGATCATAAGATATAGAGAGTCAAGATTGCATGCTGATATTTGAAAACATGAATAGACATAAATTGGATCTCATAACTGAATCGAATAATCCAAAGCTAAGACCGAGATTCTGATAAAATTGATAACCTGATCATTGTGTCAAACCTGTTGAAAACATAATATCATAACTGATAAACATGTATAACTGAAACCATGAGGAACAATGGGAGACTGGTCATATAACCGACACTATTACGATAGAGCTTACGTGATCCCAACTATTACACTCAAGTATGTAGAGTCGTCCAAAGCCTTGCCAGGGATAAGGGCACTACCATGATATTCATATCAAGTTGAAGTCCCCTTGGGGGCAGGAGAAACTCACAAGGGAGGTCTCAATGTAAATATATAAATTTACGTTGGTGCATAGTTCTGAGACTGGGGAACCTTGGGACCCCAAGCCTACTTGGTGCTAGACACTACTCCTAAAAACATGGAAAGTTCTCTCCATCATTTTTCAATGAAGCTGAAACCATAGTTTTTCAACGAAGCTGATAATGTAATTACATGTATAGTCTGAAATCTAAACATGGGGAGTCCTGACTCCAGAACATACCATAATTTATAGTTGGAGTCTTGACTCCAAACATATGATAAGCTGATCTTACTAGACTTGGCTAAATCATGAAAACATACTTAACTTGTGTGGGCTTTCCCAAATTTTAAAATCATGCATACTTAAAATAGGCTTCGTAAGTTAAAATCGTAGATTCATACATGGGTAATTTGTAAACATTTAATCATGCTAGGTATCTCATCATACTTGAAATCATGGATCATAAACTTGACTTTTAATGAAACTTGCATAATTGGGCGTAATTCTTCTAAAACTTGAAATCATGAATTTTTAATTAATTTGTACCCAAAATCTGCCCATGAATCTTAAAACATCATTTGAAACCTAAAGAGAATTGACTCATAAATAAAGGATAAAGAATTTAATAAACTTGGGTTAAAACTCCATAAAATCATGAACATAATTTAAAACTTGAATTCATAGAATTGAGAAAAAATTTGGTCATGAGAGTGAAAGGATCTCTCATCCATAGCCCTATATACCTAAGTAAGCTAAATTTAAACCCTTCCATGAAAGCCCAAGAGATTTGGGAAAGAACTTGAAGAATTCTACACTTGATCTCGTATGGAATCATCTAAACTTGCATGCATGGGAAGGGAATGGTTTAGAATAGACTAAACCCTCTTAAAACCCTCCTAGCAGAGCTTAAACTGACGTAGTTTAGGACTTAGGAGCTTAAGAATTATGAAATCACCCTTACTGAAATCACCCTTACTAAAATCGCAAAAAATTTTACCCTGCCAGTTGTAACAACTCATGCCACGAGTCGTACCTCGATACCATGACTCATGGTATCGCCCATTACTTCCTTCTAAATTTTCTCAGTTCTCAGGCCTTTGAACAACGACTCAATAGGATGAGTGGTTACTTGACACAACAACCCATTGTGTCCTCTTGTCGTCACCACTGACTCCATAAGTAAAGCTTCTAGAACTTCTACCATGGGTCAAACAACAAATCGTACCATCAAATCATGGGTCATTGGACCCATCTGTTGCCTCTACACCAACTTTAACTGCAACTTCTCACAGGTACTTACCACGACTCATTGTTCCATACAACGAGTCATACCACGACTCGTACCATCCAACCCTGGTACCTCAAAGAAAAACAACAACTTCAAACCACGACCTGTTACATCACCCAACGGGTTGTCCCTTGACTCGTTACTACAAGGCCACCTACTGTAGATTTTTACCACGAGTGGTACCACGACTTGTTACTCCTTCCCACGAGTTGTTCTAAGTCATTTTTCAAGCATTTTTTGCTGATCACATTTCTAATCCTGAGTCTAGTTTTAGGGACTCTTAGGGTATTACAATATCTTCCCCTTAGAAATATTCGTCCTCGAATGTGTGTTAAATGTACTGAATAGCTGGGGAAAGGAACCGCAATCCCAAATACTGTACATCTAGAGCTGAAAACTGATGGAGTGATTGACTCCGGACTGATATACATGACAGAACTAAATTCATAAATCACACACACATGCACTGACATGAAAGGAACTGAGAGACATGCACTAGACATGAAACTGCAATAGAGTACTAAGGAGGAAACTAATACCTCAAGCTGGAACTGAGCTGGAAGGAAAAAGATGTGTGTATTTAGCCATCATATCTGCTTCGATTTCCCACGTAGTGCCCTCAAAAACCTGATTCCTCCACAGAACCTTTACTGAAGCTACTTCCTTGTTTCTCAAATTCTGAACCTGACGATCAAGGATCTCAACTGGAACCTCCTCATAGCTAAGGTTATCCTCCACACCTATGCTCTCCACTGGGACAACCAAAGTTGGATCACCAATGCACTTCTTTAACAATGATATATGGAATACCGGATGTACCGAAGCCAACTCCGCTAGTATCTCTAACTCATAGGCCACCTTGCCAACATGTCTCACAATCCGGTAGGGACTAAAATATCGGGGACTAAGCTTCCCTTTGTTTCCGAACCTTATCACCCCTTTTATGGGAGATACCTTCAAGAATACCCAATCATCAACTTCAGACTCAAGCTCTCTTCGCCTAACATCAGCATATGACTTCTGATAACTCTGAGCTGTTTTCAGTATTTCCCTTATATTTTGAACTTTATCCATAGCCTCATGAATTGAATCTGGCCCTATCAATGCAACTTCACCTACCTCAAACCAACCAATAGGTGATCTACATCTCCGCCCATAAAAAGACTCAAATGGGCCATCTAAATACTCAAGTGGTAATTATTGTTAAAAGCAAACTCAATAAGAGGTAAATGATCATCTCAACTACCTTTGAAGTCAATCACACATGCTCTCAACATATCTTCAAGAGCCTGAATGGTCGGCTCGGCCTGACCATCCATCTGCGAGTGAAAAGTTGTTCTAAGCTTGAGCTAAGTACGAAGTCCCTTCTGAAATGACCTCCAAAATTATGAAGTGAACTGAGTACTTCTATCTAATATGATGGACAAGGGAACACCACGCAATCGAACTAACTCCCGAATATACAATTTAGCATAGTCCTCAGCTGAATCGGTAGTTTTGATCAGTAGAAAATGAGCTGCCTTGGCCAACCTGTCTACAATCACCCAAATAGAGTAATATTGCTGACGAGTATGAGGTAACCCTGTAATGAAGTCCATATTGATCTCTTCCCACTTCCAAGTGGGAATACTGATGTCTTGTAGCACATCTCCAGGTCTTTGATGCTCAATTTTCACTTGTTGACAGTTCGAACACTTAGCCACAAACTCTGCTATGTCCTTCTTCATGCCATTCCACCAATAGACTTCCTATAGGTCATGGCACATCATGCCATTCCACCAATGGACTTTCCATAGGTCACAACACATCTTGGTGGCACCTAGATGTATAGAATATCGGGAACCATGAGCTTCATGCAACATCCACTCCCTCAAATCATCAATGCCTGGAGCATAGAAATGACCCTGATATCGAAGTACTCCATCTCTCCCTTGGGAGAAGACCTCTACCTTTTGGTTCTGAACCTCTTCCTTCAACTTTACCAAAATAGGATCCTCAGCTTGTCAGGCTTTGACCTCAGTCACCAAAGAGGATTCTGAACCAATTTGAACAATGACACCACCATCTGTCAAATAAACAAGGAGAACCCCTAATTGTGTAAGCTGATGCATGTCCTTCACCAACTCTTTCCTTCCATCTTCCACACGAGCAACACTCTCCATGGATATCCTGCTAAGAGCATCCTCCACTACATTAGTCTTGCTCGGATGATAAAGCACACTTACGTCATAGTCCTTGAGAAGCTCTAACCACCTCCTTTGTCACAAATTTAAGTCCTTCTGAGTAAACACATACTGAAGGCTCTTATGGTCTGTGAACACATCTACATGCACCCCATACAAGTATTCCCTCCAAATCTTTAATGCGTACACCACTGTTGCCAATTCCAAATCATGTGTCGGGTAATTCCTCTCATGAGTCTTAAGCTGTCTAGAGGCATACGCAATGACTTACCATGCTGCATCAACACGCAACCAAGACCAACCCTAAAGGCATCACAATACACAACAAATCCATTTGTACCCTCAGGTAGGGTCAATATTGGGGCTGAAGTAAGTCGAGTCTTTAAATCTTGAGAACTCTTCTCACAAGCATCCGACCACTGAAATTTAACTTTCTTCTAGGTCAACTTAGTCATAGGTACTGCAATAGATGAAAATCCTTCAACAAACCTCCTGTAGTAGCTAGCTAATCCTAAGAAACTCCTGATATTCGATGGATTAACTAGTCTAGGCCAATTCTTTACAGCTTATATCTTTTGAGAGTCTACCTGCACACCCTCGTTTGACACCACGTGACCCAAAAATGCTACTGAGTCCAACCAAAACTCACACTTGCTGAATTTAGCAAACAATTGATGATCCTTGAGAGTCTGTAGCACAATTCTCAAATGAGCAACATGCTCCTCCTCGCTCCGAGAGTATATGAGGATGTCATCTATGAAGACAATCACGAATATATCCAAGTACGGCTTGAACACCCTGCTCATCAAATCCATAAAAGATGCAGGAGCACTCGTTAGTCCAAAATACATAACTACAAACTCATAGTGATCATACCGAGTCTTGAAGGTTGTCTTTGGGATGTCACTCTCCCTAATTCCGAGTTGGTAATAACTGGATTTGAGGTATATCTTTGAGAAATATTTGGCACCCTAAAGCTAGTCAAACAAGTCATCAATCCTGGTGAGGAGATACTTGTTCTTGATTGTAACCTTGTTTAACTACCAGTATTCATGCACATATGAAGAGATCCATCCTTCTTTCGAATAAAGAAAACTGGTGTACCCACGGGGACTTTCTAGGTCTGATAAAGCCCTTATCTAAGAGATCATTCAACTGCTCTTTCAACTCCTTTAGCTCAGTTGGAGCCATTATATACGGAGGAATAGATATAGGCTGTAAATCGGGAAAAAGGTCAATACCAAAGTCATTCTCCCACTCAAGAGGAACTCCTGGTAGATCATTTGGGAAAACCTTCGGGTTACTCACATATTATAGGAACATACTGAAATGTTGGGGTCTCGGATGTAGCATCCTTAAACCAAACTAGATGGTAAACACAACCCTTAAAAATCATCTTTTTGGTTTTAAGGTAGAAAACGATGCAACCTACAGGCACAGCTGAACTATCCTTCCATTCTAGGACTGGCCCACCCGAAAACATTACAAGAAATAGGACTTATTGTAGCGACATTTAGTGCCGACCCTATATGTTGCAACAAAAGTTACATATTTAGTGGCGACATACAAAGTCGCTACAAAATCTAAATATTTAGTGGCAAGTTATCTTAGATCGCCTCTAATAGGCATTAGTAATTCTCAATTATCAATTCCTGCTAACACCAAAAAAATTGGCTCCAAATTTTCAGTGGCGACTTGTAAATAATCGCTTCTAAATATCTTTTGAGGTGTCTTTGTCGTTGTTATTGATATAATTAAATTAATTTTAAAATAAAAAGAAAATTCAAATTAAAACAAAATACAAAATAGATTGTTCTATCTCTCTTTCTTCGGATCTTGTTCCTCCACCTCTATACAAACTTTTTCTCTCTTATCTCTTAAGATTTCTTCAACTGTTTGCCTCTTCAATCTCTAAAGAAACAATGATGATGATCAAGTTACTTAAAATCTGAGCCATATTTTAAAGACCCAAAAGCCTAATTAAAAATTGTGACTTCATCAGGTATTTTTTTTCAAGTTCAAATTCTTTTTCCGTTGTATATTTTCTTTAGATTTATATTTCACCACTTCATTTCTTTAACCCACTTGAAAATATACAAAAATCAAAAGAAAAAGAAGGAAGGGAGTTCAAAGATTGAAAATCACTGCACGGGTTTGAAGTTGTTCTATGTTTTGAAGCTGCTCAAAGTTTTGAAGGTATAACTCATGTTTATCCCAATTTTTATTTTTTATATTTTGTGGATTCTCGATCTTGAGAGTCATCTTTGAGTTTTCTCTTTCTCTGGGTAATTTGAAAGTTTTCTTTTGAAATTCTAGACCTTTTGATATTGTTATCATGAGTTCATATTCATAGTACATTGTGTATTTTGAATTCAGTGATTTATGTAGAGAAAAAAGCCTCTTTTAGGTTAAAATTACCTAAGATTTTAGTTTTGAAGTTGTATTCTGTTGTTTTAAATTATTGGATTATAAGAAGGTTGGTGAAGTATTTAATTTGCAGAAAATTGGCATTTTTTCTTTAAAGAGAGATGGGTAAAATTATTTTTTTTGTTTTGTTTACTTATGAGCATTGTTTATTTTTCAGCCCAATATAATCCACTCTTTGAATTTTTAGTGTGTATATGTGTAGAATGGTGAATATGAGAGCAAAATTGAATGGTGGTATCTCCCGTTCATTGTTAAGTGGTGATAGAGCAGTTAAAATCCTTAATTTCATGGGTTGACACTTTTCTTATATTTTTCTATGGAGTTTGATGTAATTCTTTCCATGTCATACCATCTAGCAATCTTTCTCTTGAACCAATAAAAGAGATTCAATATACCTATAAGGACGTTCTTGTCATGGTCTTTGGTTGACTCGAATTGGTTTACCTTTCTGGCTCTATGCTTCACCTCTCTGTGGAGTTATGAAAATTGTTCGTGAACTTTTTATCTTAGTAATATGCTAATGAGGGTGTCACTTATAGAGTTATTTGCCGAAGGATGTATACTTTTTGTTGAACTTATGCTATAAACAACTAGCAAAATCAAGAAGTCAAGGAATGCAAATATTATTTTTTCTATGTGAATTGAAATATTTATTAAAAATAAACAACTTAAAGTCACATTATATACTTGATTTCATTAGTTAGTTTAGCTTGTTGAGAATTATTTTTTGACTTGCTCCATTCTTGAGTAGGAGACAATACATGAAGAATATTTTCATTGTAGATACAACAAAATAAATAGCTTAAGTGAAAGTTTAATTTTTCAGCTAATGTTTTCGTTACTCCCTCTATCCATTTTATATAGCAGCATTTGAATGGGTCAGGAGTTTATGAGAGATCATTAGTACGTATATCAAAAGTATCATTAGAACTTGGATTTTAAACATGCCTTGATATTTTTATGGGTATAAAAACAGGTTATTAAAGGTACAACGAGAAGCTAATATAGACAGGGTTTTTCAATTTAGAAAAAAACTAAAAAAGAAAGAGTGCTACGTAAATGAGAATAAAGAAAGTAACAAACAACAATTTAGTGTTCAGGAAAACATCATTAGTTAGACATTTTCATAGAGGTTGATCTAGCTAATAAAGAAACCAAATATTATGCAATGTCACTCACTGAAAAGTGAAAACTACATTTAGTAGAAGAAAAAATATCTTAAGCGGGAGATGATTTTATTAGCTTAGTAGACACTCTGATTAGTTCCTTTTTTATCACTTTAAGAATCTCTATTATCTGCATTAAAGTAAGTGACATATAAAAAGATATAATATTTTCCCCATATAAATGCAATTTCATGTTTCAGAGGTGACACAATTTTATATTTGAAGTAGCTTCTTTCCTAAGCCCGAAATGTCTGATTATCTTCGGTGGCAGAGCAAGAGCGTTAGAACTAAGTCTTTACCCCTCATCACTTGATCTTTAACTACTAGTTTGTAAGAGTTGCATATGGTAACAACTAGATACCTACCCCCCATGTCACTTGACCATTTAATCACTGATTTGTAAAAGTTGCACATGGTAACAGCTAGATGCCCACCCCCATGTCACTTGACCATTTAATTACTAGTTTGTAAAAGTTGCACATGCTAACAACTAGATACCCAACTAACAGCTTATCCTTCGATTAGAAGGAGTGAATACTTTATGTTCAGATGCAAAGGACATATTCTAATTTTAATCTACCTGAACATACTTGAAGAATATTGGAACTTAGAGATGATTATTAAACACATATAACTGAATTCGAAAAAAATAGACTAACAGTCGTCTCACAGGAAAAACTGATATAGTATATCTTTTAAAACGTGATTCATCTTACCCTAGAATAATGTTGTAAAACTAGCGAGTAATGATCAAGTGTTATGTAAATCTTCTCATGTAGGCTTTAAAGTGTATCCACCTCATCTCCCAAAAGATCAACCTGAATGTACAAGAAATCCTTTGAAAAACTTTGTAACCCATATTAAAACATCAAAAAGTTAAAGCATGCCGCAATTTTTTGTAGTAGGTTAAAACAGTGACAGATGTAGCATTTGAGCTATGGGATGAAGTTAAACTGAATCCATAACACAGATCTATATGTGAAAAATTATTCCAACAAAATTAGATACTGATCCCAAAATTTTAGAATTAGAGCGAGTGTAGTGCTAAAAACTTTAAAGGACAAATCCATCAAGTTTAAAATTATGGATCCGTCTCTAGGTAAAAAGCTTAAATTTCAATTAAAATTCTTGTATATATTTAATTACTACTTTCTTTGTCCTAATTGATGTGAAATAATTTTCTTTGAAGTCCGTACCAAAAAGAATATCATCTTTCTATAATTAGAAAGAAAATAACTTCAAAATTCTTTTTTTTACCCTTAATCAAAAGATTTATAGCCACATAAATGTCTAAGGTTTATTTTAGACCACAAATTTTAAAAGTTTTCAATTTTTTTAAACTTTGTGCCGATTCAAATAGTGCCATATAAATTGGGACGATAGAAATATTTATCTGCAAATAAAATATATATAAAGAAAGATGCATTTTGTGTAATTGCCTTGGCCTTGGCCAATTGAAGGGCTGGACTTTTTTTTTTCAAGCCTTTGTTGGTACAATAGTGTTGTTTTTCTTAGAAAATTAGCCTTCTTAACAAGAGAATCCAATTGAAAATATGAGTGATCAAACTTGAAAGTATTACCAACAAATTGAATTAGGTCGAAGTGCAGATAATCTAATGTAAACTTTGCAAGAGTCGTGTCTTCTAAGCAGAACAAGCATTCGGAAAAAAATTACCACTTCTTCCTTTACAAGAACTGAATGATTATGACAATACCTATAAATGTGGTGGCAAGGAAAAACACTACTGATACTTCAATAAAAGTAGAGAGGATTGATCACCCGATACACCAAAGATAATATATCATTTGAAAAGATACAAACCAAAAAGTATAAAGGCCACCATAGTAGTGTCCTTTTGTGTATTTTTAGGTCCTACTGTCAAGAATGGAACAGTAGGAATTCTTACAAAAAGTCCATAATTAATGTCTTTTATAAAGTAGTGTCTTACAAATGTTATGTTCTTGGTATAATTTGCAGTTTCTTTTGGATGTGAATTCTTTTATTTGACTTTATATATTCTCTACATATTTAAAGGGACAAAAGGTATTTCATAGGTATATATTAGAACTATGATATTCCAATTACTCATCAGAAAAAAAAGGTAGCACAAACCTTGTATTATTTGTTCTCAACCTTCATTTATATTACCAATTATTGTTTCCACCAGATTCCTTAGATATATTTCATTTGCTTCAAGTGAGGACAAAAGAGTTTGCCTCTCTTCGGAAATAGCAAGGATCATATTTGCCCTATGATTAGCTTCTTTTAACTCCTCCGTCTTCTCCTCAAGTCATTTATTTAATTGGATTGCCTCCTCTTTCAATACTTCAATTTGCTCCAATGCTTCTGCCATCTTGCTCTTTACTACATTTGCTTCTTCATTGCACCCAGAAGCTAATGTTTGTTGTTGACTTGCAAATTCTTTCACAGCATTCAACTCTTGAAGCACTTGCTCAAATTGATCTCTCTCTTTTTTTAGGTCAGCTGATGTATCTGTTGCTAATTTCTCCTTTTTGTTCAATAATATTTCCAGCACAAAAACCATTTGATTCAGTTTGTTCTTGTTACGCCCTGAGTCTACACCCTGGACGAGACACGATACTTGAAGTCACAAGTGATCCCAAGTCAACCCCTGGTCTATCATACACTAGTATTCTGAGTAAAATAAATATAGAGGAAGCGTTGAAATATTAGCATAAAAGCATTTATGAGAATAAAACTGAAATCATAAAGTTTAAGAACATCTGAAGTCTGAAATTGATCCTGTGTCTGAAAGCCCTCTAACTGATTAGTTGTTGGGACAAGCCCCCAGCTAACTCTAAGTCTAGCTAAAATTAATGAACTAACTAAAAGAAATGAAATAAGGCCCTCGAATGATGAGGACTCGCACTTCAACTACTGAGGTGGAGGATCTGAACCGCGACAACTAAAGGTGCTGAGTTTGAGAACCTGCAACTATATCATGAAATGATACAGCATAAAAGTATGTGTCAGTACTTTGAATGTACTGAGCAAGTGGGAGAAAACATAACTGAATATAATGCCTAAATTGATATGACATGCAATGGTCAATAAGTAAACTGAACTGAACTATTGAAGTAAACTGAGGTGGTCAAAATGACCCTATCTGACGGTTCAAGGCATGTCCTAAGTCTGAAAGTACCGAGTCTGAGATACTGAACTGAACTGAGCTTCTTATTCTGAAACTGGACTGGACTGACTAGTGGGAGAGTCTCTAACCAACATATAACCACGTGAGCTAGACGTTGAGTCCAATATATACACCCCACCAGTAGGACCCAATATACCTTGCCAGGGTATAAAGGCATGAACTGAGTGATCATGAAAGTCTGGGGCCAGTCAGGCCAAGTAATACTATAACCTACGATGGCAATATAGTTTTAGGAACCTGGGTGCACTGGAACTCTGGCCTGCTCGGTGCTAAGTCCTACTCCCACTGGAAAACCTATACTAAACTACTAGGCTGATAGCTCGAAGCTAGGGTCAAAGACTAGTCAGGGACATATAATTAAAAGTACCCTGAGAGTCTTTGTCAGACCAGATTCTGAAACTGGGTTCTAAACTGGTCAGAGCGTCATAAATGTCTAAGAACAAAATGTAATATGAACTGGGGTCCTGAGGCTAGTCAGAGCTATATAGCTAAAATGTCGTGACTGCCTAAATGGATCAATAACTGAATTCTGATTCTGATTCTGATAATTGGGAGGCACCACTGACACCTCTGGAGAAGACTGAAGTCAATCTGATCAGTTGATAAGTTCTAAATAGTTCTGAAGAGGTTCTACGTTCTAGCTGAACTGAACTACTAAGCAGCTAATAGAGAACTCAACTTATTTCAACAACACAGGAATTCCATAATAAGACAAAATTCCAAGAATAAACGAAATCTTATCTGACAAGGCTAAAAATCATTCTTATTAATGGAGCATTTACTCAACATATATATAATAAGATTTACTAGGAAATTCAGCCCAAAACATACTTCATACAATAGCCGGAATTTAATATGCAAATAATCTCCACTCGAGAATCTAGGACTTTAATTCACTTTGGTAATAACATCGACAATTTAATTAGGAACTGATGAAGATCATATGAATAATAAACATGAATATTATCCCAGGTGAAATTAACGAAAAATAATATGAAATTTCGTTGTATTCAGAAACTCTGGGCTAAAACTACTAAAGAATTTACAGGAGGATTTTGGGGGACACAAGGAAGGACAATTCCCATGTTGAATTGCCACATACCTGACTAAAAATTCCCCGGAGAAGAAGATTTGAACTGCTACAATGAAGGAAAACCCTAAGCCTGTTTGAGAGTTTCTTGAGAGAACTTTTGATATTTTTCTAAGAATAAACGTGGGACTGAGGGAAGGAACCGTTCAAACCCTCTAATAAGTCTGAATTTACATCCAAAATAACGTAGTTTAAAGCTTAGGAGAGTAAGAAATTACTAAATAGCCCTTATAAAATCACTGGAAAAAACATACAGGTGATCCTAACGGGTGACCTAACGAGTCGTGGTGAATGACCATGTCTCGTGGTCAGACCCATAGAGTACACTGCCGGAATTCTCCGTAGGTCACCACGAGGGACCTAACGAGTTGAGGTCACTGACCACGACTCGTGGACCACACTGTCACACTTCTGAAGCTTCTATACTAGGCTTGACACAAGTCACACAATGAGTCGTTATCAGTGATGACGACTCGTGGTGACACTCGTTAGGTACACTGTCTAACAACTGAATAGGGCTAATAATGGGGGACATAACGAGTCGTTATTGGTGACCACAACTCGTGGTCACCATCCGTCAAGTACACTGCTTCTCGCTTATCAATACTTACTCCTCCTTCTCACGACTGATCTAACGAGTCGTTGGCTCTCACAACGACCCATTAGGTGAGTCATTCTATGACAACTGCTGCAGATATTCTAAATTTTTTTTATTTAAGTCCCGAATTTAATCTTTGAGTTTTCAGGGCATTACAGTTCTTCTCTTCAACCTTGAATTTTAATTTGTTTTCCATCTCAATAACTTTTTTGTCAAGAGAAATTGGAATTTATTTTTTATTAAAATGCTCCAAATATAGATTCTTAAGCATGTGTTTAGCCTCCTTGATGTCTTCACCAGAGATCACTCCACAGATATCTTGCATAACCAGGCACTCTATCTCAAAATCTTTAATTTCAATTTTTCTAGTACTTTCAACTTTAGTGCCATTACTTTCATTAAGCATATCAAATTCCAAGTTTAATTTCTCAACTTCATTTCTTGTCCCACCACTAAGATCCCTTAGTGAACAGTTATACACTTCTTCCCTTAAAAAAGTTTCTATCAGTGACTCTTCCATTGCTAAATTGAGATATTCTATCTATTTTAGCATGTCTTCTTCTACCAAAGAATGTTGCAGCCTCTTCTCAATGGCATCTAAAACTTGGGATAAAAGGAACTTGACTTCATTTTTCTTATTTTTAAGCAAGTCGCTAAGCTGGTGATTTTATAAAGAAGGTTATCAAGCTTATTCTTCAATCCAAGTTACAAAAACTCAAAGTCTTCTGGGTAAATGAAAGATATTTTTCATTCTCAACTAGGATGTCGTCCAATTTGAATATAATTTTCGGAATCTTCTTCCTTAGAATGCCAGATTCACCCTTATCATTTTTATGTGGCACAACAGAGCCTCCTCTAAGATCTAGTTACTTTCCTCTTTAGATTTATAAAGCGGTATTGATGGATTACTATTATATTTTCATTAGTTATGTTTTGTAACAAGCAAATTGTTGTGGAAAATATGAAGCAGAAAAAGTGAGTTAATGTGATAAAGTTGAATATCTTGAAGTTGTTTGGATGCATAAAGAACGCATCAAAAATAGTAAAAGAGTTAACTTAAAATAATTTTTCTTTCCTGGACTGAGCTAACAAGGAAAAAATAATAAGCATCAAATGGGTGCTTCAGCTAACACAGAAACAACTAAGTCTAACTTCAACATTTTTTGTGATATTCTTAAAATGTGTGACATTGAGCTTTATGAGCTTCTGTTTAAGCATTTTCAGCATTTTTACAGCTTTCAACATTACACATCCCTTCATTGGCACATTCCATACACCCTGCATAATCTGCTTTAAAGAAGAATGTTCCCCCCTAAACATTATAATACCTAAATATTCTTTTATTCTACCTGCGTTGTTATGTTAATACCACCCTCAATGGGTAACGGTTACTAACACCTTCTGGTAAAAATATGGTTGAGTAAGGATTAACCTTTTTCCAACTAATCTCCCTTCATAGAAGCCCAATCAATTTTTGAGAATATTCTTTTAGTATACTACATATTATTCCAAGTATGTTGGCATCCTGAGCCAGGTAATTCATTCATGCCACACCCTTGTAAATAATCAAAGAAGTCAATAACTTCGAAATAAACACCTCAATTACCCCCACTGTGTATGTGATTCTCAACAAAGTATGAACTCACCTAGAATCAAACATGGCATAGAATATCCAATACTAAATTGGGCCAAAAATTCTCATAACTTTTTCTCCTCTTCCGTCAGGTTGAAAACATAGACAAAAGTAGGAAAAATTTTCAGTTACAACGAATGAACTTTACTAAACATGTAAATACCTGAATAGAGCTCATTTTCTACTTCACTTAATAAAGATCAGGTGTTCAACTTATCCAGATTCTACTATTATAATGGTAGGCATAATTTGTAATGTATCACCAACCCCAAATAATTTTTGTGCAATAGAATGGATCTGATGATACTTTATCTTGGTTTTTAACAATCCCGTAAGTCCACAATCATATTTATCATAGAGGAGTTTAATCTTCTTCTTCTTATTGGAGAAATTAAAGTCCTTCACATTCTAGCTACCTATATTAACCATTATTAGAGGATAGCATTAAAGTCCCTCACATTTTACTTGATGTATCATTTGTTTCTTTTTGTGTGTTTTCTTCGCAATTTCACTCTCAATTACGAATATCAAACGACTTTTTTCTATTTTCTATTTTAAGTCACCTGTGCAATAAAGAAGGAGGTGTTTATTAAGTCTTTTAGTTACTTTTTTTTTAGTTGTGCATTTTCTTGGCTCCTTATCTCCTCCCTTAATGGGAAATAATTCATAATTTAATTTTGGGGAAATATTTTGGAACTTAGAATGTATTTTCCTTTTTTATTTAGGTATATTTTGTTGGAACTTCTTCATCTAACTATAGCTTTTGATTATTTCTCTTTTTTTAAAATTTATTTTTGAAAGTTTCTGAAATATTATGTCATTAATCTTAAAGTCTTAATCGCTATACGTCATAATTTTGATTATTAGCATTAGATTATGAGAATTTACAAAGTGATTTTGTATTTTCTTTACAATAGGACAAGGTTCTTAAACAATGGGGCTGACCAAGGAAGATCTTGAAGGCGTGCAATAATTTTTTTTTGATGATATGTATATGTATACAATGCCACTTATGTACTATATAGTTGACTTTCTAGTAATGAATGTACACATAATATTCGATTTGAGAATACTTTTTTAGTTTGTAAAATATTATTAAATGCTTTTAATAGTTATATATTAATTTTAGAAAATTTGATTTCACTGAAATTTACTATCATTTTAGCACTGTATGATTGTTGAATACATGTGATTTAGTAGTGACAAAATTGTCAACTAAATCAATAGTATTTATATCTAATAATTTAATAGTTTTTATAGCAACTATTGTCGTTGCTAAAAGTTGTTTTTCAGTAACGAGATGAAACTCGCCATAGAAGGTATACAAGTTTTTGTGTTGACTTCTTTTGCAACTAAAAGTCATTTTTCAGTAGCAACATAAGAACCACTACTGATAGTTTATTGATTTTGTGACGACAAAAGTCGCTAGTAATATTAATATTTAGTAGCGAGATAAAATTTTGCCACTGAATAGATTTGATTTTGTGGCGACTATGTCATCACAAAAACCTTTATTTTAGTAGCGACTTAACCAAAAACTGTGTTATACAAATTTTTTTGTGGCGTACAAGTTCACCTTTTATGGCAATGATTGTCACCACAAATACGTGATTATTGTAGCAATGTTCAATTATCACCACAAATAACCTTTAGTTATGGAAGTACTAGCCACGACCCAATTGTCGTTGCTATAACAATTTAGTGGCGACTTTTGGGGCATTTGTAGCAACTTTAATCGCCACAAAATGTCCGATTTCTTATAGTGAAATCGAAACTCTACCATACGGGTTTTACAATTCACTGAGGCGTAACATGCATGCAACCAATCCATACCAAAAATAACATCAAAATCAGTCATGTCTAACTCTACTAGATCGGCTGAGGTAACTTTTTGAAGAACTGTGACAGGACAATTTTTGTATACCCGTCAAGCTATAACTAAGTCACCAACTAGAGTAGAGACTAAGAAGGGTTCTGATAGGATTTCAGGACTAACTCCGAAACTAATAGCAACATAGGGAGTCATAAAAGATAAGGTAACCCTTGGATCTAATAATGCATATATATCAAGATGGAATACTCGTAACATACCAGTGACCATGTCTGGAGAGACCTCCTGCTCCTGACGAGATGAGAGAGCATAAAACCAAATATGATGCTGACCACCACTTGCACTGGTGGATACACCCTACTGAGCTGAGCGTGCTGGTGGAGCTGCTAAACTGGTAGTTGGGTCACGATCTCTACCATGGCCCTGTCTAGCCGTTGGACAATATCTGAGCATGTGGTCGAGCTTTCCGCACCCAAAACATGCCCCTAAACCTGCTAAGCACTGTCTGATGTGCCTCCTATCATATCTGTCACAAACTAGAATGCTGGGCTCTCCTGACCTGCTCCCTTGACCTCGAGAGCCTGATGTCTATCCCCTCTGATCGCGCCTCGACCTGGATGGCACACTGGCTGATAACGGCATTGGGGCTGACGATCGATGGTGGGACTACTGATGTTGTCCACCACCAGATCTCTGCTGGGAAAACCCGAAACTGTCTGTCCTGGCCCTTTTGGCCTCTCTCTCTCCCTCTCCCTCATCTACACCACCTCCATCTGTTGGGCATACAAGACCAATTGGGAGAAGTCATTGTCTTGATGAAGGATAGCGGTCCTGAAGTCCTTGACCAAATAATCCGGTACTCCATTCACAAACCTGCTCACCTGAGCCCTCTGATCGGCCACCATCTTCGGCGCATAGTTGGATGGTGAACTCTAGAGCATACTCCTGGACAGTTATGTTGTTCTGTCTCAAATTCACGAACTCAACTGCCTTGATTTTCCTCATCTCCAGGGGAAAGAATTGGTCTAAGAATGAAGTGAGAAACTCATCCCAACCAATGGAGCCCGCTCCGACTCCCTGGCTATCCTTCCACTGCCTGCACCATATATGAGCAACTCCTTTCAACTGATAGGAGGCTAAATCTGCAAACTCCTCCCCCGTCACCCCCATAATCTGGGTGATCTTCTGGATCTCCTCTATGAACTCGTATGGGTCTTCCTCCACTCTCGACCCAAGGAACTTAGGGAGATTCATCCTTAGGAAATCCCAAACTTTAGCCGCCACTGTGCTCCCATTCTAGGGAATATGAGACACTTCCTGCTGGTTAACCTAACGGTCAATGCCTATGCCAACATCAGAACGGCTGCCCTAAACTCAGCATGGGCAACCTGCTCCGGCACAGGATCCATTGGGGCTGGTGGGGCCTACTGGTGTCCATCTCCATTGTCATCCTCATGGCTATTTCCATTTCCATTCCTTCTTCCATTTATGCAGCATGGAGGCATGATTCTGCAAACGCGTAAAGCACGAGTTAGAAGGACAGAGAGATACTTCATTGCATGACATAGATCATCAAAGAAGGGAAGTTTCCTAAAATATTTCATAGCCTTTTCATCAAAAGTGTGGCGCGCTTTATACCCATGAAAAAGCCTCTAATTAATGCGGCTTTCAGACACCCTAAGACACTTCAAAATCTAATACTCTAATACCAAATTTGTCACGATCCAAATATAGGCATGGATCGAGACATGGAACCTAGAACCATAAATGGCCCCAAGTCAACCTATGGCATGAACATGAAAAATAAAGATCATTATAATAAAGTTGATAACTGAATTCTGAAATAGGTGAAATCTGAATAACAAACGTTTATCCAATGGAAACATCACAACATAGAATCTGAAGCTGAATACACAGTCTATGTCTGAAAAGCCTCTAACATGTTGACGAGCTGATGGGACAACTGTCACGATCCGAACGTAGACCCAGATCGTAACACGGGACAAGGAGCTCCGAGAGACTCCAAGTCGACCCATGGTATGAACATTCATATAATTCTTTATCATTACGCGGAATATTTAACATAACGATATAGCGGAAACATAAACATAACATAGCATAAAATGATAAGCGGAACGTACTAAAATACATAACAGTTGAGTACTACAATTAGTCTGAAAGCCTCTATCGTATCAGATGGGTTGATGGGACAATATCCCCAACTAACCCGGCAAAACTGAAACAAAAAGGAACATGAATATCTGAACATATGGCCCTCGAAGAATGAGGACTCACCAAAAGGCTGGATGATAAACTCTGAAATGGACTACTAACGGAGCTGAGCCTGAGAGTCGGGTCCTGTATCATAAAATGATACAGCATAGAGTATGCAGTCAGTACATGAAATGTACCGAGTATGCAAGGTAAGTAAAATGGACATTTAAAAATACATAAAAGCTCATAAATGATCATAAGAGTGGGTCAACATGCTCATAACATAAGTAGCATATGATAACATAAGGCTCAAGGTTTTCAAAACATCTGTAATTAAGTCATAATCATAATCTTAAGAGAAAAATTTTATTAAACATGACTTGAGCCAATGTGGAAAATCATAAACATGCATAAATCATGAGGAACAGTGGGAGATTCTTATAACCGACATACCCCATATGAGCACACATGGAGCCCGACCTGTAAATCCTTAGTGGGGAGAGTGTCCGTACCTTGCCAAGGGTAGAACCATGAAGGGAGTGATATCACACGTGAAAGGTCCCATTTGGGCAAAGGGGACAATCATAAGGGAGGTCCCATCATGTCCTACGGTGACACGTAGTTTTGGGATTCAGGGCAAAACTTGGGGCCAAACCTACTCGGTGTTAAATACTACTCCCAAAACATATATAGTGCTCATAGGATAACATATATGAAATTCATGGACTAGTTAAATCATGATGATCATAAGTATGCTTGTAAATACATGACTAGCCATGAGGGTAAAGCCCGTGAGTCAGCCAAAAACATAATTAGTAAATCATGGGATTCATACATACTCATAGATCAATGCATAGGCTTTTAAAATCATAAATTCATAATGGGCATTTGAATAAATTTAGATTATGAGTCATAAATCATAATGGGTTTATGAATATCAATGAAAGTAGAAGAGATCATAACTCAATTCATCATAGGACATGCATGATTAGACATAATTTAGTGAAATTGAAATTAATAAATTTATAATAAAATTAGTTATAGAATTTGGTCATAATGCATAAAATATGGTTTATATCATGAAAAATAGTAACCCATGGATTGAACATTAGATTTCCACAAGATTCAAGATAAAACCCCATAAGATTTTTGAACAACTCTTCATGAATTGGGAGAGATTGGACATGGTTGTGAATGAAAACACCCACTCATAACCCTACATACCTGCAAATGGCTGATTCTAACACTTCCTTGAATGCTCAAGAAGGAATTGAACAAGACCTTGAAGTATTGCCTTGATCACCTCTTTAGTCTATCACTCTTGCATGCATGAATACGAAAATGGCATAAAATGAACTTAATCCCTTTAAAAGTCACTATTCATAACTCAAAATGACATAGTTTAGGATCTAGGAACTTAGGAATTACGGAAAATCCCTTACTAAATTCGCAGAAAATAACTGTGAGATAGTCCCAACAAGGGACCTAACGACTCGTTACCCTAGGCCACAACTCATGGAGTCGCCCATCAAGTGCACTGCCTCAGCCTCAACAACTTTTACTCCCTGCTTGGTCACGACTCACCCTACGAATCGTGGGGACTAACCACAACTCGTGGGGTTCTCCGGTCAAGTGCACTGCCTCCTCTCTTCTCTTTTCTTACTCACCCACCCCACGTCTGACCTTTCAACTCGTAGGGTCTGGCCATGAGTCGTGGTCACGTCTGTGGGATCCCCTTTTCTTAGATTTTCAAACTCCTCACCTGACCTCCCCACGAGTCATATCACGACTTGTGGGCTACTCTCATGGGTCACCTAATAACCCATCCTGATACCTGGTGCCAGTTTTCAACTTTTTTCCGTTTCAACTCCCGAGTCTGATCTTTGGGCTCTCGGGGTATAACAATATCTCCCCCTTGGGAACATTCATCCTCGAATATTGGAAAACACACAGAAAAGTAGAGAAATGCAATTATCATATTCAAATACTGATCATTTAAATCGAAAACTGACGGTATGACTATTCCTGATTCAAACTACATAGCCGAACTGAATTCACAAACCATACACACATCCATATACATAAAAGAAACTTGGGAACATGAACTGAAGTCAAAACTGATACCTCAAGCTGAAACTGAGCCGGTAGGGAATAAATGTGGGTATCGCCATCATATCCGCTTCGGCTTCCCATGTAGCTCCTTCAACATACTGATTCCTCCATGACACTTTGACTGAAGCTACTTCTTTCTTCCTTAGCCTTCGAACCTAATGATCCAGTATTTCTACTGGAACCTCCTCATAACTGAGGTTGTCTTTTACACCAACACTGTCCACCGGGACAACTAGAGTTGGATCACCCAAACACTTTTTCAAGAGCGACACATGGAATACAAGATGCATAGATGCTAATTTTGAGGGCAACTCCAATTCATAAGACACCTTGCCAACACGTTTTACAATCCAGTACGGGCCGACATAGCGGGGACTAAGTTTCCCCTTCTTTCTGAACCTCATCACTCCCTTCATGGGAGACACCTTCAGAAATACCCAATCATCGACTTCAAATTCTAATTCTCTCCTCCTCACGTTGGCATAGTACTTTTGGCGACTCTGAGCAGTTTTCAACCTGTCCCTTATCAATTGAACCTTCTCAATCACCTCATGAACCGAATCTGGTCCTATCATCGCCGCTTAGCCAACCTCAAACCATCAAATGGGTGACCTACACCTCTGCCTATAGAGAGCCTCAAACGGTGCCATTTAGATACTGGAATGATAGTTGTTGTTGTAAGCAAATTTGATAAGAGGAAAATGCTCATCCCAGCTACCTTTGAAGTCAATCGCACATGCTTTCAACATGTCCTCCAGAGTCTGGATTCTCCGCTCCGCTAGGCCATCCGTTTGCGGGTGAAATGTTGTGTTGAGCTTAACCTGTGTACCAATCCCCTTTTGAAACGATCTCCAAAACTGAGAGGTAAATTGAGTACGTCTAAAATGATGGATAAGGGCACTCCATGCAATTAGACTAGCTCCCCGATATATAGTTTGGCATAATCCTCTGCTGAAACCATGGTTTTGACCAGTAGGAAATAAGCAGGCTTGGTCAAACTGTCTACCACAACCCAAATGGAGTTATATTGCCGGCGAGTACGAGGTAAACCTGTGATAAAGTCCATATTAATTTCTTCCCACTTCTAAGTAGGAATGCTGATATCCTGAAGCCCTCCCCCGGTCTCTGATGCTCAACCTTTACACGCTAATAGTTCGGACACTTTGCTACGAAATCTGCGATATCCTTCTTTATGCCATTCCACTAATAGACTTCCTGTAAGTCATGGTACATCTTGGTGGCACCTGGATGGATGAAATATCTGGAACCGTGAGCCTCGTGCAACATCCGATTCTTCAACTCATCACATCTGGAACACATAGATGACCCTGATACCGAAGCACACCATCTCCCCCTTTGGATTCCTTTAACTTTACCAAAATCGAGTCCTCATCTTGCCTAGCTTTTACATCAGTCATGAAGGATGATTCTAATTCGTTTTGAACCACAACACCATCATAGGTCGAGTCAACCAACCTAACTCCCAACCTTGCGAGTCGATGCACATCTTTTACCAACTCCTTCTTACCCTCATCCACATGAGACGCACTCTCCATAGAGAGTCTACTAAGTGCATCCGCTACTACATTAGCCTTACCCGGATAGTAAAGCACACTCATATCATAGTCTTTAAGTAACTCCAACCACCTCTTTTGCCGAAGATTGAGATCCTTCTGAGTAAACACATATTGTAAGCTCTTATGGTCCATAAACACATCCACGTGGACCCCGTACAAATAATGTCATCATATCTTCAATGCGAATACCATCGCGGCCAACTCAAGATCATGGGTCGAGTAATTCTTCTCGTGGACTTTTAGTTGTCTAGAGGCATATGCAATAACCTTCTCGTGCTGCATCAATACACACCCAAGTCCGATCCTTGAAGCATCACAATATACCACGAACCCATCAGTACCCTTTGGTAGAGTTAACACCAGTGCTGAAGTAAGTCGAGTCTTCAACTCTTGGAAGCTCTTCTTACAAGCCTCCGACCATTGGAATTTCACCTTCTTCTGATTCAATTTGGTCAAAGGTGTTGCAATAGATGAGAAACCCTCAACAAATCTCCGATAATAGCGAGCTAAACCCAAGAAACTCCGAATATCTAAAGGATTCATTGGTCTAGGCCAATTCTTCACCGCCTCTATATTATGAGAATCCACCTTTATTCCCTCACCTGATACTACATGGCCCAAAAACGTTACAGAGTTCCACCAAAACTCGCACTTGCTGAATTTGGCATATAGTTGGGGATCCTTGAGAGTTTGAAGCACTATTCTCAAATGAGCGGCATGTTCCTCCTCGCTCCTAGAGTATATCAAGATGTCATCAATAAACACAATCATGAACATATCCAAGTATGGCTTGAACACCCTGTTCATTAAGTCCATAACAGCTGCAGGAGTATTTGTTAGTCGAAAAGACATAACTATAAACTCGTAATAACCATACCACGTCCTGAAAGCTGTCTTCAGGATATCACTCTTCCAAACTCTAAGCTGATGGTACCCGGGGCTGAGATCTATCTTCGAGAAGCACTTGACACCCTGAAGCTGGTCAAATAATTCATCAATCCTGGGTAGAGGATACCTATTCTTAACTGTGACTTCATTTAATTACTGATAGTCAATGCACATCTGAAGGGAACCATCCTTCTTTCGGACAAATAAGACTGGTGGACCCCATAGAGATTTGCTCGGTCTAATGAAACCCTTATCTAACAAGTCCTTCAGCTATTTTTTCAACTCCTTTAGCTCGACTAGGGTCATTCTATAAGGAGGAATTAATATAGGCTGCGTGTCGGGGAGAAGGTCAATACCAAAATCAATCTCCCGCTCGAGAGGGTTTCCCGGTAAATCATCTGGGAAGACCTTTGGATACTCACGTACTACTAGAATTGGCTGGATAGTCGAGGTCTCGGACTCAACATCCTTAACCCTAACTAGATGGTACACACAACCTTTAGAAATCATTTTTTTGGCTTTAAGGTAGGAAATAAAACGACCTACAGGCACGACCGAACTACCCTTCCACTCCAAGACTGACTCACCTAGAAAGCTAACTCCACCGCACGGGTTCTACAATTAATAGAGGCATAACACGCATACAACCAATCCATGCCAAGAATAATATCAAAGTCAGTCATGGATAAATCTACAAGGTCTGCGAAGGTGACTTTATGCAATATAGTGATCGGGCATCTTCTATACACCCGCCTAGCTACAATCGAATTACCAATAGGAGTAGAAACTGAAAATGGTTCTGACAGAGTTTCGGGACTAACCCCAAAGCTATTAGTAATATAAGGTATCACAAAAGACAAGGTAGCCCCTAAATCTAACAAAGCATAAGAATCAAGGTGAAACACTCGTAACATACCAGTAACCACATCCGATGAAGTCTCCTGCTTCTGATAGGTCACAAGGGTATAGAACATGTTCTGGCGCTGACCGCCGGCTGAACTAGTCGAGGCACCCTGCTGAAAGGGATGTGCTACTGGAGCGGTTGAACTAGCGGCTGGAATACAGGCTCCACCTCCCCCTGATCTGGCCGAAGGGCAATCCCTGAGTCTGTGTCCAGGTTTGCCACACCCGAAACAAGCGTCTGAGCCAACTAGGCACCTCTCTGGGTGATTCTTGTCACACCTTGCACAAGCTGGGAAAGTGCGCTCTATTTGCATACTACCCTGGCCCCTCGAATTTGAAGCCCTGCTCCTCCAATCCCCCGTGATCTAGATGGTGTACTAGCTGATGATGGTGCTGGAGCAAAAGACCTGTGATGAGACTGCTTGCGCTGTCCACCCCCCGATCTAGGCTGAGAAATCCCATAAATGTCTGTCCTAGCCCTCTTGGCCTCTCTCTGCCTCTGATATACTGACTCCATATGCTGGGCATGCAACACTATGCGGGAAAAATCTATATCCTGATGCAGTATGGTGATCCTACAATCCTTATCCAGGTAGTTTGCCACTCCATACACAAATCGGCTCACCCGAGCCCTCTAGTCTGCCACTAACTCTGGTGCATACTTGGATAAGCGAGTGAACTCCAAAGCATACTCCTGAGCCGACATATCACCCTGCTTCAGATTTAAAAACTTGGCCTTCTTCAGTTCCCTCATATCACGAGGGAAGAACCGATCCAAAAAGGCTGCATAGAACTCTTCCCAACCTATAAGGCATGTTCCCGTTGCCGTAATCTCTCTCAATTGTTTAAACCAAATATGTGCCACCCCTTTCATCTTATAAGAGGCCAAATAAATGCACTCTCCATTTGTCACCCCCATGACCTGGGTGATCTTTAGAATCTCATTGATGAATTCATGCGGGTCCTCATCTACCTTGGACCTAAGGAACTCCGACGGGTTCATCCTCAAAAAATCTTTCACTCGAGCCGCCGCTGCATTGTCATTTTGCAGAACATGCGCAACCCCCTGCTGGTTGACCTAAGCGGTCAAGGCCAGTGCGAGCATCTGGATGGCTGCCCAAAATTCAGCATGGGCAATTGGCTCCGGTGCTTGGTGCTCCCGAATTGTTGGGGCCTGCTGGTGCCCATTCCCGTTGCCATCCTCGTGGCCGTCTTCGTTTCAATTCCTTCTACCATTTATTCTTTGAGGATTCATGACTCTGCAATCGCGAATAGCATGAATTAGAAGGATAGAGAGACTTCTCATCGCACGACATAGATCATGAAAGAAGAGAACATTTCCTAAACTCTCGTAGCTCTTCTTCATAAGTGTGGCACACTTCACACCCATGAAAAAAACTCTATTTAACGCGGCTTTCAAACACCCTAGGATACTTCAAACCTATAGCTTTGATACCAAGTTTGTCACGACCTGAATGTAGACCCAGATTGTAACACGGGACAAGGAGCCCCGAGAGACTCCAAGTCGACTCATGGCATGAACATTCATCTGATTCCTTATCATTAAGCGAAATACTTAACATGACGATATAGCGGAAACATAAACATAACATAGCATAATATGATAAGCGGAACGTACTAGAATACATAAGAGCTAAGTACTATAATTAGTCTGAAAGCCTCTATCGTATCAGATGGGTTGATAGGACAACATCCCCAACTAACCCGACAAAACTGAAACAAAAAGGAACATCAATATCTGAACATATGGCCCTCAGAGAATGAGGACTCACCAAAAGGCTAGATGTTAAACTCTGAAATAGACTACTGACGGGGCTGAGCCTGAGAGTCGGGTCCTGTATCATGAAATGATACAACATAGAGTATGCGGTCAGTACGTGGAATATACCGAGTATGTAAGGTAAGTAAAACGGACATTTAAAAATACATAAAACTCATAAATGATCATAAGATTGGGTCAACATGCTCATAACATAAGTAGCATACGATAACATAAGGCTCAAAGTTTTCAAACCATCTGTAATTCAGTCGTAATCATAATCATAAGAGAAAAGCTTTATTAAATATGACTTGAGCCAATGTGCATAATCATAAACATGCATAAATCATGAGGAACAGTGGGAGATTCTTATAACCGATATACCCCATATAAGCACACATAGAGCTCGACCTGTAAATCCCTAGTCGGGAGGGTGTTCGTACCTTGCCAAGGGTAGAATCATGAAGGGTGTGATATCACACATGAAAGGTCCCATTTGGGCAAAGGGGACAATCACAAGGGAGGTCCCATTATGTCCTACGGTGGCACGTAATTCTAATATTCGGGATAAAACCTGGGCCCCGAACCTACTCGGTGTTAAATACTACTCCCAAAACATATATAGTGCTCATAGGATAACAAACATGAAATTCATGGGCTAGTTAAATCATGATAATCATAAGAATGCTTGTAAATATATGACTAGCCATGAGGGTAAAGTCCGTGAGTCGGCCAAAAACATAATTAGTAAATCATGGGATTCATGCATACTCATAGATCAATGCATAGGCTTTGTAAATCATTAATTCATAATGGGCATTTGAATAAATCTATATTACGAGTCATAAATCATAATGAGTTTATGAATATCAACGAAGGTAGAAGAGATCATAACTCAATTCATCATAGGATATGCATAATTAGACATAATTTAGTAGAAATTGGAATCAATAAATTTATAATCGAATTAGTTGTAGAATCTGATCATATGCATAAAATATGGTTTATATCATGAAAAACAATAACTCATGGATAGATCATTAGATTTCCACAAGATTTAAGATAAAACCCCGTAAGATTTTTAAACAACTCTTCATGAATTAGGAGAGATTGGGCATGGGTGTGAACGAAAACACCCACTCATAACCCTTTATACCTGCAAATGGTTGATTCTAACACTTCCTTGAATGCCCAAGAAGGAATTGAACAAAACCTTAAAGTATTACCTTGATCACCTCTTTAATTTATCACTCTTGCATGCATGAATATGAAAAAGGCCTAAAATGAACTTAACCCCTTTAAAAATCACAATTCATAACTCAAAACGACGTAGTTTAGGCTCTAGAAACTTAGGAATTACAAGAAAAACCCTTACTAAATTTGCAGAAAATAACTGCCAGATAGTCCCGACGAAGGACCTAACAACTCGTTACCCTGGGCCATGACTCGTGGAGTCGCCTGTCAAGTACACTGCCTCAGCCTCAATAACTTTTACTCCCTGCTTGGTCACGACTCACCCCACAAATCGTGGGGACTGACCACGACTTCTGGGGTTCTCCCGTCGAGTGCACTGCCTCCCCTCTCTTTTCTTACTCACCCATCGCACGACTGACCTGACGACTCATAGGGTTTGGCCACGAGTCGTGGTCACGTCCGTGGGATCCCTTTTTCTCAGATTTTCAAACTCCTCACTTGGCCTTCCCGCGAGTCATATCACGACTAGTGGGCTACTCTCACGGGTCACCTCACAACCCATCCTGATACCTGGTGCCAGTTTTCAACTTTTCTCCATTTCAAATACTAGGCTTGATCTTTAGGCTCCCGAGGTATAACAACAACACCCCAACTAGCTCACTAGAAATCTGTAACTAAAAATAACATAACTCAACTAACTGAAGGTCCTCAAAGGATGAGGACTCACTAATAATAGCACCGGGATAAACTCGGGAGACTAACTAACAACATGACTGAGTCTGAACGTCTGAACTTGTATCATGAAATGATACAACATAGAGTATACAACCAGTACTTGGAATGTATTAAGTATGCAAGCTAAGTAAAACATGCTGAGTAAATACTGAAATCATGCATATCATAAATCATATCATCATAATATTCTGAGAGTAAAGGCTGCATATTGATATCTGAAAACATGAAGAGACATAAACTAGATCTCATAACTGAATTTAATGACCCAAAGATGAGATTGAGATTTTAAGTAAAACTAATAACTTGATTATTGGGTCAAACCTGCTGAAAACATAATATCATAACTGATAAATATGCATAACTGAAACCATGAAGAACAATGGGAGACTCGTCATATAACTGACACTATCACGATAAAGCTTACGTGATCCCAATTATTACACTCAAGTGGGCAGAGCCGTCCAAAGCCTTACCAGGGCTAAAGGCGCTACCACGATATCCATATCAAGTTGAAGGCCCCTTAGGGGCAAGAAAAACTCAGAAGGGAGGTCCCAATGTAAATATATAAACCTACGTTGGCGCGTAGTTCTGAGATCGGGGAACCTTGGGACCACAAGCCTACTCGGTGCTAGACACTGCACCCAAAAACATGCAAAGTGCTCTCCATCATTTTTCAAAGAAACTGAAATCATCACTTTTCAATGAAGTTGATAATGTAATTACATGCATCGTTTGAAATATGAAAATGGGAGTATTGACTCCAAAACATATCATAAGTTGTAATGGGAGTCTTGACTCTAAAACATATGATAAGCTGATCTTATTATCCTTGGCTAAATCATGAAAACATACTTAACTTGTGTGGGCTTGCCCAAATCTTAAAATCATGGATACTTGAAATAGGCTTCATAAGTCAAAATCGTAGATTCATACATGGGTAATTTTTAAATATTTAGTCATGCTAGGTATCTCATCATACTTGAAATCATGGATCATAAACTTGACTTTTCATGAAACTTGCATAATTGGACATAATTCTTCTAAAACTTAAAATCATGAATTTATAATTAATTTGTACATAAAATCTGCCCATGAATCTTAAAACATCATTTGAAACCTAAAGGGAATTTACCCATAAATAAAGTATAAAGAATTTCATAAACTTGGGTTAAAATCCTATAAGATCATGAACATGATTTAGAACTTGAATTCATCGAATTAAGGAAAATTTTGGGCATAAGAGTGAAAGAAACTCTCATTCATAGCCCTACATACTTGGATAAGTTGAATTTACACTCTTTCTTGAAAGCCCAAGAGATTTGGGGAAGAACTTGATGAATTCTAGGCTTGATCTCCTATGGAATCCACTAAACTTGCATGCATGGGACGAGAATGGGTAGAATAGGCTAAACCCTCTTAAAACCCTCCTAACAGAGCTTAAAATGACATAGTTTAGGACTTAGGAGCTTAGAAATTACAAAAACACCCATACTAAAATCACAGAAAACTTTGCCTTGCCAGATATAATGACTCACACCACGAGTCGTACCTCGATACCACGACTCGTGGTATCACCCGTTACTTCTTTCCAAATTTTCTCAGTTCTCAGGCCTTCGAACGACGACTCAACACAACGACCCGTTGTGTCCTCTCGTCATCACCACTGACTCCACAAGTAAAGCTTCTGGAACTTCCACCACGGGTCAAACAACGAATTGTACCATCAAACCACGAGTCATTAGACCCATCCGTTGACTCTACGCCAACTTTCACTGCACTTTCTCACGGGTACATACCATGACTCGTTCTTCCTTACAATGAGTCGTACCATGACTTATACCATCCAACCTTGGTACCTCAGAGACAAATAACAAATTCAAACCATGACTTGTAATATCACCCAATGGGTCGTCCCTTGACTTGGTACTACTGGGCCTCCTGCTACAGATTTTGACCACGAGTGGTACCACGACTCATTACTCCTTCTCACGACTAGTACCACGAGTCGTTTTAAGTCATTTTTCAAGTATTTTCTGCTGATCACATTTCTAATCCCAATTCTAATCTTATGGACTCTTGTGGTATTATAATTTTAGGGAGCCTCTCATGACAGTCAATTATGAATTCGTAGGCGTCCTCTGCCTCAGTTCTGTAGAAAGTGGGAGCCTTCATCTTGGTGAACCTCCAAAATAGATCATGTTCCTCCCTAGTCATTACTGATCCAACCACCGACCTTGAAAAATATCATAGCCTCTGTCATATTTTCTATACGAGGAGCCATAACAGATGCATTTTTTATCCCCGACTGCTACCCTACAGGAGTCACTGACGCTTCCCCATTACCCACGAGGCCACTCAGAAGGTTAAGGACTTAAGCCAGGACCTCGGAAGATGCTAGAGCGGTTGCCACCTCTCCCTGATTCGGGACCTCCATCTCCACGGCCACTTTCTCTTAAACTGCCGGTGGTGTGGAGATGTAGACCTCTCTTGAATCGGAGCAGGAGCGCAGGCACCTCCTCTGACAGTGGAAGGCCTCCCCCGCGACCTTGGCCCCGTCCTCTATCATGAACTACTGGTTGTTATTGCTGTCGGGTGCTCCCTCTCTATTTTCACCTGCATATATTCTCACTATCTGTGAGAGAAATAAAGAAGAGTTGTTAGATACCAATTTGGATCACCAGATACCAATTGGAATCAAGTAATCGCACGAAAAGAAAAGAAGAAGGGAGTTTTCCTAAAGTCTTGCAGCCTCTCAAAGATAAGTTACGGACGTCTCTGCACCGATTCGCGAGACTCTACTAGACCCGTCTTAGTGCAATGAGATCGACAAACCTATGGCTCTGATACCAACTTTGTCACAATCTGAATGACCGTGATTGGCACCAACACTAACTTCTAATGGACAAACCGTCCAAACCCAACTAATTTTTCCCCAAAATCCAACATCCAGGAAAAAGATAACACTTTTATAAATAAATAAAACATTTGAAATGATAAAACCCAACTCAATAAAACAAAAATTTCCAAGATCCGATTGTCATTGCATTTCAAATGTCTAAGTACATAGTTAAGATTAATAAAAACTAGAAATAAGAGAAACTATAAATGTCCGGAGGAGAGACATCTTCAACGGAGGAGTAGAATCGCACATCCTGCTTTGCTCACCTTTCAATAATCAGTTGCCGCTCTAAAGGTGAGGTCGAGAGAAACTACCAGGATTGAATTTTGCACTCAGAAAAAAAGTGGAGGAGTAGCGTCAGTACGAAACACTGTACTGGTAGGCATCATCGGCTGACCTTACATAATAACACACATACATATAGACAACAATGTGCAATTCATCCAAACATCATTTATATATAAGCTTACTTAGTTCAGGAATTAAATTCTGCTTAGGGCTAACCGGACTGCTCACTGGGTTAGGCCATCGCTGCAGCGGTCACTTGACCGTTGCCACGGTCTTACCGCAGCGGAACATGTCCCGGTGCAGCGGTACTGCTTGGCAGTAGCTCGACTTAGCCGCACCTTCCATATTTCACTAACTCTTCACAACAATACATCATTACAAACCTCCGGGTATGCCACAGTCATCAATAAACAGTAGATGTCATGTAACCACATAGGGTATATAATGAGTCATTTTCACAGATTGCACAACCTAATCATTAAATCCCTTTCAGATATTCTTCCATCAAGTCATTGCAAGCCTCAACAATTCAGACGACAAGCATATGATCACAAGTTCGTTTCAGTTAAATACACATACAATCAAAGTCTCATAATTCTTACCATGCATCAATAACACAACAAATGGTGACATGCTGGGCACACGCCTCCATCACGACACCATAAACACTCGGTCACTAAACATCAATGTATACACATGCCAGAGGGTCTTATTCTGCCCTTCTAGTCATGACCTGCAGGGGACTCTAGAAATTCATGTACTGTACCAGCGTGGTACTAGCTCCCACTCATATACTCGTTTGGATGCTCCCCTTGGATATGAGCCACTCAGCTAGTTTTGCTCGCCGGATACTCCTCTCGGGCATGAGCCATTCAACTCAGGATATTTATATTATCCACCTTTATACTAATAGTTCATACATTAACATTAGGCTATTATTATGGCTTTTAGGAGGTCTCATCCTACCCTCATTAACTTGACCATTTTTAATGATTTAGTCATTCTTAGCAGTACAAAGGCATGCATAACATATACACTTTATCCCACATTACACAGATAACTACACCATATTAGAGTCACGAAATCAGGGAATCCAACAAAGAATATTAAAGCACTTAAGATCCAAAGACAAAATACACATTATAACTCTATATTCATGCATGTCATTATGAAAAGTCTAACTCCTTTAAATCATAACCTACCTTGATTTGGAGGATTTGAACGATAATGACTCGGCTAGAGCCTTGTCTTTCCTCGACGTGTCAGAACGCGCAAAGTCTAAAGACAAGAAAGGAACACCATTTCAATATTCTACTATTAAAACAATGGTTTAGTGGATTCAAAACCCTTCAAAATCTACCTATTATCACAACCACCTCGTTTCCAATGGCTTGATTCTGAACCCTTACTCCTTCAAACCCTCTTTAAGGCAATTTAAGGTTAAAGTCTCCCTTCCACCTAATTCTAGATTTCAATTTTCACCTGAACTACATTCTATAAGAATTACACATTAGGAAATGGTCATTACTCCCTTTTTACACTTAAAATCAACCCCCAATACTTTCCATGATTCAGCCCCAGTTCTACCAGCCTAGGGTTCTCTTGCTAGCCCAAAATCACCATTAGAGGTTCACACCTTGATTCTACGGGGTTAGGGAATCAAAATAAAGGAAAAATCAAAGAAAACTCTTACCTTGGGAAGGAAAATCACTCAGCTCTTGGGCAGATCGCCTCTAGTTTTAGAGTTCTATTCTTTAGAAATAATGGAGTATAACCCCTGAACTCCCACTTAAAACTCACTTTCTGATTTCCGTTGTTCACTGCAGCGGTTACTTTTCCGTTGCAGGAGACCCGCTACAGTGGCCAGGACGCCGCTATGGCGGATCCAATGGTTACTCTCTCAATCCGTTATGGCGGAACTTTGACCTTCACGACAGTCTCGCTGCAGTGGAAATCCCACTACTACAGTAGTCCTCCGTAACAAGTAGCTCCCCAATTCCTGCTCTTAACCCATCCTCAACATCCAAATTTCACTATCTCACTTAATAACATCTTTATAAGCACCACCTAGGCCAGTTAGAGCATTCTAGGCTTATTCCCTTCGTAATGACGTACGGGTCATTACATATTATTTGTTTTATGATAGGATTATTCTAATTTTGTATATTGTTATTTTGTTTCTAATATTAGTTTGATTTATTTTATTATAGATCTTTTCGTAAAATTTTTAATTTGTACATGCAAATTTTAGATTGTTATATTTTTCTCCCTTTCATCCTCTAGCAAAAGACTAGGAGCTATATGAGTTATTTTGTACACTTTTAAAAGAAAGACTTTAAAGGAGTTTTCTTGAGTTTTTCGGTAATTCAACTGCACGAGTAAGATATTTTTTAAAGACCAAAGAGACAAGGTAGCATTTCTCTCTCAATTTCACTATATACTAATAACACAATAATCTATTTTAAATAGTTTTTTTATTTTTCTAATTATTTTATTATAAAGTCATCTCCATAACTCACACCGTTTTATTTTCATAACTTCTATTCTAATAATATCCATTAATTTTGTGTGTTTAACTCTCACATTTTCATCTTCATAACTCCCACTCTTAACAATCTCCATTACTCCTATGTCTTTTTAAGTTCATAACCCCTAAATAATATGTTACTTATAAATTTTGATACCTTATCATGATTTTCTCATCATGAGTTTTCATTTGGTCACAAGTGAAAAACAGCAAATGCATATTAGAACAAGACAAGCAGGTTCTTACCTAATGCATATTAGATTTTATCTAATGCGTGATTATATTAATTTCACATCCAATGTGTATGTTTAGTTGATTTTATATGTGATCACTTTTATTATACATCCAATATGCATGTTTAATTATTTTATTTCCATTTTATTTTTTCCAAAATTCCATTTGTTCCATTCTTTTTTATTATCTTTTTTCTTTTCTTTTTATTGAATAGAAATGAGAAAATATCACTCTTATCAAACATAAGTGCTAATAATTTATAAGGTAGCTATATATGTTATAGAGTTGGGCCATGGGGACGGTTATTATATTCTTTAAAATTAAAATTCTTATTTATCTTTCATCTTAATTTTTTTGCTTTTTACCCTTCTATTTATATTTATTTATATGATATTTTAAAAAGTAAAAAAAAATCATTAATGCTCTACATAATTGCACTTTTTTGTTCTCTATTATTATGATTAAAAAAGAACTCAATGATTGCCAACAATTATGACATGAAATAAAATAATAGTGTCAGTATGAAATGACACCTAGATGTATTACAATGGCACGAAAACTTATTGATTTAATTGATGAATGCAAGTATGCAACCCTTACTGTGGCAAAACATGAGCTTTGATTGTTCTTTGGAAGGAACTCAAGTTTGGCCCTAGTAATGAATAACTATACTACTATTTCACAATTATAAATAAAGCATGTTTTAAAATTGTTAGAACTTGAACTTGTACTTTTGTAATTGAAACACGCTTAACCGTGTGTTAGGAATAAAAGTATTTTTTAATAATTTATTTTTATTTTTGCAGGAGATTTCTTAGTTCTATTAATTTTATTCAAGTCCGCTAATATTATGCTTCGATGTAATTAAAACTCTCTTTTGCTCTCTCTCTCTCTCTCTCTCTCAATTGTAGTTCCTGATTTTCCTTGTTTCTATTTTTTTATCGATAAATTTTGCGTTTTAATTTAACTTACGTCTTTTCAGTTTTAGAGTTAAAGATTTTCTCATGATTAAGATCCTTCACTATTAAAGAATGAAAGAACCTTTCCAATCTTTTCAATATTTTTTCATCTTTTCTACAATTATATTTTCTAAATTTTGAAGAGAAGCTTTTATACTTATAAAATAAATTTGCAAATTTAAATTTGTTTTCAGTTTAAATGAAACATCGATAGAATAACAATATATATATATATATACTAATTACTTAGGGATAGAGAAAGGGAATAGGGAAGAAGATTATAATGTAAAGAATTAAATTCTCACCAACAAGATAAAAATTCAGGTAGTCAACCAATTGAGATATTAAGATTCCCCTAAAAATAAGATAATATTTAGTTATTGCATAACTAAATTTAATTTTAGATGAAGTGCCTATAGAGTTAGAAGCATACATAAATTGATGAACATGTTTCTGTACACTGTGCATTGACAAAGTATTTTGATGTAATTAGACTTCGAACTCCATATTGTTTGGTATGATTATGATCTTATTTATTTTTTGTCTTTCTTTTTCAAATCTTATTTTTTAAAATAAAAATTACGATATTACCATTCAACTATATTTTAATATTTTTTATAATCGTGCGAAGCGCGAACAGTTACACCAGCTTTCATATCTATAGCTATGCAATAGGATTATTCGGTGATCACATGATTCATATTTTTTAGTTTCATAATGTTTTTATCATAGAAATACATTGCATGGAGAAGCAAGCTCGCAGTTAAAATAATTCATTTAAAATGCTATTCCCACAAATACTAATAATAATTAGAAAAGGGTATCATTTATATAAATATTTCGGATAATTTTAAAATTCTTCCTTTTAAAATTATTTATTTTAATTTTTATTCTTTAAAATTTTAAATAAAATAAAAAATAGTGAAAATATTCTTGACAATAAAAAAAATTCACAAAGCAAAAGAGAATTCGTAAGTCATAAATTCTGTTAAAGTTATGCCCCATATATGAGTTCAACGACACAAATTATATATCAGGGTATAAATTCAATAACACAAGTTATGTTCAAGACAAAAGACATTATACTCAAGACATAAGTTATACTTCAAGACATAAGTGCAGTGGCACAAGATATGCCTATAGTCAAAATAAATTAAGCTCAAGATATAAATTATCTGAAAATATATAAGTTTTCTAAAAGTCTTGTTCTACAAATAAGAAACTACTCAACTTATACCAAGACAAACATTTCTTAAAAAGTTTTGCCTCGAAAAATTAATTTTCGTTAGCAAAATTAGATTATAATTAAGAGTATCTCAGCACACAATTAAAAATAAATGGAGATAAAAATTAAAAATCATATATTTAAAAACAAAAATTAAAAATATATAGCCAAAATAAGACATCTAAAATCGACAAACGGGTACATTTATCACGGTTACAGTAGATCCAATTGACCGACTCCCAAGTCCTAACCCATCTTAGCACTCGCCCACCGAGAGTTTTAGAAATCTGCATTTTCGACTTCACTGCTCTCCATATCAATACTGAACCTGTGTTTGTTATAGAGATTAATCTCACCTTCACTTCCTTTCACAAAGATTTCTCTGTCGTAGGAAAATGACTCAGCCTCTCGTCAAGAAAGACGATGATCGTGATGAAGAAGGTACAAATTTTCGAATCTGAAGTTTTTACATTTACAATCACATGTTGCTTGATTCTTCCTCTATTTTTCCTTCGGATTGATTTGTTTCTCATTCGCCTGTAATTGTTGTTTTACGCTTCTTATAGATCTGCATTTTGCTTCAGTTGCTTCTTATATTTTTGTATTCCAGTGAATGTTGAGTCTAATTACAGACAATTCGATTTTCGGATTGAAGTTTTGATCACGTTAATATTTATATGGTGGCAGTTTTTTGTTTGATCCTTCTTTGAATTTACCGGTGGTTTTGATGATAATTGATCCGCTTCTCTTTCGTTTCTCTTTGTCCTTCCAGGCTCCCTATAGATCTGGATTGTAATTTAATACTTCATTCACTTTATGTTTTCCGGTGAATCTAGTATAGTGATCTGTTTGTAATCAGCTACTATTGCTAGCCTTTTGTCACGCCCCAAATCTGAGGAGGCGTGACTGGCACCCAGTGCCTTCCCGACCGAGCAAGCAAACTATTACTCAGCAGAAATCATGACGTTCGGGCTATCAAGGCCGCAATCATAACCTGTTGCTGGACAATAGGATAATATATGGACTGACAAGGTCACAACGAAATAACAGTAAAGATAGGGTCGGCCAGGCCACAACTCAACAATATCAGGAAATAGCAAACCGACGAGTACATGAGTAACATTGATGGTCGAGATGGGGGTCGGGCCTACCTGTCAATCTGTACACAAAACTCATGAATATGCAAAAGTAGAGTCAAGGCAACTGCTCCAGAAGGAGAGGAGCATACCAACTCAATAGCTGAACTCGACAAGCTCCTACTGTAGAGGGTGATGAAGTGCCTCTATCTGCACCTATAATACGAATGCAGCGTCCCCAGGCGAAGGGACGTCAATATGAATAATATGTATTGGTATATAAGGCTAAAAACAATAGTCATGAAACAATAATTATAAGAATAACTGAGTCAAGAGATGAGAAATATAGGAGGACAGAGATAACCTAGTTTCATATTTGATTTTTTAAGCAGAACGATAGAGACAAACTCTGAAACCTGCAATCAAACCGTAACTCACCTCTGTATGTCAATGCAATCATGTATATCCATATGAATGCTATGACTACCCAATCAATACGTGATTTGGTGGTGGTGACTCAGCGTAAGCGATAATATCGGTCGGTGGTAATCAGATAATATCTTCCCAACCGATATACCGATCGGTGGTAATCATATAGTATCATTGCTCGTAGGCCTTTCGGCCCGAGAATATGTCAGTCGTAATGCATAAATGCGGTCAATAGGGTCCATGCTGTAAATCTATATGTCATAACATGAAGTAAAACCTCAACTCAATAACTACATGATAACACTCAATTTCACACTTTCTAACAAAGTTTGAAGTGGACATTGTCAATAAAGAACCCAACTAAGAGGTTGGGGTCGAACCCACAGAGAATAGGGTAAGATCTAGATTAATGCCGGTAATTGAACTTGTTGGTGAGTTATCTCCAAATTGGGGGGTTTCAAGGAAAACAATATCAAAGTAAAGATTATAATTGTGATTTAAAACAGGATTTGCACACAACTAGGGTAAGTGTTCCCCATGGGTTCATAACTACTTCGGATATACACACGTGATTAATCCCAATGCTTACTTGTAGATCTGATAACTAGGGTTCATCCAAACGACTAGTTCGTCCCTATTGGATGACTATATTCAATCACCGGTCAGGTCTCATGAACGATTTCAAAACCGTTATCAAAATGTTCCAAATTTAACTATCCTGTGATCACAGCTCAAGTTAATACAATGATCATAAAGACCAAGACTTTGTTGTAATTCTCTTTTCCTATATCTCCTTCTCTATGTTCAAGCAAGTAAAGAATTCGGGCAAGACCTAACGTTGTACACCGTTAAGAAACGTTTAAAGATGAAGAGAATACAATACAAGCGTTTAGCATTGGTTTTGAATCACTTTTGTGTAACCCTATTTCGTTAATCCACCATGGTTCCCACAACCCGTAGTTGTGGAAGTTGTAGCCTCTCATGGTCGTAAGATTACAATTTGCATTCATAGAAAATACATAATTAAATACTTACAACAACAATTGGAAGAAAACCAGATCTGAATATCAAAGAACAATCTCAAGAACAATGTAGGAAATCAAGAATTTAATCCCAAGAATTGCTCTCTAAAACTTGATAAAAATTCACGAATAAAATTCTTCACACGTCTACTACTTCGTTTCTATGTTTCTGTCTAAAATAAAGCATAACAACTATTTATACAGACATTAGAAACCTTTTCCTAAGCTAACAGGGAATTTTTCATATCTGGCGCCGACTGTGTCACGACTGAACCTACGACCTGTAGCAGGATTGTACGGGTCGAACCTACTTCTCATACGTCCTTGTCTGCTACAGATTTGTCTAAGTGTTGGTAAGCTGGTACGACTAGTACCACAGTCTCAAGTTGCCCTCTCATGGTTGTATGTGAAAAAGAATTTCTTGGCTTTTCTTGGATGAAATGAAAATTGGATTCATGTAACAGGAGAAAGATTTCCATTCCTTAGCCGGAAAGATATGTGGCCATGAAAGAGGGATGCATCCGTGGCTTGCCCGGAGAACTCTGACATCTTTCGAAGTTTTCCACGAGTCTTGTGGTACGCCTTGTACCTTTCTCCTATGACTCGTACTGTTTGTTGTGTTTGAAGTTCGTCCAAGTCTTGAAGATCTTCTAAAGTTCACCACGGCTCATGGTACGGGTCGTATGTTGGTGCTACGATCCGTGAGTCTATCCGTACCAAGAGACTGTCTTTGTGCAAATTTCTCTGAACAATTCCACGACCCCAGTTACGGCTCGTACCATCTTGGTACAGCTCGTACTGAGAGTCGTATGTTGCCTTCCTCTTAATTCAGCCTTCTAACTTTCACCATGGTTCTTAGTACGGCTCGTACAATCAAGGTACGGCTCGTACTGAGACTTGTACTTGGCTGTTTTTTTGCATTTTTAGGCTTCTTTTGCACATTTTTGCTCAAACACTTATTTTCCTTGAAATCAAAGTAAAAGTGCCTCATATCCATATAAACATACCTAAGTCCATGCTATTTTCTCAGTTTTAAGCGTCGAAAGTGTTGTAAACTCACTGCACATCAACACCCTCAACTTAAGACTTTTGCATGTCCTCAGGCAAAGAAAATAAAAACTAAACACGACGCTTAACTAGAAAATGAACCTAGGATACTACAACCAATATCGAACAAAACTTTGCACCATAAACTCAAAAAGCTTTTGACCCTTTTTCTCGTGAACCAAATCATCACATGCACTTCAAGCAACCACAAGACATGATAAACCGAGATCAAGATATGTTATCTAGCTATTAACAGATAGTCATGATAAATTGGGATCAAGGGAATTATAACATTTTGGTAGTGTCATTTAAGCTAAAAATTGGGCTAAACAAAAATGGCCTATGATCCTTTCCTAACCAACCATCCTAAAACCTATGTAAACACCAATTGGGCAAGTTCTAGATCCTCTACACAGTATTGTACTAGGTATTAGATCTCACATGTCTTGCATTCACTCTACTTGTCCAGTTTATACATGGCTTAACAAAAACTATTCATGCTAATACACTAAATGACATAAAAAAATCTATAGAAATCGTGCTTGCAATCGCAAATACACAGCTAATCATCAAAAAATTTTAGAACAGGGTCAATTTTTTTACAAATCGAAAACTAGTACAATTTATTGGTCGAGTACTCCTAAGCTACTTTCTAATTAAACAAAAATCACAAAAATAAAATCCTGAACATGCCAGTTCTACTAGATAACATGCCCGAGGGAAAAGAAACACAACAAGAAAAACCCTCGGACGAATCAAAAACCCAAAAATATAAGTACACCCTCTCCTCTTTTTAAAAAGCATACTTCGTCCCCAAAGCATAGAATATAAAAACAAAGGGAAGTGAACATACTTGCGGTGCACTAATCGCTCCTGTCATCCTGCGGAGGAGGTACCTCCGCTGCAATCGTGGTGCTGGCTGTGGTCGACGCACTCACTAGAGTATCAATAGGGGGAGTGGCTACCCCCTCAGTAGTAACAATCGTCTCTACGACCTCTAGAATTGTCGGGGCTGAATGTGGCTTGTCTGAAGGGTCCCTGCCACTCGCAAGCTTTGCCTGGGCCTGGTTGAGCTACCCGCTCCTCTAGCTCTCTCAAGCAGCTCCGACTGATGCATATCGTGAGTCTGCCGACTCTCTAATCTTGCCCGCTTGCGCTTTCTTCTATCATTTCCTCTTCTTCTTTGGGGTCTCGTCTCCCACACCCTCAGAGACCTTCTTTTTCCTTTCTCCTTTTCAGCTCCTGTGGGCTCCCAATAAGCCGCCAGATCAAGCTCCTCGTCAATAACAGCATCGAGGTCAGGAAGAGTTGGGGCTGCTATGATTGCCGGTTGCCATGATGACAGCTCGGCCACTTGACTCCGAAGAGCCCCCAACTCCTCACGGAGGCAGCCTGTGTCAGTCTACTCAGCCATACACATGTTGAATCTGGTCTCAAAATCGTCTAATTTGGCATGTAGGGCCTGCGCAGCTGTCTCTATCTTAGCCTTTACCCAGGGCTTGGCATTCTCCATCATTGACTGAACCTTCTTCTCAGCTACGGTCAGTCTCTTGGCCAGCTTTTGGAGAAATTCCTGAGGCACTAGGATGTACTCGGCTGGAGTCTGACTGGGGAGGCTCATAGTTGGTGCGGCAGAGGTGCTAGGAGCTGCATCTGAATGACCGACATCTGTAGCTGGTGTCTCGCTTTGCTCCTGTGAAGTTGGGGCATTCACTTGTGCGCCCCCAACTATCCGTGGTAGTGGGACTGCGGTGGAAAGTCGGGCCTGACTTACCGGGTTAATCTCATCCGGATTAGGCCTATATCAGCGATTTGCTGTCCTCCGATTAGGTTCTCCTCACCACGACACACCTTGATGCCCGCCTTTATGCACAATATGAAAACGAGACTCGGGAATGGGATGGTAGTGCTTAATCCCATAGCTCGATCCCGCATCTCCTTTGCAATGACCCTCGGGATATTGATGGGGTATCTGGACATGATACAAGCCACCAAAGTTGCTTTGTCTATGCTGAGGGTATTATCATTAAAAGTCGGTGCTAACCGGTGGCCCACTAACGTTCAGTAGGCCTTTGCTATGAAGTTTAAAGAGTTCTTTGTGACCTGCTTGCCGCTAGTGACACATTCTGCCTCTTCTTTGTCCTCAGCGATCACGCCGGACAACCATCGAATCTGCCTCCGCCTCTCATCAAAACCAAGCTGCTTGATTTGTTTCAAAGCCTCCACCCAATAGTCATACTCTGGCGTAGCATGTGGTGGTATGAACTGGGGCCCGTGTAATACTCGAGCAATAGTGCGCTCGGATATATTAACCTCTCGGCCTCTAACAGGACGCTCTCTAGCTTGGGCTAATCTTTTAACTTCTGCCCCTCTTTCGCTTTCTGCTCCATGGTTGCCAAATAATTAGCGTAGAACTCCCGGACGATTTTTGAAGTGTATCGGTCTGGGGCCCTAGCCATCCAATCAAATCCGTAGAAGCTAAATATCCTTTTCATCTCCTCCACCTCGTACAATGAATTCGTGAGGATCCGCGGCTCTTCGTGAATGCTCCGCCTAGGTTTGTTCTTGGCGGTAAGAGCAATGCCTTATTCATATATTTCCTGGGCTTCTGGTACTCTCCATCGAATGGTGTGGTTCTCCCTAGGCGGAGTCTGCTCTTGCTCGGCATTGGGTGCCTCCTCTGATCCGGACTCACTGCTTGCATCTCCAGATTGGGCCTCCTCGGAACCCTCTTCTTCATTAGAGCCGCTCCTGGACTCTTCGGCTCTTTCCTCTGCTCCCTCCTCAGACTGGGGAGCACCGATAGATGTGGTGGTGGCCTCCACGGCTTGAGCTTTAGCTTTCGCCCTAGTGGTTCGGGTCCCGTCAGTATCAGATGTATCGACCCGATATTCCTCTAATGAACCACTAGGGGAGTTGCCTGCTTGATTAGATTCGGAGGTCTCATCAAGCAATGTCCTCTGAGCAGTTGCCTTGTATGCTTTATGTTTCTGTGTCATTGTACCTGTGGAGAAAAAGGGTTAGAATTCCAAATCTGAGAAAAAAAGCAAGAAAAATTCCTCTGTAATTTATCACGGGTCAACAGTATGAGTCGTTCCTTGGAGGTACGTTTCATACTGAGACTCGTAATATCTCAAGTCAATCTTACACCTCTAAGGTACGAGTCGTATCATGAAGGTACGGTCCGTACCACGAGTCGTATGAGGATGCCCCTTTAAAACAAATGTTTTGTATTTTTCAATGACTCATGGTATGACCTGTAAGTCGATTCCACGAGTCGTAGGAAGGATCGTACTGTCACTTGTGGACTTGACCCTTTTCAAATTCTTGGTACGATTTCCAGGTACGACTCGTAGCAGTAAACCACGATCCATACTAGGATTCGTACCTCATGATTATTACAAATTTGGCTTGGGACAGTCCGAACGAGCCATCCCACGAGTCGTAGTATGAAACCACGAGTCGTAGGAAGGCTTGTGAAGCCTGTCCTTGCCTTATTTTTGGTTCAGTTTACAGGAGATTTCAATTTAGTGTTGGGTACTTAGAATTCCCCAAGTCCAGACATAAATTTAACATGTTTTACAGTTACCCATTCCTCCCCTTTTTAATCACAACCTGCAACTCAATTTTAGCAGTTCAATGAGCAATTTTTACATGTTCAAGCTCCTACCCAGTCACACACAACTTGTTCACATACTTGGTCATTGTCTTTTTTTAATTTTTCAAGCATTGAGTGCACTCTCAGGGATTAAGCAGGTTTGCATCAATCACATTGGTCATAATTATCAAATTTAACAAATACACTTACTTGATAACTGCTTACTTCGATTGGCAATCAGAAACTTAGGGTTGGAAGTCGGGATTCTCGGTGTTAACTGAGTAAGGACTTGCTCAATCGATCTTTGATTTTGAGTTATGGGTGTGAGGGATTCGGGGGTTATGGTCGTGACTTCGGTTTTGAGTGCGTGGGAGAAGGGTACGATTTGTTTGAGTTTAAATAGGTTATAGGACAAATTTGAAAAATCTGGGCCGAGTTGGGTGTTTTTAAAAGTTTTGACCCGTCACGACTCGTACCACCGACTCGTCCCTTGGACCCGTAATAGAGATTGAGAAACTTACCTTTGGACCTACGAGCACATCTTACGACTCGTACTATGGGGGTACGATTCGTACTATGACTCGTAAGTCTTTCTTACATTGAGGTCCATGCCTTGCATAGTTCATAACCATAGTGAGTACTATGACCCGTACAATGAGGTTACGAGTCGTAGGACCAACTGTACCCTGAACTCATGCACTGAAATATATCTCTGCTTCTCACCACGACTCGTGCTACGGCTCGTACAACCCTCTTACTAGTCGTAGTGAGAACCGTATCACCTGCCTGTTCAACAATTTTTTTGCCACCTGTTTTTGTTTCCCCTGCACATTGAACACACATAAGTTAATCAACTTGGGTTGCCTCCCAAGAAGCGTTTGATTTAACATCGCGGCATGACGCAGGTGGTTCGGTTACTCAGGATTCACCAAACGCCCACTTGGGTTGCCTCCCAAGAAGCACCTGATTTAACGTCGTGACACGACGCAAGTCTGTTGACTACTCAGACTTCGTCAAGGAACTCGAATTCATCCTCTATTGCGGAGACAACTTTGTATTCCTTCGGTTGCTTCATTGACCGACAGACATTGAAGGTGACCTCTTCTTTATTGAGTCTGAACTTCAACTGGCCAGCCTCCACATCTACTAAGGCTCTCCCAGTGGCAAGGAATGGTCACCCCAAAATTATGGGGACCTTAAAATCAACCTCGCAATCAAGGATCACGAAGTCTGTTGGGAATATGAATCTATCAACTTTAACAAGCACATCGAACAGGATCCCCACAGGCTTCTTCACAGTTCGGTCGGCCATCAGTAGCCACATGGTAGTCGGTGTGGGGGCTCCCAAGCCCAGCTGCTTAAACACAGCTAACGACATCAGATTGATGCTTGCTCCCAAATCACATAGTGCCCTCGTGAACTCGACATCGCCAATTGTGTATGGAATAGTGAAGGCACCTGGATCTTCCTTCTTCTGGGCAAGGACCCGTGAGGCTATAGCACTTCAATGATGCACATTATCTATAGGCTCATAGCTCACGGACCTTTTCTTCGTGACAAGATCCTTCATAAACTTGGCATATCTCAGCATCTGTTCCAATGCCTCAATCAATGGTATGTTTACAGATAACTGTTTGAGCATTGACAAGAATTTCTGAAACTTACCATTCTCCGCCTTCTTCATTCTTTGAGGGAACGGTGGCGGTGGTCATGGAATAGCCTTGTAAATTTGTATAGCTCCTTGCTTTTCTCCTTGTTCAGCTTCAGGCCCGTTTTCAACATTTGGAGCCTCAGTCAACTCAGCATCCTCATGATGCTCCTTCTCAGCAACATCTTCCTCATCTTCGATCATGTTTCCTTTCTTCCTTTCAACTACAATCGGCAGAGGGGGGTCAATCATGGTCTTTCCACTCCTAGTCATCACAGCCATGCAGTGACCGTCATTCTTTGGATTCTGGATTGTGTTGCTAGGTAGTGTACCCTTTTGCCTAGGGTTCATGGATGCTGACAGTTGCCCTAGCTGCTGTTCGATCTACTTGATAGCCGTAGCATGTGACTCCACTCTCTGGCCCATGCTCGATATATCACTACGGATGTCTTTCAGCTGATCATATGTGGATCTCACCTTCTGTAGCATCTCAACCATCATGCTCTCTAACTTTGACTATTCAGCTTCCTCATCACGTGCATTAGGAGGCACGTACAATCCTGCTCGGTCGTTGCGGTAGTCGTCATTCCTTCTCCAGTTTCTCTCGCGCTCACGACCTCGGCTTCTGTCTCTATACCCATTCCGGTTGTAATTGTCTTTGTATTGGCTCCGACCTTGATTTCTAGAACCTTAGCGCCAAGTGTCTTGTCCAGACCCTTGGGTGTTGGCTCGCAAACCCGTCACTTGGTTGTCCAAGAAGTTTGCCTCCTCCTAGGAATCTGAGTGGTCAGGCCCTGGCTCCTGTCCTTGTGTCCCCACTACATTAACCTTTCTTGCTCCAGCTCCCATAATAATATGCTTACTAAGCAAGTCCAATGATGTGCGCATATGAGCCAATTCCTGGTCGTGTTCTTCTTCCTTCCTTTGTTGGTCTACAGTCAAACCAATAGCATATGTACTAGCCGCTGCTTCTGCTTCCCGGATGTGCCATGCTCTGTTTGTCCACCGTGGTTCCCACAACCCTAGTTGTGGAGGTTTTAGCCTCTCATGGTTGTAAGATTACAATTTACATTCATAGACAAACACATAATTAAATACTTACAACAGCAATTGGAAGAAAATCAGATCTAAATATCAAAGAACAATCTCAAGAACAATGTAGGAAATCAAGAATTTAATCTCAAGAATTGCTCTCTAAAACTTGATAAAAATTCATAAATAAAATTCTTCACACGTCTACTACTTCGTTTCTATGTTTTCTGACTAAAATAAAGCATAACAGCTATTTATACAGACATTAGAAACCTTTTCCTAAGATAACAGGGAATTTTTCATATCTGGCGCCGTTTGTGTCAGGACTGAACCTAAGACTTGTAGCAGGATTGTACGGGTCGTACCTGCTTCTCGTTCGTCCTTGGCTGCTACAGATTTGACTAAGTATTGGCAAGCTGGTACGACTTGTACCACAGTCCTACGAATCGTACAATGCATCCATGGCTTGGCCCTGAGAACTCTGACATCTTCTGAAGTTTTCCACGAGTGTTGTGGTACGCCTTGTACCTTCCTCCTACGACTCGTACTGTTTGTTGTGTCTGAAGTTCTGCCAAGTCTTGAAGAATCTTCTGAAGTTCACCGCGGCTCATGGTACGGGTCGTATGTTGGTGCTACAATCCGTGAGTTTATCCGTACCAAGAGGCTGCCTTTGTGCAAATTTCTTTGAATAATTCCACGACTCCAATTACGGCTCGTACTGAGAGTTGTATGTTGCCTTCCTCTTAATTCAGCCTTCTGACTTTCACCATGGTTCTCAATACGGCTCGTACAATCAAGGCACGGCTCGTACTGAGACTTGTACTTGGCTGTTTTTCTGCATTTTTAGGCTTCTTTTGCACAGTTTTACTCCAACACTTATTTTCCCTGAAATCAAAGTAAAAGTGCCTCATATCCATATAAACATACCTAAATCCATGCTATTTTCTCAGTTTTAAGCGTCGAAAGTGCTGTAAACTTACAGCATATCACTACACAATAGGTGACTCATGAAATAACTTAGTAATGACTCCTTAGCATGAATAAGATTCAATCATACGTCGTGAAGTAATCTTCATATATGAATACGTGATGTGAACATACCTCTGAGAGTTTAATAACCTAAGGACCATATGAGCTTTAAGATTCGCCATTAGAGTGATTTACATGAACTTGGAATCATGATATACTATAAGAATGAATATGCCTTTGAACGAAATTGAAGGTATGATACTATAGGTAATATACTATAAGAATGAATATGCCTTTGAATGGAATTGAAGGTATGATACTATAGGTACAAAGTTCTTTCATTAACTTAAGGATTCTCAAGTTCACTAATCGTTAATCCTTATCGAGCTAATAACCAATGCCCTCATCATAGGGTCTTCCTAACAGTTCAACAATATAATATCTCAAGCTTCACGATTTGCATCTCACAACACGTATAACTAGACAAGTACGAAAGTAGGCATAAGAAGGAATCAATAGAAAACGTCAAAATTAAGGGATATACTAATAATGTAATCGTAATCTGTGCTGTACATGCTTAAATATGTAATGTAACCAGCTAACCAACAATGCCCTTTCAAGGGTCTTTCTAATTCCACAATCATACGACCAATTTATTTCAACTTAACAATTCACCGATTAATACAAGATTCAACATGTGATGTTAACTCAAGTATCGACAAGTACAATTCGGATATCATGAACAGATATAGACTTGAATAGAGCTTACAGATATAGACCTTAATCGAGCTGAGTGGAGTGTGGATACAGATGATTCATATAACATACTGCAAACGATTTTGGATTGAGGTTTAGTTTAGTTGATTGAATTCAAAGTTGCTCATTTGTGGGCTTACTGTGAAAATATTGGGAAGCTAATTGGTTGTTATTGTGGTTTATTTTGTGTGTCATTATTCTAAACGCTCCAGAATAGTGCTTTTTGTTAGATCTATGTGTAGTCATTGGCTAGTGTGAGGAGTTCACTTTGTTCGTAGTCAAAGGGCATTTCATGTTGTATTTATGTAACAATGCAGCGGAGTACTCCCCATTTATGGGAATTGAGAAGGGTGCTGTGCTTCAGGAAGCTAGGGTTTTCAATGATCCGCAGTTGGATGCAAGGAGATGCTCGCAGGTCTGTTCTATTATTATCTTTGTTTTCGGATTCTTCTGTGCAAATTAGTACTCTTGTAAATCTTATGTCATGTTAATTTACTTAGACTAATTTGTTCATGCTCCCTTCATTTTTGGGTTTTTTCAGGTCATCACAAAGCTTCTGTATCTTCTGAACCAGGGTGAGACGTTTACAAAGGTCAGTTTCTAAGCTCGCCATGTTTTTGCAGTGAAACATCTATTCTCTTTTTCTCAACTTTTTTCTTTTGATAAGTTGTACAATAAATTGTTGCTACATAAGCGGAGAGAAAAAGAAATATGTGACATCACAGCTCATGATAAAACACATATATTTTTTATGAAGATTAAGTAAAAATAGAAAATTTCTAGATGTTATGGTAAAACATATGGGATATTGCAGCATATTATTCTATCTCACTTTTCACCTTCTAGTGTAGGTTATATTTTATCTCGAGTTACATTGCATAAATAGAAGTTCATATCATCTGATTATGGCTGTTGTTCTCTAGATAATTTCAACGGCATTCATCGATCAAAATCCTTGTGTGAAGCTCAATGAGTAACCACATTTAGCATTTAGCTTAAGACGTTGGATCTAGATTTGAAGGAAAATTGCAACAGTGCATCGAGGCAGTGCATCGATCAAAATCCTTGTGTGAAGCTCAATGAGTAACCACATTTAGCATTTAGCTTAAGACGTTGCATCTAGATTTGAAGGAAAATTGCAACAGTGCATCGAGGCTGTGTTGAAATCATTACTTTGGTTAGTAGCTCTTTTCTATGCCAATCCTATTTGATAAAATGAATAAAAGAGGAACATGACTGTTTTCTATTGAATTGTGAAACTAGGTGCCAATTTTCTGGTATCAAAACAGCAGTACTATGTATTAGATTCCTACCGAATTTTGTCAATCACCTCCATTCAAAATAAAATAAAGAATTAATTCATCATTTTATTTCTGTCTCACAATCAAAATATGATTATATAATCACGCTCACAACCAAAAATTAATCTGAATCCAGTCCTTTTTTGGAGAGGGACCAAATGCATTAGTTATGGGTAGGAGTGTTCATGGATCGATTTAGGTCAATTTTTGATTAAAACTCATATCAAATTAATTTAGTTAGTTTTTAAATTATTAAAATCAAATCAAATTAAATATTATACATATTAATTGGTTTGGTTTGATTTTTAAGAAACCTAATGATATTTCTTTCTTTTTATTTTTTTTTCTATGATTAGGAAAGATTTAAATCTTTTCAAATTTATAATCAGTTTTTACCTTTTCATTAAGGAACTATAATTTATTTGGATTATCGAGAAAATGACTTAAAATCTACTCCCTCTGTTTCATTGTAGTTGCTAGGATAAGATTTGCACACCCATTAATAAAAATTAATAGGCATTGCAATTTGACTAATATAACGCTATTAATTGATAGGTACTTCTTGGAAACACATAATAATAATTCTTTTCTATTTTAGAATGACTTTTAAGTACTAAGGGTAGAATTGGGAAAAACATGGTCAATTATCTCTTGAATTTTGAAACTAGCAAGTATTTTGAAACAACTATTTTTAGTATACCTACCAATTAAAATGAAACGGAGGGAGTACATGTTTTAATCAAGTGAACAAAGTTTACAAGAAATATAATTTCAAAGCTTAGACATGGTAAGCTAGAGCCCAAAAAGTCCGGATGCCTATATGAGAGCTATAGTGTGTTGTCATTTTGACTTTTGAAGAAAGAAATTTGAATATGTAATGAGCTTCTCCAAGTTCTGTTCTGGCTGGGGAACACATAATAGTAATTAGAAATTTAGTATTTATCGATTGGCCTGTCAGATGGTGCATAAAGTGCTTATTTGTGAAAATTGGGATAGATTACTCAATCGTATATATAAGCTTTTTGAGACAGGTAATATATTATTACCACAGCATTAAGAAAGTGCAGTGGACGTTATTAGAAAAAAAAGTGAAATATGTACAATGGGATATTATAAGCAGAGATAGAGCCCCAAAAAAGTTCCTAACCTATTATTGTAGGGTATCTATGAGTTCTAAGATGGATTGTGCGTCAATTTCATAGACTTCTTTACACCAAAAGTAAAACTCAGTGAACAATTTGACTTGATCGTTTTGCTATTGTTCTTCTCCTGTATCTTTAGCATGATTCTTCATGACTATTTTTTCTTTTTATTTGAGTTTGATATGTTTTACTTGAGCCGAGGATTTATTGGAAACAACCTATCTACCTTAACAAGGTAGAGGTAAGACTGAGTACACATCACCCTTATTAGACCCTACCTGTGGGATTACACTGGGTTTGTTGTTGTTGAGTTTGTCTTTAGAATACTTTAAGTTCCTTTCCCTCCAGAAATTTCACAATCTGATAGATAATTTAGTCAAGGAATGTACTAATACATGAAAATATTCGGTCCTCAAAGTATTTACCATTTCTCCTTTATTCATGTGCCCAAAATTTTGAACCACGTCAACTTTTTGGGTTTATGTTTCCCTCCTAATATTTTTGAATGTCATTTGCTAGTGGCATTTATATTTGTTTAACATATGTAGATATATTTGTGTTTCAGAGACATTTGGTACTCCAGTTAAGATATTATAAGATATCCCTTCTTGCAGATTGAATAATGTAAGGGGATCATACATGGAAATGTTATTCTTGTACTAGCTTTAGTGTACAAGATCAATGTTGCCTTTGGTGCATAAGATCAATAAGAGGATCTCCTGTTATACATGGGCTTTGGTATACTAGATTAATTAATGGATATCTTACCGCTAATCTTGTTCTAGCCTTCTTCTATGACTTCGGGTTGATTCCTCTAGTACCAAAAACCATTGGGTGGTTTTAATTCTTTTTGTTGCAAAACTCTACTATAGTTTGCTTCATTTATTATTCTTTTTATAAAAAAATATGATGATCGAACAAACTATAATTGAGTTTTGCAACAAAAAGGAATTAAATGGCCCCATAGAAAATAATTATTGAAACAGATCACAATATAGTTTTGCAGTAGAAAGAGTTAAATCATTCAATGGTTTTTGGTACGAGAGGAATTCAATTAGTTTATAGTTATATCCATTAATATTTATACCATAGTAACATTAAACAAAATCATTGGTGATGTAAGACATTAAATAACCAAATTTTGTAAAATTTACATGAAAAAGAACCAAAGTGAATATGAATACAAGAAGCAAAACTTTTTCCTAGGGGATTCACCATATGCTCCAGGTGTTTCTTCTGTGGGGGAGAAAGAAGAAACAGTGAACCACCTGTTCCTTCACTGTAAAAGCACAGGGATGCTGTGGAGATTTTTCCTAAACCTAAACGGCATTTCTTGGGCTATGTCAGGGAGGATCACAGAGGCTATCCAAAGTTGGGAAGAAGCCGGGTCACATAGCAAGAACAGAAACAAATGGAGGATGATCCCTGCTAGTATCTGGTGGACCTTGTGGAAGGAAAGAAACTCAAGATGTTTTGAGAATTTAGAGAATAGTATGCAACAGATTAAGCTAATTTGCATACTACTTTGTTTTTGGTGTAATCAACTATGGGCTAATGATCTTGTCTCTATTATTGATGTATTAGACTCATTATAGATATATGATCATAGGCTACAGTAGGATTTTGTAAATAGGGATGCAGCACTACCCATGTATTTAAAGATATATACAAAGTTACCAATTTCAACAACAAAAGAAAAGTTTTCCCTAAAAAATAGAACCAGAAAAATGGAAATGTCCCGAAAAGATTTTTATTCTTTTTTTAACTTTAGGAGGAACACGCAATATGGGATTTTTGACGAAGGGGTTTTAAGTGGAGAGAGGGGAAGGTGAAACTAGATTAGCAGTTGGTTAGGAGGCTTTACAGTGGGAGGAAGCTAGAGAACAAGGGAAATTTGAACTATGCTCTGCTTCGACAAATGAGAGGTTTTTAAGATAGTTAACTGCATGAGCTAGATAGATGCGCGGGTTGGAGGGTTCATGCTGCTTCACAATGGAAGAAAAGGAGCCTAAATTTGAGCCCCAACATTTTTTCAAAGGAATATAATTAGGAGATTAGACTTTCATATGAGACTTGAGTAGGTAACCGTTCCAATGCATCCTTCGCCAATTCTTTTTAAGGTCCAAAACCTATTTCTAAACCCGTTAAGATTAAGCTATCAAAGAATTGGCTATTAAATGAAAGAGAAACCACTAGTAGAGATAACGGTTACATAGAGAGTTGTAGAATTCGGAAAACGGGTAAAAAGCCTTTACTTTTATATAACAATTGAATCTTCCGGATGTGCGGGCCTCATGTAAAGTCAAGACTCAAGACTCCCTCCTCCTGATCAAGTACCAGTCACCTTGCTGGTAGGACCTACTTATGTTCAGGGGTGTCGTTACCGGTTACCCCTTTCTTGTCAACTTCCAGTTGGCAAGAATAGGGAACCTATTATATTGTTGGGGAGGAGGGAGACAAAAGAGGCAGTGGAGAAAGCTCACGACGAAGGAGGTGCGATAATGCATAAGAGGGGGAGACACCGAATAAGCCACAACTCTATTCTCGATTCGGGCCGGGGTGGTGAGGGGGGAACCGAACATGCTAAAGGAGATGATTGCTGCCAGTGGATAGTAAAAAGGACGAGAATTGAGAGAAGAGATGATTTCTTTGTTTGGAGGGAGGGGTTGAGTGAATAGGGAAGGAAGAAGAATAGACTAGTACAATTTTGCCTTACAACAACTATATCTTGGTCCCAAACAAGTTGGGGTCCGCTATATGAATCCTCATTTCCCATATTTCTCCATTTAAATATCAAAGTTTCCTTAATTTTATAAATGTGAGGAACATAATATCATTCCTTATCCCGGAGATATTCCTGATATAATCTGTTTTGAAGGATCGGATATTACCTCATCTTAAATATATTTTATTCGGGAAGGTAATCCAAACACGGGACTAGATCTGATTAATTTTGTTGGTCCTTAACCGCACATATGAAGTAGTTCCTGTGTCTCCTTGTGTATAAGTTCCTTTTCTTTCTCTCGTATTTGTAGAAAAACCACCAAAATTCTCGTCCTTATACTAGATCCGTGTAACTAGAGTACATTATGTCTCTTTTTTGTCATGAGAGCTCATTTCTTCTTTTTATTATCATTTGTAGGTTGAAGCTACAGAAGTGTTCTTTGCTGTCACCAAACTCTTTCAATCGAAAGATATTGGTCTAAGGAGAATGGTATACTTGATGATAAAAGAGCTTTCTCCCTCAGCAGATGAGGTTAGATCCTAGTTGATTTCTTCTATTGATTTTGGGAAGTTCTACTTACTCTGGATGAAAATAACTTCTCATTTCTTTTTGCTCCAAAAGGTCATCATTGTAACGAGCTCTCTTATGAAGGACATGAATAGCAGAACTGATACATATCGTGCAAATGCTATTCGAGTCCTCTGCCGAATCACAGATGGGACACTTCTCACACAAATTGAGAGATACTTGAAACAAGCCATTGTTGACAAAAACCCTGTTGTTGCAAGTGCTGCCCTTGTTAGTGGAATCCATTTGCTTCAGGTGCTCCTGGAACTTTCAAGAATCCGTTTTTCTTATGGTTGTTTTTCTGGTGGTAGCTCTTAATATTCTCCTTTGTCCATTGAGTTGTTCTACAGACAAATCCGGAGATTGTGAAAAGATGGAGCAACGAGGTACAAGAAGCTGTTCAGTCAAGGGCAGCACTTGTTCAATTCCATGCACTAGCTCTGCTGCACCAGGTATGAGTACTTGTTAATCAAGTAATTTGCTAATCTTTTCAAGAATTTTTGCGTATTATCACTAAATCTTCCTTTGTTTACCCAATCATGTTATCAACTAAATTCTTGTACTAAATCTTCCTTTGTTTACCCAATCATGTTATCAACTAAATTCTTGTCTACAAATTATAAAAAGGAACTATATGTAGAGAGAGACGGGATATGAGTACTATGTCCCTGCCCCCCACCCCCACACACCAAAACCCCAACCCCACCCCCTGTTAGCATTAGAATGTTGTTGAATTTTCAAATTTGATGTTTCTGGTCATCTGCTCTGTTTGGTTCTTACAGTAAGTTGTGAGAGATCGTGGTATCCCAGGTCATTAATAATGTTGGCATGCACTTATGTTTTACTTCAAAATATATAGATACGGCAAAATGATCGGTTAGCTGTTAGCAAGCTTGTTACCAGTTTGACAAGAGGAACTGTTCGTTCGCCTCTAGCTCAATGCCTTTTGATTCGTTATACTAGCCAGGTGCCTTCTTTTTTTCCTTTATTTCTGGATTTTTAGATTTAACATTTTATCTTTACTGGACTTAAATTAGTAAGAGATCCTGATTCCTTGGTTGTTTATTAAGAGTTGGGATTTCATACCTGTTCAGGTTATTAGAGAGGCTGCCATGAATAATCAAACAGGAGATCGGCCATTCTATGACTATCTAGAGGGTTGTCTTCGTCACAAAGCAGAGATGGTTATTTTTGAAGCTGCCAGGGCAATCACTGAGCTTACTAGTGTGACTAGTCGAGAATTAACTCCTGCAATCACTGTTCTACAGCTCTTTTTGAGCTCTTCCAAGCCAGTTCTCAGATTTGCTGCTGTTCGCACTTTGAATAAGGTAATTTGTCTATTTTTTTTATTGGTCTGCAAGTTCCATCGTGAATGGTCAAGTTGGTCGTGGGGTAATTGTCTTTTGGTTAATAATTCCAATGAACAATGCGCACTAACCAATAACTTTTCCATTTGGGAGAACCCAGTATGTGTGTCTGTTGGAAATTCCCATTCCACACTGAAAGGTTATGGTGTTTATATGCCACTGAAAAGTGGGATTGGTTGGTCCCTTATCCCTCTTAATCCCAATTTATATAGCATATTTTCCATTTTGGGACATTTGACAATATTCTACTAAGGGAAAAAGCTCAAATATACCATCCAACTATTAGAAATGACCTAGCCATGCCACTCTTTAATAGTTGGGCATAAAAATGCCCCTCCTGTTACACCTTTTGCCCTTATGTGCCATTATCCAGTAACAGTTCCCAGATCCGGTATTATATACCTATTTCTTGATTTTTAAATACCAGATTTTCCATGTGGCGCAAATTATAACCCCACATCATTTAACCCATTCCCTTTATTTTAGCCAGACCCATGTTATGAACTGTATCCTTATCCATTTTTACCCAACTCCTAATCCCTTCTCTTCATCTCTCTATTTTGAACAGACACTCTCCATCAAAATTCGGGGACTGTGTTGTAATTTAGGACTCCGTGACGGCAGGTGAGGATAAGGATGAAACAGTGATAACGAGATCGGATCATAAAATCGAGTATCAACAAATCCAAACTAAAACTTATCTTTGAATCCAAAGCCATATTAAATTGAAACAAAATTTTACATCACAAATTGACAAACTAACATTCGAATTTACGTTTTCTAATTCAACTTCACCCTTGAAAAACTCAACAACAACAACAATATACTTAGTGTAATCCCACAAAGTGGGGTCTGAAGAGGGTAGAGTGTACACAGATCTTACCCCCTAGCTCAGAGGCACATCCTTGAGAAATTCAGCCGAAAAATATACCATTCCTCAAGGAGAAATATATAAAGAAGAAACTGGAGCAGTTAGATTTTTTTTCCCTTCAGAACATTAGTAAATTGTAAGCCCTCACAAGGATTCTCTCACGGAAAGAAGGACAAGGATGAAGCCGCTATTAGGATCAAAGCTATCGCTGTGTAGTTTTGAGAGAAACAAGGGAGGAAGAGGAGATCCATTTGCTGGCTTTACAGTATCTTTGTCCGAGGGAAGAAAGAGAGACGAGAGACGAATGAGAGGAGTGAGGAGAAGCTGGACAGAGGATGAACTAGCGTATTGAACTTCCCAGTGGTTTGTTACAGTTGCTATTGACATTGACGACTGATACGAGAAAAGTAAAAGGATAGATAACTAGACACAATATTGGATGAAATAAGCAACCCTGGTTAAAGAACAAGGACCTCAAATTCACAAATTCAATAAGCACCAAGTTCTTAGAAAGACCTCAAGGGAAATCAATAATCCTTGCAACCTTTCTTCCTACACAAAGTCACAATTCAAAGCTTTAATCAAGCTCACTACGCTCAAAATCAATATTTTGTTCAAAGTCATCAAAATCTACCATGAAAATTAAATGAATGACATCTTGTTTTGGAAATCCTAGCTATTCTTAGCATGAAATTGGGAAATCTCATTAAGCTCACTACACTCAAAATCAATATTTTGTTCAAAGTCATCAAAATCTACCATGAAAGTTAAATGAACACCTATACAAATATATCCTTAATGAGTAGAGCCGCCTTGTTTGGGTTGTCTTCCTTTTCCTTGAAATCAAAGAATGGCCAATTGCACATTTAGCCACGTTCTTCATTCTCTTGGCCATCTTGTGCTCCTTCCTCCTCCTTCCTCTATCCAACTTATGATCCAACAATGAAACCCTTTGGATTGACTTTGCAATGCACCATAAGATACTTTTTAATAGCTAATTGAACCCATTGATCTTGGCCTGAAGTTTCCTTGTTTTGGATCTTGTCATGGGCCTTCTTGGAGTTCCAAAGGCTTCATCCTTGTCCTTCAATAAAGTTGTGCTTCCATGGCTGCTATCATTAGCCCACTTAGTGAAAATTCATCCTTGGATCTTGGCATTGAACATAGTTGCTCCTTCAACGGATTTGAGCCTCCATGGTTGCTATCAATACGGGTTAAAAATGGGTAAGGATACAGGTTATAATGTGGGTCAGGTTAATATAAAGTGAATGGGTTAAACGAAGTGGGGTATAATTTGATGCAACGTGGAAAATCTAGTATTTAAAAATCAAGAAATTGGCTTATAATACTGGGTGTGGGAGCTCTTAGTGGATAATGGCACATTAGGGCCAAAGGTGTAACAATGGGGACATTTTTATGCTCAACTATTAACAAGGGGCATGGATAAGCATTTCTAATAGTTCGATGACATATTTGAGCTTTTTTCCTTCTATTAATTATATTATTCGAAACTACTTTCACAATCTTTAAGAATTCAAATTCTTTTAATTTATTGTTTTCTCCATCAGACTTAATTTTTCAGTTATTACTTAAACATTTTTTCCAGTATTTTTAATATACTACATAAGCCAAATTAACCTTTTAAACCTCATGTCAGTCAAGGACCATCATTGGACGAGGGAGTAATACTTTTGTACAAGAAAACAGAAATGCTCGTTGTTTTCTCCTGTCAGATTTCTGTAATAGTATAAACCCTTTTTGTACTTTCTTTAAATGGAGCAGACGGATTAGGAACTTGAATTATATGCAGGTGGCAATGACACATCCTATGGCTGTGACGAATTGCAACATAGATATGGAGAGCTTGATTTCTGATCAAAATAGGAGCATAGCAACTCTAGCCATAACAACTCTGCTTAAGACCGGCAATGAATCAAGTGTTGAACGCTTGATGAAGCAGATAACTAATTTTATGTCTGACATTGCTGATGAGTTCAAGATTGTAGTGGTGGAAGCCATTAGATCATTGTGTTTGAAGTTTCCCCTGAAGTACAGATCTTTGTGAGTAATCATAGACTTTTTAAGAAAGTGGAGATCTTACACCTACATGAACTTTTTAGGTTATATAGATCCGCCAAGAAAATCCGCCCAAAAGATATAATACCTTTTTTGTTGAATTTCTTCAAATGGATATTTTTTAATTCTTTTATATTTGTAGGATGAATTTCTTAAGCAATATTTTGAGGGAGGAAGGAGGATTCGAGTATAAGAAGGCTATTGTTGACTCAATTGTGATCCTGATCAGAGACATTCCAGATGCTAAAGAAAGTGGGCTGCTTCACTTGTGTGAATTTATTGAGGACTGTGAATTTACATACCTTTCTACCCAGGTTATTTCGCTTCTTTCAATCTCCATTTCATGGTTTTCTTGTTAATCTATATATATTTTGTTGAACCTTCTCTCCTACTTGGTTTATGTGATGATCTATCTATTCACGTATCTACTTTTATGTATCCATAGATACTACATTTTCTCGGAAATGAAGGACCTAAGACCTCTGACCCCAGTAAGTACATACGATACATATATAATAGAGTTATACTTGAGAATGCAACAGTTCGGGCCAGTGCAGTGAGCACCTTAGCCAAGTTTGGTGCCCTGGTTGATTCATTGAAGGTAGGACTGCTCTCTGGTATTTCGTTGTGTTATGACCTAATGCTGCATCTCAACTCTTATAAAATTTTGCTTTAATACGCTGCAGCCCCGTATATTTGTGCTGTTAAAGCGTTGCTTGTTTGACAGTGACGATGAGGTCAGTCTTGATGTTTTTTACATATTTTAGTTTTCTTAATGATTTTATTTGTATTCTCGATGATTCTCTTTTGTCCTCCTTTTCATGATAGTTGGGAGAACAAAACTTTGATTAGTGAAGTTTCTTGCATCATATTTGTGAAATTATTTGCTATCTTTTTCTTGTTTCTTTTGTACATGTGGCCATTCGGATTGCAAAGTGTTTGAGTTTTTCTCACAGGCAGTGTCCTTTCCTAACTGAACATGTATAACATCTCTATCCTTCCTATTAAGTTCCACCTGCCCCTCCCATACTGTTGATGTTTTCCTTTGAAATTGGAAAAAAGAGTTCCGGCCTTTTCTTTTGGGGTTCAAATATGTTATTTAATAATAAATTTTCACATGTTCCTGTGGGTATGGGTTTGAGTGCAGTATCAGGGTATGGTTATATCTTTCATTGTGAGGAGCAGCTTCATATCTAATAAGAAGTAACCTGCACTTGAGTTGAACTACTATTTTATCTGCAAAGGCTCTTTCTTGTCAGAAGTGTGATGCTGCACCATGATAAAGCTGTATAACTTCCATCATCATGATTTTCTTCTTAGGGTCTACCCCATTTTTATGTGTTACTAAAGCTGGTTACATGAAAAGAAAATTTCTGCTGTTGTTGCAATTTCTTTAGGCTTATTTGTGGCATTCGTTTGGCAGGTTCGCGATAGGGCAACCCTTTACTTGAATACCCTCGCAAGTGATGGTGCAGTTGTTGAAACTGATTATGAGGTGAAAGAATTCCTGTTTGGTTCACTTGGTGTCCCTCTAACCAACCTGGAGACAAGTTTAAAGAACTATGTGTGTATCTCTTGATTTTCTTGTCCTCTGGTTCATTTAGTAGTGGTCATCTGATTGTTTTGCTTAAACGGCTGCAGGAGCCATCAGAGGAGCCGTTTGATATTCATTCTGTTCCCAAGGAAGTTAAATCTCAACTTTTGGCAGAGAAGAAAGCACCGGGTAAAAAGCTAACTGGTTTGGGTGCTCTGCCTGTTGGCCCCACCTCTGCTGTTGATTCATATGAAAGATTACTGTCCTCTTTTCCAGAATTCGCTAGCTATGGGAAGCTTTTCAAGGTTCCTTGATTTGATTTTTTCATCTTTTATTTTCTACTGTATATTTCTTCCTCAGCTGTTTTATTGAGTAATTTCTTTTGTCCTGTGTTTTAGTCATCGGCACCGGTGGAGCTCACAGAAGCTGAAACAGAGTATGCAGTTGATGTTGTGAAGCATATTTTTGATAGTCATGTAGTGTTCCAGTACAACTGCACCAATACCATTCCTGAGCAATTGTTGGAAAATGTAATAATTTTCTTCCAAGGATATTCTTGCTTTTGAAGTGAACTGCTTATACTTTTAAAATTCATTGGAAAGAGTTTCTTACATTTTGATGCTGTCCCCCCCACCTGTTCATCCAAAAAATGTTGTCCCTGCCAGGTCACTGTTGTTGTGGATACATCTGAAGCTGAGGAATTTTCTGAAATAGCTTCCAAACCCCTCAAGTCTCTCCCATTTGATACTCCAGGGCAGACATTTGTGGCTTTTGAGAAACCTGAAGAAGTCCCTGCTGTTGGGAAATTCTCGAACACATTAAGGTTCATTGTTAAAGAGGTATATGTTTCATGAGAACTATTATCTTCAAAAAATTATCGGTCTATGTCTATAACTTGAGAGAAGGCAAATGATTTGTTTTATGGGGTTGTGATACTTGTTGTACATATATACAGTGTCTTTTGTTATATCTTTTTTTCAACAGTGGGTAAATAGGGTTTCTTTTATTATATCTGTAAATAAGAAAGCACATTATATTGGATAAAACTTTGGAGCTGTGGTCATATGCTGAGACCTATATACGCTGGTGCTGGTCGCATTAGTTTTTACGTATCCTTGAACCTCACCAGATTAGCATTTTCATCTCCTCTATGTATCGAATTACGGTCTAAAATGAGATGTTGGATTATATGCTGCTTACTTTTATTCTAATAAACTCTCAACTTATTAAAAAGTAAATCTCTTCTATGTAGTCCTTTTAACTTTTCTGCATAATCCATCACTTGGTTATAATCTATGCAAAGATGTCAAGTTAATATGTGATTTAATTTGGTGATCCACCAGGTTGATCCCACCACTGGTGAGGCTGAAGATGATGGTGTTGAAGATGAATACCAACTGGAAGACCTTGAGGTTGTTGCTGCAGATTACATGCTGAAATTGGGAGTCTCCAATTTTAAGAATGCCTGGGAGGGCTTGGGACCAGATTGTGAACGTGTAGATGAATATGGTCTTGGCCCAAGGGAAAGCCTGACCGAAGCAGTGAATGCTGTCGTCAATCTTCTCGGCATGCAACCCTGCGAGGTTCATCAACTTGCACAGTCTTGTTAGAACTCCTTTTAAGAACAGGGCATACGTTTTTGTTGAACATCAAGTGTTACTCCATTTTAGACAAATATTTGCAGGGAAACTCGGCATAATTTTTCTTTCTTAGAAGCTGAAATAGTTTCTGATGTTTCTCCAGGGCACAGGGGTAGTTCCAAACAATTCAAGATCGCACACATGTTTATTATCTGGTGTATACATTGGCAATGTAAAGGTTCTTGTTCGATTATCATTTGGAGTGGATGGGGCAAAGGAGGTTGCTATGAAGCTGGCTGTTAGGTCAGAAGATATATCTGTTAGTGAAGCAATTCATGAAGTTGTTGCAAGCGGCTAGTTGTCTTACATGGACAGTTATTAGTTGTTAAGGTGATGCAGTAGGAGGATTTGGACAAGTCAAATTGGGTCTAAGAGAAATTATGGGAATTCATTCATTCATTCGTTCATATGATTAGTTTATTTTGGGGTCAGAGTTGATTTTTGTAGTGTATCCAACTGTACTTGGTATATTTTGCCTAGTATATGCTAGTGATTGATTTCTGAAGCAGTTTTTCCAAGTCTCAAACTTTGCATTCTGAATGTTGATAATTCACTCCAGTTGGCACACTTGTGTAAACATTTTCCTTATTGTGTTTGGGGCAAGCAAAGGGTGAAGACCTTATTAGAGAAAAGGCCCAAAAGCATACGTTATCTTTGCCTTTAGACCCAAAATAATACATATTCTTTTAACTGGAGCACTAATAGTCCTTTTTGTTTAATGAAGTAGTGCACTTTTAGTCATAATTCTAAATCCCGTTATTTTTTTAATAGAAGCCTCCTTACGTGTTTATCACACTACTATTTTCTTTTCCTCCAATCGTGTATACTCAATCTTTTTGTCTTTCTTTCTTCCCAAGAGCATAACACTAAAACTTGCTGAAGCCAAAACTTGAAATTGAGATTTGGAACAAACAAATCATATCAAGTATAAATTATCAGGAAGTAATAATGTTCTTAAGGTGTAACAATGATAGACTATCATCTCTTTGCTATGGTGAGAATTTTTTGATTTTTAAATTGAAAAAACTTTTGATAGAAGTCGAATTTAAGACAACATCGCAGAAACTTTTTTGTATTTGTTTATTTTGGGTGCAATAATTTTTTGAAATCTGTTGATTCTTTTTGGCAACTTTTTCTGTGTCAAGGTAATTTAGTATACTAGTTTTCAATATCCTTAGTTTTTAGCTTCAGTTAATTATGTTGGTTCGTTTTCAAGAAATAACCATTTTAGATTATTTTTGTTTGTAACAATACTTTATAAAGCTCACTATTTGTAATTTCAGATTTGATAACCTAGTCTTTATTTGTCACTGTTAAAATATATCAATGGGGAATTATGAAGCGTATACTAGACAAGCATTATGCTGGAGGAAACATGGATTATGTAAATACAACAGAATTGAATCTGGCTGAATTCAAGACGATGACAGAAAATATGTGGCTATGCAAATTCGCTAATTTTTTGGCATAGGTGTGGAAGGTTTGGAAATAGATGGAAGTTGATCTCTACATATTTTAAAGCCTACGTAGTTGGCAAAAACATCCAAAAGGGCAATGTGCTAGAGATTTATTTTGAACACTTGGACTTGTGATTTCAAATGGACAAAGTGGATTCAGTAAATCAATCAAATATTAAAGAAAATGATAAACACCAAATTCTGTGTGAAAATTCATCATGTGATAATTTTAGTGACTTGAAAACTGATTTACCCGATGATATTATAGTTGACACACGTGAAAAGAAGAATCACTGCATTTTGGAAGAGATAGAGTTCCTTAGTGTTGAAATAAATTGAAAGATGGTTGATAAAAAAGGGGCTTCTGATTATGTTGATTCTGCAGACATAAAAAATTTGGATAGTGAACCTGAAACTGAAAGTTTAAACTTTCCTCAGTACCACCCAAAGACCAATGGAGATAACCCAATATTAGGTCTAGACTATGTATTTGAGACGAAGAAGGACTTTTAAAATGTCATATAGCAACTCATGAGATGAAGAAAAAAATATGTTCAGTGGAGTAGGAATGATAATATAAGAATGGAGGCAACTTGTATACATCATCCAGAATGCAAATGGAAAATCACAACTTCTAAAATGCAGAGAGATAAGATTTTCTAGATTAAAACTTACAATCCTACACATACTTGTAAGGAGTGGCATCATGAAAATAGAATGATATCTTCATCTTTTATTGCAAGAAAGTACCTCAAAGAAGTTGGATCAAACAGGAATTGAAGAGCAGCGGAATTTAGGGATAAAATAAGTGTTGAACTAAAAGATCATATGACGTTATCTCAAGCTAAAAGAGCTAAGATAAAAGCGGTTGCATTAATTGATGATGATATTAAAGATCAATATAAAATAATATGAAATTATTGCAATGGAATTGATAGAACAAATCCAAGTAGCACAATTTACATGAAGCTCACTGATAATGAGGTCCCCAATCAGCCGCAAAGATTTTAGAGAATATATATTTGTTTTACTGCTTGCAAGATTGGATTTAGAGCAGGTTGTAGAAAAATAATAGGTGCGGATAGGTGTTGGTTGAAGGGTTCAATGTATGAAACTCAGTTGTTATCTCCGGTTGGCATCAATGGTAACAACAATATATTTTATGTTGTCTATGCTATTGTACAAAAGGAAAGTAAAGAAACATGGGCTTGGTTTTTGAATCATTCGGCTATTGATTTATATATATTTGAGATTGGATGGACCTTTATATCAAACAAGCAAAAATGTCTTATTGAAACTTTTAATGATGTTTTACCTCATGTGAGTCATAGGTTCTGTGCGAGACATCTTCTTAACAAATTCAAAAAGGCTGGCTTTGACGGTTACACATTAAAAAAAGCACTTTTGGCCGTTTCAAAAGCTAACACTATAAGAAAATTTGATAATTACATGAAAATATTTCAAAGTTAGATCTTAATATTGCTACTTGATTAAATGACAAAGAACCTAGTGAATGACCTAGGTCACATTTCTCTTCAGATGCTAAGTGTGACATCTTACTAAATAATTTGTGCGAAGTGTTTAATAACATGATACTTGATACCAGAGACAAGCAATTGCGACACTTTTGAAGAAATTGCAGTATCTACTCATGGCTAGAATGTAAGCTAATAGGAAAAAGACATAAAAATGGAAATCGGGTGATGTTTGTCCTAAAATCAAGGATATATTATATAAAAATCAAAGTACAACTGCTGAATATATCCCTAGAAAATCTAATCACTGGAGCTATGAAATAGTAAGAGCTACAATTACGGAGAATTGAGAGGTTGAATTGGAGGATAGAACTTGTAGTAATAGAAAATAGAGTCTTATTGAAATTCCTTGTAAGCATGCTATTACAACAATTTAGGCCAAAAAGATAACATTCTTGACTATACATGATTATTATAAGGTGAAAACATATAGAAGAATTTATAAAAATTCAGTTCTTTCAATGAATGGACCACAAATATGGCCTAAGTCAAGTCAACTTCCTCCTCTGCCTCCAAGGATTATAAAAGATAATAAGAGAGGAAGAAAACAAAAGCTGCGAAGAAAGAAACAGGATGAAGTTGGAGCTAGTCGAACAAAGATGAGACAAAAGCAAAAATCTTTAGATGGTAGTATATGTCACAAACCTGGTCACAATAAAAGGACTTGCAAATATAACATTATGCAACCAAAAACTGCCTCTTCATTTCGTCGGAAACTACATATAATGTCAATTTTTATATTAGAATTGATTTTTAATTTAATAAGTTTAAACTAGCATAAAAAATATAGGTGTTATTCATTTTCAGGTTAGAAGAAGACAGGATAAAGTGGAACAAGGAGTAGTAGAACAGGATCAAATGAAATATGTCAAAGCAGAGATTGGACCAAATTTAATTTGGAAAAATTTTCGAAGTACACAATATAACGGACCTATATTTTGAAGCTATAACCATTTTTTTAGGGTAAAAACTAGCTCACTCATTATACTACTAGTCATTTATGCTATTTTTCTGTTGATATTTTTGTTATTAGGATATACTATTAACCATGCGGTTTAGTATAGTATTGTCTTTCGTTTTTATATAAGATTTTTATTTTATTTATTTGGATTAATAAAGTCTTATTTTAAATATATCATTTTTGCATGTGTATCCTTTACTTATAAAGTAGATAATTTAGTGTATAGAGTTTAGCTTATATACGGAATATTAAATCGTCAATTTTTATAAATATAAAGTTTATATATATTCACAATCTAAGATGAAAATTAGATAAATTCATCGGTACGATTGCAACTAAAGATTAAATAAAATTTATCTTGATTATGGAAATGGTATAATTTCAATATCTTGTGCTAATACATTTTATATATATTTGAACGGACCAAGTAGAGATAAGTATTCTATCTGACTTAATAAAATAAATTCTCTAGATTATTAAATGTACTTATACTCTTAATCTTGATATAATTATTATGATTAATGTGATTTGTTTGTTATTTTGATCTATCAAAAGGTGAAACTCTTTCGCGAGTTAAAATATTCCCGATAGGTTGGATGATGACAAATGACATTTGTGAAATAATAATTAGTTGATGGAATCCATATCTCGACCTTAAGATAGATGATACTCCTTTATGACTGTTTATAAGTTTTCATGTGAAAACCCTGCAGATGGATTTCGTATCCGTCACATGAAATAAGTTAAGCATATGAATAAAAGATCAAACTAATCAACGAATTAAATAGTCAGAAATTTAATTCAATTGGTTGGTATCTATAATCTTAATATGAGGAGTTAAAGAAGATTTAATGAACGATTTTAAAATTATACCGAGGAGTGCAATTACAGATTTTTAGTGGAATAATCTGTAATTTATTATGGTAGGTTAATTTATTCATTTTGCGAATTAATATCATAATTGAAAGCCTTACTAATTAAATCTGTGGTCCTTGCTATGCCTGATTGGTTAAAGAACTTGAAAAGGAAGAAATATGTTTTCTAAAAGTAGTAAAATCCTACATAATTTTGGACAACTTCCATAAAAGGCAAGTTGTACACATTTTGGGTTTGTGATAGCCCAAAAACGTGTACAAACACTTGGAGAGATGAAATCCTACACGTTTTGGGAATAGAGTTTTACATCCTAAAAAAGAAGCTATAAATAGGACCTCTTCCTCCATGAAAAATAGCGTTTCTGAAAAGCAGTACTTGCCCACACAATTATTTCTTACTTGAATTTTTGAGGCTATAGCAGAAGACCGCAGACCTGGAGAGCGAGTTGGACGTTTTGTGCAAAAGCTTCAAGAAGTTAGTAATATGAAACCTAATTCTTGTTGTTACCTAGTTATTCATGTAAGTTGAGTGATCTTTTATGCTTGATTCGGCTGCGCATGTTCTAACAATTAGTATCAAGGGCCGTCTTACATCTAACTAGATAATGCAAGAAAAGGATTCATGAAAAATAGATTGATATGCATGTTTTCATTTCGCATGAATATGTGAATCATATCATAGATAAAAAAATGAGTGATTTTAATATTTTTCTGAATTTTGAAAAATTGATCTATCGTTAATAATATGTGATATGTTAAAAACCCTTAAAGAAGAGAAAAGATGGGCATTGCCATGCTGCAACACAACACTCCTGAGCCGCACGCAGGCGCTCTATCGATAGCCTGTCGATGATTGTTGATTTGGTCGGTATTGGAGTTTTTCAAATTTTAACAAACTTTGATTAACCTAAAATTTGATAGGTTCATCGAAAATGACCCACTGAGTAATAATCACGTTAAAATGGTGAGTAACATCATTTTATGGCTACTCAGAGTCATTTTGATGGGTTTTAAGGTATTTTTTTATTTTTTGGAAATTTTAAAAAAAATATATTTTCTTTTAACCAGTGGTGGCAGGGTTTAATCCTTTATGGTCTCCATTGGTATATAACAGTAATGTAATAAATTTAGATGTTGACATTGGTCTTCTTTCCCCATCTTATAAATTCAGTACGATTGATTATTGTGTTTTCTTGTCTCTTGTTATTGATATCTTGTATTAACTCTCCAACTGAGTTACTTGTTGGTTCAATGGAACAGAGATTTATAATATTGGATACTTATCTATCTTAAACAAGCATTTTACTCTCCAATTGAGTTGGTTCTGTTTTGATTATGGGGTAAACATTTGGCATAACTCATATAGTTTGCATGAAGAGTAAGTTTCCCTATTGAATCTAGCTATTCAATATGCATGATTGTTTGTGCTATGTGTTTACATAAATTTAAATATCTTTGTTGCATGCTTAATGATCTATTTGATGTTTCTATCTTCCAGATTAATATTGTCTTCATTCAATCCCCTTACCTCTATTTTAAAAGAAAAGAAGTTAGAGGCCCAAATTTTATTGACTAAAAAAGAAATCTGGATATTGTCCTAACTGCTAAAGGGTATAGTTTTGTGTTGGTTGAAGAATGCCTTGAAAAATCTGATATTTTCACCAATGACCAAATCAAAGCATATGAAAAATAGATTAAGGTTGATAAGATGACACAATGTTACATTCTTGCCTCAATATCGAATATGTTGCAACATCAACATCAGTCTATGGAGTCTTCTTGACATGCTTGAAAGTCTCAAAGAGATGTTCAGTGAGCATAATCACGTTGCAAAGCACACAAGCATAAAAGTCCTTTTGAATACGAAAATGGCTAAAGATTCGTCCGTGAGGGATCGTGTTCTTAAGGTGATTGGTCTTCTTAATGAACTGAAAATCCTTGGAGCTAAGATTGATAAGGAATCTCAAGTTGAGATGATCCTACAGACTTTTCCTGACAGTTTTAAGCAATTTCGTTTGAACTATAATACGAACAAAATGAATTTGTCTCTAGCAAAATTGTTGAATGACCTGCAAGCAACTGAGTCCATTATCAAACAACAAGCTCCTGCTGTGGCACTAAATGTTGAGAGATATTCTTCTTCTAAGCGGAAGGGCGGACAGAAAAAGAAGAGACCATGCAAAACATCAGAAATTGCAAATGGTGGTGCGGCTAAGCCAAAAGGAAAATGCTATCATTGCAAGCAGCCTGGGCATCACAAGAAGAAATGTCATGTCTACCCGACTAAATTGAACAAGTAAGGTAATTCTTCTTACTTAAATGTTGTTGAAACTTGTTTAGTGGCTGTTTCTACGATACTATGGGCTGTAGATTCGGGAGCCACTAATTATGTCTATACTTCTTTCAAGAGTTTTGGGAAACGCAATGGCTAAGTGAGAATGAAGTTTGCGTATTTCAAGCCAATGGCGAACCAGCACCAAGTTTAGCTTTAGAAGATATTATTATTTCTTTCAGTAGTTCTAGAGTTTTAGATTTAAGAGATGTTCTCTGTGTACCTTCTATTAAAAGAAATTTGACTTCAGTTTCAAAATTGATGGATGCTGGTTATAATATATATTTTGGTAGTAATTCAGCTGTTTATTAAATTTAACAAGCATTTTATCTGTACTACTGCTAGAGTACATGGCCTATTTGTACTTGAAACTCCTCCAAATTTATTGCAACCAAAGGAACTAAATAATATTAACTTGTCCAATAAAAGAAAATGTGTTTTTGAATTGAGTCAAACTTACTTGTGGTACTTGCGTCTAGGATATATAAATCTAAATAGGATTTCGAGGTTGGTTTCTGATGGACCTTTGAGTTCATTGAAAGTGGAGGCACTACCAACCTAGAAATCCTGTTTAGAAGGAAAAATGACTAAGAGACCTTTTCCTTCTAAAGGAACTAGAGCCAAAGATAAGTTGGAATAAATTCACTATAATTTGTGTGGTGTTATGAATATACAAGCAAGAAGTGACTTTGAGTATTTTGTGACATTCACAAATGACTACTTTAAATATGGATATGTTTACCTGTTGCGCTATAATTTTGACTGCTTTGACAAGTTCAAAGAATTTAAGGCGGAAATGAAAAAGCGACATGATAAACATATTAAATGATTGCAATATGATCATAGTGGTGAATACCTTTCTGCTGAATTCATTAAATACTTATTAGATTGTGGAATTACGTCTCAATTGTCTGGTCTGGGAATACCACAACAAAATGGTGTGGCAGAAAGAAGAAATAGAACTCTTTTAGAAATGGTAAGATCAATGTTGAGTTATCTAATTTGCCTTCTTCCTTTTGGGATATGCATTAGATACAACAAACTACCTGTTGAACTTGGTTCCTTCCATATCAATACCTTTAACTCCAATAGAATTGTGGGTTGGACAAATGCCTAGTCTCAGATATATTCGGGTATGGGGTTGTCTGGCTCACGTGTTAAAGAAAAAAAACTGATAAGTTGGAATCAAGAACTGAAGTATGTATTTTTTTTGGATATCCAAAAGGAACGAAAGGTGATTTGTTTTATTGTCCTAAAGAGAATAAGGTAATTACTACAATAAATGCCAAATTTCTAAAAGGGGACTATTTAATGAACCATGTTCCAAGAAGTAAACTTGTTTTACAGGAATTGAACAATGAAATAACTAATGATGTATCCCAAGAACAAATTTCACAAGAAAGTATTGACATACCACTCCATTATCTAGAGGAAGCAATGTTAATAGGAAACAGGAGGTGCAAGTGCATGGGTCTGACATCTCACCACCTCAAGATAGTGGGAGTAATGTTGACCAGTCTGCATTTGTCGAGCAGCCTATTCTTGAGGAAGAATTTTGTGATAATTAGGATTTAGTTCCCGAAAGTGATGTTATGGATCGCAAGATCAGATAAATGATGTTGTAGTGAGTCGTCGTAGTGGGAGACTTATTAGAAAACCCATTCAGTTTGCGCTCTTATAAGAATCTTATGATAGAATCTCTGAAGAGCCTAATACAGAATCCCTTAATTGCACCGAAACACTAGAATATATAGATGCTTAAAAATGAATTTTTGCTATGAAATCTAAAATGGAGTCTATGTACTCCAATCAAGTCTGGGATCTTGTACGATACTATCTCGGAAGACTGACTAAGAGCGGGGCTGAACCTGAGAGCCGAGTACTGTATCATGAAATGATACATCATAGAGTATGCGGTCAATACATGAAATGTACAGAGTATGTAAGGTAAGTAAAATCGCTTAAGTAAGTAAAATCATTTAAAGACAATGTATAATGTAAACATAAACATTAAGAATCTGAGAGTAGGGCTTGGATGCATTCTTTATGAAATCGTGATCTTATCATAACATAACATACGTCATAACTGAATAGATTGTCTCAAAGCTGAAATATGATATTTAGAAATAAAACTGAACATTGAGTCAAACCTGCTTTAGAATATATATATATAGAAATCTCATGAATGATAAACATGCATAACTGAAATCATGAGGAACAATGGGAGACTCATCTTTTAACTAACATACCACGATAGAGCTTACGTGGTCCCAACTATAACACTCAAGTTGGTATAGCCATCCAAATCCTTGCCAGGGCTAGGAACGATACCATGATATCAATATCAAGCTCATGGGCCAATAGGGCCGGGGATAGCTCACAAGGGAGGTCCTGAAATAGTAAATATAATAGTATAACCTACGTTGGCGCATAGTTCTGAGGCATAGGGTGATCAACCCTTAGCCTACTCGGTGCTAGACACTACTCCCAAAAAAAACATGCATATGCTCTACATCGTTATTCAATGAATATCAGCATCGTCTATTGACGAAGCTCAATAATCAAATACATCTCATTTATGAAATCATGCATATGAGAAGCTTTAGCTCAAAATATACCACAAGCTAAAAGATAATTGAGAGTCTTTGCTCCAAAACCATGTGGTAAGCTTAACTCGGGAAATCATAAATCATACTTTGAACATATGGGTATTACCCAAAGCTTTATCATACTTGGACATACTCAATTCACATATGAAACATGATTATAAACATGGGCAGCTTGAAAACATGTTTTTCATCATAATATCTCGTCATCATCATACATTCATCACAAATATCCTCTTTCATAAACTTTTCATCAATGGGCTTTTGAATTCATAAGACTAGAAGCATGATTTTTAATTGAAAATATTATAAAATTTGCCCATGCTTCATAATTCAGTAGTAGAAACATAATCAAATCATACCCATGTGGAGAATTAGGAAATTCATGCATTTGGGTTAAAACCCATAGATTAGTCATAGAACATTCATAATTTAGAGAGGGCTTGGACATGGGTGTGAAAGAAATCACCCATTTATAACCCTACATACCTGTTGGTAGCTGATTCTTACACTTCTTTAATAGCCCAAGAAGAACTTGAAGGAAAATTGAAGAACACAAAGCTTGATCACCCTCTCTCACTTTCTACCTTGCATGCATGAATGAATAAAGCCTAAAATGAACTTAACCCCTTTAAAAGTCATCATTCATAACTTAAAACGACGTAGTTTAGGCCTTAGGATCTTAGAAATTATGAAAAATCCCTTACTAAATTCGCAGAAAATAACTGTCAGATGGTCCCAACGAGGGACCTAATGACTCGTCCTCTATGGCCATGACTCATGACATGACCCGTGATGTACACTACCTCAGCCTCAATAACTTTTATTCCCTGCTTGGTCACGACTCACCCTACGAATCGTGGGGACTGACCACGACTCGTGGGGTTCTCCCGTCAAGTGCACTGCCTCTGTTCTTCTTTTTGCTTACTCACCCACCCAATGACCGACCCAACGACTCGTGGGGACTTGTTTTCCCAAACTGAGAACTCATCACCTGGGCCTCCCCACGAGTCACATCACGACTCGTGGGCTGCTCTCACGAGTCTTCTCACTACTCATTCTGTGCCTGATGTCAGATTTTAAGTTTTTCTCCGTTTCAACTTCCGAGTTTGATCTTTGGGCTTCTGGGGTATAACACCATTGTTGCTCATTGTGATTATGAGATTTTATAGATGGATGTCAAGAGGGCCTTTCTTAATAGAAGTCTTGATGAGTGCATATATATGACATAACTAGATGATTTCGTGAAAAGTGGCAACGAACACATGTTGTGTAAGCTGAAAAAAATTTATTTATGGGTTGAAACATGCATCTAGGGCATGGAACACTTGTTTTGACAATTTGATTAAGATTTTTGATTTTGATCAATATGATAATGAGTCATGCATCTATAAAAAGTGGGAGGGAGATAAAGTAGCATTTTTGATTCTGTACATAGATGACATCTTGCTCATAGAAAATACTGTGAGCATGCTGAAGTCGGTCAAAGAGTGGTTGTCCTCGCGTTTTGATATGAAAGACTTGGGTAAAACGACTCATATCCTTGGGATCAAGCTCATGAGAGATCACAAGCAAAGGATATTAGGCTTGTCTCAAGCACTTTATATTAATAATATTCTTACTAGGTTAAGCATGCAAAATTCCAAAAACGGATTTCTTCCTTTTAGGCATGGAATTTCTTTATCGAAGGATCAGTCTCCTAAACTGACTAACGAGATAGAGAGGATGGGGGTGATCCGTTATGCTTTCGTTGTTGGGAATATCATGTATGCTATGTTAAGTACTAGACCTGACATCTGCTTCGTTGTTGGCATGGTTAGTAGATTTCAATCTAATTCTGGAAATGAATATTAAACTGCGGTTAATCATATAATCAAGTATCTAAAAAGGACTAAAGATCATATGCTAGTTTTTCACTCGGGTGATCTTGTCATGACCCGAACATGGACTCCGAATCGAGACATGAAACCTAGAGCCACAAATGACTCCAAGTTAACCCATGGCACATACATAGCATGAATAAGTGCATATCTAAAGTAAAAAGTAAGACACATACATAACATAAATGGAAGTCTAGAATATATGATAAAACATAACTAGAGACAACAAGTCTAATATATTGTCTGAAGGCCTCTAGCCATAAGATGAGCTGAAGGGACAACACTCCCGACTAGTTCACTAAGTCTGAAACTAAATAGATATAGATAAAGAATATAAAACTATTGAATGTCCTTGGATGATGAGGACTCACCTAAAAAGGGGACCGAGCTGGACTACTGCGGGAGCGGGATTAAAGACGAGTTTGATACTGGTCACTTGAACCTATATCATGAAATGATATAACATAAAGTATGTGGTCAGTACTTTGAATATACTGAGTATGTAAGGTGAGTAAACATGCTAGTAAACAGTAGTATAGAACGTAAGTTTCCGATCATAAACTGAACATGAGGGCTCAAGGCATTTCAAAACTATTACATAAGTTGAACATGGCTGAATTCATAGTAAAACCTTGTAAACACATAACTTGAGCCAAGATATCATAAGTTGAAAACATGATCATGCATAAAATATAAGGAACAACGGGAAACTCATTATAACCGACACCATCATGATAGAGCTTACATGATGCCCAACTATCTCTCTTAGGCTGGAAGAACCGTTCCAAGCTTTCCAAGGCAAGGAACGATTAAGGTGTGATACTACTCGTGACTCAGGGTGACAATCTACAATAACGACAACCCCTGCATGTGCCCATTGAGGCAAGAGAGACACTCTCCAATTGCGAGGATCCCATATTCCTAAGGCTAAGGGAAACATTCTCTAATATTGTGAATCCCTTATCCTATGGTGGTACGTAATTCTGAGATCCGGGGTTTGCTTGAATCCCTGGCCTACTCTGTGCTAGCCACTACTCTCAAAAACATGCACATGGCTCATAGTCATCATCGTGAAAACATACTTGAACTTGCATGGGCTAGCCAAAATATAAAATCATAATCATATTTGACATACGTGAAATAACTATGAAAAGGATGCCATAGAGTTGACCATGATACTTGAACTTGAATTTCGTGAAAATCATACATGCTTGAATAAAACTTCACAACTTGAAATCATAAACTTAAGATTCATAAACTTTCATACATATTTTGATAATACATCATGACTTGAAACAATAGGCTCACAAACTTGAAAATCATAGGATCATGCATAATTGGGTAAAATCATCATAAATATGAAATCATGAATTCATAAGAAATTTAAGGGTAAAATCTGCCCTAATAACCATAATTCATCAATTGAAACATGAGGGAATTGAACCCATAGAAAGATCATAGAAGATTTCATTGAATTAGGTCAAACCCTAGAATTTTCATAAAACTTGATTGAAGACTTGAATTCATGAGTTAGAGATGGAATTGGGCATGAGGCTGGAAGGATTCCCCCATTCATTATCCTACATACCTGGGTTTGATGATCCCTTGACCTGCCTTGAAGACCCAAAAAATATTTGAAGAAATTCAATGAAGAACTCTAGCGTTGATCTGGTGCATTGCATGTGATGAACTTTTGCTATTGTCTTTGTTGATCTTTAAGCTGGCGCAAGAATTGTTTGTTGCTGTTTTTACTAGGGCTGAAATTCTTTAGTTGCTACATTTTTGGTTTGATTATTGTTTTTTCTAAAATGACAATAATTTTGATATTGTTTTTGTTGAAAAATGACTCGAATTTGATTATTGTTTATCCTGAAATTCAACTGCTGCTTTTGCTGAAAATGACAGCAATTTGGATACTATTTTTACTGGAATTCAACTATTCTTTTTGCTGAAAAATAACAAAAAATTGTTATTGTTTTTGCTACAAAATGACGACAATTTGGTTGTTGTTTTGCTGGAATTTAGCTGGTGTTTTTGCTGAAAAAGGCTGCTATTCAATTGTTGTTTTTGTTGGAATATAACTGCTATTTTTATTGAAAAATGACTCTTGTCTTTGCTGATTTTTGTGACTGTGCTGAAATTTAACATTAGCTACTCTTTTACTATTTTTTGGGATTTTAAACTGTTGTTGAAATGAAATAAAATATTGCTAAAATATTTTCATAATTATAATAAAAAAACTAGATTCTTTTGATTGAAATATTAATTTTTTTTATGTTGGTACTCAACCAAAGTATATGATTAGTTGCAATGAAATAAAATTGTGTCAACAACTTTATCAGAAATAACTTTAATACCCATTCATACCATACCATTCATTACATTAAAAAAAAAAAAAAAAAAACCCTACATTTTCGAATGACAATTGCATGTATTCATGTTTTAAGATATCTATCTGAAGGCTAAATGCTACGACAACACAAGTATGAAATAACCAGATGAGAATCTATCACGACTTTCTGGTCTTCATCTTGTCCTCTTTCAAATTCTTCTACTTTGGCTTCACACATCATATCATCGTTACTCTAGTCACACTTGAATAATCCCGAGCAACAAGTTTTTTCATCCCTATCTGAACCTTCCTGCATTAGGAGCAAGAATAACAACTAAATTATCTCCTCATGTAGAGTAAACTTCAACTACAACTATATTCCAACAACATCAGTGCACTTAACATGATTAGCATTTCTGGGAACACTTACCATATGGATTAAAAATTAGCTCTCATTGCTTTGTACATTCAAGACTACTTTTTTTTAGCTTGAAATTGCCATCTTCGTACTTTAGAGATGGAACCGCTATTTGGTGACTGTTCAAGCTTCAACTCATTAAACTATTCTTTCGAGTTTGTATATCAAAGCTCATCAATCCAATACTTAATATAGGCTTAAACGTGAGACTTGCATAAAAGAAACCACAGTTAGAAGAATATTAGTGATTAAAATGAGAGTCAATCCATAATTGCAAAAAAAAATTTAACTAGGATGAAGAAAGTTGATATTCTTAGTACCTCCATTACCCTGGACAAATTCAATACTTTTGTAGCTTGTGGCATCAACTTTGGATCAATTCTTTCAGCAACTGTCTCTTGCATATTTGGATTAGTTTTTTCAGCTTCCCTTACATTATCGCAACAACCAGTACTACTGTTAGTGCTCAAATTAAACTTCTTTTTCTTAATAGACTTCTGGCTTGAGTGCATCAATGTATTAATAGCGGAATTTTAATAACACTTACTGTTTCACATGAGACCAAATGTTATACAACACACCTATTTGAACATCTTGATCATAAATACAGCAACTCTCAACTTCAAATGCTTATCGATGCCAAAAAATAGAAGAGCGTATACAAAAACAACAATTTGAAAGAACAAATCTTGGAATACATAACTAGCTACTTGTTTTTAACAACAGGAACACAAAATGAAAGAAAAAGTCCTGCGATAACAATAGCAATGCAACTCCATCACTTATTCACAATGCAAAGTAAATGCTTTTCAAACCAATAAGAACACCTAAATCTCACCTCTGTTATCCAGTCTTAGGACAAGATGACATCTATAGCAATACCAATACGGTTTTTAGCTTTTCAAAAACACGATTTGATTCTCCAATTTTCAAATAAAAAAGATAAAAAAAGACTATAGTTATACAACATAAATTGGAATCAAGGATCTCTTCATTTAGATCTCTTACCCATAATCTTGGAGTTTTTCTCATTCATGTAGAAGGAATTATAAAAACTTTCTCCAATATCCCGTTGCTATAATTTCATGTACAAAATTGCGTTTATTGTCATTCTTCAACAAAATCAATGTGAATTAGGGTTATGAAAATTGAAAGAAGAATGGGCGAGGAAAAGCAAGAATACATATTTGTTTATAGAAATATATGTTCTTAAAGAAAGAAAACAGTGTGATCAGCAAATTGAACATTACGCTCTTGGATAGAAAGAAAGACAGAGAGACACAGTATATAAGTTTGGAGGAAAAGAAAATAGTGTGATATGCATGTGAGGAACTTCTGTTAAAAAAGTAACGGTGAATTATGACTAAAAACGCACTACTTTATTAGATAAAAAGAACTAGTAGTGCTCTAGTTGAAAGAATATGAAAGAATATGTATTATTTTGGGTCTAAAGGCAAAAATAATGTATGATTTTGAGCCTTTTATCGACCTTATTACTAAGATTTTGGATCATTATTAGTCATATTAATAATGAATGTGATAATCAAAGTACATTCTAAAAATAAAAAAGGGTGAAAAAAAAAAGCAAGAACAATTAACTTTCATACCTCCAATTTTGCACATGTTAAATCCTTTTGAAAGTTTAAATTCAATTATATCTGTCTATTGAAGATAAAACAAGGAAGGAAGATCAACATACCAAATGTAAACCTAATTACGAAGGGGGAAGACGTCAATAGCTTCATCATCTACGGAAATTTGTATTATTATTTGGAATAATTTCATATGCTTCCCTTGATTTGATATCGTAAAACTAATATCATTTAGGATTTATAATATGACCTTTTGCTTTTCTTATATAGATGTATTTATAATAATTCTTTTAACATATTTATCGTAAATTTGAAAATCTATGTTATGACTCCGTTATAATTTTTATGTATTGCAAAAGAACACATCAAATTGCATTGATTAATTTTTTGTTTGTATAATATACAAAAATCACTTATATATTCTTCACAAAATTTAGAAACTGATGCACAATATTCACCAAAAATATAAAAGCGTAAAAAAAAAAATTAATGGTAAGATTTCTGAAACCTAGCATGAACACATCATATAGTTCTCTTTAATCTTCGTCACTGTTAATTCCCCCCTCCCCTACCCTCACACAGACACTTTTGGAAGAAAGCAACAAGTGCCTTTACTAAATAAAAAATCACACCGCATAATTAATTAAGATCCTATAGGTAATATTTTTTTATTTACTAAACATAACAAATATATTATATTTTCTATTATATTTAGAATTATTCTCTGTCCATAATTTTAGAGCTTAATTTTAAGAAAGGCTCCACTTCGTTAGTTTTTGTTCAAATAATAGTCAATACAACTTTAGATGACTGCCCTGTGGCCATATATATTTTAATGGTTACGATTTATTTTGAATTTATTCTCCGACATAATTATTTTAGGTAGTATATCAATGCGCATAGTACTTTAATTCTTCTTTTTAATTTAATTTTTTTTCTTGTTGTTGGGAAAGATTTTATTTTATTAAAATATAGTAGTCATTAAATCTGGGACACTATCATTCCCTAATAGCATCAATTGTTTACATATCATCATATGACATACTTTTCTAGTACTAAATTGTCCATCACTAGTTTCTAGTAGGGTATGTACAGTGGGTGGAGGTAGAATTTTTAGCAAGAAAATTTAAAATATGAAGAAATAATACCTGAAATCGTGAATATTATAGGAAAATAAATGGCGCGCGATGCGGCTCGGCGCGAAAAGGAAAAATTAATACTAACCTGCTAAAACTTAGCTCGCCTTGTCATACCCTTATAACATTTTTCTTTCAATTTTTTCCTTGCTCCATCAAATCCTTCTTTAAGTTTTTTGTGAATTTTTTGATTTTATTTTAGGTATTCTACTTTATTTGAACTTTTTTTTTTCTTTCGAATTAGTGCCCCTTTAATTATATATTACTTTTGAAATCGCCAAGATTTTTGTACGATAAAAAGATTAATATGATTTATGAATTATGAACGAGAGAGAAAAAGAAACAAAACAACAAAAATCTAAGTATAATTCCTATTTTTCGGAAAAAGGTAGAGAATATATTACTTCTTTCGTTAGTTGTCATGTATACTAAACATAGTTGTTTCAAAATACTTGTCAATTTAAAAAATCAAGAGAGAATTAATTATAATTTTTCAACTTTACCCTTAGCATATTCTAGAATTAAGATGCACTTAAATAGATAAATATTAAATAATTAATAAGGGATATATTAGTCAAATTACACTCTTAATTAATTTTTTCTTAATGATTATGCAAATCTTATCCAAACAACTTAAATAGAATAAAAGAATTAATGGAAGTAATGGTATTTTGTTTAAATATATTACATTAATTATAAAAATCTACTACTATAAAAATAATTTGAAAATTATAATATTAATCTAAACACATTTTCATAAGAAAAATGCGCTATAATTTAAATATGAGTAATTTGTTATCAATATATTTGTATTATAGTGAATGTATATAAAGGTATTTGTATTGTAGTGGATACATGTGTTTATATTATAGTGAAAGTCTATATTTTGGAGAAAAGTTAGGAGAAATTGTCACTATAAATAGAGGGATTCTCCTTTATTATATTTCATCCATAAAAATTTCTTTCATTCTCTATAATATTTTTATTCTTTCTTTATTATTTCATAACATAATTGTATACATTGAGCTTTACCAATCATGGCCCTCTATAATGCTTTAACCTATGACCCTCACTCAATAAGCGCCGGAAAAAAAAGGAAAAAAGGATCTCAGCTGGAATCAAACCAGCGACTACAATGAACAAATGAATTCCCTGAACCATTAAGCTAGGCGGTTCATTATAATATATTATAATAATAATAGTAATAATAATAATTTTAAAAATGTTATAAACATATTTATGTTGTAGTGAATGTCTATAAAGGTATTTGTATTATACTGGATATATGTGTTTATATCATTGCGAAAGTCTATCTTTTGGAGAAAAGTTAGGAGAAATTATCTCTGGGGTTCTCCTTCATTGTATTTCATCATATAAAGAAAAATAAGAACTTCTCTCCTTCTCTCTTTCTCTATAATATTCTTGTTCTTTCTTTATTATTTCATAACATGTTATCAGTACGAGTCTCTGCCTTGAGCACTCACTTTGAAAGATCTGAGGTAAGAAAAATTAAAATTTCTTTTTCAAAAGATATATTACTTAACCACAGGAGTGATATTTCTTTGATGATACCGTTGCTCTACGACTCTACTGACTCAAAATTTGAAGGCCAAGGTATTATTATTTTTTTCTTTTAAAGCTAACCTTACGAAACTTGATTTCGTTGCCCTTCAAAGTTCGGGCAAGAACTACCTTTCATGGGTGTTGGATGTTGAAATCCATATGGATGCAATGGGTCATGGAGACACCATTAAAAGTGAAAACAAAGCATCAAAAATCCATATGGATGCAATGGGTCTTGGAGACACCATTAAAAGTGAAAGCAAAACATCAAAAATCCATATGGATGCAATGGGTCTTGGAGACACCATTAAAAGTGAAAGCAAAGCATCAAAAATCCATATGGATGCAATGGGTCTTGGAGACACCATTAAAAGTGAAAGCAAAGCATCAAAAATTCATATGGATGCAATGGGTCTTGGAGACACCATTAAAAGTGAAAGAAAAGCATCAAAAATTCATATGGATGCAATGGGTCTTGGAGACACCATTAAAAGTGAAAACAAAGTATCAAATCAATATCGTGCTAAGGCTATGATATTCTTGCGTCATCATCTTGACGAAATTCTTAAAATTGAATATCTCATGATTAAGGATCCACTTGTTTTGTGGAATAGCCTAAAAAAAAGGTATGATCACCTGAAGATGGTCATCCACCCAAAGGCACGATATGATTGGATTCATCAAGACTATAAGTCTATTCATGAGTATAGCTCATCAACATTCAAAATTATTTCTAAGTTGAAACTATGTGGAGAAACTATAAATAACGTTGATATGATTGAATATGTGGTAGTATACAAAATTAACTGAGAGCTCCGGAAGAGCTAATATATTACTACCTGAAGGAATGAAATTGTTGTAGTAAGTCTCAAAAGGAAACTTATAAGTTTCAAGTACATTGAAAAAAAAAATGAGACTATAAATTATGGGAAGATCTAATATCTTCATGCTACTACAATTGAAGCGGGTTATAAATATTTATGTAAAAGATTACCCGCCAATTTTTTTATTTATAGTACATAAATATGGGTATGATGATGAAATCACATACGAAAGTAAACTAGAAGTTTACTGAAATAAGTTGGCATAACTGGTTGGCCATCCCGGTTCAAATGTGAAGTAAAACTAATTGAGAATTCACGTGGCTATATGTTGAAGAAATAAATGATTCTTCAAGAATTCTCTTGTGTTGCTTGTTCTCGTGATAGAATGATCTTGATCAGCTAAGATTGGAATTATATTCCCTGAAATTTTGGAACATATAAAAGGGTGAATATGGGCCCATTCACCTACCATGTGAACTGTTTGCTAGTAGATGCATCTGTGGTATGGTCATATGTGTTTTGATATCAACTTGCAATTGATTTTTGTAAGGTTGTTGCTCGAATTATTAAATTAAGAGCATAGTTCCAAATTATAAAATCATGTTGATAATGCTGATTCATATCTATGTTGGTTTAGCAAAATTATATGCCTCCAATTATAGCTAAATCATTGGTTATGAGAATAAAACTCCCAAATAAAATTTGGTATGAGATATGTTTATTCAACATATAGCAACACTTGAATGCATCAAGCCAACAAGGTTCCCCTATCACAATTGGTTCAGGGTCAAGGACCAAATAATTTCATCTAAAATTTGAATGTGCAATAAATGATTCAATTGCCCCACCACAACGCACAAAGATGGGTCCCCAAATGAGCTTGAGGAGAAGTGATTAGCAGCTGAAAATTGAGTGTGGGATGAATTATCTAGATCCTCGGGAAAAAGAAAAAGTGAACTTAAAGTTCAATAGATAATTCACTTGCAAAATATTGCAAATCAATTGCCAGATATATTTGCTAACTCTATTTTATAATTCAGTTGCAAATGCTCCAATGAAAAGTCCTTGAAGGACAGAGTTTATGAGACGCCTGAAGCGTGATAGACCAAACGGTTTCAAATATAGAACTTCTTGAAGAAGGAGAGGAGCAAGTGATTAAGATGGTCATAATGATGAGGCAAGTGCTTTGAGAAAGCACCACGGCATAACACTTCATAAAACCTTGGCAAAGGTTCAGGTACCTGAAAATGACAAAAAATAAAGAGATCTCAATAAGTTATGTCGCATTAGAACTGATTGTCGATGATATTTTTGATACAATATAGTGCGCAATATTGTAAAAGATTGTGAGGATCTGAATTCTACGTCTATTAAAGCATGTTGATGTAGAAATAGTTATCAAGTGAAATGATGCGTATTGATAATCATAAAGCTTATTGGACCTGTAATCCAGACACTAGAAGATGTCACGCATTTAAATACTAATTAATGTTATCACTTGACAAAATTTGTACGAAAATCATGAAGGATTCGAAATGCCTGAAGTATTTACAAGTTTCTTTAAACTTGTTCATAATTCTTATATGAGGAAATCCTTGGTCCTGAAGTACCATATCTTAGTGTGATTGATGCACTAATATATCTTGCTAATACTACAAGGCATAACATTCTGCTAATTTGTTAGCAAGTCCCGATCTTGTTGGTTATGTTGATGCTGGGTATTTATCTGACCCACATACAAAGCTCGATCTCAAACTGGCTACGTGTTCATATGTGGAGGTAATGCAATATCTTGGAGATCTACAAAGCAGTCTCTCGTAGCTACTTCATCGAATCATGCTGAGATAATAGCTATTCATGAAGCAAGCCGAGAATATGTGTGGTTGAGGTCCATGATACATCTCATTAGAGAAAAATGTGGTTTGAACTGTGACAAAGTACCCACAATTTTGTATGAAGATAATGCTGCATGCATAGCACAACTAAAGGGAGGATTCATAAAAGGAGATAGAACGAAGCACATCTCGCCAAAGTTTTTCTACACACATGAGCTCCAAAAGAATGGTGATATCAATGTGTAATAGATTCGTTGAAGTGATAATGTGGTTGATTTATTCACCAAATCTCTACCAACTGCAACTTTCAAGAAGATGGTGCAAAAGATCGGGATGCAAAGATTCAAGGATGTTTTCATTAGGGGGAGTTAATACGCGTTGTACTCTTTTTCCCTTACGAGGTTTTGTCCCACTGGGTTTTTCTTGTAAGGTGTTTAATGAGGCAGCCAAAAATGCGTATTATTAGATATGTGTATTCTTTTTCCTTCACTAGATTTTTTCCCACTGGGTTTTTTCTAGTAAGGTTTTAACGAGGCACATTATCTATCAAATAGACATTCAAGGGGGAGTGTTATAAACATATTTGTGTTGTAGTGAATGTCTATAAAGGTATTTGTATTGTAGTGGATACATGTGTTTATATCATTGTGAAAGTCTATCTTTTGGAGAAAAGTTAGGAGAAATTATCCCTGGGGTTCTCCTTCATTGTATTTCATCCCATAAAGAGAAATAAGAACTTCTCTCCTTCTCTCTTTCTCTATAATATTCTTGTTCTTTCTTTATTATTTCATAACAAAAAATTAATATTATATATACAATATAATTTTTTGATAAAGGGGGTTCGGATGAACCCCATCCAGAATGTTTCTTGTAGCGCTAGTTGCCAAAAGATGTGCTACATGGTTGCCTTCCTGAATCTATGCTGGATCTCCAGATTTCCCGCTTTCTTCAACCAAAACCTACATGAGAGAATTAGTGGGTTTAGTAGTGGAGCCTTGTTTTCATTAACCCTTTGTTTGGATGGTGGTTATCCAAGTAGTATCGTTACCAAGGGTACTATGTTTGTTTTGATGGTTACTTAAAATATATGGTATGGCATGGTTTGATTTTATGGTTAGGCAATCATGAAAAACCTCACTTTATTAAATCACCAATTTGGTGTAATCCCATTGTTTTCTAATTTTTTTTTCCAATTATGTCCTTACTTAATATTACATAATCCTATTTTACCCTTTCATCTAATATTATTAAACTCCTGCTTTTTTTGTTGAAATTCGTATATATTTATTTTGACCTTTTTTTTAATTATTAATTTTGTTAGAATTTGCATGAATTTAACAACATAATATATTTATAAGACATAATTTGTGACAAAATAGCAGAAAAAAATTTTAAAATTATTTTATTAATAATTATTGATGAATTTAACATATATAATAATTTAGGGCATTTTAGTAAATTTACCAGTTATGATGCAGTACAATACAGTCAAACTAAACAATAAAAATGTTATTAAACAACAACACATTACAGTATAATACCATAACAAAGTGTAAGTAGAAGGATTACCTCTGTCGAGTCGATTTCGATCGCCAAAGAAAGTAGATGATGTTGACACGCCAATTCAGTTGCTCTGTGAAGAGCCATAAGCTCCATATAGACGGAGTTGGAGCCAAGGAATTTTTGCGTGAACCTTAGCTTCCAGTGCCCATATTCTTCTTTGAATACTCCTCCAAATGCTTCCTAAGTTATTGTGAAGGTTTTAGGAACCATCACTGTTTATTTTAATATAGCCAGTGGTAGACGAGTTCCATCTACAATGAACTATTACTTTGGGGATGTTGATGTTTGAAAAGTGGTTTGTAGAGTGCATAAATTCCATAAGGCGCATTGTGGCTTGATCTATTGACACTTGATTAATAGTGCCGTTGAAGATATTGTGGTTTCTCTTCAACCACACCTTAATTTAATTTAATTTAATTTAAAATATTTGAAACCAATCCCTGAAAACTTGATCTCAATGTAGTAATTATTTCCATGTAAAAATTACACTATCTCACAAATAAATAGTCATATGATAAAAACCAAACACAAAAGTAGATTGAAAAATTAACTTTAAAGTTGAACAAAAAAAAAAAATTAAGTTTTTGGTCCAGAAAACGAAAATAGTTAAGTAAATTAAATACTGCATACAGCAGTAAAAAAGTATATCGGAAACTAATATTATCTTTGTTTAGTTGGATATATAAAATTTAAAATATTCTATTCTATCTTTAATACATAATTAGTGAACAATCTAATATGTATTTATATAATATAGGTAATATTCTAACACACAAAATAATAAGTGTTAGTCTAAAAATATATATATATATATATCATGTTCTATTAAATTAAACAGGTGATAAAGAATAATATCATATTATTATATAAGTGGGAAGCACTTTAGTGTAAAGTTGAATTACTAAAATAACATTTAAAAACTAAATGACATTTTTACCCTTTATCTAAAAAATAAAATTACTCTTCATTAAAATTTAACATTTATTCATTATTAAAAAGTAGGACATTCTAAAAGTTTTGATAAATAAAACATTTTTAATAAATAATGAAAGATTGAAAGTTATTCAAATGAATGAAAATGCCAAGAATTATATTCCTAAGTTTTTTTTTAATCTTCAAATTATTTAGCATAGACCATTTACATTATTTTAAAAAATTAAATAAATATTCAAATACATTATTTGATTAAATAATTCAAATTAAATAAAAATTAAAGAAACTGAAAGATGAAATGAGATCAATTTTCAAAACACTCATTATTAATTTCTCTCTCTCTCTCTATCTATCTATCTATATATATATATAAAAGGAGCTTAGAGGCATGCTGATGTAGTATGCTTCTAAGGCCTCCATTCTTATTTTTTTCTTATTTTTTCTATTTTAAATTATTTTTTATCTCATTTATTTAATTAATTTCATTTAATGTCATGTCATTAAATAAGCTCCACTAAATAAAATAAATAAATAATAATAAATTTAAAATGTAATAAAAGTAGAAAACTCATAACTTCAAAGTTACATTACCATTTTACCCTTCCACTAAATAAAATAAATAAATATAATAAAAATAAATATAATCATATATTAATATATAACTGGGAAGCTAAAAAGTAAAAATATAAAATAAATAAAAATAATAAATAATAAATAATAATAAATAAATTATTTAATAATAATAATAATAATAATTCTAATAATAATACTTAATCTAAAAGTGGGCAACTCTAAATGTCAAAGTTGAATTACCAAATGTCCATTCAATATTGAATGACATTATAACCCCTCATCTTAATATTATTCAATAACATTTTTTATTAAATTATAAATTTACTGTCCAAAAAAATAATTTCTATTTACTATATCGATCTATCTAACATTTCATATAATAGTAGTATTGATTCAATATTTACAAGCAGCAAAACCGTAATTAATAGTCATTAAATATGACCTTTCCCTATTCTTATTCATTATTCCACAGTTTTATGTATTAACTAAAGGACCTATTTATCATTCTATTCATATTCCCCCTAATTATTCATAAATACTCTGATTTATGACAAAAAAATTAAGAAATCTTTATAGCTTTAGAGTTCCACAGTGAGAAAGCAAGGATTTCATATGCTAAACACATATGAAGGTACTTTCTTTACTTCTTTCCCATTTGCAATTAGATATTTTTTTTCGGTTGTTCATGTGTTGTAAAATTATTTGATAATTTTTCTTTAGAAGCTTATCTTTAATAGATTTTTCAATAGTGCTCCCATTCATAATTTCATCTAGCATATGTGTATATTTATAACTTATCTAAAAATTTTAATTGTCGTGCTTCAATTATTTATATTCATTACTAATATAAAATCATTTTTATAGATCACCACAAAGTGTCAAGAGTTCAACAACATTGCTTATTGCTTTTTCAGAACCTTCGACAATGAAAGTTAGGATCGACACTCAGAGCAACTGAAGAATTTGATACAGAATCACCATCAAATAGAGAGAACAAAAGGTTGATTCCTCAAAATAGTTGGTTGAAAATCCATTATCAACATGCTTTTGGTACATTACTTAAAATATTAATACACAAATTTTTCTAATTCATGATATAATTAATATCATCAGTTGTTTTATCATTTATTATACAGGGAATGTTGTTCCATATCTAAATCAATAATTTCGACATTTGAAGTAGTGCAACTTTCACCAAAGCCCGTAAAGAGTCATATTTCATCTGTACCATCTACATTGATAGTTGATGTCATTCTTAACCTTATATACCACTTCTAATTATTGGAGCAAAGCCTCAAAGTTTCTTTTCTCTTTAGTCATGCAAAGGGGCTTTCAAAAGATTTAAAAGATTCAAAAATTGTATTTTAATTCATCTCTGTCGCGATATGACGTATAATAACAAATTGTAAAATCTCCACGATTAAAGTTTTGGGAAAATAAAAAAAATCGTAAGATGTAAAAGATTTTAGTTCTTCTCCCCTACTAATTGTGTATTTACTTGATGTTTTAAAATTTTATTTTAATGGTGCTTGGATTTTATTTTCAATAAACCTATAAATCATAAATTTAAGAATTTCACATTTATCATTTAGTTTTTATAAATTCTCTTTATTTTTCTAAATCAATACAAACATTTTAATTCATTTTGAGAAAAAAAAAATAAAGAAAACCGATGATATATAATTCATTAGGCAATTTAGTCAAACTTCTTTTTTTGTTTGTATTACGTTTAAGTAAATATTTGAATGTATATTAAATCATTACCTTTATAAGATAGGTTAAGATTATATACACATTATTTTCTATATTTTATTTATAGAGTATATTATTATTGTTATATCTTAATTCTCTTCAGTTTTATACCTTATATTTTTTTTCCTTTGCAAACTAAAAATGAAATAGAAATATGCATTTATGTGTGTGTATATATATATGTGTGTGTAAAAATCCTATAAATTGTTTATATATTTTAATCTCTGTTCACAGACTTAAAAATTTATAATTAATAATTTTGATAACTAATAAATAGTATCTTTCAAAGATATCACATTTTTAATACTATTATGTTCTTCAATAATAATAAATATTAGTTGAACAAATTCACCATTCAAACATTTTAATTTTGTTTTTCCTCCTTCAAATTTAGTACAGCTCACACTATTCTAATATTATTATTTATACAATTTATGTATTTATACTAATTAATAAAATACACATCATATCATATATCATATTATTCTATAAATGAGAAGATACTAAGTGAAAATTTAAATTACTAAAATGTCCTTAAAAATTGATTGGCCATTTCATACTTTAAAAAAAAATTATTAAATAATTATTTTTAAATACATTGAACGTGAATATGGAGAACTCTACTATCTACCCATAGTTATTATAAATATAAATTCATTTAGTTATTATTCATGATTATTTCTTTCTTTATTCTTTGTTTCTTTCATCTTCCCCATTAATAATAATTTTTATGATTATCTTTATATAAATAAAATAAAAATAAATACAATATGTTAAAATCATATTATTCTATAAGTGGGAAAATACTAAGTGAAAATTTAAATTACTAAAATGTCCCTACAAAATTGATTGGCCATATCATACTTTAAAAAGAATCATTAAATAATTATTTTTAAATATATTAAACTTGAATATGGAGAACTCTTCTATCTGCCCATAGTTATTATAAATATAAATTCATTTAGTTATTATTCATGATTATTTCTTTCTTTATTCTTTGTTTCTTTCATCTTCCCCATTAATAATAATTTTCATGATTATCTTTATTCTTTATTTCTTTTATCTTCTACATTAATAATAATATTATTGCACAACCCTTTACATTCCTTTATGAATTTATAAAAATGGACAACTTTGTTACTCTTTATTATGTGTAGATTTTTTTTTTCAAAAAAAAATATATGTCCATATATTTTTTATCCATATTTATATTGAGTTGCATGAAAGTGAATATTAATTACTGGTCAAGAAAAAATTCATAATCTTTTCTTTAACGCCTTTTCCGTCTGTTTCATGTTTAAATTTCCTGATATAATAGAATGTTATATTTTCGTGAAGTACTAAAATATTAATATACCCCTCAAATATTGAAAGACTAACATATCCTTTAAATAATAATAAAAAAATAAAAATAACAAGTAAAAGTGAAAAATTAAAAAACTAAAATACTCTCCAAACATTGAAAGCTAATATACCCTTTAAATAATAATAGATAATAAATAATCATATTATTACTATATCTATCATCATCATCATAATCTCATATATATATATATATTCAAAAAGTGAAAAATTAAATACTAAAATAACCTTTAAATATTAAAAAACCAATATACCCTTAGATAACAAATAAGTATTATGTTTTAAATAAATAAATAAACAAATAAAAGATGCAACCAATTGACAACCCATGTTAGAATTAAGTTTCCCCAAATATTTATAAAGTTGAATGAGATCATTACAAATCTATTAAAGGTTAGAATTTCATTTAATTTTTTCTCACTAATTCTTTTCATTTCAATTAATATTAGAAGTCCAAAAGTCCATGATCTTTTGGCAACATCCTATAAAAGAAAAGTTCAAGAGATTACCACTAGATCTAATATATTTCTGGGCCAAAACGGTAAGTCTTCTTATTACTTTTCGCCTTCATTTAGTTTTCTCTCAATTGTTTTAGTGGAATTTTGCTTTTCAAAATTGTCTGTTTAAAAACTCATATTTTCTCCAATTTTTTCTGTTCAATTTTTTGTGTATATATATGTTATAATTTAATTAATTTTTTGATATGAAATTGCAGGAAAATATGGATGTTATGAAACAGAGGCTATATGAAGAATATGAAGAAATTATTATTTTTAAAAATCACATAAACAGATTGCACTATACAAGTACAAATGTGATAGCTTTGTTATGGACATAAACACTTTTTCATACCACTTTGAAATCAAATGAGATAGAAAAAATCAACAGTACGAAGAAAAATTTCATGATTATTGTGCTTAAGTTTCTATAGTACTATTTTATTTCTCCAACAAGATTTCCATAATGAGTTATATCAATTTTTGTATTTTGTGTATGAAAGATGTGATATTTTTTTTAGTCTTTATTTCTTATTTAATTAATAGTGATATATTTTATTTTGATATTAAATAAGTTTTTCACTCAAAAAGTTACACAGAGTTGTCGTTGTGGGTACTACAGAACTCACAAAAATTACCACAGAATTGTCAAATACGATTACTACAAATTTCACATTTTTCTTGATCGAATATTTTTCTTTTCGTATTGATCTCCCATTAATTGCTATTTATATTTAGGATTATTTTATTTCTGACTGAAAGATTTAAGCTGCGCATTCCTTGAACAAGAAAACTTATTTTTCCATTTGTTCTTTTAGTTTTTTCATTTGTTAGTTACCATTTTTTTAAAAATTTCCAATGTCTCTAAATATAGCTACTATAAATTCTATTTGCAATAATAAATAAATATTATTATGAAATAATAGCATGAATTTTTATTTTGTTTATATTAATTTCTGGATTTTCACTTTTTGCATAGCATATGAAAAATATAATTAACACATTATTTAATTTTTATTTTTTCTTTTCCTTTTATTCCAATTTCTATGAATTGCTTTTACCATTTTCTTCTAGTTTCAATTTTCATGAATTGCTTTTTCCATTTGAGGATTAATATTTTTTCTCTTTTTTCTTTTTTGTGGTGTCACTTTTAGTGGCATACCCCAAAGACTTTTTGTCCCTCATTTTTTTGTTCTTCTTTTTCATTTTACTATTTTGAAATTTTGAGAATTTTTAGATATACTTATTAATATCTCTGTTTACAATAATTAATATTATTTATGTATAATAATCATGGAGCAATATAAAGTGAAAGAATGTACATAACACCAAGTCTCCAATTATAAATAAATTAGGGAACGTGGTCACGCTTCGCGCAAGCGTTTAAGTATATGTATTATAGTTTTAAAATAATGTACGATTAAACTTTTGGGGGAAGAGAGGGATTGACAGGTTCCTCAATCCTGGTTTGGGACTCAACATGTTATTGCACTTTAGGAGAAGATGCAACAAGTTCTTACCCATTAAATATAATTCATTCATACATAATTGCTCAAAAAAATAAAAATAAAGCAGAAGTACCCATCCTTTCTCTCTGTTCTTTTTTCAATCACTCTGTTTTCTTATGAAAAAAAGACATCCTCATAGAAATCATGGGGATGATAGTAAAAAAAAATAAACATTGATGACTACGTTTGCATGACTGCAGTTTGCAAGTCATGGAGATCGATGCTTATTGCTCATCATCATAATAATCATCTCGAAACCCCTGGGCTTTTGCAGCTCAAAGATTGTGTCTATAACGATCATACAAGATTCAATTTCTATAGTTTGTATGATAGTCAATTTTTATTCTTTAAAACTCACTCTCTGCCTTTACTGTGATGTATTTATCTGTTATTTTACAATCATTTCATTCTACAAAATATTTGTTACAAATGTACACCAGAATTATATGTTGTAGTTTAAAGGTGCAACCTTAATTTGTATTCCAATAAAAAAAATACACGTGCCCATAAAATTATATTATCAAATACCCGTTTAGTATAATAAAAATGAAATAAAATTATTATTAGAGAATATTTTTCAATCTATTTATTCGAAATATACTATCCATTAATTAATAGATGTTAAACTTGATAACCTTCTTTATTTTTCATAATTAGAATCTTCTTAATACAATGAAAATAGGAGATAATGATATGATCGGACAATATATCAAATGCATAATTGATCGAAAAAAAATTGATTCAAACACATATACTTAAATGCTTGCGCGAAGCGCGGCCACATTTTCTAATTTTTAATAAAATATTTTCAATAAAGAATAAAAGATAGAAAGTCATTCAAATGAATGAATATGTGAAGAATCATATTCCTAAGTTTTTTTTTTAATTTTAAAATTATTTAGCATAGACCATTTACATTGTTTTAAAAAGTTATATATATTACTCAATTAAATAAAAAATTAAAGAAAATGAAAGATAAAATGAGATCAATTTTCAAGACAATCATCATCATAATCATCATCATCATCAAAAGTGGGACATTCAAATTTAAAAATTAAAATATTAAAATAATTCTATAAAATTGAATGACTATAATATTCTTTAAACAATAAATATATTATCTCCATAAATTAGTAAATTAAATTTTAAGAAGCTGAAGAGTTGCATGGAATAACTAAAGCACTAAATTCAATTAACAAATTCAATACTTAAACTATTCAAAGGACCATTTTCCTCATACGTTTCCTCCATTAAAGTTTTCTTAAATTCTTACTTTAAAATTTAATTTTTCTTAGAGCAATAAGAGACCTATTGGAGTTTCCTCATCCAATTTCTCTTAGATTTATGTAAGTTTTTTATTATATTTTTTTTCAGTTGTTTTAAATTGTAATTTTTTTTTATTGATATGCTTTTATTTTATCAGTATATATTTAAATAAAAAATTAATAGATTTTTCATCATGTGATCTTTTCTTTCATTATATTTGTTGATTTCTTTGCCCATTATATCATATGAATTTTAGTATTTTTTTAGTTTATCTCTTACATACTGCTATAAATTTTTAATTTAACAGTATTATGTTAATGATGATGAGTTATGGATTTTCGGGGGGTTTGGTTACTTTAATTATTTACAAATTTTTAGTAGCCAAATCTTTGTATGATTGCTTGATTTTTCTTTCTTTATTCGTTTTTGGCTGCAGGTAACTCATGTTGGTGTTGTGCTAGGGCTTATTTAGGAAAAATAAGATAAATATTGTATTATAATATTATTTTTTTAGAACACTTTTTTGTCATCTATTCCTCTTTTCTCTGTTTCTTTATTGATCATTAGGTATATCACTAGAATATTCTCCTAAAATGTTTTAAAATATGATATTGATGTTGAGATTACTATAAAATTCAGTTTCTTCTTTAAGTAAATTAATTACTCTTAATTATATGTCATGGTGTTATGCAGACTTGTCTATTAGTTTTTTGAAATTATTTTTTATTTATATTGTGCATGTAGTAAACTCTCATTTTTTTTCTTCTGATTTTAAATATTCAAAATTATCTAACAATAACATTGATTTACAAATTTTAATACAACTTGTATTTTATCATTTAAATCAAATGTATACATGAATGAGTAAAAACTTAAATCAATTTCATTTTTCACTCTCGAAAGACACTAGAAATACAACTTTTAGATTGAGATGAGAAGATTTTTAGTGAAGAAGAAAATTAAATTCAGGAATTTGTGTCTATGTGTTTATTTTTCTGTAAACTTTCTTTCATAATGTATTTATTATTAACAAGGTTAAATGTCTATGAAAGAAATTTAACAATTAAAATAATTTTCTTTTACAAAATTTTGTGTATCATCTCTTCATGCACCTAGTAACATAAAAATGTAACTCATTATACATTTTAAATATAAAGCTTTTGATTTGTTAATCAAATTTTACAAGTTCAAAAAAATCTAATCATTTGTTATCCAATATAAAAGTCATTTCAATATGTTGATTGCTCATGAATTTCATTTTGTATTTTCCCGTTGTCGTTTTTAACATTGATTATAATGTAGTTTTAAAGTAACTCATACCATATATACGACTTGCATGGAACTCACGTGCAATGCACGTGTTCAGGACTAGTATACTAAAAGAAAAGAAAGTTATGGCATTGGCTATTCTCTTCCAAGTCTTATCAATAAGAGACATTTTACTAATAATATAGAAAAAATATTTCAAAACAGACCTAGCTTTTAAAATATGTAAGGTCATGTAGTATTTATTTAAGGAAATATTAATAATTATTTGAGCAAAAATTAATGAATCGGAGCCTCTCCCTTAAAATTGATTTGTTCTCTCCATAATTAATTTATATTCTTCCGATTTTCTTTAAATTTCAAAGGTTTCTCTCTACACCACGGTTTCTTAGTGCTATTTTCATCCAAAATTGATTCTCTCCTTCACTCAAATTCTCCATGACTCCATCTTCATCAACCCCTATTTTTGTCCATTTTACTAAGTTATTAGTTACTGATTTATTGCCCAATCTCATCTACATTCTTCTAGTTTATTTATATTTTTGGGTTCCATTGTTGTTTGAAAATAATGAGTAAAAAAAAGCTTCTATGTACTCTCTCTTGTAAAAGTCCTAGAATTATCGTTTATTGTCTGCTTTCGATTTAGCATGAATTTTGTTCTCTTCATTTTTGGACATGAAGAGTATATCTTAATGGGGTGTTGCAACAATGATCATGAAGAATTTAGTTCGTCCTCTTTATTTTTGGATTTGAAGAGTATTTATGTCTTATTGTAACACCTCAAAGTTTTCTAAGATTAGATTCTGGATTTGAAATATGTTCAGCAGAAAAAAAGTATGAAATTTTTCTCAGAAAGACTCGTTGTACGAGTCATGGTCTAGAGTACGGATTGTGGTTAGGAGTCATGGCTAACAACAAAATCTTTTGGTCCAGAAGCAATGAGTCATGGTACGACTCGTAGGTTCCTGTAATGGGTCGCGGTCTGTAGTCGTTGTATGTTGCTAGTATATCTAGGCTGAAAAGTATGGGTCGTGGTACGACTCGTTGTAGGAGATAATGAGTCGTGGTTTGTACCCATGGTAAAAAGCAAAGAAGTTGGAAATTTGGTCCAGTAACAACAACTCATGGCACGAGTCGTAGGAGGTGGTAACGGGCCGTGGAAAGTGGTCGTGGTTTGAACCTGCCGTGTGAAGGAGTGATGTAACGAGTCAATGTACGACTTGTTATAAGAAACAACAAGACGTGGAAGACATCCGTGTTTAAGAACCAGTGAGTTGGAAAATTTGGACTGGCTAGCAATGGGCAGAACCACGGGCCATGATTTGGTTGTATGGGTCATTGTATGACTCGTAGGAGCTGACAGTGGGTTTTTCCTTCCAAATTTGCAAGGGCATTTTTGTGATTTCTAAGATCCTAACTCCCTAATAATGTTGTTTTAAGCCCTGAAAGAAGTGTTTTAAGAGGGTTTAGCCTATTCTAATACATTAGACTCCCATGCATGCAAGTTATTTAGAAACCTCTTCAAGATCAAGCTAGAACTCTCTCAATTTCTTTCTCAATTTTCTTGGGCTTTCAAGATTAATTTGAAATCAGTTACCCAGGTATTTTAATACCCCAAAAGTTTCTAAGATCAAACTCGAGGATTGAAGAGGAGAAGACAGAAAAAATTTGCACAAGTCATAGAACGACTCGTCAGGTCACCCAATGAGTCGTGGAGTGGCTCGTGAGGAGGGTGCTAGGCCAGTGAAGAGTCATGGTCAGGGGTGACCACGGATGGAGCCATGAGTCTCAGTGTAACTTCACGACTCGTCCAGTTGGTCGTGGTCCAGATATCCAGGTTGGAGGTTGGAATTCCAGTAGAGGTCATGGGTGAGGGCCACGACTCAGAAATCTCCTAACGACTCGTGATGTCCCTCGTGAGGACAGGCAGGGTTATTTTTCCTGCAAAATTAGAAAGAACGTTTTCGTAATTCTTAAGCTCCTAAGCTCTAAACTACGTCGTTTAAGCTCTGTTAGAAAGATTTTAAGAAGGTTTAGCCTATTCTAAATCATTCTCTCCTATACATGCAAGTTTAAAGGGTTCCATTGAAGATCAAGTCTAAGAATTCTCCAAGTTCTTCCCAAATTTCTTGGGCTTTCAAGGAAGGGTGTAGAATCATCTTACCCAGGTATGTAGAGTCATGAACGAGAGTTTTCCTTTACTCTCATGCCCAAATCCTTTCTCAAGTTCATGAATTTAAGTGTATGATTCTATGGGGTTTTAACCCAAGTTTATGAAATTCTCTATGATTAATTCATGGATCAATTTCCTTCATCTTTCAAATGATGTTTTAAGATTCATGGGCAGTTTTTATGTGCTAATTGATTATAAATTCATGATTTTAAGTTTTAAAAGAATTATTGCTAGTTATATAGGTTTCATGAAAAGTCAAGTTTATGATTTATGTTTTCAAGTATGATGAGATTACTGTGATGAAAGAATGTTTATGATTACCTATGTATGACTCCATGATTTTGACTATCAAGTTTATTTCGAGTATGTTGAAGTTTGGGAAAGCCCATATAATTTAAGCATGTTTTCATGATTCAGTTCAGCTTTATAATATTAGCTTACCACATGATTTTGGAAGTCTATACTCCCACTTTCAGCTTGTAGTATGTTTTACACTAAGACTCCCTATATTCAGATTTCAGACTATGCATGCTATTTCATTATCAGCGTTGTTGAAAAACGATAGAGAGCATTTGCATATTTTTGGGAGTAGTATCTAGCATCGAGTAGGCTAGGGGTTCAGAAAAATCCTGAGTCTCAGAACTACGTGCCAATGTAGGATTATTCAGTTACTTTGGGATCTCCCTTTTGAGCTTTCCTTGCCCCGGTTGGGCCTTTAGTTTAATATCGATATCATGGTAGTGTCCTTAGACCTGACAAGGGTATGGATGGCTCTGCCCACTTGACTGTAATAGTTGGGATCACGTAAGCTCTATCGTGATAGTGCCGGTTATATGGTGAGTCTCCCATTATTCCTCATGATCTCAGTGATGCATGTTCATCAGTTATGATATTATGTTTTTAGCTGGTTTGACTCAATGATCAGTTTATCAGTTTTACTATGGATATCAGTTTCAGCTTTGGGTCATTTGGTTTAGTTATGAGATTTAGTTTATATCTAATCATGTTTTCAAATATCAGCATTCAAAGCATACTTTCAGAATCATATAAAGATATGATTTATGTTATGCATGATTTCAGCTTATATCTACTTAGCCTATTTTTGTTACCTTTCATACTCAGTACATTTCAAGTACTGATTGCATACTCTATGCTATATCTTTTCATGATATAGGTTTAGACACTCAAACTCAGTTCCGCCGCAATCCAGTCTCCAGAGTTTATCCCAAACAGCTTGTTGGTGAGTCCTCATCCTTTAAGGACCTTTAGTTAATCAAGTGTTGTTATTTTTAGTTTTAGACTTCCAGTGAGCTAGTTAGGGTGTTGTCATATTAGCTCGTCAGTATGTTAGAGGCTTTTCAAACATAGAGTTATATATTCAGCTTCGGATTCAGTATTTTGATATTTCTATAAGATAGATGTTTTATTATTCAGACTTTCTCTATTTCAGAATTCAGTTTTCTGCTTTATATATATTGAGCTTTAGTTATCATGTTCATGTCATGGGTTGACTTCGAGCCATTTATGGTTCTAGGTTCCATGTCTAGATCCGAGCCTATGTTCGGATCATAAAAAACTTGGTATCAGAGCCTTTGGTTTTGAAGTGTAGCAGGGTGTTTGAAAGCCGCGTTAAATAGAGTTTTTTTCATGAGTGTGAAACGCGCCACACTTATGACGAATAGGCCACAAAACTTTTTAGAAATTTTTCCCTCTTTCATGATCTATGTCGTGTGATGAAGTATCTCTTTGTCCTTCTAACTCGTGCTATATGTGTTTGCAGAATCATGCCTCCCCGCCGAGTTAATGGAAGAAGGAACGACAAAGAAAATGGAAATGGCCACGAGGATGGCAATGGAGATGGGCACCAGCAAGCCCCACCAGTCCTAGCTGATCATGTGGTAGAGCCCAACATTCCAATTTGTGACAGGTGTGGTAGGAGGCACACTGGTTAGTGCTTAGCAGGTTTAGGGGCATGTTTTGGGTGCGGGAAGCCCGACCACATGCTCAGAGATTGCCTTTAGCTAGATAGGGACATGGCAGAGGTCGAGACCCAGCCACCATTTCAGTAGATCCACCAGCACGCCCAGTTCAGCAGGGTGCATCCACTTGTGCAGGTGGTAGTCAGCGTCAGAACAGGTTTTTTTCCCTCTCTTCTCGTCAGGAGCAGGAGGTCTCTCCAAATATAGTGAGTGGTATGTTACAGGTATTTCATCTTGATATTTATGCGTTGTTAGATCCAGGGGCTACTTTATCTTTTGTGACTCCGTATGCTGTTAGTAGTTTCAGAGTCAGTCCTGAAATTCTATCAGAACCCTTCTCAGTCTCTACTCCAGTTGATGACTCAGTTATAACTCAATAGGTGTACAGAAATTGCCCTGTCATAGTCCTTCAGAAAGTCACTTCAGCAGATTTAGTAGAGTTAAACATAATAGATTTTGATGTTATATTTAGTATGGATTGGTTGCATGCATGTTATACCTCTGTAAATTATAGAACCCATGCGGTAGAGTTCCCATTTTCGGGTGAGACAGTCCTTGAATAGAAGGATAGTTCAACTGTACCTGTAGGTCTCTTTGTTTCCTACCTTAAGGCCAGAAAGATGATTTTCAAGAGTTGTGTTTACCATCTAGCTCGGGTCAAGGATTCTACATCCAAGACCCCGACTCTCCAATCAGTCCCTATAGTGTGTGAGTATCCAAAGATTTTCCCAGATGATCTACCAGGAGTCCCTCCCAAGCGGGAGATTGACTTTGGTATTAACCTTCCTGATACATAGCTTATATCTATTCCTCCTTATAGATGGCTCCAGCTTAGCTAAAGGAGTTGAAAGAACAGTTGAAGGATCTCCTAAACAAGGGTTTCATCAGACCTAGCAAGTCCCCCTGGGGTGCACTAGTTCTCTTTGTCCAAAAGAAGAATGGTTCTCTTCGTGCATTGAATATCGACAGTTGAACAAGGTTACAATCAAGAACAAGTATCCCCTCCCCAGGATTGATGACTTGTTTGACTAACTTCTGGGTGCCAAATGCTTCTCAAAGATTGATCTCAGATCTGGATATCATCATCTCAGAGTTAGGGAAAGTGACATTCCGAAGACGACCTTTAAGACTCGGTATGGTCACTATGAGTTTGTAGTTATGTCTTTTGGACTAATGAATGGTCTTGCAGCTTTTATGGATTTGATGAACAAGGTATTTAGGACATATTTGTACATGTTTGTGATTGTATTCACAAACGACATTCTCATATACTCTCGGAACGAGGAGGAGCATGCCGCTTATTTGAGGATTATGCTATAGACTCTTAAGGATCGCCAGCTATTTGCTAAATTCAGCAAGTGTGAGTTTTGGCTGAACTTAGTAGCATTTTTGGGCCATGTGATATCAGGTGAGGGCGTGCAAGTGGACTCCCAAAAGATAGAAGTTGTGAAGAGTTGGCCTAGACTAGTTAGTCCTTCAGATATCAAGAGTTTCTTGGGATTAGCTAGCTACTACAAGAGGTTTGTTGAAGGATTTTCTTACATTGCAGCACTGTTGACTAAGTTGACCCAGAAGAAAGTTAAATTTTAATGGTCGGATGCCTGTGAGAAGAGTTTTCAAGAGTTAAAGACTCGGCTCACTTCAGTTCTAGTATTGACCCTACCTGAGGATACAAATGGATTTGTGGTATATTGTGATGCCTATAGGTTTGGTCTTGGTTGTGTATCGATGCAGCATGATAAGGTCATTGCGTATGCCTCTAGAAAACTTAAGACTCATGAGAAGAATTACCCGATGCATGACCAAGTATGGCAATGGTAGTGTTTGCATTGAAGATTTGGAGACACTATTTGTATGGGGTCTATGTGGATGTGTTTACGGACCACAAAATCCTACAGTATGTGTTTATCCAGAAGGACCTGAATTTGCGGTAAAGGAGATGGTTAGAACTGCTCAAGAATTATGACAATAGTGTCCTTTATCATTCGGGCAAGGAAAATATGGTGGTAGATGCCCTTAGCATACTTTCTATGAAGAGTGTCTCTCATGTAGAGTAGGAAGAAAAGAGTTTGTGAAGGATGTGCACCGGCTTGCACGATTAGGAGTTTGTCTTGTTGACTCGATCGATGGTGGTGTCATTGTTCAAAATGGTTCAGAATCTTCTTTGGTGACTGAGGTCAAGGCTAGGCAAGATGAGGATCCTATTTTAGTAAAGTTGAAGGAAGCAATTTAGAATCAGAAGGTAGAGGTCTTCTCCCAAGGTACAGATGGTGTACTTCGATATCAGGGTCGTTCGCGTGTTTTGGATATTGATGATTTGAGAGAGCAGATGTTGCATGAGGCTCTTGGTTATCGATATTCTATACATCCAGGTTCCACCAAGTTGTACCTTGACCTATGGAAAGTCCATTGTTGGAATGGCATGAAGAAAGACATAGCAGAGTTTGTGGCTAAGTGTTCGAACTTTCAACAAGTGAAAGTTGAGCATCAAAGACCTGGAGGTGTGCTACAAGAGATCGATATCCATACTTGGAAGTGGGAAGAGATCAATATAGACTTCATCACAGGGTTGCCTCATACATGTCGACAGTATGACTTTATTGGGTTGTTGTAGATAGATTGACTAAAGCAGCCCATTTTCTATCGATCAAAACTACCAATTCAGCCGAGGATTATACTAGATTATACATTCAGGAGTTAGTTTGGTTGCATGGAGTTCCCTTGTCCATCATATCATATAGAGGTACTCAATTTACCTCACAGTTTTGGAAGTTGTTTCAAAAGGGACTTGGTACTCAGTACCTGCAGACAGATGGTTAGGCTGAGCGTACCATTCATACTCTTGAGGATATATTGAGAGCATGTGTGATTGACTTCAAAGGTAGTTAGGATGATCATTTTCCTCTTATTGAATTTTCATATAACAACAGCTATAACTCCAGCATTCAGATGGCCCCGTTTGAGGCTCTTTATGGGCAGAGATGTAGATTTCCTATTGGTTGGTTTGAAGTAGGTGAAGCTATGTTGAAAGGGACAAATTCAGTTCATGAGCTATGGAGAAAGTTTAACTTATAAGGAAAAGGCTGAAGACAACTCAAAGTCGCCAAAAGTCCTATACGGATGTGAGGAGGAGAGAACTTGAATTTGAAGTTTCCGATTGGGTGTTTCCATAAGTGTCTCTCGTGAAGGGAGTGATGAGGTTCAGAAAGAAAGGAAAGCTTAGTCCCCAATATGTTGGCCTATACAGGATTGTGAGATGTGTCGGCAAGGTGGCCTATGAGTTGGAGTTGCCCACGGAGTTAGCGTCAGTGCATCTAGTTTTCCATGTATCGCTCTTGGAGAAATGCATTGGTGATCCTGCACTGGTTGTTTCGGTAGAGAGCATTGGTGTGAAGGATAAACTTAGCTATGAAGAGGTTCAGATTGAAATCCTTGATCATCGGGTTCGAAAGTGGAGGGACAAAGAGACAACTTTAGTAAAGGTTTTGTGGAGAAATTAGCTGGTTGAGGGAGCTACATGGGAAGATGAAGCAGATATGATGGCTAAATACCTGCATCTTTTCCCTTCCAGCTTAGTTCCAGCTTGAGGTATCAGCTTCCTCCTTAGTACTCTATTCAGTTTCATGCTTAGTTCATGTCTCCCAGTCCCTTTTATGTCAGTCATGTATGTGTGATTCATAAATTCAGTTCAATCATGTATATCAGTCCGGAGTCAATCACTCTGTCAGTTTTCAGCTTCAAATATTCAGTATTTAGGATTGCAATTTCTTATTATTTTTCCAGCTTTCAGTATGTTTACCCACATTCGAGGACGAATGTTCCCAAGGGGGAGATATTGTAATACCCCGAAGAGTCATGGTGTCATTTCATGACTCATCCAGTGGGTCATGGTCAGGATGGCTAGGTTGGAGGTTGGGAATTCCAGTAGAGGTCACAGGTGAGGGCCACGAGTTGTGACTCTTCTAACGACTCGTGATGTCCCTCGTGAGGACTGGTAGAGTCATTTTTCCTGCAAAATTAGTACGGGTATTTTTGTAATTTCTAAGCTCCTAAGCCCTAAACTACGTCGTTTTAAGCTCTGTTAGGAAGGTTTTAAGAAGGTTTATCCAATTCTAAATCATTCTCTCCCATGCATGCATGTTTAAAGGGTTCCATTGAAGATCAAGTCTAAGAATTCTCCTAGTTCTTTCCTAAATCTCTTGCGATTTCAAGGAAAGGTGGAGAATCAACTTACCCAAGTATGTAGGGTCAAGAATGAGAGTTTTCCTTCACTCTCATGCCCAAATCCCTTCTCAAGTTCATGAATTCAAGTGTATGATTCTATGGGGCTTAAATCCAAGTTTATGAAATTCTCTATGTTTAATTCATGGATCAATTCCCTTCATGTTTCAAATGATGTTTTAAGATTCATGGGAAATTTTTATGTACTAATTGATTCTAAATTCATAATTTCAAGTTTAGAGAATTATGCCCAATTATAAAAGTTTCATGAAAAGTCAAGTTTATGATCTATATTTTCAAGTATGATGAGATAACTGGCATGAAAGAATGTTTATGATTACCCATGTATGAATTCATGATTTTGACTATCAAGTTTATTTTGAGTATGTTAAAGTTTGGGCAAGCCATATAATTTAAGCATGTTTTTATGATTCAGTCCAATTTTATAATATCAACTTACCACATGGTTTTGGAGTCTATACTCCCACTTTTAGCTTGTGGTATGTTTTGAGCCAAGGCTCCCATATTCAGATTTCAGACTATGCATGTTATTTCATTATCAATTTCATTGAAAAATAATGGAGAGCATTTGCATGTTTTTTGGAGTAGTGTCTAGCACCGAGTAGACTAGGGGTTCAGAAAAACCCCAAGTCTTAGAACTTCGCGCCAACGTAGGATTATTTAGTTACTTTGGGACCTCCCTTGTGAGCTTCCCCTACCCCAATTGGGCCTTCAGCTTGATATCGATATTATGGTAGTGTCCATATCCCTGTCAAGGCTTTGGATGGATCTATCCACTTAAGTGTAATAGTTGGGATCACGTAAGCTCTATCATGATAGTATCAGTTATATGGAGAGTCCCCGATTGTTCCTTATTATCTCAATGATGCATGTTCATCAGTTATGATATTATGTTTTCAGCAGGTTTGACCCAATGATCAGTTTATTAGTTTTACTATAGATATCAGTTTCAGCTTTGGGTCATTTGATTCAGTTATGAGATTCAGTTTATGTCTAATCATGTTTTTAGAGATCAGCATGTAGACCATACTTTCAGAATCTTATAAAGATATGATTTATGTTATGCATGATTTCAGCTTATATCTACTTGGCCTGTTTTACTTACCTCGCATACTCAGTATATTTTAAGTACTGACCACATACTTTATGCTGTATCATTTCATGATACAGGTTCAGACACTCAGACTCAGTCCCGCTGCTAGCCAGTCTCCAGAGTTTATCCCAGACAGCTTGTTGGTGAGTCCTCATCCTTCTAGGACTTCAATTAATCGAGTGTTGTTATTTTCAGTTTCAGACTTCTAGTGAGCTAGTTGGGGTGTTGTCCCATTAGCTCATCAGTATGTTAGAGGCTTTTCAGACATAGAGTTGTATATTCAGCTTTGGATTCAGTATTTTGATATTTTCGTCAAATAGATGTTTTATTATTCAAACTTCCGCTATTTAAAATTCAGTTTTCCGCTTTGTGTATGTTGAGCTTTAGTTATCATATTCATGCCATGGGTTTACTTGGAGCTATTTATGATTCTAGGTTCCATGTCTAGATCCGGGCATATCTTTGGGTTGTGACAGGTATGTAGAGCTATAAATTAGAGTTTCCTTTCACTCTCATGCCCAAATTTCTCATCAAGTTCATGAATTCAAGTATATGAATTTATAGGGTTTAACCCAATTTTATGAAATTCTCTATGATATGTTTATGGGTCTAATCCCCTCATATTCTAAAGCATGTTTTAAGTTAATGGGAAGATTTTATACACAGTTTTATTATAAATTCATGATTTCAAGTTATTAGAAATTATGCTATACTATGCTAGTTTTATGAAAAGTCAAGCTTATGATTCATGATTTCAAGTATGATGAGATATCTAGCATGTATGAATGTTTATAAATTTTTTCATGTATGAATCTATAATTTTGACTTATGAAGTCTATCTCGAGTATGTATGATTTTATGATTTCGGCAAGCCCACACAAGTTAAGTATGTTTTCATGATTTAGCCAAGGCTAATAAGATCAGTTTATCATACATTTTGGAGTCAAGTCTCCCACTGCAGCTTATGATATCTTTTGGAGTCAAGACTCCCAATCTTTAGATTTTAGACTATGCATGTAATTATGATTTCAGCTTCATTGAAAAATAATGGAAGTACTATGCATGTTTTCAGGAGTAGTGTCTAGCGTCAGTAGGCTTGGGGTTCTAAGGTTCTCTGGTCTCAAAAATACGCGCCAATGTAGGTATATTTATATTTGAGACCTCTCGAGAGAGTTCTCCCCTGCCCCAAGGGGCTTCAACTTGATATCGATATCATGGTTTCATCCTTAGCCCTAGCAAGATTTTGGACAGCTCTGTCCACTTAAGTATGATAGTTAGGGCATCGCATAAGCTCTATCATGATGGTGTAAGTTATGACGAGTTTCTCATTGTTCCTCATGATTTTAGTTGCTCATGTTCCTGACTTATGCTATTATGTTTTATAGCAGATTTCACCCAATGATCAGTTTATGAGCTGTCACGACCCGAACATAGACTTGGATCAAGACACGAAATAAAGAACCCCGAGAGGCTCCAAGTCGACCTATGGCATGAACATGATAACTAAAATAAAAAAAAATAAAAGCGGAAAGTTTAACATTTGAAATAGCAGAAGTTTGAAAATCCAATAACATTTGGACAACGAAAAACATAATATTGATCCGAAGCTGAATACCTGCTATGTCTGATAAGCCTCTATAACCTGACGAGTTGATGGGGAAAAGACCCAACTAACTCACTAATAAACTGAAACTGGAAGTACTGATAACAAGTTGATAAGAGGTCCTCGAAGGATGAGGACTCACTAATAGGCTGAGAAATGCCAACTCTGAGAATTTGGTTAGCGGCGAGACTGAACCTGAACGTCCGAGCCTGTATCATGAAATAATACAACATATAATATGAGGTCAGTATGTGGAATGTACAGAGTATGCAAGGTAAGTAAAATCGCTATGTAAGAAAAAACTAAAATCATGCACATCATAAAATATATTCAAGATAAGATTCTGAAAGTGAGGCTTGCATGCTATTATCTAAAAACATGATTTAAACATGACTGAGTATCATAACTGATTTGAATGACCCAAAGCGGAAACTGATAATCACAAGTAAAACAGAACATTGGGTCAAACCTGCTGAAAACATATTATCATAATTGATAATCATGTATAACTGAAAATCATGAGGAATAATAAAAAACTCGTCATATAACCAACATTACCACGATAGAGCTTACATGGCCCCGACTATTACACTCAAGTGGACAGAGCCGTCCAAAGCCTTGCCAGGCCTAAGGGCACCACCATGAAGGCCCCTCGAGGGCAGGGAAAACTCACAAGAGAGGTCCCAAATAATATGAACATACCTATGTTGGCACGTAGTTCTGAGGCACAGGGTTGACTGAACCCTTAGCCTACTCGGTGCTAGATACTACTCCCAAAAACTATGTATATGCTCTCCATCATTTATCAACGAACTGAAGCATTTTCTTGCAATGAAGTCGAATAATAATAATACATGCATAATCTGAAAACATATCATAAGGAGCCTTCACTCAAACCATACCACAAGCTGAAAAGTGGACTCCAAAACCATGTGGTAAGCTAATAGCATGAAATTGAAGTAAATCATGAAACATACTTGATCATATGTGTCATGACCCACCTTGGGATGCATGACTGGAACCTAGTGCACTACTAGGGTCTGAACTAGCCTAACTGAGCTTACGCACCTCTGGTGCATGACTAACATTAAATCTCAAATTAAGAAAACAACGGGCTATATCTTGGCTGTAAACACAACCCCCGATCGACAAGGCCTTATAGCCACTTATAAAAGAAAATAGCTAACCAAAAATAGGTAATAATGGGGAATCCTATGTGGGCTGACAAGACCACCATGATGTCTAGTTATGACTGTAAAGTAAATCTAGTACTAAACTAAGCTATGGCCGACAAGGCCGCTATCTAACAGCTAAACAAGCCCCCACATGGCCAACACGTAAGATAAAGCATACACAGGCCCCACACAGCCATCAACAGCTAACCACAGGGAATCTGAAACAATCTGCAAGCCTCTAGGAGTGATATAATGGTCGAGACAGGGCCCCGACCTACCCATAAACTGTACAAACAAAAAGAGGGTAAACCTTCTAACTTATTAGCTCCAGAGGAAGGGAGCTGACTGCATTGCTAGTCCTGGCTGGATACTAGGAAGGTCCTGACCCGTGTCTGTCCGTACCTGCAGGCAAGTAATGCAGCAGCCCAAGGAGGGTGTCGGTATAATATGTACTGAATATGTAAGGCAGTAACTGTAAATAACTGAATGAACTAAAATGAAACTGAAAAGAAGGGATAAAAATACCACCTGAATAGCTGAACTTCCTGTTGTCTAATCTACTAGTAACTAATGCAAACAAGAACCTTATCTGGCCCTTATAAGCCAGAAGGTACAACCAGCACAGAATAACCCACCCGGGGCCCCCATAAGCCCTGGTGAGTACACTCCAATCTATATAGCCTAGCAAGGTCGTACTGAGTCATCTAATAACCGTAGACATCCTACCAATCCCCGGGTTCTTCAAATGAGCCCGCTCGACCCCTGAACTGTAGTTGTGTCTAAGTTCGGTGGATTCCTGATATCTGATATCTGCACCCTGGGGACCAGGCTCGACAGGGGGTGTGGTGTAGTGCCGATTGGCATAAAAATAGTCCAGCCATGGAATGGACTATATGAGGACCTGGGACTCTATCTTCATCCCTTGCGGACGACATACTACTACTTGGAGCAACGTCATCTCGCCCCTAGCAGGCGTCGACACAGCTATTAACCCTAGGGTTGGTTATGGAGGGCTATATAGGGCAAAGTTAATCCCCAACAAACTTGGAATACTGGTCTCAGCTAATAACAACTGCCAATCACAATAGACTGGCTTTCTTACTAGGATTCAAACAAAATATAATACTGAAGAAACTAACTTGCCGAACAAATTTGCCTTAACATACCTGGATTGCCGATTTCAGATTAACTGGCAAGTATCAAGTCGTACTTAACAACTCTTTCCAACTGTAATCGTATTACTGGGAGAATGAGACTAGTTTCAGTACTAAATTCGGCAAAAATGATAACTTTCTATATAAATATTAACCATACTTCAACTTAACGAAACACGGTCGAAAACGTATAATTTCTCGAAAGTTCAGAAGGGATAAATGCTTACTTAAAGCCTGTGATCATATAAAAATTAGTTTGGAGCAATTCCGGAAACTTCTACTCGGTGGGGCTACAATTTGCTGGGCGAATTTCAAGAAACTAACTCTGTAGTAATGCTTCCTGCAGGCTTATAATTCGATACCTGAAGTTAATTTGAATTTGGACAGCATTTGACAGCGTAAGCGAAAGAGAATTACCTTAAGTTTCATGCGTCTTCCTTTCTCTGGACTAAGATATATATATATATATATATATATATATATATGTATGTATGTATATATGAAATATAACAAATGAAAACTTGAACTTAATATAATGTTTGGGCGGTGGACACGGGGTCCGTGGCACGGACCCTATCACGCCAGTTTACGGACATGCCATAGCGCCCAACGCGTAGGGAGGGGGTCCGTGACACGCCACTCCTGTCGCGGCCTATTCTGACGTTCTCTCGTGCGATTTCGATTCTGCGGTCGTTCGACCTTTGCCCGGGCCCTTTCTCGTAGCATCGTATTCTAAAGCTCTTGACTAACGTACAAATAGGCCGAATAAACGTTAGGAACTCATGGGGTGTAACAATATGTGCCTTCCTAAACTTATACATACCTTAGATAGTCAAAATCATGGATATAAACAGGGGTAATTCGAAATCATACTTTTATCATAAACATTTCATCATACTTGGAAGCATAGAACATAATCTCAACCTTTCATGAACTTCCATAATTGGGCATTATAATTGTAAGACTTTGAAATCATAAATTGTAATTGAAAACATTATAAAACATGCCCATGATCCGGAAATAATATTAGAAACATGAAGAAAATTTACCCATAATAGATATTTAGAGATTTCACAAATTCGGTTAAAACCCCATAGATTCATCAACTTAGAATCACATGAATTTAGGAGAGAATTTGGGCATGGGAGTGAAGGAATACTCCCATTCATAACCCTACATAACTGGGTACTTTGATTTCACAATCTCCCTTGAGAATCCAGGTGAATTGAGGAAGAACCTAGAAAATCTTCTAGCTTGCTCTTTAGTGGACTCCTTGATCTTACATGCTTAGAATGGGGAGGTTTAGAATATGCTAAGTATCCTTAAAATCCTTCTAAGTGAGCTTAAGATGATGTAGTTTAAGACTTAGGAGCTTAGGAATTACAGAAAATCCCTTAATAAATTCGTAGGAATTTTACACTGCCAGTCCCAACGAGGGACTGGACGAGTCGTTACCCATGATGACGACTCGTTACCTGCCCTCATCGCCAATAATGGAAAACTTACACTGCAGTCACCACGAGGGACACCATGACTCGTGGTGTTCCTAACGACTCGTGGTGACCCAGTCGTTGGGAACACTACCAAAAATTTAACCTCCAAGTCAGCTTCTGACCACGACTAACTTAACACCTCGTTGCCCTGACCATGAGTCGTGGCTTCCCTCGTGGTCAACCCAAGGACCAAAAATCTTAGCCAACTCCCTCTCCACTTCACGAGTCACTTAATGACTCGTGAAGTATCCTAACGGGTCACTGGATAACTCGTCCTGTGACCTGGTACAGAATTTCTTATTTTTTCTCCATTTGAACCCTCGAGTCTGATCTCAGGGCCTTTTGGGGTATTACAATATCTCCCCATTGGAAGCATTCATCCTTGAATGTGAATGAACATACTGAAAAGTTGGGGAAAGCAACTGTCATCCCAAATACTGAGCATCTAAAGCTGAAACGTGACAGAGTGACTGACTCTGGACTGAATTACATAACTAAACTGAATTCATGAATCACACATACATACATTAACACGAGAGAAACTGAGACACGTGAACTGAACATGAAATTGAATTGAGTACTAAGGAGGAAACTAATACCTCAAACTGGAACTGAACCGGAAGGGAATATATATGGGTATTTAGCCATCATATCTTCTTCGTCTTCCCATGCATCTCCCTCAACATGCTGATTCCTCTACAAAACCTTTACTGAAGCTACATCCTTATTTCTTAGCTTTCGAACTTGATGATCAAGTATTTCAACCGAAACCTCTTTGTAGCTAAGGCTATCCTTTACACCTACGCTCTCCACTGGGACAACCAAAGCTGGGTCACCCATGCACTTCTTTAAAAATGACACATGGAAAACTAGATGTACTGAAGCCAATTCTGTGGGAAACTCCAACTCAGAGGCCACCTTGCCAACACATCTCATAATCCAGTATGGGCCAACATAACGGGCACTAAGTTTACCCTTCTTTCCGAACCTCATCACTCTCTTCATGGGAGACACCTTCAAAAACACCCAATCATTAACTTCGAACTCGAGCTCTCTCCTCCTCACATCCACATAGGACTTTTGGCGCCTTTGAGCTATTTTCAACCTTCCCATTATAAGCTGAACCTTCTCCATAGCCTCATGAACTAAATCCAGTCCTACCAATGTAGCTTCACCGGCTTCGAACCAACCAATAGGTGATCTACATCTCCGCCCATGAAGAGCCTCAAACGGAGCCATCTGAATGCTAGAATGTTAACTATTGTTATATGAAAACTCGATGAGAGGTAAATGATCATCCCAATTACCCTTGAAATCAATAACACACACTCTCAACATGTCCTCAAGAGTCTGAATGGTCCATGAAGCTTAGCCGTCTGTTTGCGGGTGAAATGCTGTACTAAGCTTAACTTGAGTACCAAGTCCCTTCTGAAACGATCTTCAAAACTGGGAGGTAAACTGAGTACCTCTATCTAATATGATGGACAAGGGCACTCCATGAAACCAAACTAATTCCCGAATGTACAATTTGGCATAATCCTCTGTTGAATCGGTAGTTTTGACTGGTAGGAAGTGGGCTGCTTTAATCAACCTATCTACAACCATCCAAATAGAGTCATACTATCAACGAGTACGAGGCAACCTTGTATGAAGTCCATATTGATTTCCTCCCACTTCCAAGTAGGAATACTAATGTCTTGAAGTACACCTCTAGGTCTTTGATGCTCAACTTTCACCTGTTGACAATTCAAACACTTTGCCACAAATTCTGCTATGTCCTTCTTCATTCAATTCCACCAATAAAATTCCCATAGGTCACGGTACATCTTGGTGGCACCTGGATGTATAGAATATCTGGAACTATGAGCCTCATGCAGAGTCCACTACCTTAATTCATCAACACCCAATACATACAAATGACCCTGATATCGTAGTACACCATCTCCCCCTTGGGAGAAGACCTCTGATCTTGGGAAAAATAGCATGCCCAAGTGATGCTTCATAACTTAGTTTTGTCTTGTTTATTGACTTAATTATATGCATTCTCATGTACTTCTATGTAAATTTGAATTTATATACTAACCAGCATGATTAGTTCTTGTTTTTGTAGGTTTAAAATGATTTTGAGGAACTAATCCATGAGTTGGTGAAGCTGAGGCATGGAATCAGAAGTAAAACGCGAACGTCGGCAAGGGGGACACGCGAAACAGCCCACCTGCGCGTTGGCAACGTGCCACGGCGGGCAGGCTATGCGACCAGTAATGTGCCACGACCCCTAGCGCGCTGCACAAGCAGCGTGACACGCTGCCAACACGGCAGGGGGCTGCTTGGCGACTGTTTTGTGTTTCCAGTGTGCATGCACGATCCCTCAGTTGGCGCGACCACCTCTGTGACACGGAGCTATTCCATGCCGGGCATAATTTTGTACATTTCTCATTTACTGTAAATAGGTCCCTTAGCTCCTAAAATCATTTTGTCACGTAATATTTCTGAAAAACTACCAAGGAGTGAAGGGAGAAGTGGGAGAACTCACCTAGGGTTCCTAAATTTCATCTTCTCTTCTTCCAATTCTTGTAAGTATGTTACTTTAATTATGTTTTCTTGTAATTATACGAACTTGAGTGGCTAGAACCCTTCCTCTAGGGTTGAATCCACAAGGTATGATTGTGACTATGTGAATTTGTTGTGGTTTTAAGTTATTAATTGTTGTTTTGTCTTACGTTCTTAATTATGGTTGCTTTTATGATTGATCACCATGAAAACACACACGTTATACCTAGGTAAAAGCTTGAGAAAGTAAACCTAGGCAAGAACAAAGAATGTAGGGAGCAAGTTTGTATCTTACGATATAATTCGCGTTTAGGATAAGAACTTATACCTAATTTGCCTTGCTTGGTTACTAAAACAGGATGAGCTAGACACCAACTTAGAATTATCACATCACCACTCGTAGAAGTAGTTGTGAAGCTAAGTTCGGTTAAATGATTAGAGGTACGAAAGTCCCTAATCAAGAGCATAAACCCCGTAAACCACATTTCCATAATTGAATTGCCCACGAACTAGGATGTCACATCCCCGCTCAAAGATGTAGTTGTGAGGCTAGTTTGTCATGTTTAGAGGCTCGAAAGACCATGAACATGCAATTGTAATTATGTGAGATGGTAATTGATAATTCCATACTTAAACCATTACAAAGCATAGTATCGCATGATTATCTGGCCTTAGCTCTAGTTGCTCCTTGAATTACTTCAGAGTATTTCTGTGACCATCCCTAGACTTAATTAAACTTTATCGAGAAAGTCTATATCAACACTTGTGAAAGTTAATATCATGCTTTAACTTGATAATTAGCTAAATTGTTCCAGTCCCTATGGGTTCGATATCCGGCTCTTAAAAAGGGCCACTATATTACTTGTAAGACCACGTACACTTGCGTGTGCGCTTGGGCGCAGTTGTCAACAATTTTTTGGTGCTGTTACCGGGTATCAACAAGTTTTTGGCGCCGTTGCCGGGGACCCGATGAAGTTTAGTAAATTTGTCTATTTTTGTGTGATTTTTAATTTCCTTAAGTGTTGAGAAACTTGGTCTTAGTCTGACTTATTGCAGGTGACAGGTTATCTTGCCGAGCTGGCTAGGAATAGAGAGCTTGTGGAACCGTTGCTTGAACCAGAATGTCAAATTCATTTGCAAAGAAGAGTAGCTCTTGAGCACAAGCTGAAAATACTTCAAGAAAAGGTACAACAACAACCACCCGTAGGACAAGCAAAGTTGTCACTGAAAGCAATAGCAGCCAGACCAGTTCGCTAAGTGGCAATCCCACAAGCGACGAATGTGAACTCTAGTATCCGTAAACCGGAACCTGGAGGGAACTTTGAATTGAAACAGAACATGGTGCAGCTGTTACATTCTAGTGGTCAATTCACTGGGATGGCACATGAGGACCCACAACAGCACTTACAGAACTTTTTAGAGATTAGTGACACTTTCATCCCCACCGGAGTGTCCACAGACTATGTCCGGCTTACCCTCTTCCCATTTTCATTGTTGGGAGAGGCAAAAAGGGGGTTGGAAGCTGAGCCACCAAACTCCATAATTTCTTGGGATGATTTGGCGAAGAAGTTCCTGATCAGATTCTTTCCTTCAGGCAAGACTGCAAAATTGAGAAGTGAAATACTAAGTTTCAAGTAGAGGCCTGATGAGAACTTATATTTGGCTTGGGAGAGATTCAAGTCATTACTGAGAGACTGTCCCCATCACCAGCAATCCAATGATGTGCTGGCCCATACCTTTGTAGAAAGTCTAGACCCACACACAAAAATTTTGCTAGACTCTGCATCGGGTGGGCAAGCCTTAGAGAAGACTTATGATGAGTTGTACACGCTGTTGAATAGAATTGCACAGGGAAATCTAGAGTGGCACAGCAAGTCATCAAGAAGGGCAGGAAAAAGAGTAGTGCTGATAGAGGTAGATGGTATGAATGCCTTGGCGGCACAGTTAGCTTCATTCCAGCATCAGATTATGACTCAGTTCAATAAACTGAGTATGAACCAACAACAGGGTCAGGTTAATGCAGTTCAACAAGCTCTGAGTTGGTGTGAAATTTGTGGAAATAAAGGGCATAATGCAGAATCTTGTGGAGCCAATCCGGAATCATTCAATTTTATTGGGAATGTACAGAGGAACACTCAGAATTTTGGAAACAAATACAACAAAAATTGGAAGAGCCACCTGAATTTTTCTTGGGGTGGAAATCAAAAGCAAAGTTATCAGCAACCTCAACAGCAACAGTATCAATAGAATAGGCAGAATGATGGCCAGTTTAGCAGCAACATTGAGGAAACGTTGCAGAAAATCATGGAGACCCAGACTCAATTAGAAGAAAATCAGGCGAGGATGAGATCAGACTTGAAGAATCAGCAATTGGCCACCTGCAATGTAGAAAAGCAGATGGGTCAGATAGCAGCTGCTCAAAACATGAGACCGCGGGGAGGACTACCAAGTGATACATATACTAACCCCCGCCAGGTCAATGCCATCAGTCTGAGGAGTGGCAAACAATTAACTGATGCAGTGTCAAAAGAGAAAAGAAATGAGGTGCAGCCGGAGTTGGTTAGGAAAGGACCATCCACTGACAAGGGAGAGAATCAGAGTGATGTGCAAAAAAATGCACAATCTTCATTGTAGCCAGCACAAAGACCACCACCACCATTTCCTCAGAGATTTAGAAAAAGCAAGGAGGAGAAATGCTTCAAAAAGTTCTTTGAGATTTTCAAAGAACTTCACATAAATTTGCCTCTTCTTGATGTTTTGCAGGGAATGCCCAAGTATGCTAGATACTTGAAGGATGTGATGGCCAATAAAGTCAGATTGGTGGATGTACAGACAGTAGCACTGATGGAGGAGTGCAATCACAGAGTATTGAGCAAGATTCCTAAGAAGCTCAAAGACTCAGGGAGTTTTACCCTCCCCATACAAATTGGTAAAGCTAGAGTGCTACGAGCCCTATGTGATTTAGGGGCAGTAGTGAATCTAATGCCCCTATCTTTATTTAACACCCTGGGGTTGGGAAAACCGCGACCATCAAGATTGATGCTGCAGCTGGCGGATAAGTCGCGAGTGGCACCGGATGGAATCATAGAGGAACTTCTCATCAAAGTGGGTAAGTTTATTATACCTGCTGATTTTATTATCTTAGATTTTCATGTTGATGATCAGGTACCCTTAATCTTGGGACGACCATTCTTGGCCACCGGAGGAGCGGTAATTGACTTAAGAGAAGGACCCTGAAAATGAGGGTCGAGGATAAAGAAGAACTCTTCCGAGTATACCAAGAGATTGACCCACCCAAACACTACAGAAACCTTTGTAAGGTCAGTGTGTTGTCAGAGGATAAGTGTGGGGTGGTAGGTTCCACAGGTCCACGGCCAAAGGTAGTGATAAGTGTTCAGCCCAAGTCTGATAAATGGCTTCAGTTTGATAAGAAGTTGGAGGAAGAGAGGAATAGAGTGGAGGCTGTTTCCTCTAAAAATCAAAAGAAAAGAAGATGGTTCTTGAAAGGGAACCCAGGTATGAGGATGTCCTGAAAAGGATAGTCCACGTCGTGCCGCTACGTAAAATAAGGCGCTGCTTGGGAGCCAACCCAAGGGTACCGCAGGTACAATTTGTGATTTTTGTTTATGTGTTTTGTTTATTTTCAATTGGTGTTGTTTTTGGTGGAAAATTAGGCATAGAAAGAGGGGAAGTCTGAGTACCCATGGAGGAGGAAGCTAAAAAGCATGGAAGAGGAAAAGTGTGGGGTCGAATACCCACTTGTGCAAAAATGAAGAAAAACATGCTATTAGCTAGGCATAGAGGCCCAGGGAGTATTTCTTACCCTTTGGAATTTTAATTAGATGCTTTGGGGACATAGCATGATTCAAGTGTGGGGTGAGGGAAATTTCAAAAATTATGTGCTTAATGATTTTGGTGAATGTAGTGCTTGATACATATTGGAAAAATTTTTGAGTTGAGCATGACTTCACCACCCGTTGGTTTTTATTTTCGGTTCTTTTCTGACCGGGGGGGGGGGGGTCTTTGAACCGAATAATAAAATTTTTTTCTTTGTCTGTATATAGTGTTTAGTCATAGTTAGAGACTATTTCCGACGATGGAAGGATGACGACCGTCTTAAGGGAAAATTAGTCAATAGGTTTTGGTTTTGAACTCGTAGCTAATTGATGGCTTGATGTTCTCGTTATGTGCTATAAACGATTGTAAGATACAAGTGTGGTTAGTGTTGAAGCACGTAAGAAGTGTATAACTTTGTTTGAGACACTTAGGCTCTTGAATTTGACTCGATGTGATTGAAGCTCAATTCTGAATTCTTGTGATTAGCTGAGTAAGAGTCTGCTGAATGTGTCTTGAATTGAGCATGTGCTGTGAGTGTAAGTTTTTCGAATATTCCGTGCTATTGTGGAATGTCTAGAACTTTCCTGGTGTGTATATAAAACGAAATGAAGGATGTGGACTGTAGGAGATGATTTAGGCATTTTTTTGAATGAACCTAATTTTTATCCCTCACTTTACCTACCTTGAATGTTGAATCCTAGTGAGCCCCATTGAGCCTTAAGCCTATTCTTTGATAGCTACAATATAAGCTTAATCCTTTTTCTTTCATTAGCCTTGAAGTTGATCCAAAACTCCTAAGCGCTTAAGGAAAAAATCCGAAAGAGTGAAGGAGTGAGAAGCATGAAAAAGAAGGAAAAGTAGCAGTTGTAAAAGTTGAGAAAGGTCAAGGGTGCACTTGTTTGAAAATGCCTGAGTATTGGTAGGGAGTAAAAAAATAAATGAATGAAAAAGTTGTTTAAGTACTCCGTATTAATAAGCTAAGTGTGCTTAAAGAAATGGGAACAAGAAGAGAAAACTCAAGGGTGAAAAAAATGAGGAGGAAGTAAGAAAAGAGATGCCCTAAGGGAAGTGTGATGTATTAAAAGCGCTTGGGGAAGATAGCCACTATTACTGCGCCAGAATAGTACCTACACGTCCCTTAACTTAAATTACAACCCATTAAGTCCTATTTGATCTTACGTTCTTACATCCTTAAATTAGTGGAGTAAAACACTAAGGGCGAGCTTATGGTTCACTACATGATGCATGTGAATTCTTTGAGAGAGCGAGCGTAATTCTATTCATATACCCATACATACTGTGTTTAAAAACTTGCGAGTAAACATGGGTAACTCTCTTGTTGTGAGGGCACATGTTTAATGAAAGATAACATTCATGCCGGATTTCTTGATTGGTTGATTTGCATGAGTTTGCTAAGATTGAGAGTCAATTCTTGAGGTTAAGAAGTCTTAACATAGTTGTATCTCATTTCAATGATTAAATCGTGCATGCTCTATTTTTAACTTGCTATCTTAAATAATCATTATAGCTGGAGCTCGAATTGTCTTGCTAAATTAGTTATGTGTGAGTCTTCATTTACATGAGATGTAAAAGGGTTGTTCGAGGACGAACAAGGATTTAAGTGTGGGGTGGATGATCTTGGCAAAATAGCATGCCCAAATGATTCTTTATAACTTAGTTTTGTCTTGTTTATTGACTTAATTATATGCATTCTCATGTACTTCTATGTAAATGTGAATATATATACTAACCAACATGATTAGTTCTTGTTTTTGTAGGTTTAAAATGAATTCGAGAAACTAATCCATGAGTTGGTGAAGTGAAGGCATGGAATCGGAAGTAAACCGCGAAAGTCGGCAAGGGGGAAATGCGAAACAGCCCACCTGCACGTTGGCAACGTGCCACGGCAGGCAGGCTGCACGACCAGTAACGTGCCACGACCCCTAGCGCGCTGCATAAGCAGCGTGACACACTGCCAACACGACAGGGGGCTACTTGGCGACTGTAGTAAAAACAAGAATCAGTAGAACAACCATTTTAGAGAAGATAAAAACTGAAATAACATCAATTACATACTACTGCAATTATCCTCAACCTCAGCCAAAGGTGAATTAGCCACTCATTTGAGGATTAAACATATTCAAACAAGTAGAAAACATACAAGAAATTGAAATTTAAGAGAAAAAGGAAGAGAATTAACCCTGGGACTTCTTCATCTCAACTGCTTGATACCCACGTTCTAGCATGAAATGTCAGATACTTTAAAATAAAACCTAAGTGTGCTATTTATACAAGTGAGAAATTTCCCGGAATAAACTGGCAACGTGGCATGGAGGCTATCGCGGAGCATCAGCTCCGTGCCACGGCCTTGTCATGGAGCCTCACTGGAAGTAGGATGCACAGATTCTTAGCCTCAGCGTGGCACGGAGGCATCGTGGAGCCTCAGCTCCATGCCACGGACTTGTCGCACACCTTCACTTGAATCCGGGTGTGCAACAAAGTCTTCCCAACGTGTCACGGAAGTGAACGTGGAGCATAGGCTCTGTGACACGTTGCCATCACGCACCTTCACTGGAATTTTCCTGAAATGTCACTCTAGGAAGAATGCCTCCGCGATGGTAGCATGACACGACCTCTATCATGGAGCATCAAGTTTTTAGTATTTTCTTGCCAAATTCCGCGTTTTGCTTCCGAGTCCATTCCTCCACTTCACCAACTTGTAGATTAGTTTCCAAAATTCATTCTAAACTGCAAAAATAATAACTAATCATGTTGGTTAGTATAAATCCACATTTACATAAAAACCACATGAGAATGTACACATAAAAGTAGATAAACAAGTCCAAAATACGTAATAAAGTATCACTTGGGCATGCAATTATGCCCAAGATCACCTACCCCACACTTAAAGCCTTGTTCGTCCTCGAACAACCCTTTCACATCTCATGTAATTGAAGACTCGCGCATAGCTAATTTAGCAAGACAATTCAAGCTATGGCTATAACGATTATTTAAGATAGCAAGTTAAAATAGGGCATGCATGATTTAATCATTGAAATGGAATACCACTATGTTAAGACTTCCTAACCTCAAGAATCGACTCTCAATCTTAGCAAACTCATGCAAATCAATCGATCAAGAAATTCACATGAATGTTATCTCTCATTAAACATGTTCCCTCACAACACAAGAAAGTTACCCCATTTTTACTTCAAAAGAATTTCAAATCACAAAAGGTATGGGTATATGAATAAAATTACGCTCACTCTCTCAAAGAATTTCCATGCATCATGTAGTGAACCATAAGCTTGCCCTTAGTGTTTACTCCACTAATTTAAGGATGTATGAATGTAAAATCAAGTAGGACTTAAGGGGTTGTAATGTAAGCTAAGGGACGGCGAGGTACTATTCTGGCCAGTAATAGTGACTATCTTCCCCCAAGCTCTTTTAATACATCCACATTCATTAAAGACATCTCCTCTATACTTCCTCCTCACTCTTCTCACTCTTGAATATTCTCTTCTTGTTCCCCTTTCTTTAAGCACACTAAGCTTATTAGTCCAGAGTACTTAAACAAATTTTTTTTCTTTCCTTCATTTATTTTCTTACTCCCTACTAATAATCAATCATTTTCAACAAGTGCACCTTTGTCCTTTTCTCAACTTTCACAACTTCCACTCTTCCTTCTGTTTCAAGCTTCTCGCTCCTTCAATCTTTTGGAATTTTTCACTTAAGAGCTTAGGAGTTTTGGATCAAATTCAAGGCTAATGAAAGAAAAGGATTAAGCTTATGTTATAGATATGAAAGAATAGGCTTAAGGCTCAATGGGGCTAACTAAAATTCAATATTCAAGGTAGGTAAAATGAGGGATAAAATTCAGGTTCATTCAAAGAAACGCCCACATCCTTTCCTACAATCCACATCCTTCATTTTGTTTTATATACACACCAGGCATGTTCTAGACACTTCACAGTAGCATGGAATATTAGAAAAACTCACACTCACTACACATGCTCAATTTAAGACATATTCATAGACTCTTAACTCAGTTAATTACAAGAATTCAAAATTAAGCTTTAATCACAGCGAGTCAAATTCTAGAGCCTAGGTGTCTCAACATGTTTAAAACACTTGCATGCTTCATTCCTCATCACACTTGCATCTTATAATATAGCACTTAACAAGAATGTCGAACCATTAGTTAGCTATGTGTTCAGAAAAAATCTAAACCTACTGACTAAACTTCCCTTAAGACGGTCATCATCCATCCATCATAGGGAACAGTCTCTATCTAAGACTTCGATTCAAAGGGTCTATTCTTGGAAAAAGAACCGAAAACAAAAACCGAGAAACCCAGACAAAAAAATTTAAAAATAGAAATAACTTTCATAAATAATTACACAAATAAATCCTTAACAAGCACCACACATACACACAATCATCAACACAGCACGAAAAACAATGTCACACATTCAACCACTTAAGCACAAGCACAAGCACAACACGGTCTTACTACACCAGCACCTAACTACTCCCACCCCACACTTAGTCGGAACACTATCCTCAGTGTTCACATATCTGCAATTAAAAACACAGTTTGGGTGGTGTACTCCTTGATCCATCAAAATGCTCAATCTCTTTATCAGGTGCCAATGCCTCATCTCCCAGATCAGAATCTTCTTCGCCGTCTTCCTCTGACTCGATGTCTGAGTCGTCCCGACGAGTTTCCTCATCAGTGGGTACATCGTCATCAACTAGTTCTACAAATGCGAGCCCAACTCTGCATAATGCTCGGTCATGCTCATTAAATGGATAATCCATCTTGAGCTGCCACAATTCATCCTCCGTAGCAGGCCTTCCACCAATCCGCAGTTGCATCAGCTGCATTCCATACATTCGACCATGTATTGATCGTCCCATGCATGTCGCTCGGTGAGTGTAAGCATAGTCTCGAATGTGGTATCAGGTGCTTTGGTCTTAGTGACATCCAAAGCACGCCGGTGAGATTGAGGAATGTAATCCAGGGCCTCTTCTTCAATACCATGGCCCCTATGGAAAGCTGTTAGAAGACCACCAAACCTATACCGATGCCCTTGATGAAGTCTGGCTTTCTTCATTGCTGAAATAATAACCGCTCCAATATTTATCTCGAGCCCTTTCATCAATGCATATACCAAACAAACTCTATCCCGAGTGACATCAGTCATATGCACCCTCGGGATCAGGCAAGTACACACTATCTTCAACCAAATCCTTGCTTCTCTGTTCATTTGGGAGTATGGTAATGTCTGGTGATATCCTCTTTCCTTGTGAAGACTCCACCTGGCTGTTGATCATGCTCCACATAATGTGTGTCTGATATCTGCATACGGTGGAGTGATGTTCAGCTGGCGGAGGACATGCGCGTCTGTGTCCTGCGTCCCCAAGATGGCATTAAGATGCTGTGGTTCAAAAGTAACCACATGTCCTTTGATCTTGACTGTGTGGCTACGCACGGCGGGGTTCCAATTAGCGTAGTATTCCCTTATGGGATGAAGATTACACTCTTTGGATTCTTCGAAGGTGAAGTTTAACCCCACAGTGTTTATCCTGTGTAAGATTCTCGGGAATTCTTGAGCTAGTGGATCCCTTGCTATTTGCTCCTCAGGGAAATACTTGGTTTCCTTGTGCTTGGAGTACCATTTTTTCCCCTCATCCAACACCCACCGTGTTCCATACTGCCTTCGTTTCCCCCTTGGAACTGGTGGTGCTGCTGGCACTGCTGCCCCAACTCTAAGTCTTTTTCGGCTGGCGCCAGATGTGGATGCACCTTTTCCCTTGTCTTGCCGTCCAGACATTTTTCCTGTTCATCAAAATCATATATTTAAAATGTCATTCATGGTATAGTTGGCTACCACTAAGGTTGGGCTTAAATTGACCACCCCACACTTAGTTGTTGGCCGTAATTCATACAATTCGGCAAGAATAACCACATAATTCCATCTCGTATTTCTCAAAAGGTGCAGTGCATCAATAAAAGTCGATGGAATAACTTCATTGTACTACTCAGAATTCATACAATGCATTGTTAAAGTTCATCCATCTATCCATTTACAAAGTGCATGAGCAATTCACAATTTTGTGCATAACAACCTATTGGATTTTTCCTACTTTCATCCCCAAAAATCAATCTTCAACCATAACATAATCTAACTTTAATCACAACATTTCTCAACTCAAACAACAGGCACAACCCAAAATATCTCCATTTCTACCCTTTTCTTCTTCTTCCCAACTCAATTCTCAACCCTAGTTATCAACAATGTAAGATTTCTAACAAAGATCATGTAATCAATGAGTTCATCCAATCAAAACAATCATACAAGCCACATTCATCCATAACCCAATTAATTACAACACTTTATATGAACTTAGGGCATAAATTAAACATACAATATGTTCATGATACAAAATTTGCAGAGAAATAAATAGAAGTGCAAGAACATACCTGATATGTGATGTTTTTGAAGAAGGAATTGAATTTTTTTGATGTTAGGGGTGTGTCACATTGAGGGAGAAGGGGGTTGGGAGTCTTGTCGCGGAGGGATGAAGAAAATGAGGGAAAAATCTAATTTTTGGGGTTAAAAGAAGGATTTCACGCGGGTCGACCCGACTGCCCGAACTGACCTGACGCGAAAATACACTCAACGTGGCACGGACTCTGTGCCATGGAGCCAACGCGGAGGCATTCTGCCTCCTGCCCCAAATTTTGTGCATTTTTATCCTTTTTTTTCACCCTTTGCAATTTTTATTTGCACTCCGTATCTCCTGAAAATCATCAAAAACAACAACTCGTTAGAAAATAGTGGGTTGCCTCCCACCTAGCGCCTTAGTTTTTGTCATGGAATGACCATTTTACTTTTTTAAATAGTTTCTAATTATTATAGTACATTACATTCACGGGTTGCCTCCCGTGCAGTGCCTGATTTACCGTCACGGCATGACGCCTCTCATCCTCATTCATCCGCTACGGTGATGGACGTCTTCTCTCGATTAACGCCCTCACCCTAGTAGTGCTTACACCTTTGTCCATTCACTAAAAATGTGGCACTTTTATCCTCTTGCCACAATTCAACTGCCCCATATGGGGTCATCCTTACTACTTCAAACGGCCTCGACCACTTGGAGCGCAATTTCCCTGGGAAGAGTTTCAATCTAGAGTTGAATAGCAGCACCATTTGGCCTGGCTCAAAGATTCGATGCACCATATGCCTGTCGTGCCACCTTTTCATTTTTTCTTTGTAGTATTTTGCACTTTCATATGCGTGCCATCGAAATTCGTCCAACTCACTCAGCTGCATCAATCTCCTCTTTCCTGCTAGCTCAGGATCCATGTTCAGCTTCCGCACAGCCCAATAAGCTCGATGTTCAAGCTCTACGAGGAGATGACATGCCTTCCCGTAAACCAATCTATACGGTGAAGTCCCAATGGGTGTCTTATATGCAGTTCAATAAGCCCACAACACATCATCCAGTTTGCTCGCCCAATCCTTGCGTTGTGCATTCACCGTTTTCTGCAAAATCTGTTTAATTTCCCTGTTTGACACCTCTACTTGTCCGCTAGTTTGGGGATGATATGCTGTCGCCACTTTATGCCGCACCCCGTATTTCGCTATCAAATTCCTGAATCCTGTATTTACAAAATGTGCCCCTCCATCACTGATAATTGCTCGTGACATACCAAACCTGGTGAAAATCTGCTTCTTCACAAATCTAGCCACCACCTTGTTGTCGTTCCTAGGACACGCTGCTGCCTCAACCCACTTGGACACGTAGTCCACTGCCACCAAGATGTATTGATTGCCAAATGATGGTGGAAACGGGCCCATAAATCTATCCCCCACACATCGAACACCTCAACTTCCAATATATGATGCAATGGCATCTCATGTCTCCTGCTGATTGTTCCTGCTCTTTGACATCGATCACATACTTTGACATAAGCTGCAGCATCTTTGAATAGTGTGGGCCAAAAGAACCCGGATTGCAACACTTTGTGAGCAGTACGCTCTCCTCCATGATGACCTCTATAAGGCGATGAATGACAACTCCTCAGCACCTCAGCCGTCTGACTTTCTGGAATGCACCGCCTCATCACTTGATCTGGTCCTTTCTTGAATAGATATGACTCATCCCACATGTAATACCTGGACTCATGCTTCAGCTTCTTCCTTTGTTGAGCCATTGCCTCAGGTGGGTATATTACACTTACTAACAAGTTCACAATATCTGCATACCAAGGGAGTTCAGCTTCCTTTATTGCCAAGAGTTGTTCATCAGGGAACTCTTCTCGGATGCGCTCACCTTTCTTCACATGTGAACAGTTCTCTAGTCGCAATAGGTGATCTACAACCTGATTTTCACTTCCCTTCCTATCTTGGATCTCCAGATCAAACTCTTGCAGCAATAATATCCACCTGATTAGCCTGGGCTTCGCATCTTTCTTGCCAAATAAGTACCGAATTGCCGCATGATCAGTGTGTACCACCACTTTCGACCCCACCAGGTAGGATCTAAACTTGTCAAATGCAATCCCTAGAGCCAGCATCTCCTTCTCCATGACTGTATAATTAACTTGTGCAGCATCAAGCATTTTGCTTGCATAGTAGATGGAATGAAAAATCTTATTCCTTCGCTGCCCCAATACCGCTCCTACAGCCGCATCACTTGCATCACACATTAACTCAAAAGGATATTCCCAATCAGGAGAAATGAGAATAGGAGCTTCCACCAGCTTCTTTTTCAGCTCCTCAAATGCTTCTACACATTCCTTGTCAAATTAAAACTTCACCTCTTTTTCTAACAACCGGCATATCATTCTAGAAATCTTAGAGAAGTCTTGAATAAGCCGTCTGTAAAACCCAGCATGTCCTAAGAAGCTGTGAACACCCTTAACTGATACTGGCGGTTGTAGCTTTTCAATCACCTCTATGTTTTCACGATCGACCTCCAAACCTCTGCATGACACCTTATGGCCAAGGAAAATACCCTCCTTGACTAAAAAGTGACACTTTTCCTAGTTGAGCACCAGGTTTGAGTCTTCACATCTGGTTAACACCCTGTCTAGATTCTGCAAACACATAGCAAACGAGTTACCAAAAATAGAAAAGTCATCCATAAATACCTCAACATAGTCTTCCACCATATCGTGGAATATTGCCATCATGCATCGCTGGAATGTGGCTGGTGCATTGCATAGACCAAAGGGCATCTTCCTGAAAGCATATGTCCCATAAGGACATGTAAACGTGGTCTTCTCCTGATCTTCCGGTGCTATGACTATATGATTATAACCAGAGTAACCATCCAGAAAGCAATAATATTCCTGTCCTGCCAGCCTGTCCAACATCTGATCAATGAATGGAATCGGATAGTGATCTTTCCGAGTGGCCTCATTGAGCTTCCTATAATCTATGCAAATTCGCCAGCCCGTGACTATGCTTGTGGGAATTAGCTCATTCTTTTAATTTGTGACCACTGTCATTCCCCCTTTCTTGGGAACGCATTGAACTGGGCTAACCCATTCACTGTCTGAGATGGGATATACCACTCTTGCATCCAGCCACTTGATCACTTCCTTCTGACTACATCCTTCATCATCGGGTTCAACCTTCGTTGATGTTGCACTATTGGCTTGGATCCCTCTTCCACGAATATCTTGTGCATGCAGAAAGCCGGACTGATCCCCTTAATGTCTGACATCTGCTATCCCATTGCTCTCTTCCGCCTCTTAAGGACCACCAATGCATCTTTCACTTGTGCATCTGTCAGTTCTGCTGAAATGATGACTGGTAAGGTCTCATCTTCACCCAAGAATACATACTGCAGATGTGGAGGCAATGTCTTTAACTCTAATTTAGGTGCCTCCTCTATTGATGGCTTTGGGGATGGTTCCAAGGACCTCTGCAATGGTTCAAAATCTTGCTTCCTGAAGAACCATTTTGGCTCATTCAAAGTCTGCACCATCTCATATGTCGCACTGTCCCCAAAATGATCACATCCCACCAAGGCTCTCTCCAAAGGATCCTGTGAGTCAATAATATAAAGGGTCAATTCTTGATTCAACACACTGATTGCTGATAACTCTTCATAGATGACAGGTAGCTTCATGGCCTTGTAGACATCAAAGACCACCTTATCATGAGCTCTCATGGTTAGCTGCCCAGCAGCTATATCAATTAAGGCTCGCCCGGTTGCCAAGAAGGGACGTCCCAAATAAATAGGACTTCCGCATCTGGCTCAAAATCAAGAATTATAAAATCCACCGGGAAAATGAGGAAGCCTACTTACACTAGCACATCCTCCACAATTCCATCAGGTCTGGCTAATGAACAATCAGCTAGCTGCAAGATCACAGTGGTGGGTCTAGGACTGCCCAGCCCCAGCTTCTTGAATACTGATGTTGGCATCAAATTTATACTTGCTTCCAAATCGCACAAACCATGAGCTTGAATAGACTGCCCAATTATAATCTGAATAGTGAAGCTCCCAGGATCCTTGAGCTTTGTCGGCAATCGATTCTGTCTACGGGAGGTGCACTCCTCAGTAAGTGCAACTGTAGCATACTTTGTCAGTCTGCTCTTGTTTGCTACAATGTCTTTGATGTACTTAGCATATTTTGGCACTCCCTGCAACACATCTACTAAAGGAAGATTAATATGTACCTGCTTCAACACTTCCATGAACTTCTTGAAGCATGCTTCCTCCTTGTGCTTTTTCAATCTTTGAGGAAACGGGGGCGGTGGTCTTTCCATCTCTGCTGCCTTTTCATTCCCCCTCACATCATCATTTCCTTCATCCTTTTCTGTTGCTCCAGATTTCTGAGGTGGCTTTTTGGGTTCCACCTCCCCGAGTTGCTTTCCACTCCGGGTAGTAACCGCATTAACCTTCTTAGGTTTTGGGTCTGTATCACTTGGTAATCCTCCCCTCGGTCTAGTATTTTGGGCTTCAGCTAACTGTCCCAACTGATACTCCAATGCCTTTGTAGCTAACTGCTGATTTTTCATGTCAGCTGTCAATTTTACCTGATCAGCCTGCATCTGCGCCTGGTTAGCTATTATGGTTTTAAGCATATCCTCGATATTGCTGGACTAAGGAGGTGCATTATTTCCTCTGAACTACGGCAGAAAATTGTGATGACCCCCTTGATTTCTGTGCATGCCCTAATTTGAACACTGTCCTTGATGACTATTACTCCCCCATGAAAAATTCGGATGATTTCTCCAATTTGGGCTGTAACTGTAGCCATACTGCTGATTGTTGCTCCTCTGGGCATTTCCAACAAAATTTACCGAATCTGGATTGGAACCACAACACTCAATTGAGTGTTCACTACTTCCACAGACTTCACACCACACCTGCTGAACTACATTGATTAGGGCTTGTGCCTGGCTCAAACTCATGCTACTGAAATAAGTGTTAATTTGATTCTGCAAAGCAGCTATTTATGCAGCAATCGTTGTGAATCCATCTACCTCCAAGACCCCTGCTGCTTTCTTCACTCCCCCTCGGGTTGTATCAGCATTCCATTCAGGATTACCTTGTGAAATACGGTTCAACAAGGTGTACAGCTCTGTGTATGTCTTTTCCAATGCCTGCCCCCTGGCTGCCGAGTCTAACAAAATCTTTGTATGCGGTTCCAAGCCTTCAATGAATGTATGCACCAACACATCATTAGACTGATGATGGTGAGGACAATCTCTTAACATTGACTTGAACCTCTCCCAAGCCTGATACAAATTATCACCCTCTCTCTGTTTGAAACTTAGAATCTTACTTGTAATCTTGTCTGTCTTCCCTAATGGAAAAAATCGTATCAAAAACTTCCTTCCTAGGTCATCCCAAGTAGTAATAGAAGTTGGCGGTTCAACCTTTAACCACCTCTTGGCTTCCCCCAGCAGTGAAAACGGGAATAATGTAAGCCTCACATAATCAGATGATACTCCAACGGGTATATATGTGTCACTTATCTCCAAGAAGTTTTGGAGATGCTGTTGTGGATCTTCATGAGGGAGACCTGTAAATTGCCCGCTGGTGTGCAATAACTGCACCATATTCTTCTTAAGTTCAAATCTCCCTTCTGGTTCTGGCCTGCGAATGCTGGATGTTACATTATTCGCATGTGGGATTGCTACCTCGCGGAGCGCTCTTGCTGCCATCTCTTCTGGCACTAAAACTGCCCTTACAATCGGTGGTTGTTGTTGTTGCTCCAGAATTGCCCTCCTTAATAACTGCAACTTATTTTCTAGAGCTTCCTTCTTCTGTAGATGAAATTATCTCCCCAGCTCTAAAAATGGATCAACCAACTCCTTATCTCTTGCCAGCGTTCAAAAACAACTTAGTAACTGCAAGAGAAATCGCTAAGATCAAGTTTTCAACACTTGTATCAAACTTGTAAACTAACACTAAGAAAATTAAGTCACCAATTTGGCCAGTCCCCAAAAACGATGCCAAAAACTTGTTCACTCCCAATCGCACGCAAGTGCACGTGGTCGTACAAGTAATAAAGTGGCTTTATTTCAAGCCAGGTATCGAACCCACAGGGACTGTAACGAAGGAGTAATTTTTCTCTAAGTGTTTAGTATACACACTTCTTTATACAAAGTAGATAAGAAAAACAAATGGTGATTTTTCAAGAATATTAGTTATTGTAACCTTAAGTAAAAATTATGAATTATAATCTGAACAATAGCACGAACAAGCTGAGATTAAGGCAAAACATGCAAATATGTAATTTATTGATTAAATTTCAGTCAACACTTCTCTTTGGTTGTTAGTCAGGAGTTATTAACAATGGATTGGGTCTTTTGAACTCCTCACCAACAACTCATATTCTGATAAACCAAACTAAATTCCATAGATGACCAAATATGACATTACAGATATATTTCTATTCTGAACGTTAATCTTCTCTTAATTTCTCAACCAAGACAAGAACATATTCTACCAATTCACATCCATCCAAATAATCTTCCTTTCGGAAATAAAATTGGAATTTTAATATATACATTAACAATGGCCAATCATTAATGTAGTAAAAACAAGAATCAGTAGAACAACCATTTTAGAGAAGATAAAAACTGAAATAACATCAATAACATACTACTGCAATTATTCTCAACCTCAGCCAAAGGTGAATTAGCCTCTCATTTGAGGATTAAACATCTTTAAACAAGTAGAAAACATACAAGCAATTGAAATTTAAGAGAAAAAGGAAGAGAATTAACCCTAGGACTTCTTCAGCTCAACTACTTGATACCTACGTTCTAGCATGAAATGTCAGATACTTTAAAATAAAACCTAAGTGTGCTATTTATACAAGTGAGAAATTTCTCGGAATAAACTGGCAACGTGGCACGGAGGCTATCGCGAAGCATCAGCTCCGTGCCACGGCCTTGTCGCGTAGCCTCACTGGAAGTAGGATGCACAGATTCTTAGCCTCAGCGTGGCACGGAGGCATCGCGGAGCCTCAGCGCCGTGCCACAGACTTGTCGCGCACCTTCACTGAAATCCGGGTGTGCAACAAAGTTTCCCAACGTGTCACGGAAGTGAACGCGGAGTATAGGCTCCGTGACACGATGCCATCGCGCACCTTCACTGGAATTCGCCTGAAATGTCACTCTAGGCAGAATGCCTTCACGATGGTAGCGTGACACGACCTCTATCGCGGAGCATCAATTTTTTAGTATTTTCTTGCCGACTTCCGCGTTTTGCTTCCGAGTCCATTCCTCCACTTCACCAACTTGTAGATTAGTTTCCAAAATTCATTCTAAACTGCAAAAACAATAACTAATTATGTTGGTTAGTATAAATCCAAATTTACATAAAAACCACACGAGAATGTACACATTAAAGTAGATAAACAAGTCCAAAAGACGTAATAAAGTATCACTTGGGCATGCAATTATGCCCAAGATCAACATCCACTCTCAACGATGTAGTTGTGAGGCTAGTTTGTCGTGTTTAGAGGCTCGAAAGACCATGAACATGCAATATTAATTATGTGAGACGATAATTGATAATTCCATACTTAAACCATTACAAAGCATAGTATCGCATGATTATTTGGCCTTAGCTCTAGTTGCTCCTTGAATTACTTCAGAGTATTTCTGTGACCACCCCTAGACTTAATTAAACGTTATCGAGAAAGTCTATATCAACACTTGCGAAAGTTAATATCACGCTTTAACTTGACAATTAGCTAAATTGGTCCAGTCCCTGTGGGTTCGATATCCGGCTCTTAAAAAGGGCCACTGTATTACTTGTAAGACCACGTACACTTGCGTGTGCGCTTGGGCGCAGTCGTCAACAACCTCCACCTTCTGATTCTGAATAACTTCCTTCAACTTTACCAAAATAGGGTCCTCGTCTTGTGTAGCCTTGACTTCGGTCACCAATGAGGATTCTGATCTATTCTTAGCAATGACACCAACATCTGTCGAGTCAACAAGACGAACTCCTAGTTGTGCAAGCCGATGCACATGTTTTACTAACTCTTTCCTCTTCTCATCTACGTGGGTCACACTCTTCATAGAAAGCCTGCTAAGAGCGCCTGCCACCACATTAGCCTTGTACAGATGATAAGGGACACTCATATTGCAATCCTTAAGAAGCTCCAACTACCTTCTTTGATATTGATTTAGATCCTTCTAGGTGAACATGTACAGTAGGATTTTGTGGTCCGTAAACACATCCACATGGGCCCCATACAAATAGTGCTTCCAAATCTTCAAGGCAAATACTACCGCTACCAACTCGAGGTTGTGAGTTGGATAGTTCTTCTCGTGGAATTTTAGCTGTCTGGAAGCATAGGCTATAACCTTACTGCGTTGCATCAATACATAACCAAGGCCAATCCTTGAGGCTTCACAATATACCACAAACCCATTGGTACCCTTAGGTAGAGTCAACACTGGTGCTGAGGTGAGTCGAGTCTTCAACTCTTGGAAGCTCTTCTCACAGGCCTCCGACCATTGAAACTTCAACTTCTTCTGGGTCAACTTGGTCAATGGTGCTGCGATAGATGAAAATCCTTCCACGAATCTTCTATAGTAACCAGCTAAGCCCAAGAAACTCCTAATATCTGAAGAACTAACTGGTCTATGCCAATTCTTCACCACTTCTATCTTTTGAAAGTCCACCTGTACACCCTCACTTGACACCACATGACCCAAAAATGCTATCGAGTCCAAACTAAATTCACACTTGCTGAATTTAGCATACAACTGGCGATGCTTAAGAGTCTATAGCACCACCCTTAAATGCAACATGCTCTTCTTTGCTTCGAGAGTATATGAGAATGTTATCTATGAACACAATCACGAACATGTCCAAATACAGCTCGAGCACCCTGTTCATCAAATCCATAAAAGCTGTAGGAGCATTCATTAGTCCAAAAGACATAACTACAAACTCATAATGACCATGCCGAGTTCTGATGGCTGTGTTCTGGATGTCACTCTCTCTAACCCTGAGCTGATGATATTCAGATCTGATGTCTATGTTTGAAAAACACTTGGCACCCTTAAGTTGGTGAAACAAGTCATCAATTCTGGGGAGGGGATACTGGTTCTTGATGGTGACCTTGTTCAACTGTTGATAATCAATGCACATCCGTAGGGAATCATCCATCTTTCGGAAAAAAAGTACTGGTGCATCCCAGGGGGATCTGCTAGGTTTGACGAAACCCTTGTCTAAGAGATCCTTCAACTGCTCCTTCAGCTCCTTTAGCTCAGCTGGAGACATTCTATAAGGAGGAATAGATATAGGCTGCATATCGAGAAGAAGGTCAATACCAAAATTGATCTCCTGCTTGGGAGGAATTCCCAGTAAATTACCTGGAAACACTTATGGATATTCACACACTATGGGAAATGACTGGATAGTCGGGGTTTTAGATGTGGCGTCCTTAAACCTAACTAGATGGAACACGCAACACTAAGAAATCATCTTCCTGGCCTTAAGGTAGGAAATGAAATGACCTATAGGCATAGTTGGACTACCCTTCCATTCTAGGACTGGCTCACCTGGAAACTGGTACTCTACTGCAGCCGTGCTATAATTTACTGAGGCATAACATGCATGTAGCCAATCCATGCTAAAAATAATATCAAAATCTGTCATGGCAAGCTATACTAAATCTGTTGAGGTGACTTTCTGAAGGACTGTGATAGGGAAATTTCTATATACCCGTCGAGCTATAACTGAATCACCGACTAGAGTAGAAACTGAGAAGGGTTCTGATAGGATTTCGGGACTAACTCCGAAACTACTAGCAACATAGGACATCACAAAAGATAAAGTAGCCCCTGGGTCTAACAAAGCATATACATCAAGGTGGAATACTTGTAACATACCAGTGACTATATCTGGAGACGCCTCCTGCTCCTGACTTGATGCGAGGGCATAGAATCTAGTCTGATGCTGACCTGAACCTGCACTAGTGGAGGCACCCTACTGAGATGAGTGTGCTGGTGGGTCTGCTGAACTAGTGGCTGGGTCTTGGCCTGTACATGGCCCTGCTTAGCGGCTGAACAATATATGAGCATATGGCTGGGATTCCCACACTAAAACAAGCATCGGTACCTGCTAAGCATCGACTAGTGTGCCTCTTGCCACACCTGTCACAAGATGGAATAGTAGACTCTATGGATCTGCTCCACTGACCTCGAGAGCTTGGCACTCGTCCCCTCTGGTCGCGCCTAGATCTGGATGACACACATACTACTACAGCACTAGGGCTGATGATCTCTGATGGAACTGGTGATGATTCCCATCACCAGATGTAATACCCTGAAAGTGCATAAAATTGGACTCGGGATCAAAAAATTAAAGTTGGCTGGAAATTGGGAAAATATCACAGAATGGGCAATGTAACGACTCGTGGTATCAAACCATGGCTCATTGTATGCATACGTGGTGAGGGGAAGTCCTGGTGGCAGTGGGGACAACGGATGATGTAATGACTCGTTGCTTGAAAAAATGAGTCGTTGTTAGCAGTCGTAGGAAAGGCTGGACCTTGGTAGTTGCGGAAATAATGGGTCACCTAATGATCCGTCATGAGTAACAATGACTCGTTGTCAATAGTCGTTGTCTACATGGTTAAATTTCCAGTGGACTTAACTGACGGACACCACGACCCATTGGACGAAACAACGAGTCATGGTGAGACTCGTTGTGAGGAAGTTCAGAAATTTCAGAGGGGCAAGCAACAATTGACTCAATGACCCGTTGGACCAAAGGACAAGTGATCCCGTCTAGCTGTGGTTTGATTCCGAAAGCAAGGCCTGAGCAGTGCATATGACGAGCCATACCACGAGTCCTCGTAGCTTCCAATGACTTGTTGGTACGCATATTGGATCGATCTGGGTAGCTTTTCAGGAAGTTTCTTTAAGGGCATTTTCGACCTTTCTATGCTATAAGGCCCTAAACTACGTCGTTTCATGTATTTTTCTGGGAATTTTAAGATACGTTAAGTCCCTATTGCATAGATCATTCCCATGCATGCATACTAAGAGAATTCTAGAGAGATCAAGTAGAGAATCAATCTTTCCCAATCATTTTATCCATGGGAATTCAAGAACTTTAGAATCTGATCTTACCCAGGTATGTAGGGTTATGAATGAGTATTTCCGTCCACACCCATGCCCATTCTCTAGTAATTTATGAAAATCTACCAAAAATCTATTGGGGTTTTAATACAATTTTTATGAAAATCTAATGATTTACAAATGGGTTGTTCTAAATTGCGATTTAAATTATATTTTATGAATTTTGAGAAAATTTTATGACTATTTTGATTATATAATTATTGATTTCAGTTTTTATTAAATTAAGCCTATTTAAGCATGATCTACGATGAATTGATTTATGATCTCCGCTTCAATTGATGATATTTACAAGCCCATCATGAATTATGATTTAAAATATGGATTTATTCGATTACCATAATGATTTGATGATTTTCAAGTTATATGTATGATCTTCAAGTATGCATGAAACTTATGTTTCATGAATTATGTTTTGGCCGACTCACGGGCCTTATGTCATGGCTAGTTCACGTATGTACAATTATCTTTATGATTACCATGATTTAATTATGACCATGAATTCATGCATGTTATACTATGAGCACTATATATATTTTGGGAGTAGTATCGAACACTAAGTAGGTTCGGGTTCCAGGTTCTGCCCCAGATCTCATAAACTACGTGCCACCGTAGGTATGTTGGGACCTCCTTTATGACTGTCCCCGACCCAATTGGCCCTTCTCATGGTGATATCACTCTTTCATGGTCCTACCCTTAGCAAGGTACGGACACCCTCCCGACTAGGGTTACAAGTTGGGCTTCATGTGTGGTCATATGGGGTATGTCGGTTAAGAGAATCTCCCACCGTTCCTCATGATTTATGCATTTTGATGATTACGTACATTGGCTCAAGTAATGTTTATTATGGATTTTCTCTCATGACTATGGTTACGATTATGCTACGAATGGCAATATGGGGCGGCCCGGATTAAAGACTTCTTGAGGATGAACCCTCCGGAGTTCCTTGGGTCCAAGGTGGATGAGGATCCGCATGATTTCATCGAGGAGATCCTAAATATCACCCAAGTTATGGGGGTCGACCAATGGATATTGTGTTGATTTGGCCTCCTATCAGCTAAAGGGGGTGGTCTACATATGGTTCAAACAGTGGAGAGATGCTAGGGCAGTGGGTGCAGGACCTATCGGTTGGGAAGAGTTCCACATAGCATTTTGGATCGATTCTTCCCTCAGGAGATGAGGGAGCAAAAGGCTGCCGAGTTTGTTAACTTGAAGAAGGGTGACATGTCGGTTCAAGAGTACGCATTGGAGTTCACCCGACTATCTAAATATGCACCAGAGTTGGTGGCAAACCAGAGGACTCGAGTGAGTAGATTTGTGCACGGGGTGGCGAACTACTTGGATAAGTATTTAAGGATCGCCATGTTGCATTGAGATATAGATTTTCCCCGTATTGCGTTGCATGCTCAGTAGATAGAGTCGGTGTATCAAAGGATAGAGAGGCCAAGAGGGTTAGGACTGACAGTTACGGGACTTCTCAAGTCATATCAGGGGGTGGACAGCGTCAGTGGTCTCAACATAGGTCTATTTCTCCAACACCATCATCGGCCAGTATGCCATCCAAATTCCGAGGGGATCGGAGGAGCAGGCTCCAGATTCGAGAGGCCAGGGTAGCATGCAGATAAAGCGCACTTTCCCAGCTTGTGCGAAGTGTGGCAAGAATCATCTTGGGAGGTGCCTTGTCGGTTCGGATGCTTGTTTCGGGTGTGGCAAACTCGGACACAGACTCAGGGATTGCCTTTCAGCCAGATCAGGGGTCAGTGGAGCCCGTATGCCAACAACTAGTTTTGCCGCTCCAGCAACACATCCCCCTCAGCAGGGTGCCTCGACCAACTCATCCAGCGGTCATTGTCAAAATAGGTTTTATGCTTTAGCACCTCATCAGGAGCAGGAGGTCTCCCCCAATGTAGTCACTGGTATGTTGCATGTTTTTCATATTGATGTTTATGATTTGCTAAATTCGGGAGCTATCTTGTGTTTTATGAGCCCCTACAGTGCTAGTAGCTTTGGAGTTAGTCCCGAGACTCTGTCAGAACCATTTTTGTTTTTTTACTCCTGTTAGTGATTCAGATGTAGCTAGGCAGGTGTATAGAGGATGCTCGGTCACTATATTGCATAAAGTCACCTCCGCAGACCTTGTAGAGTTAGCAATGACTGACGTTGATATTATTCTTGGCATGGATTGGTTGTATGCGTGTTATGCTTCTGTAAATTGTAGAGCCCGTGCGGTGGAATTTCATTTTTTAGGCGAATCAGTTTTGGAGTGGAAGGTTAGTTCGGCTGTACCAACAGGTCGATTTATTTCATATCTTAAGATTGGAAGATGATTTCTAAGGGTTGCATGTACCATCTGGTCATGGTTAAGGATTTTGAGTCTGAGACCTCGACTATCCAATTAGTTTCGGTGGTGCGTGAGTATCTAGAGGTCTTTCCCGATGATTTGCCAAGTGTTCCTCTCGAACGGGAGATTAATTTTCATATTGACCTTCTACCCAATACACAACCTATATCTATTCCTCCTTATAGGATGGCTCCAGCTGAGCTAAAAGAGTTGAAGGATCAGTTAAAAGACCTGTTAGATAAGGGCTTTATCAGACCGAGCAAGTCTTCGTAGGGTGCACCAGTGTTATTCGTCCAGAAGAAGGATGGTTCACTTCGGATGTGCATTGACCATTGACAATTGAAAAAGGTCACCATTAAGAACAGGTATCCTTTTCCCAGGATCGATGATTTGGTTGACCAGCTTCAGGGTGCCAAGTTCTTCTCAAAGATAGATCTTAGGTACGGGTATCATCAGCTCAGGATTCGGGAGTGTGATATTTTGAAGATAGCCTTTAGGATGCGATATGGTCATTATGAGTTTGTAGTCATGTCTTTTGGACTAACAAATGCTCCTGCAGCTTTTATGGACCTGATGAACAGGGTGTCCAAGCCGTATCTGGACATGTTTGTGATTGTGTTCATTGATGACATCCTTATATACTCTCAGAGCGAGGAGGAGCATGCCGCTCATTTGAGAATAGTGCTTTAGACTCGCAAGGATCGCCAATTGTATGCAAAGTTCATCAAGTGCGAGTTCTAGTTGAACTCGGTAGCATTTTTAGGTCTTGTAGTATCAGGCGAGGGCATAAAAGTAGATTCTCAGAAAATTGAGGCGATGAAGAATTGGCCTAGACCGGTGAATTCCTCGAATATTCGGAGTTTCTTGGGTTTAGCTAGCTATTGTCGGAGGTTTGTTGAGGGTTTCTCATCTATTGCAGCACCTTTGACCAAGTTGACTCAAAAAAGGTAAAGTTCCAATGGTCGGAGGCTTGTGAGAAGAGCTTCCAAGAGTTGAAGGCTCGACTCACTTCAGCACCGGTGTTGACCCTACCCGAGGGTACAAATGGTTTTGTGGTGTATTGTGATGCTTCAAGAATTGGAATTGGGTGCGTGTTGATGCAGCATGGGAAGGTGATAGCATACACATCAAAACAGTTGAAGGTCTATGAGAAGAATTACCTGACCCATGATCTTGATTTGGCCGCGATGGTATTCGCCTTGAAAATATGGCGACATTATTTGTATGGGGTCCATGTGGATGTATTTACAGATCACTAGAGTTTACAATATGTGTTCATGCAAAAGGATCTCAATCTTCGGCAAATGAGGTGGTTAGAGCTACTCAAAGACTATGATATGAGTGTTCTTTACCGTATGGGAAAGGCTAATGTGGTGGCGGACACACTTAGAGGGCTCTCTATGGAGAGTGTGTCCCATGTGGAGGAAGGAAAGAGAAAGCTGGTGAAGGATGTGCACCGTCTTGCAAGGTTAGGAGTGAGGTTGGTTGACTCGATCGATGGTGGTGTTGTTGTGCAAAACGGATCAGAATCGTCCTTGGTGATGGATGTGAAAGCTAGAAAAGATGAGGATCCAATGTTGGTAAAGCTAAAAGAAGTCGTTCGAAGTCATAAGGTGGAGGTCTTCTCCCAAGGGGGAGATGGTGTGCTTTGGTACTAGGGTCGCTTATGTGTTCCAGATATTGATGATTTGAGGAGCCAGATATTGCATGAGGCCCATGGATCCAGGTATTCTATCCATCCATGTGCCACAAAGATGTATTTTGATTTACAAGAAATCTATTGGTGGGATGGCATGAAGAAGAATATTGCAGAATGCGTAGCTAGGTGCCCGAACTGTCAGCAAGTAAAGGTTAAGCATCAAAGGCTAGGAAGAGTACTTCACGATATTAGCATTCCTACTTGGAAGTGGAGAGAAATTAATATGGATTTCATCACAGGCCTTCCTCGTACTCGTCGACACTATGATTCTATTTGGGTGGTAATAGATAGGTTGACCAAGGCTGCACATTTCCTACTAGTGAAAACCACAGATTCAGTGGAGGATTATGTCAAGCTATATATCCGGAAGTTGGTTCGATTACATGGAGTGCCCTTGTCTATTATTTCTGACCGAGGTACTTAATTTACCTCTCAGTTTTTGTGGTCTTTTCAAAAAAGGCTTGGGACTCAGGTTAAACTTAGCACATCATTTCATTTGCAAATGGATGGTCAAGCGGATCGGACAATTCAAACTTTCGAAGACATGTTGAGAGTTTGCATGATGGACCTCAAAGGTAGTTGGGATGATTACTTGCCCCTGATCGAATTTTCTTACAATAATAGCTATCACTCCAGTATCCAAAGGGCACTGTTCGAGGCTCTCTATGGGCGGAGATGTAGATTGCCCATCGGATGGTTTGAGGTTGGTGAGACAGCTATGATAGGGCCAGATTCGGTTCACGAGGCTATGGTAATGGTTTAGTTAATAAGGGACAGGCTGAAAATCGCTCAGAGTCGTCAAAAGTCATATGCTAATGTGAGGAGGAGAGAGTTGGAGTTCGAGGTGGACGATTGGGTATTTCTGAAGGTATCTCCCATGAAGGGAGTCATGTAATTTGGGAAGAATGGGAAACTCAGTACCCGCTATGTTGGTCCCTACCGGATTGTGAGAAGAGTTGGAAAGGTGGCATATGAATTGGAGTTGCCCTTAGAGTTATCTTCCGTGCATTCTGTATTTTATGTATCGCTTTTGAAGAAATGTTTGGGAGATCCAGCTCTGGTAGTCTCGGTGGACAGCGTTGGTGTAAAAGATAGCCTTAGCTATGAGGAGGTTCCGATAGAAATAGTAGATTGCCAAGTTCGAAATCTAAGGAGCAAGGAAGTGGCTTTAGTGAAATTATTATGGAGAAATCAGCATGTCGAAGGAGCTACATGGGAAGCTGAAGCGGATACGATGGCCAAATAGCCACACTTATTCTCTACCGAGTCAGTGCCGACTTGAGGTATCAGTTTTTCCCTATAACTCTATTTAGTTTTCATGTTCAAATCATGTGTTCAAGTTTCTTCTATGTATATGGATGTGTATGTGAAGTATGAAATCAGATCAACTATGTGATATGAATCGGAGGTAGTCATTCCGTTAGTTTTTGGTTTAAATGATCAGTATTTGAGTGTAAGGATTTCATGCCTTTATTTTTCTGCTTGTTTCCAACATTAGAGAATAAATGTTCCCAAGGGGGAGATATTTTAATACTCCGAAAGTGCATAGGATTGGAGCCGGGATAAAAAATTTGAAGTTGGCTGGAAACTGGGAAAATATCACAGAATGGGGGACGTAATGACTCGTGGTATCAAACCACGGCTCATTGAATGCATACGTGGTGAGGGGAAGTCCTGGTGGCAGTGGGGACAACGGATGATGTAATGACTCGTTGCTTAAAAATGAGTCATTGTTAGCAGTCGTAGGAAAGGCTGGACCTTGGTAGTTGCGGAAATAATGGGTCACCCAACGATCCGTCATGAGTAACAATGACTCGTTGTCAGCAATCGTTGTCTACATGGTCAAATTTCCAGTGGACTTAACTGACGGACACCATGTCACGCCCCACCTTGGGGGGTATGACTGACACCTGGTGCCCTAGTAGGACCTAGGCTGCTAGCTGGTGAGCCTAAGCACATCTGGTGCCTGGCTAGCTCTAACTCAGATTTCTGGAATCAACGGGCTATATAACGGTTGTAAATACAGCCTCCGGCCGAATGGGCCTATAGCCACCTGTACTATAACGACAGCTAACCAGAGTCATACTTATGTAGGGAGACCTATGCGGGCCGACAAGGCCACCATGCTGTCTAGTTGAGTCTAAACCAGTATAACAAATGCTGAACAGCTACGTGACTGGCAAGGTCACCACTACTGACTGGATAAGGCCTCAAACGGCCAATATAAACAACTAAACATACGCACGGCCCCACACGACCGGCACAACTAACCATAGGGAAATATATACAATCTGCAAGCCTCTAACAGTAACAATAGAAATGATCGGGACAGGACCCCGACCTACCCAAACTATAATCAAAAGGAAATGATATAAACCTCTGAAATATCAAGCTCCGGATGACAGGAGCTGATGACTCTACGCTGGCTAGGATCACGAGGGATCGCCTCCTCGTCTATGAGTACCTGTAGGCAAGTAATGCAGCGCCCACCGGGCGTCAGTACCGCTGGTACTGAGCATGCAAAGCAACTGAAATAATACAACTAAATACAGATAACATAACTAACAAGTCCGTAAGCAGAAGATAACTGAATCTAGAGAGCTGATAGGAACTAGGTCAAACCTTTTTGCGCTGATAGGCAGGAGCGTGTCAGTAGTCATGGCGGCCTTCTGTCTATTAACTAGTATATATATATAAAGCACATAAATACATACACATTTAGCAAGCAAGAGCCAATACCAACCCCCATAAGCCGGATGGCGCCAAGCAAGCAAACAATCTATATACCCCTACCCGGGTCAAAACCAGCCAAAAATAAGTCACTCCACTCATCTGCTCACTCGGAGCTCCTCTACCGGTCCCCTAGGTCTCCGGCTCGGGCCATAGCCTCCGATATAAATAACCGTGCCTGAGTCCGGAGGACTCCTGTGCAGACAGTAACAGATAGGGTCTGGTTCCCCGGAACTCTCCTCAGGGCTATCTGAAATCGGAGCTGCACCTGTAATAAGATCTGTAACTGTAACTGTATCTGTATCTGTTCCCTGGGCGCTTGCGCACAAAAGGGCTATCTGTACTGTAATGCTGATCAGCCTGATATAGGGAAAGCTTCATCCTATCTTCGTCCAAACTGGGGATGGCATGCCACTCCTTGGAGTGACGTAAACCCACCCGCTCAGTGGGCGACACGATTACCAACCCAGGGGCGGCGAGGACGCTCAATAAGGTGCCCTCACGCCACATCAAGTCTCAACAAACAAATAGCACATATAAATAGCAAGCATGTATTACTGAAAAGACTATCTAAAATCTGATTTCTCAATCTGATCTCTTTCTGTATTATACTGATTCTTTACTGATTACACTGACTCTGAAATCTTTATTTAAGTGTTTAGCTAATTTGTAGACGGGATACTATCTGTCTGAATGGCTAATCTGTAGCCATAAAACTGTCTGTCTATCCGATTTTACTTTACTAACTTTATTCTGAAAATCCATATCTTTTTATTCTACAACACGCTTGCTAATCATACAATAGGCAATACTGAATCTGGAATTCTAACTCGCCCTTTGGCACTTGCTTTACTAACTTTCGGACTGAATACGATATGACAACATAACTCAAAATCTATTAGACTTACTTAATTCTCAATATTCAACTCCGAGAGTTTCAAATACGGAGTTTACTATGATTTATACGACTAAAACCTCTAACTTGCCTAGGAGACTACTTCACATACCTTAACCTCGAGTTATTCGATTGTCGGACGAGGCTCGGTCAGTACTCCAGCTATTTTTCCCAACTGCATTCATATACACGTTAATTAGTGCTAAATACAACTTTATTCTGAAGGACGACATCACTTTCGATATAATTATAGCCTAAACTTAGGCTTATCAAAAGACGGTCGAAAACTTGCTATTTTTCAGAAGTCCAGAAGAGAGAAGTGTTCACTTTACGACTAGGAGCACACAGACACTAGTTTGGAGCAATTCTACTTACCTTAGTCCGGTAGCTCGATGATTCGTCGGCCGTATTTCGCGAAACAAAATCCGTAGGAGTGCTCCCTGCTGCTAAATACCTTGGTACCTGAGGTTAATTTAAGTTTGGACTACGTTTGGCAGCGTAATCGAACGATAATATCTTCACCCTCTTCGTCTCTCTCTGTTTGCTGCGAATTCTCTGGAAATTATAATGAATGAACTGATTTAAAACTGAAGTGGGGCTTTATATACTTGGTCTTGGACAGACCCAAGGTGTCGCGAAGCCAACGCGGTGGCCCCGCCTCCGTGACACGCTGCCATCGCAGAGGGGCTCTGCCCCGGCTCCTTCCGTGATGGTTTGACAGGCTACTCGTCTGATCCTTTCCCGGGCCTTTCTCTAGCACGTATGACTTTCAAATATGCTTAACCAACATGCGAATAGGCCATCTAGGTGCTGAGAATCTTACGGGGTGTAACACACCACTACTCGTTGGAAGAAACAACGAGTCATGGTCAGACTCGTTGTGAGGAAGTTCAGAAATTTCAGAGGGGCAAGCAACAATTGACTCAATGACCTGTTGGACCAAAGGACAAGTGATCCTGTCTAGCCGTGGTTTGATTCCGGAAGCAAGACCTGAGCAGTGCATATGACGAGCCATACCACGAGTCATCGTAGCTTCCAACGACTCGTTGGTACACATGTTGGATCGATCTGGGCAGCTTTTCAGGAAGTTTCTTTAAGGGCATTTTCGACCTTTCTATGCTATAAGGCCCTAAACTACGTCATTTCATGTATTTTTCTGGGAATTTTAAGATACGTTAAGTCCCTATTGCATAGATCATTCCCATTCATGCATACTGAGAGAATTCTAGACAGATCAAGCATAGAATCAATCTTTCCCAATCATTTTATCCTTGGGCATTCAAGAACTTTAGAATCTGATCTTACTCAGGTATGTAGGGTTACGAATGAGTGTTTCGTCCACACCCATGCCCATTCTCTAGTAATTTATGAAAATCTACCAAAAATCTATTGGGGTTTTAATTCAATTTTTATGAAAATCTAATGATTTACAAATGGATTGTTCTAAATTGTGATTTAAATTATATTTTATGAATTTTGACCAGATTTTATGACTATTTTGATTATATAGTTATTGATTTTTATTTTTATTAAATTAAGCCTATCTAAGCATGATCTACGATGAATCGATTTATGATCTCCGCTTCAATTGATGATATTTACAAGCCCAGCATGAATTATGATTTAAAGTATGGATTTATTCAATTACCCATTATGATTTGATGATTTTCAAGTTATATGTATGATCTTCAAGCATGCGTGAAACCTATGATTCATGAATTATGTTTTGGCTGACTCACGGGCCTTATGTCATGGCTAGTTCACGTATGTACAATTATGTTTATGATTATCATGATTTAACTAGCCCATGAATTCATGCATGTTATACTATGAGCACTATATATGTTTTGGGAGTAGCATCGAACACCGAGTAGGTTCGGGGCCTAGGTTTTGCCACGGATCTCATAAACTACGTGCCATCATAGGTATGTTGGGACCTCCTTTGTGACTGTCCCCGTCCTAATTGACCCTTTTCATGGTGATATCACACTTTCATAGTCTTACCCTTGGCAAGGTACGGACACCCTCCCGACTAGGGTTACATGTCGGGCTTCATGTGTGCTTATATGGAATATGTTTGTTAACAGAATCTCCCACTGTTCTCATGATTTATGCATGTTTATGATTACGTACGTTGGCTCAAGTAATGTTTATTATGGCTTTTCTCTCATGACTATGGTTACAATTGTACTACGAATGCTTTGAAAACCTTGAGCCTTATGATATCTTATGTTATGATATTTATGATATGAGCATGATGTCCTACTCTTATGCTGTTTTATGAGCTGTTACATATTTTAAATGTCCGTTTTACTTACATTGCATACTCAGTACTTTCCATGTACTGACCGCATACTTCTATGGTGTATCGTCTTATGATACAGGTTCTAGCTCTCAGGCTCATCCTCATATCTAGATCAACTTAGAGTGTACTTTCAGCTTATTAGTGAGTCCTCATCTTTCGAGGGCCGTTTGACATACATTCATGCTATTTTATGTTTCAGTACTTGTCCGGGTTAGTTGGGGTGTTGTCCCATCAACCCATCATATGTAGTAGAGACTTTTAGACAGTGTGTAGTACTCATCTTGTGTATGTCTAAGTGATTCCGTTTGTTATGATATGTCATGATTATGCTTATGTTTCCACTATGCGTTGTGATTAGTCTTCCGCTTATAAGGAATGAAGTTAGATGTATGCTTATGTCATGGGTCGACTTGGGGTCTCTCGGATTTCTTGTCCCGTGTTACGATCCGGGTCTACGTTCAGGTCATTACACCAGACCTCTGCTGGGAGAACCCAAGACTGTCGGTCCTGACCCTCATGGCCTCTCTCTTCTGCTCACTTTTCTGTGCCACCTTTATCTGCTGGGCATATATAATTATCTGTGAGAAATTGATATCCTGATGAAGTATCACTGTCCGGTAATCCTTGACCAAATAGTCTGCTATCCCCTGCACGAACCGGCTCACTCGAGCCCTCTGATCTACCACCATCTTAGGTGCAAGTTTGGATAGGCGGGTGAACTCTAAAGCGTACTCCTGGACAATCATGTTGTTTTGCCTCAGGTTCATAAATTCAGCTGCTTTGATCTCCCTCATCTCTCGGGGAAAGAACTGATCCAAAAACGCGATATGAAACTCATCCCAACCAATGGGACCCACTCCAACTACTCTGTCATCCTTCCACTATTTGAACCAGATATGTGCAACCCTTTCAACTAGTAAGAGGCTAGGTCTGCGCACTCCTCCCCTGTCACCCCCATGATCTGGGTGATCTTCTGAATCTCATCAATAAACTCATGTGGATCCTTGTCCACTTTCGATTTGAGAAACTCTGGAGGGTTCAACCTAAGAAAGTCTCTAACTCTTGATGCTGCCGCATTCCCATTCTGGGGAACATGCGCTATCACCTGCTGGTTGACTTGGGCTGTCAAAGCCTATGCCAACATCTGTATGTCTGCCTTAAACTCTGTGTGGGCAACCTGCTCAGGCATATGATCCCAGGGGCTGGTGGGGCCTGCTTGTGTCCATCTTTGTTGCAATTCTCATGGTCATTTCTATTTCCATTTCTTTTTCCATTAACTCGGTGAAGAGGCATGATTCTACAAACGCGTATAGCACGAGTTAGAAGGATAGAGAGACATTTCATCGCACGACATAGATCATGAAAGAAGGGAAGTTTCCTAAATTATTTTGTAGCCTCTTCATTATAAGTGTGGCGTGCTTCACACCCATGAAAATGACTCTACTTAACGTGACTCCCATACACCCTAGGACACTTCAAAACCTAATGCTCTGATACCAAGTTTGTCATGACCCGAATATAGGCTCGAATGACACACGGGACAAAGAACCCCGAGAGGCTCCAAGTCGACTCATGGCATGAACATGATAACTAAACTCAATATAAATAAAAAAGGAAGGTCTAACATTCGAAATAGCGGAAGTCTAAAAATCCAATAACATTTGGACAACAGAAAACATGCTACTGATCCGAAGCTGAATACCTGCTATGTCTAATAAGCTTCTATAACCTGACGAGTTGATGGGACAAGACCCCAACTAACTCACTAATAAACTAAAACAGAAAGTACTGATAACAAGCTGATAAGAAGGTCTTCGAAGGATGAGGACTCACCAATAGAATAAGAACTGCTAACTATGAGAATCTGGCTAGCGGCGGGACTGAACCTGAACGTCCGAGCCTATATCATGAAACGATACAACATAGAGTATTCGGTCAGTACGTGAAATGTACTGAGTATGCTAGGTAATTAAAACCACTAGGTAAGTAAAAAATGAAATCATACATATCATAAAACACATTGAAGATAAGATTCTAAGAGTGAAGCTTGAATGTTATTATCTAAAAACATGATTTAAACACGAGTGTGTATCATAACTGATTCGAATCACCCAAAGCTGAAACTGATAATTATAAGTAAAATGAACATTGGGTCAAAACTGTTAAAAACATATTATTATAATTGATGATCATGCATAACTGAAAATCATGAGGAACAATGGAAGACTCGTCATATAACCGACATTATCACGATAGAACTTACGTGGTCCCGATTATTACACTCAAGTGGGAAGAGCCACCTAAAGCCTTGCCAGGGCTAAGGGCGCTACCATGATATCGATATCAAGCTAAAGGCCCTTTGGGGGCAAGAAAAACACATAAGGAAAGCCCCAAATAATCTGAACATACCTATATTGGCATGTAATTCTAAGGCAAAGGGTTGACTGACTCCTTAGCCTACTCGGTGCTAAACACTACTCCCAAAAATATGCATATGTTCTCCATCATTTTTCAACGAAGCTGATCCATCATCTTGTGACAAATATGAATCATAATAATACGCATAATCTGAAAACATATCATGAGGCGCCTTGGCTCAAACCATACCACAAGCTAAAAAGTTGGAGTCTGGACTCCAAAATCATGTGATAAGCTAATAACATGAAATTGAAGTAAATCATGAAACATACTTGATCATATGGGTTTTCCCAAACTTATACATACCTTAGAGAGTAAAAATCATGGATATAAACATGGGTAATTGGAAATCATAATTTTATCATAAACATTTCATCATACTTGGAAGCATAGATCATAATCTCAATCTTTCATGAACTTTCATAATTGGGCATTATAATTGAAAGACTTTGAAATCTTAAATTGTAATTCAAAGCATTATAAACATGCCCATGAATGCGGAAACAACATTAGAAACATGAAGAGAATTTACCCACGATAGATACTTAGAGATTTCACAAATTTGGTTAAAATCCCATAGATTCATCAACTTAGAATCATATGAATTTTGGAGAGAATTTGGGCATGGGAGTGAAGAAATACTCCCATTCATAACCCTACATGCCTGGGTACTTTGATTTCACAATCTCCGTGGAGAATCCAGGTGAATTGAGGAAGAACCTAGAAAATCTTCTAGCTTTCTTTATAATGGACTCCTTGATCTTGCATGCATGGAATGGGGAGGTTTAGAATAGGCTAAGTATCCTTAAAACCCTTCTAACTGAGCTTAAAACGACATAGTTTAGGACTTAGAATCTTACAAATTATGGAAAAGCCCTTAATAAATTCATAGGAATTTCACACTGCCAGTCCCAACAAGGGACTAGACGAGTCGTTACCCATGATGACAACTCGTTACCTACCTTCATCGCCAACAATGGAAAACTTACACTGCCAGTCACCACGAGGGACACCAAGACTCGTGGTGTTCCTAACAACTCAAGGTGACCCAGTCATTATGAGCACTGCAAAAACTTCAACCTCCAACTCAACTTTTGACCACAACCAACTTAACGAATCGTTGCCTTTACCATGAGTCGTGGCTTCTATCGTGGTCAACCCCCAGACCACATATCTCTATGATGAGTTGGAAATTTACCAACTAATTAGGTTCCTAAGCATGAGTTTTTGTCTAGTTTTCGAGTCGTTTATGTGGATTTTATGCTCTTTCTCTTTGATTCTTTGTAGGTACTTCACGTGAGTGGAGAAAGTATGAAATCGAGAAAAACATATGAAGTTTGCAATGAAATATGATGAGTTAGCATATGAAAGAGAGGAGCCAAATATAATGGAAGATTTGAGCTCAAGAAGAGGTACAAGGACATGCTGTGAATCGGCTAAACATGGATCCGGAAGGGCGAAACACTAGAAAAACGATGAAGTTTGTGCCCAGACCGGTGATCTAAATGGCGGTTGGAGGCGGCTAAACGCCGGTTAAACTGCTGGTAGTCATTGCCCTTTCCCATTTTGCGCGGCAAAAAGCCGGTGCTCCGCGGATTGGCACCGACTAAATGCTGGTGCTTCACAGATGAGGCTGTCTAATGAAGGGTAAAAAGGTCTCTAAAGCATCTAAAAGCCTCAAGGTCATTTGGGGAAAGTTGTAAACAAGAAAGTACAAATATTACATAGCTTTCATTATACACCATTCGTTCACTGAAGAATTCATTCATCTAGACTTCATCTTTTTTATAGAATTTTTGGTAGAATCCTTTCACCATAGAATTGCAGAGTTAGATAGTACTTTTCTTCTTCTTTTTATTTAATCCAAATTTGGGAGAATTTCACCATTGTTGTAAGAGCTTGTGAAGAAAATTTGTGAAGCGAATGTGATGAATGTGAGGGGAATCCTCTTGGTATCTTCTCTCTACCTTTAAATATGCCTGACTAATTTGCTAGCTAATGGTGTATTCATGGTGGGTTTATTAATTTGGTTGGGTTTTTATAAATGCTGTTGGATCTATTGAATTTTAGATCTATTATCTTCTCCTAAGTTATAATTACTAAAATTAATGGTGCATATATGTATTGTGCTTTAATTTTCTTGCTTTTGCTTGAGAGAGAAAGGTGTGAATTGGGTGAGAAGATAATAGTGAGGGATTGGAGTGTTTGTGTATGGAATAAAGCTAGAGATAGTTAAAACTCACATTTTCACTCCATTAAAGGTCAAGACTAGAAATAACTAGTCCTTTCTCAAGCTTGTGTGGTTAATTACTTGAATTGGCTTTGGGGTTTGAAAGAACCCAAGATAAAACATTCTTATGGTTGAAAAACAAGAGAATGTGAATTATCCCCGCTATCTATGCTAATTATGAGTCGAAGGCATTGAAGAAATGCCTGATTTAGTTGTGATCTCATCTGTAGAATGCCCCTAGCCATATCACTTGTAATTGCTTCAATTTGAATTTCCCCCAATTAATCTTACTTTAGAATTATATAGTTATTTCCCTTTAACTCCCCCCAATTTTACTTTTTAAATGTTGAAAAATTATGCGTTCTAGTTTGAATTAGTTTATAACTCTTGAATTATTGACTCAATTCTCTGTGGGATTTGACCTCGACATCCGTCGGGAATATTTGGTATGATACGACGATCTCTTACATTTTTCTCTAAACGAGGAGTGTATTTGATCATTATCACTTAGCCAACTCCCCCTCCACTTCATGAGTCACTTAACGACTCGTGAAGTCTCCTGATGAGTCATTGGACGACTCGTCCTGTGATCTGGTGCAAATTTTTTTATTTTTCTCTGTTTGAACCCTCGGGTCTAATCTTAGGGCCTTTCGGGGTATTACATGAGCTTTTACTTATGATTTCATCTTTGACAAGTTATATGATTTCTATTTTTAAATATTGGGTCACTATGTTCAGTTATGATAATCAACTTATCACCATGTATGTCTCAGATTCAGTTTCGAGCATGCAGTCCCTACTCTTATGACTATATTTATGTGCATGATTTTAGATAACATTTACTAGCATGTTTTTACTTACCTTACATACTCAACACATTCAAAGTACTAACCACATATGTTATGCTATATCATTTCGTGATATAGGTTCAGGTGATCCAGTTCAGTCCTACTAATAGCTCACTTCCCCTATCAGCTCAGTTCAGCCCTGCCTTGGGTGAGTCCTCATTGTTTGAGGACATTTATCATTTCAGTTTGGTGTTGTCAGTTTATTTCAGACTTGGAGATAGCTGGGGACTTGTCCCTGTATCTCATCACTTAGTAGAGGCTTTTCAGATATAGACTAGTATGTTATGTTTGAGATCTAACATTGTGATGTATCATTTAATATACCTTTTATGTTACTCAGACTTCTGCTTATTCATGGTTAAGTTATCAGTTTCCTCTTTTATATACGCTCTTTAGTTGCTATGTTCATATCATGGGTCGACTTGGACCCATTAGTGGTTCTAGGTTCCGTGTCTCGATCCGGGGTCCCAGCTCGGGTCGTGGCACTTATAGAGTGATACAAAAAAGGTATTTGAGAGAGATAATGATATCAATTAACCAAAATATGATATTTTATTATTAGTTATAACAACACTAGAATTAAGATATGAAGATTTACCAGTGACAAAGATGAAGATTTGAATTGTATAGTCAAGAAGATAAGGGATAAGAAGAGATTGCCAAGAATACTCGAGAAACTGCTGAAGATGATATGGATATTCAAGATCCCCTATTCACGCCCTAGTAATATACTACTTTCATTCAGATTCCATACACTTATATTATAAATGTATTATTTATGTCTTCAAATCAATTGTTCTACTGACATAACAACAGTGGTAAAAATCACATATGTATTATAGTTGTATGTAATATATATAATATGTATACACCAATTTTTCTATGTGCGATTTTTTCTAAAACTTGGGCCCCCCTGTAATAGCCCTTGTATGTGTGTATGTGATGTGTGTTTTAATTGTGTGTATAAATTCTGCATACATTAGTAATAGAAAGCTTTTGATTATTGATCTACGTATTAAATACTTATGAAAACTGATCTGTGTTATTTTGAGATGTTTGTGGTCACTTTGTGTGTGAAATCTGTATAAGTTATATTGTGGACGGCTAAATTTTATTAAATTTAAATTTGTAAGAAATTTAAATTATATTAAATTCAAGATATATTAATTCAAATAAATATTATGAATCAATATAATTGTGTTAATTATTTAAGTCCAATAAATATGAATTTAATTAATAGTCCAAATTTCATTAGGCTAGATTAAATTGGGCTACAAATAATGAATCCACTTTATTGAGCCCAGGATGTCATCTTATTCTAGAGACTCAAATTGTTGCCACATGTCATATGATGTGTCATGCCAAGTCAAATAAAAGAGCTATTAGGATCATGCCACATGCCAAAATGACACAACATGCCTAGCCAAATTAAAGACCAATGAAATGTGTTATGCGTACAAGTGACATATTCAAACCAATCAAATATCACCATGTCAACTTAAATATGATTGGTTGAAAGAAAATTCATCCTTATAATAACTCTTCCATTCTACAATCATAAATGAGGTCTTATAATTCAGAAAAAGGGACATGAATACCAACAAGAAGCTAGAGAGAGCTCGTGGATCAAACTCCGCAAATTTCTTTACAAGCATTCAATAACTCAAGTATTTCTCTAAAAGTTTCAGAGATTAAGACAAAGATTTAATAATAAGATTCAAGCCCTTGAATTTAAATATAAATCATGATCAAGACCACCAAATTCATGATCAAACTCAAAAGCCCGTGAATTCAAGTACAAATTAAAGATCAAATCTATCAATTTCAAGATCAAGCTCAAAAGCCTTTAAATTTATATTTGAAAGGAGGAATCAGAGGATTCATAGAGATTATGACACTCATATTTGAAATAAAATACTACAACTGCTGTGATATTTTTCAATCTTGATTATTATTTTCTCGGCCTGAATTTTATTATTCTATAAATTCTGCACCCAGTGGGATAATCTCTACCTCCATCTCATCTTTTCAAACACTAAAGTTCAAGAACATTGAAATGGATTCAAAGAGGTTCAACTCCAAATAAACTTTCTAATATGTTGCTAATTCTAAGTTCTCTGTTAATATGGAAAGCATCCTTAATGTTACTTTTAAAAAGTATTGGACTGATCACGAAAAGCAAAACAAGCATGCCGATCACGAGAAGCAAAGCAAGCGTGCTGGGACAACAAGCACCCCAAGTGTCATCTGCATCAACTCAAGCCTTTGGATCTTCATCCCCAAAATGAGCAATATCCTCTACCAATGCATCAGGAGGAGGAAGAAATACTACTAAAAGAATTAAGAAGACTCTAGCTCTACTTGACCTCTCTGGATGCAAGATCTCTGCCACGAAGGATGAAGAACAGACTTCAAGCAATGGATTCTCTCCACTTATACTACATAATGTGATGAATTTAAAGATCAACCTTTATGATAGTTCATTCTATTCTCCAACATCACAAACAATCATAGAAATAATGATGATTGACGCTTTCATTATAGAAGAACAACTTGTAAGTTGTAATGCCCTAAAAAGCCCCAAAAGATCAGATTTGAGAATTGTAGTTGAAACCAGCAGGGAATGGCACCAAAGCCATTGGGAAACCTTATAAAGGCTCATCCTATGAACCAATGAGACATTGATTGTGCCCTATATTATCGAACTTCTGAAAAATGTCAAAAACTGGTCAACACTGATGAGTGGATTGTTTGATTGTACCGGTCGTTGTTTATAGTCATTGGAGTAGGTTTAAAGGAGGATTCGAAGCAAGTGAGAACCCACTAAGGGATACAATGGGCTATTGAACGGACCAACGATCCATCTGTTTGGTTATTAGTTTTGCCAGATTTAATTTTAGTTTCTGCAGTTCAAGGATATTTTGGAAAATTCTATAGTTCTAACTTCTAAGTGACATCATTTTAGGCTTCCTTAAGGTCAGATTAAAGGGTTTAACTTATCCTAAAACTTCACTCTCTTCAAAAAATTGTTGTTGGGAAATCAAGCTCTCAAGTCAAGCTACGGTTCTTCATCATCTTCTTCTAAGTTTCTCTTGGATCTTCAAGACAAGTTAAGGAATCATCTAACCAAGGTATGTATAGTCATGAATAAAGGAGTCATTCTACCCTCATGCCCAATTTCATCTCTATCTCATGATTTCAAGTCTCCAAGCATGATTTATTGAAATTCTAGGGTTAGACCTAATTCTCATGAAACCTCTTATGATCTCTTACGAATTCAAGTCTCTTATGATTCAACCCATGTTTTATGACTCTAAATGCATGTTTTCTACTGCATTCTATTATGAATTTATGATTTTCAAGTCATGATGATTATACTCAATTATGAATGATCTTATGAATTTCAAGCTTATGAACCCATGATTTTAAGTTATAACGATTTATTCAAGTACGCGTGAATTTCATGAATTTCAAGCTTACGTATCATGGTCGTTCATCGCTATTATTTTCATGGTTAGTTCAAGTTTGTTAATATATTATGAATTTCATGATTTAAACTAGTCCATGTAAATCCATGTTTCATGATTACGACATAATCACTATATATATTTTGGGAGTAGTATATAATACCGAGTAGGCCAGGGTTCTAGCACACCAAGATCTCAGAACTACGTGCCACCATTGCCATGATGGGGTCCTCCACGAGAGTGTCTCCCATTCCCAAATGGGCCACCCATGAGTGATATCACTCCTTCATGGTCCATGCCCTTGGAAAGGTATGGACACACCTCCCTTCTAGGGTTACAAGATGGACTTCATGTATGCTCACGTGGAGTGTGTTGATTATAAGAATCCCCCATTGTTCGTTGATTTTCTATATATGCTTATGTTCATGACTTATGAATTTAGTACTATGATATCCTGGCTCAATATACATTTTATGAGGTTTTACTTGAATTCAGTCATGATAAACTTTATGATTTAGTTTTAAAAATCTGAAGCCACTGTACTTAGTTTTTGACCCCAAAATCATGATTTATGTTTACCTTATACTCATGATCTTATCTTACTGTTTTACTATTATATTTTACCTATCTTGTATACTCAGTACCTTAAAAGTACTGACCGTATACTTCTATGCTATATTATTTCATGATATAGATTCGGATGATCAGACTCAGCCCCGCGTTAGCACCGCTCCCGCTCCGATTCAATCTAGTTTTAGCCTTAGTGAGTCCTCATCATCCCAGGACATTGCCTTTGTTTATTTTGCATTATGTTTTCTAGTTTCAGACTTAGTGAGCTAGTTGGAAATGTTTCCCCATCAACTCATTGTTTGATTAGAAGCTTTTCAGACAACTATGTATTAGATGGTTCACTTGTTGTCTATGCTTATGTTTAATAATATTCAGTCTTCCACTTATGTTATATTCATGATTTATGTCTGCTTAGTTTATGCTCAAGAAAATGTTATGCATGTGCCATGGGTTATCTTGGAGCCGTTCATTATTCTAGGTCTCGTGTCTCGGTCTAGGGTCCATGCTTGGATCGTGACAAAACTGGTATCAAAGCCAAGTTTAGGTGTGTCCTAGAGTTTCTGAAAGCCGCATTAGATAGAGTCTTTTTCATGGGTGTGAAGCATTCCACACTTATGAGGAAGAGGCTACTAGATAATTTAGGAAAACTTTCCTTCTTTCATTATCTATGTAATGCGATGAACTTCAACTCTCTCTATTCCTCTAACTCGTACTATAGGTGTTTGCAAAAATATGCCTTGTCGCCGAGTTTGTGGAAGAAGAAATAGAAACGACAATGGCTATGGGAATGGCAAAGGAGATGGGCATCAGCCAGTCCCACCAGCTCCAGCTGATCCTTTACATGAGCAAGTGACTCATGCTGAGTTCAGGGATGCTTTCCAAATGTTGGCTCAGGTTATGACAACCTAGGTCAACCAACAGGCAGTGGCTCATGTGCACATGAATGGGAATGCAATGACAGCTAGGGTGCGAGACTTCACCAGGATTAACCCGCCATAGTTTTATAGTTCTAAAGTGGACGAGGATCCACAGGAGTTCATAGAGGAGATCTAGAAGATTACTCAGATTGTAGGTGTTTCGGGAGAGGAGAGTGTAGACTTGGCCTCTTATTAGCTGAAAGAGTTAGCTTATATTTGGTTTCGATAGTAGAAGGAGAACCATGGAGTAGTTGTAGCTCCTATCGGTTGGGATGAGTTGGTCACGACGTTCTTGGACAGGTTCTTTCCCTAAGAGTTGAGGGAAGTGAAAGCAGTAGATTTTATCAATTTGAAGCAAAATAACATGACTGTGCAAGAGTATGCCTTGAAATTCACGCAGTCGTCCAAGTATGCTCCGAAGATAGTTGTTGGTCGAGAGCTCGTATGAGCAAGTTTGTTTTAGGGGTTGCAGATTTGCGGGTTAAGGAGTTCAGGACCGCCATTCTTATTAGTGACATGGACATATCTCGATTGATAATATATGCTCAACAGATATTTCACAACCCAAAATCCCATTGAGCCATGAGGGCGCCCACTATCCAAGTAGGCGAACCCCATTCCTTCGTTAAATATTTAATAATATAAGAACTTCGGAAGTAATAAAAAATAAGCAACTAACTTTTGTAGGTGCGGAGCAATCGATTCTAAAATCAAAACAATCAAAAAACTTGGTGACACTAGTACAAGAGCATCTACGAGTACCAAATAAGTCTAAAAACTAAAACAACTATCTGGAGTAAATTAAGATAGAAAATAAAATAAGAAATATCTAGAATTCAGTGATTATCAAAGAGGAAGAAGCTCACCCTAAACTCTAGCCGTAAAAGTCTCAAACCACGTGAGAACTCAAGTACCACTAGTACCTGGTACAGTCCTAGCACACAAAAAGGTGCAACAACTATAGAGTGAGTACGGGAAACACGCGTACTGAACAAGTTTTGGTAACTGACCCTTTCTAGAAGTGATAACGAGATTTAAATCCTATCAATCCTTTTTTTCAACAGTTATGTCACGACATGAACGGAGGCCCGGATTGCGACACGGGACAAGGAGCCCCGAGAGACCCCAAGTCGGCCCATGGAATAACCATACATCTAGCTCGATCAATGAAACTGAATAACCAAGACTTTATGTTCATAATGATTTCATGCTTGCCTTTGGCACTCCGGAGAAGCAAATCTTCTAACTTAAACATAAAATCAGAATACACAATTTGAAGATGAATACAACCATATGTCTGAAAAGCCTCTAAACATGACGAGTTGATGGGACAAGACCCCAACTAACTCACAAGAGTATGAATTTTCATTGGCATCACAAGAGTATGAATTTTCATAAGATAACTCAATGGGCACTATTAGTCAATAATCATCATGTAACAATAAGAGTGGTATGAGTACGCATAAATAACACAAGTTTGTCAACCAACCGCACAATCGTCAAGTCACAATCAAGTATCACGTGGTGCCTAAGCCTCAGTAAATTAATCACATAACAAGTTGTGGAATATCGTTAATATATATATCAATTTCATGTAAATTTACGCATATTATGACACTGTTACCCATATAAATTCTCTTCATCTCATTTATACGGGAACCCCTTATCATCAATTACCCTTAAGTTCATTTAATAGATACATAACTAACACCTCAGAGAATCAAGAAATCACTACTAGCCTCAAACTGAAGTCCAAGCGTTAAATTGTAAATTATACCATTTGTAATGCTTCTGAAAGATCAAAATATGTTCAAATATATAATCTTCATGAGAATACGAATCCAATGACACCCATATTGCTATTTAGTTTAGATTGATATACAACTTTAGTAGTGATCTCTCGCTATTCACTGTGGATTCGACCCCGACTCATAAAGTTGGGTAAATTATATTGTGAAAAATTATATACACTTTCTCTTAGAGAGGAGTAGATTTGGACGTTATTAGTAACATGGTGCCTAGAACTAAGAATTACTGTAGGCTAACCCATGGCATAGCAGAACCTTAACATGACTGTCACTTAGAATGAAAACTGAGTGGAAGCATCAACAAATATATAATATGCAAGTATGAATACTGAAAATAGCTGAATATTACAACTTTTTTTTGAAAGCCTTTAATAAAGATGGCCTACTAGGATACGCACCCAGCTAACTGCAAAGTCTGAAAAGGAAAAAAATACAACTAAAATAGAAGGAAATTCTCCGATCTTCGGGAGATGAAGACTTACCACTGGAGAACTGTTGAACTGAGTTTGATGGAGACTAGCCACACTATTGAGTCTAAGTGCTTGAGCCTATATTATAAGATGATATAACATAGAAAGTATGCATCAGTACCTTGAATGTACTAAGTATGTGAAGTTATGCAATTTAAAACATAAGAATATTGATAAAGAAATTGTAAGTAAAAATACTAAATAATCTACAATGACCCTGTCTGAAAATATAGGTGCTAAAAATAGCCTGAAATATGAAAATACTATAAAGCTAGTAAAATTGATTAAAGGTCATGCATATATTTAGAAATCTGAGACTGGACAGTACTGAACTGTGGGGGAGCCTATTAGCAGATATATAACCACATGAGCTAGACTTGGGGTTTGATGTTTACTCCCCATCAATAGGGCCTACTATACCTTGCTAGGATATAGTGACTGGACTATCTAATCACTAACAGAAAATACATTCAGGATAAAACCTATGGTGGCACGTAGTTCTAGGAACCTAGGTCACTGGAACCCCAGCTCGATCAGTAGTAAATACTACTCCCAACTGAAATCCTAATTAAAACTAACTGAACTGAATAGCTCGAAACTGGTGTCCTAAGACTAAGCCAATTTAGAAGTGTTTTGAGAGCCTAAAGGACCTGATAATTGAAAATACTGATAAATTGATAAATTGGCATTTCTGGAAATTATTAAGTATACTCATAATCTAAAAATACTGACTTTGATTTAAAGCATACATGCTGAAGATTGTACTCAAATAAAAATTAATGAAAAAAAGCAATTTAGACCAACTTTTAAATCATGAAAGGTTTAACCCAAAAATCATTTTAAAATATAGGGTTAGAAGGAATAATATCAAATTTAAGTCAAGAATATGAAAATCATATGCTAGGGTTATAGAAACTTGCAAAAACAATTGAAATTAAGGAACACTCATGATTTTTCTGAAAAAGCTCTAATTCATAACTCCTACAGGGTAAGAACAGAGAAGGTTTCTAAATGTAATTTGGGGGTACAAGGATGAAAGGAATCCCCTTGTAGAATCCCCACATACCTGGCTTGGAGAAATCCCTACTAGCACTTGAAGCTTGAAGCTCTTGAAGAGTAACCTTTGGTGTTCTTGAGCCTTGAGAGAAAGAGAGAAGAAGAACTTACGGTGGTTGTGAGAAGAATGAAAGATTACACTCAGAAAAACCCTATAATAGGTCCTTTATATCTCTCAAAATGACCTCAATTAAGAATTAAAAACATAAAAAATTACTAAAATACCCCTAAGAACTTAAACTGAAAAATCTGCAGCAGTCATCACAGGTTTTACCATGACTCGTGGTGACATAACACAGGTGGTGGTATGCTAATTCATGGCTTATGGGTGACTTAACATCTTGTTGAAACTCTTGCTATGGGTTCTTGGTACGAACCGTACCTAGATACCACGAGTCGTACCATGACTTGTGGTGACTTAGCTTGTTCTGTTCGTCAAACCTGATAGCACTTCACTGAAATGCCAATGACTTTTTATTTCGAACTCTAATTGATGCAAGTTTAGATGTGTCAGAAAGAAGATTGAAAGGGATTCAATTTGATATGTTGTATCACCCAAAAACACTTCGAAAAATTGGATTTATGGTCGTTTAAATTTGACTATTGTAAGAACTTATATGAAAAATTCTATCGGTAGGAAAGCTCTCAACTCAACTTTATGCCAGAGGTTCCTTATGATCTTAATTTGTATCCAAAGCAGCTCCCACACTTAATAATTGATCTTAACACCTTGTTTCCATAAAATTCATCCTGTTTAGGCCTATCCGCATACCTAAAATGGTTTCAAACTTAGCCCAAAAGTCTGACATGTTACAGTAGCTCAACTCACAGACAGATGGTGCAAACTGTACCATGATCCTATGATCCATTACATGCTGCTCATAACTCCCAAGACACATTAGTCACTCTTTGAACCTCTTACATGGATGCCAATAACAACCTATACCACTTTACCACGGGCCCTACCATGGCTCGTGGTTACCCGAAACTTCCTGACTTCTTCTCTGAATCCCTTACCACGGATCATCACTGTGACTCATACAATTATGATATGAATCATAGGAATGACTCATAGTTTACTTGATGAATTTTATTACTTTTCTGGACAATACACTACGAGTCCTGGTATGAGTGGTACCATGAACCTACGACTCGTACTAAGGCTCGTGCTGAGACATTTTACAATTTTTCCTATAGGATCAAACTCCAAACCTTGGGTCTAGCCTTAGGGACTTTGGGGGTGTTACATCAAACAACGAGATGCATACTCTACAATGTCTCTCTTCATTCCACACCATTTGCAATGCTGCTCTAGATCCCTATACATCTTTCCTGCTCCTGGACGAATAGAGTATCTAGAGCTATGTGCCTCCTCCATAATCAACTTGGTCAAATCACTAACTCTAGGAACACAAATATGACCCTTGATTATCAAAACACCCTCCGGATCTAAAATCGCTTCCTTGGCCTAACCTCTTAACACTTTGTCTTGAATCATCTTCAACTTCTTATCTTCGAATTGTCTAGCCTTGATTTGATCCAATAAAAGAGATCGTGCCTCAAAAAAAGAAAGAACGCTACCAACCTTTGAAATGTCAAGTCTCAAAAAGCTATTAGCTAAGGATTGGACATCCATGGACAAAGGACGCTCCTCCACTCGCAACATAGCTAAGCTTCCCATAGTAACTGACTTCCAAATCAATGCATCCGCTACCATATTGATAACATCCAAATCCACTCCTCAAGGTGAGAGAGTGCACATGGTCATATGCAGTATAATTTACCCAACTATGAGTCGGAGTTGAATCCACAGGGAATGGGGAATGATTCCTACTATAGTTGTAAATCAATCGAAACTAACTAGCATCATTGTATAACAACTTTTAAAGTAAATTTTGGGGGAAAATAAGATCACTATATGACTCTAAAAGCAATAACAAAATAGGGAAATGTGAATTGAAGCAATAATGAGAGCAAGTACTAGGGATGTGCTATTGATGGGGCATCAATAGGATTGTAGTTAATTGATAAGTCTAAAGAACCAATTACAAGCATAAATAGCCATGGACAAGGATGCACCCAGTGTTTCTCAACCACTTAGGTAAATATTTTTAATACCCCAAAAGTCCATAAAATTAGACCTAGGGTTGAGTGGAGAAAATAGGAAAATCTACGGCAGATTACAGCACGACCCATCAAGTGACTTATCAGGTCACCTGACGAATCATTCAGTGGCTCATTAATTGATGCCAGGCTTGTAAGGAATCATGGTCAGGCAGTTTCAATGGATGGTGTAACGACTCATCGTTATACTGAATGGGTCATTAGTGTGCTTGTTATGTGCTAAGGAAATTTCAAATTAAGAGACTTAACGAGAGAGGTAACGAGTCGTGGTGTCACTCATGACTCGTAAAGTGGATCGTTGTCAGGATGGCTGAGATTGAAGGATGAGATTTCCGGTGGTGACAAAGAAAGAAAGTAACAAGTCATCATCACTATAAACAACTCATCATGCCAGTCGTCAATTGAAGTAGATTGGTGTTCGGTGCGTTTGTTAGGTGTTAAAAACCGACACGCAAGTGCACGTGGTCAAACAAGTAATAAAGTGGCTAAGTAAGCCAAGTACCGAACCAAGGAGACTCTGGATAAGTAAAATTGCTTAGGTATACTATATTCTATCTTACTTCTAAATATGTTGACAACAACGTAACCAAAAGTTAAATAAGTTTTGTTTATAAATTATATACTAAAACTATTAACAAATATCTACTTTGAATTGAAACTATGGATATGAGCATGCCAAGGTTAAGAACAAGTAATGAACTTGATTATCATCATAATTCGGTTATTCTTCTCTTCCAGTTGCTAGCCAAGAACATTAGCCTAGAGATTAAAACTCTCGTATTTAATCTCACTTAAGAATCATAAACCATCCGTCTACATTTCTGTGATCAAATGCAATTTATGACCTAGCAATACAATTCCGGTTCCTAAATTGACTAATATGACTTTCAAGTATATTTCTATCAGGAAAGCACATCAAAACTCAATTTTCCCAACTCAAGTTAAGAACAATACCCTATTAATTCACAACTTTCCAATTTAGGGTCCGGGAATATAGCCTCAACGTGGCACGGAGGCCAACGCGGAGGCTTATCTCCGTGCCACGGAGCTGTCGCGAGGCTTCACTGGAAATTGCCAATTAAATCACCCTCCAGGCAGTGTGCCTCCGCGATGGTAGCGTGGCACGGCTCCATCGCGGAGCCCCTTTACATTGCGCATTCCAATGTCTTTTCCATGCTCGCATCCAAGTCCAACTCCGATATTGTTCCAACATGCATTTTTGCTCCTCTAAATCATATTTTACCTACAAAACAATGCTAATCATGTTGGTTAGTATAAATCCACATTTTATTACCAATTACATGAAAATGTATACACATTGCATAACAAACAAGGCGAAAATGATACGTTTGAGTATCACTTGGGCATATAAATCTGCCCAAGATCACTTACCCCACACTTAAATCCTTGTTCGTCCTCGAACAACACATACACAACTCATGCAAATACATCCCAACCTTCGCCACTATGGTGCGACAATTTATGCTACGGTCATACCGATCATTCAATATTGTAAATCATCAAGAAAACATGCATGGTCTTAACAATGCAATGACCTTTAATACATCAAGACTTCCTAGCCTTCAAGAATCGACCATCGATATCGGCAAACTCATGCAAATCAGCTAATCAAGATATCCGACACGAAAATCAATCTTTCATCAAGCATGTGCCCTCACAACTCAAGAGAATCTTCCCCTTTATGTTCATGCAACACACAAACATTCAAGTAGGGGCATGTAGAAATTACTTTCACTCTCTCTCCCAAAAGAATGCACATGCATCATGTCATGACCCATAGGCTTGCCCTTAGTGTATTACTCCACTAATATAAGGAAATGCGATGTAAGATCAAGTAGGACTTTAATGGGTTGTAATGGAAGCTATGGAACTAGTATATATTGGATTAGCCAACAATAGTCACTAGCATCCTTAAGCGCCTTTTCAACACATTCCCATCAACTCATGGACATTGTTTCTCTCTTTTCTTTTTCCTCTCATCCCATTCATGCTTGTTTACTTTCGTACTGCCCATTTCATCCAACACACTTGACACAATACAAAGGGTTTTCATGTACCCTCAATATCATTTAATTATGATGAGTGCACCCTCCACCTTTTTCTTTTCTTTCCTCACTCTGCTTTTCTTTTTCTTTTCACCCTTCTCACTCTTTGACACTTCGGGAAAATTTTTCTTTTCTTAAGCGCTTAAGAGTTTTGTATAGACTTTACGGCTCTTGAAAAGAAGGAATAAAGCTTAGTTTATACAATTTTGGACAAAAGAAAGAAATAATCGGCTAAAGGCTCAACGGGCTGACTAGGGTATACAGTCACATAAAAATGAGAGTATGACAAGAAAAAAATAAAAACTCTCGGTTAAAAACAAAGAAATTCCTACATCCTTTCTAACACTACACCTCCTTCATTTCGTTTTGTACACACACCAGGCAAGTTCTAGACACTTCACAATAGCATGGAATAACAATACCTCACTTCACACTTCATGCACATGCTCGATTCAAGATGCATTCACAGACTCTTTAATTAGCCAATTACATGAATTCAAAATTAAGCCTCAATCACACCGAATCGAATTCTACAGCCTAGGTAGCTCAACATATTTACAAAATTGCATGCTTTCAAATGAATCACTTTTACATTTTGAACATCAGTTACAACACGCAACCAAAATTTCACAACCAGATAGTAACTACAGGTTCACTGACGCAATCCACCAAAAGAAAAAAACTTAAAATAAATTAAAATCACTACTCCTACCAACTACATTTCCCTTAAGACGGTCGTCATCCATCCATCATAGGGAACGGTCACTAACTATGACTTCGGTTCAATGGGACTATTCTCGGTAAAAGAACCGAAAACAAACTCCGAGAAACCCAAAAATAAAAATAAAAATTGAAAATTTTTTGCAAAACATCGATCATTTCGATGGAAAAATATTTACAAAAGATTTTAATATGTACAAAATATTTTCGCAAAATTTTGAAAATTATCGATTATTTCGATAGAGAAAAAAAAAATATTTACAAAATTTACAAAAATTTACACTGGCAACCACAACCTTTCACAACACACATCATTTACCACAAAAATATATACAGATACAATACAAATCAGTTCACAACCACAGGGAAACATAAAAAACATACATGCAAAACAAAGGAAGAACATACAGCAGATTAGCCCAGGTCCCAGCACCTAGCTACTCCCCACCCCACACTTAAATCGAACACTGTCCCCAGTGTTCACAAAAATTAAAAATCACAAAAATTTCGGGTGGTGGAACTCCCTGATCAGTCGAAATATTCGACTTCTTCATCTGGTGCTGCTGCCTCGTCGCCCATGTCCGAGTCTCCTCCCTCGTCGTCATCGGACTCCACATCGGAGTCCTCCCGACGTGTCTCCTCGTCCGTGGGGACATCATCGTCAGTGGGCTCAACGAAGACTGGCCCCACTCGGCACAAAGCTCTGGCGTTCTCGCCAAATGGGTAATCCAGCTCCAGCTGCCATAACTCTTCCTCTGTGGCTGGTCTCCCACCAATTCGGAGTTGAAGCATCTACATACCAAACATCCGTGCCATGTACTGATCGTCACGAGCATGTCGCTCGCCCAGTGTTAGTACTGGCCCGTGTGTGGTGTCGGGGGCCTTGGTTTTGGTCACATCAAGGGCCCTCCGCTCCAACTGCGGGATGTAGTCCAAAGCCTCTTCCTCGACATCGAGGCTCCGGAGAAAGGTGGTGATGAGTCCGCCGAACCCATACCTGTGGCCCTGGTGTAGTCGGGCTCTCTTCATGGCGGATATGATAACCGCCCCAACATTAATCTCCAGCCCTTTCATAAGGGCATACACCAGGCAGACACGGTCTCGGTTCATATCCGTCATGTGAACCCCCGGGATCAAGCACGAACACACTATTTTTAGCCATATTCTGGCCTCCCTGTTCATCTGCGAATAAGGCAGAGTCTGGTGGTAACCCCTCTCCTTATGTTTGCTCCATCGGGCTGTGGACCGAGCCCCACACAAAGTGCGTCTGATATCGGCATATGGTGGGGTGATGTTCAGCTGGCGGAGAACGTGGGCGTCTGTGTCCCGCGCTCCAACGATGGCATTTAATTGCTGGGGTTCCAGAGTGACAATATGCCCTCTGATTTTTATTGTGTGGCTTCTGATGGCCGGGTTCCAATTTGCATAGAACTCCCGGACTAAGTGTAGGTTGCACTCCTTGGGCTCCTGAAATATGAAGCTGAGCCCAGCTGCCTCGATTCTCTGCACAATATGGGGGAACTCCTGTGCGAGTGGTTCCCGTGCAATATGCTCCTCAGGGAAGTACTTATTCTCCTTATGTTTAGCGTACCACTTCTTCCCTTCATCGGTCACCCACCTCGTTCCGTATTGGCGGCGCTGGCCGCGCGGAACAGCTGGTGCAGCTGGGACTGCTGTGCCCAATCTCATGCGTTTTCTCCCGGTGCCTGAAGTAGAAGCACCTTTACCCTTATCCTGCCTACTCGCCATTGTACCTGTCAACATAAATAAACAAGCACAATGTCAAGCTAAATACATGTTAACTTCGGCTAAGGTCGGGTTAAACTAAGTTTACCCCACACTTAGTCCTTAGCTACTTTTACGATACTATGGCAAGGATCACTTTATTTACACTAAAACAAACAACTATACAATTTATTGCTTAGTGCGTTTACAAAAAAAAATTCGACAGTATAACTTTTAGCGTACTACTCAGACTTCATACAGCTAATCCCAATCCTACCATCGCTAGCAATTCAACCATCGCACTTAGCAATGAAAACAACAAACAAAAACAATGACAAAAATTCTATATACATACGAATCCAAATAATCAAACCAATTTGAACAATTTTCACATTTTCCCAAAACCCGAGAATTCGTCGTCTATTACCTTCAAACAATATTTACAACGACTTATCTCAATTCACAAACATACCCCGGCATATAATTCACCAATTTAGCAACTTATCCAATTCGATTTCAACAACCCAAGCCCTAGAATTCAATTTTACAATCACATTCGAATCATTCACGCAATCGACAAGTTCAAACGCTAATTACAACATTCCGAACATCTATCAATCAAAGAATAATTCAATATCATGCTAAATTGCTACTTAGGATGATTTATCTCACCTCCCATGCTCAAATTCGATTAAAATCGACAAAAACTTGAGAGAAACGAGGAAAACATACCTTTACGTTGAATAACCGAAGAAACTTGACAAATTGTTTGCTTAGTAGCGTGGCACGTTGGTTGGGAGAGGGAACTTAGGTGTTTGGTCGCGGAGAAGAGAGAAAATGAGGGGAAAAAGGGGTTTTTCGGGGTTTAAAATGAAGAAAAACACGCGGGTCACCCGGCAACCCGGTGTGACCCGGCACTAAATATAGGGCAACGTGTCACGGAGGGTAACGCGGAGCCCTTCCTCCGTGACACGGAGCCAATGCCCCAATGCTCTGTCTCTTCATTTTATTCATTTTTTTCATACCTGGCCTTTTCCTTCACGATTCCATGCATATTTTTCTCCGTTTGACCTGAAAATCACCTTACTAAACAAAATTGGTTAGATTAATAGATTTCCCTAACTAAAATGAAAATTATTAACTAAAACGAAAAATTTGGACTAAATCAAGAAAATAGAAAAATTAAAATAAAAACTATTTACACTTTACTGAACAAAAGAAAAGAAAAAAATTTATTTTTCACGGGTTGCCTCCCGTGCAGCGCCTGGTTTACCGTCGCGGCTCGACGTCCTTTATGCTCAATTATCTACTAGGGTGATGGACGATTTTTCACGATCATTGTCCTCCCCCCAGTAGTGCTCAACCTTATCAGGTGGTCTTCCTATCAACTCTCGGGATTCACTCATTTGATTAGCTTTCCCATGATCAATCACATTGATCACCGAGAGTTCCTCATTTACCATCGGGATCTTGGGTGCTTTGTACACATCGAACACTTCTACCTTGTCATGTGCTCGCATTGTAAGTTGACCCGCAGCTACGTCAATTAATGCTTTTCCGGTTGCCAAGAAGGGTCATCCCAAAATAAATGGGACTTCAGCATCTGGTTCAAAATCCAGAACAATAAAATCGACCGAAAAAATGAGGGAGCCCACTTGCATAAGCACATCCTCAACAATGCCATCCGGCCTAGCTAAGGATCTGTCTGCTAGCTGCAAGATTACGGTTGTAGGTCTAGGACTCCCTAGACCTAACTTTCTGAATACCGAAGATGGCATCAGATTTATGCTCGCCCCCAAATCACATAATCCACGAGCTCGGATACTCTACCCAATAGTCAGCTGGATAGTAAAACTTCCAGGGTCTTTTAGCTTCGTAGGCAGTCTATTTTGGATCCGGGAAGTGCATTCCTCCATCAAAGCTACCGTGGCATACTCAGTCAGACGACTTTTGTTGGCCACGATGTCTTTAATATATTTGGCATATTTTAGCACTCCCTGCAAGACATCAACAAGAGGTAAATTAACATGTACCTATTTAAGCACCTCCATAAATTTCTTGAAACACGCCTCCTCCTTGTGTTTCTTGAGTCGTTGAGGGAACGGGGGTGGAGGCCTTTCTGATTCAGCTTCTTTGGTCTTCCCCTTATCCGCAAGTTGCTCTCCCTCAACATCTGCTGCTCCTGACTTTTGAGGCGGTCTCTCCGGTTCCACCTCCTTCAACTGCAAACCACTCCTCGTGGTCACTGCATTCACCTGCTTCGGATTAGGATCCGTGTCGCTAGGCAGTCCTCCTATGGGCCTTGTGTTTTGGGCACTAGCAAATTGCCCAAATTGATACTCAAGAGCCTTGGTCGCTAATTGATTATTCTTCACTTCGGCTACCAATTTAACATAGTGAGCCTGCAATTGCGCCTGATTAGCGATCATGGTCTTGAACATTTCCTCAATGGTAGGTGATGGTGGTGGAGGAGGGGCATTGTGATTTCTGAATTGGGATTGGTAGTTCTGTTGCCCTCCTTGATTCCTGTGCATACCCTGACCCGAACTATGGCCTTGTTGGTTGTTGCTACCCCACGAAAAATTTGGATGGTTCCTCCAATTTGAGTTGTAGCCACTACCAAACTGCTGCTGATTTCTTTGTGCATTGCCCACAAAGTTAACCGAATCTGGGTTTGCTCCACAGAACTCAGTTGAGTGCTCACTGCTACCACACACTTCACACCACATTTGCTGGACCGCATTGACTGAAGCTGAAGGCTGGTTCAAGTTCATATTGCTTAAGTGGTTGTTTAACTGATTCTGCAAGGCAGCTATCTGTGCAGCGATAGCTGTAAATCCATCCACTTCAAGCACTCCTGCTGCTTTCCTTGCTCCCCCTCGAGATGAATCTGCATTCCATTCTGGATTGCCCTGTGAAATTCGGTTGAGCAAAGTGTACAGCTCCTCATAAGTCTTTTCCAGCGCTTGCCCTCCAGCTGCTGAGTCTAACAAAATTTTAGTATGGGGTTCCAAACCCTCAATAAATGTGTGTACCAACACCTCATTGGACTGATGATGATGAGGACAGTCCCGCAACATGGATTTAAATCTTTCCCAGGCTTGATACAAATTTTCTCCCTCCCTCTGTTTGAAACTTAGAATTTGACTTCTAAGTCTGGCTGTTTTACCAGAGGGAAAAAATCTTATCAAAAACTTCCGTGCAAGATCATCCCACGTTGATATAGAATTTGGTGGTTCAGCTTTTAACCACCTCTTGGCTTCACCAAGTAAGGAAAACGGAAATAGGGTGAGCCGAACATAATCAGGTGACACTCCAGCGGGTATATAAGTGTCACTTATCTCCAAAAAATTCTGGAGATGTTGTTGTGGGTCTTCATGAGGGAGACCGGTAAATTGCCCGCTTGTGTGCAAAAGTTGCACCATGTTCTGCTTTAATTCAAATCTCCCTCCAGGCTCTGGTTTGCGGATACTAGAATGTACATTGTTGGCATGTGGGATTGCCACCTCGCGAACCGGCCTTGCTGCTGCTTCGTCGGGCACTAACACTGCCCTCACAACCGGTGGATTTTGTTGCTCCATAATAGTCTGTCTGAGCAACTGCAGTTTCTTTTGTAGAGCTTCTCTGCGTTTACTATGAAATTCACGTTCAGGCTCTGTATAAGATTCCACCAGCTCCTTGTCCTTTGCCAGTGTTCACAGAAATCAAGTCTACAAAATACAGGCTAAGACCAAGTTGTCAACACTTAAGAAAATAAAACAAAAATACAGTAAATTTACACTTAACACAATTTCACCAATTGCCTAGTCTCCCCGGCAACGGCGCCAAAAACTTGTTCGGTGCATTTGTTAGGTGTTAAAAATCGACACGCAAGTGCACGTGGTCAAACAAGTAATAAAGTGGCTAAGTAAGCCAAGTATCGAACCAAGGAGACTCTGGATAAGTAAAATTGCTTAGGTATACTATATTCTATCTTACTTCTAAATATGTTGACAACAACGTAACCAAAAGTTAAATAAGTTTTGTTTATAAATTATATACTAAAACTATTAACAAATATCTACTTTGAATTGAAACTATGGATATGAGCATGCCAAGGTTAAGAACAAGTAATGAACTTGATTATCATCATAATTCGGTTATTCTTCTCTTCCAGTTGCTAGCCAAGAACATTAGCCTAGAGATTAAAACTCTCGTATTTAATCTCACTTAAGAATCATAAACCATCCGTCTACATTTTTGTGATCAAATGCAATTTATGACCTAGCAATACAATTCCGGTTTCTAAATTGACTAATACGACTTTCAAGTATATTTCTATCAGGAAAGCATATCAAAACTCAATTTTCCCAAATCAAGTTAAGAACAATACCCTATTAATTCACAACTTTCCAATTTCGTGCTCTCTCGAGTAAAATCGGACTTTTTAGATGTACATTAATGTCGACCACACACCAATGCAGTAGAAACAAGAATTAATAGAACAACATGGAAGAAGAAGATGAAAAACCATAAAATTCAATAATCAAAATTCATCACCATTGTTCATAACCTCAGCAAGGAAGAGAATTAGCCACTTATTTGTGGATTAATCATCCTAAAACAAGTGTTAATCATACAAACAATTGATTGAAAGAAGAAAGAAAGAGAGAAAAACCCTTAGCTTTTTCGTTCCTCAACTGCCTCTAACCCACGTCCTTGATCCACCAAGTCTGAATTTCTTAAAAATAAGCCTAAGTGTTCTATTTATACTATTGGGAATTTTTCCCGGAATAACAAGCAATGTGTCACGGAGGCCAACGCGGAGCACTGCCTCCGTGACACGGCGTGGACGAGGACCCTCACTGGAAATATAGGGTCCGGGAATATAGCCTCAACGTGGCACGGAGGCCAACGCGGAGGCTTATCTCCGTGCCACGGAGCTGTCGCGAGGCTTCACTGGAAATTGCCAATTAAATCACCCTCCAGGAAGTGTGCCTCCGCGATGGTAGCGTGGCACGGCTCCATCGCGGAGCCCCTTTACATTGCGCATTCCAATGTCTTTTCCATGCTCGCATCCAAGTCCAACTCCGATATTGTTCCAACATGCATTTTTGCTCCTCTAAATCATATTTTACCTACAAAACAATGCTAATCATGTTGGTTAGTGTAAATCCACATTTTATTACCAATTACATGAAAATGTATACACATTGCATAACAAACAAGGCGAAAATGATACGTTTGAGTATCACTTGGGCATATAAATCTGCCCAAGATCAATTGGTAAGAGTTAAATTTATCCAGTGGTGACGACGAGTCATCCAGTTTGGTAACGACTCGTCCAGTCCCTCATTGTGAATGGTAGTGGCAGTTTTCCTATGAAATTAGTAAGGGTGTTTTCATAAATTGCTAATCTCCTAAGCCCTAAACTACGTCATTTTAAGCTTTGTTAGGAAGGTTTTAAGAGGGTTTAGCCTATTCTAACCCATTCCTATCCCATGCATGCAAGTCTAGAAGATCCCATAGGAGATGAAGCCTTGAATTCTTCAAGTCCTTCCCTAAATCTCTTGGGCTTTCAAGGAAGGGTGTAGATTCAGCTTACCCAGGTATGTAGGGTCATGAATGTGAGTTTCCCTTCACTCTCATTTCAAATCTCTCCTCAAGTTCATGAATTAAAGTGTTTGATATTATGTGGTTTTAACTCAAGTTTATGAAATTCTTTATACTTTATTCATGGGTCAATTCCCTTCATGTTTCAAATGATGTTTCTTAAGATTCATGGGTAGATTTTATGTACAGATTAATTATAAATTCGTGATTTCAAGTCTTAGAAGAATTATGCAAATTAAGCAAGTTTCATGAAAAGTCAAGTTTATGATCTATGATTTCAAGTATGATGAGATATCTAGTATGATTAAATGTTTGCAATTACTTATGTATGAATCTATGTTTTTGACTTATGAAGTTTATTTCAAGTATGCGTGATTTTAAGATTTGGGCAAGCCTACACAAGTTAAGTATGTTTTCATGATTTAGCCAAGGCTAATAAGATCAACTTATCATGTGTTTTAGAGTCAAGACTTCCACTACATCTTATTATATGTTTTGGAGTCAAGACTCCCCATGTTCAGATTTCAGACTATGCATGTAATTACATTATCAACTTCGTTGAAAAATGATGGAGAGCACTTTGCATATTTTTGGGAGCAGTGTATAGCACCAAATAGACTTGGGGTTCCAAGATTCCCCGATCTCAAAACTATGCACTAATGTAGGATATATATTTACATTGAGACCTCCCTTGTGAGTTTTCCCCGCCTAAAGGGGCCTTCAACTTGATATCGATATCATGGTAGCGTATTTAGCCCTGATAAGGTTTTAGATGGCTCTGCCTACTTCAGTGTAATAGTTGGGGCATCACGTAAGTTCTATCATGATAATGTTGGTTATATGAAGAGTCTCCCATTAGTCCTCATGATTTCAGTTATGCATGTTTATTAGTTATGATATTATGTATTGAGCAGGTTTGGCCGAAGGATCAGGTTATCAGTTCTACTTAAAATTCTTAGTTTCATCTTTGGGCCATTCAATTCAGTTATATGATCTAGTTTATGTCTAATCATGTTTTCAGATATCAGCAGGCAACCTTTACTCTTAGAATCTAATGATGTTATGATTTATGATTTCAGTTTTACTTACTTAGTCTTTTTTACTTATCTTTCATTCTTAGTTCATTCCAAGTATTGACTGCATACTCTATGCTTTATCATTCCATCATACAGGTTCAGACATCCTGACTTAGTCTCTCCATTAGCCAGACTTCCGAGCATATTCCAGTGCTATTGTTGGTGAGAGGATCGAGGACCTTTAGTTAGTTGAGTTATGTGTTATTTAGTTTCAGACTTCTAGTGAGCTAGTTGGGGATATTGTCCCATCAACTTGTCAGTATGTTGTCGAGCCCCATTTTCTTGCAAAACACGGGACTCAACATGTGACAACTCTTTTAGAATTTTAAAAGAGAAGAGTCTCTACCTAACAGATTGAGGTGCATTAGGGCACCATTCTACGCTAAGAATCTGTTTAAACTAGCCTAGGTTGCCAGAGTCGGGTAAGGTTTCAAGTCACCTCGAAAGAAAGGTGTTAGGCACCTTTCCAGGTCCACAAATTTGGGTCCCTTCTGGATTCATTAATTATATAGGGAAATGACTAAATGATCAAAAATGGTCAATTACTTTACTAAATGCTATTATGACTAAGTGATTGCACAAAATATCAAAGAAAAAGGAAAATAAAATAATAATAATAATAAATTGTATATTAAATTACTTATAGTAATTAAGTGTCTAAGTAAATAAACTTATTGCAAAAGTTGACTCAAACAAAATGATATCATTTATTAATTACGTGATAAAAAACTAATTAGGTTGTTTACCAATAAGACATATAAAGATTATTTTAAGACAAGTAAATATTTCAACTTAAAATAATAAAAACTTAAGTGATAAAGCAATTAGATTTACAAACTTATTTATTACCTACTATACCAAAGGCACTTGCTAATTTAAAAAGGATTTTAGACTAACGAGGAATAAAAGGTTAAATAATAAAAATATAACAACAAAATCATATAAAAATCTAACTATCCGAAGAGAAGAAATGTTATAAATTAAGAATGCCAAATAATCTCATGACAACCTAAAATGCATTTAATATGTTAAATAAGACATAATAGAGATTTTGAGAGTTTTAAAAATATGTGTTGCTTTATAGGGATGATAACACAATATTCTAAATCGGGATCCTCAATCTTAGCAATAGATTAATTGGACGTGGACCTAACATAAGACATAATAGAGATTTTGAGAGTTTTAAAAATATGTGTTGCTTTATAGGGATGATAACGCAATATTCTAAATCGGGATCCTCAATCTTAGCAACAGATTAATTGGACGTGGACCTTAAGTTGAAAACAAAATAATAATAATAATAGATATAAATTTTTTCTGAGAAAAGATTTAAATTTTATATATAAGCACATAAGATATTTACATATAACTACACAAATTCTTTAAAAATCTTGGGTTGATATCATTTCCAAGGGATGGGTAGGCTCAATTTAAAAATTACAAAATTAGACCTCTTAATTCCTTTACTTTTCCAATAATTATAGGTTAAGGGACAACGTTTATATAATTACTAAAAATAAAATAAAATAAAACTAGTTCAAGTATAGAAGAGGAAAACTACGGACAATGATATGGGTAAATAAAAAATGCAAGCCTATGAAAAGTTATCTATAAAAAATAAAAATAAATAAATAAATAAAAAATTAGCACATAATTCCCAGCCCCCCTTTGACGTCCCTTTTTCACTATATATGATATTCATACATCATTATTACATAAGTAGAAAGGTAAAAAAGTAAATAAAAATAAAATACAACTCCAAGCTTATTTAATCTCAGGCTCCTCCAGATCATAGTGAAACTCTTTGAAGTCTTGAACACACGAAAAAAATACCTGTTTGAAAGTCTTAAAACAAAACGCACATATACATGGACACAAATCATGACTACATACTTAAGATGAAAAATTAATTCTTTGTTATTTAGACCTAAATAAAATATTAATCAGGCCATCAAACTCCAAATTCACTAAATAATTTGTGCAAGAATACATGAATAAAGACCAATCTATCAACGACTAATAAAATATTCGACATTGCAGAGAGAATATAATATTTTAAAATTTTGTAGTTAAAAAAAAACTAACCAGTTAAGAGGTATATGACTTAACATAGGAGACCAGAAAGATCAGCCTATGCAAAATGATGAAAATGAGCGAGGAGAGAACAATACTCAATATTATGTGGCTAGAAATTAAGACAAAGTTTGTTAAAGAAAAAAGAAAAAAGAAGTTGCATTGCTAAAGTATAAGTGATGTTTGGATGATAAAATAAAAGATAATATGTTCTAGGTGAATAGTCGGAATCCCTCCTTTATAGAAAAGAGGAGGATGCATGCTTATATATTAGAGCAGCCACCTTAATCCAGGAAGTAAAAAGATGAAAGGAATAATTAAATAAAGGGATTTTTCCCTTAACAGTATAGCAATATCCAATCAAATCCAAATTTACCATAAGTATTTGGATAAAAACAGACATGAGAGAAAGGAAATAAATTGACTAGAAAATCAAAACTTTCCCTAAATACGAAAGTAATAAAGTTGTACATAATCAATTAAAGATAGGATTAAAAAGAAAACATGAGTCATGCAAAGCTTTACTAACAAAATAAGTTGAATAATTTTTTTTGGGCGAAATCATATCAAACTTTACCAAAATATCCTAATACTAAAGCTGTCACATATTAAATTATCATATTTAAATGAGTGCAACAAATTCATAGGATTGCTATCAAATAAAGATAAAAAAATTACCATAATTGAATTAGTAGCAACATTGTCATAATTTAGGGTATATGAGAGGAAACAAATGATATTAAATACGCTAGAATGGAAAGGAAGACTAAAACCAAATCAAATTTATCAAAAATAAATAAGTACTGAGCTGTCACAATTACTAAAGGCATGAAGTCAAACCATATGAAAGATCTCCTTTTACTGAAGCAATCAAAATTAATACTATTATGGCTTCTTCTAAAATATCGAGTCAAAGTTTGTCAACTGTTTTAAGAATCAAGTGCATATAGTATAGTCTACACATTTAACATACAAGAGTTGTATAGGATTCAATTCTACAAGGGAGGAAAAAAATCAGTCACATCCATAAGATTAATCCGAGAAGTTAGTTGGTGATAATTCACAAGACAACTAAGCTTCTTTTTTTAAAAAAAAATCAGAGTTTCATGCTTATTCATCAACATAGAACATGAAAACTGATCAACCAATATACAAAATTAGGATTTTAATGTATAACCCAACATGAAATTTAAGATTTTCACATATGTTAAACTGAGGTGTTAAAAGTAGGACACAAACAAATAAACATCAAGAACAAGGAGATGGAAATCAGTGAACCATTTGAATGAATCTCATAAGAATTTGCCAAGATATCATAGTAATTGAACGAAATAGGCCATGCCGAAGACAGGTCTCACGAATTCGTCTTAAACTCGTGCATCTTGAAATCTAACGGGAGATGAGGAGAGCTGTGAAAGGGGAAAGTAGTGATGCGGCTGTTCTCGATTAGTGAGGGTATCGAATAAAGTTCATCGGAGGAAGGGAGAGGAGAGTATTAACAAAAAGAGATGAGAGGGAGGAGGTGGTCTAGCGGTGGTCCGTCCGAAGAATGGATGAAGAGAGGTGAGTTAAGAGAGGAGGCAAAAGAGCATCGATTCTTTTGGTAGAGGAGAAAATGAAGAGAATGAGATAAGGTTTAGGGTTTGGGGTGTAAAATAAATATGAAAATGGGTTAATTACTCTACACCGTAGATGAGATGGATGGACAGATAAGATTCAAAATAAGGAATGGGTCAGGTTTTGGATTATGATATGGGTCGCGGACCTAGTTAAATAAATAGTAGAATTTAATGGAAATTGAAATTGAATTTAAAATATGGCCAAAATTGATTAAAAATGCTAGAATTGACCTAAATTAAATACAAAATGGCCAAATTTTAAATAAATTGGACCAAAATTGAGTTAAGCTGCTATTAAAGTAATAAAAATACTACATTTGAAATAATTTAATAAATAGATAATATAATAGTTTAATTTATGAAAAATTATATAAATATCATTATCAATATAAATAAATTGTAAAATCAAGTCGAATTATACAAATATTATTATATAAATGATTATATAATTAAAAATAAACGCTCGATTAATTGAAACTATGTATCCATGAATATTAATACGCAATATATTATATATGACATTAGAAAATTAATAAATTACAACTAAATGTGAATAACATTTTAAAAAATTATAATTTGAAATAATTATGATAATTAATTTATGAATGCGGACTAAACAATTACATTAAAAAATCATAATCATTTTTAATATGCATACATATATATGTATACATTAATAAACAACTTAGATCGGGCACGTGGAGGTCAAAATTGGGTATCAACAACTTCCCCTTCTTTGCTCGGGAATGAAGGATGAATTATCGAGCAAAGAACATTGACTTAGTAGCCAATTTTGTCCGATCGAGGGAATGATCTCGGTGGGACCATGCAAAATGAAATATAAAGTTGTAAATATGTAATGGCCAAGACTTCAGTTTCAAGTCGCCTATATATCTTGGATTTCACAAGAATCAGACCGTGTGTATTTCTAGATTAGGGACGAACGAAATCTCTAAAAGAAATTAATAGAACAAAGCTTAAATAAAATCGGAAGTAGCAATAGGGGATAAGAATGGAGAGATGAGAGAGGCATATGAATTGTTACTTTAATATCATCTCGCGATGATATTGGAAGGAGAGTTATTCGAGGATGGAAGGTTAAAAAGATGAATGGAGGCGAAAACTACTTTTCCTTCAATGAAAGATCTAGTGTTACATTTGCACCTATAGACTTTACATCTAAGATGAAATGGTTAAATATATGTATAAGATATGGAATAATATAAAAGTAATGCCAAAATAAATAGTAACAAGGGGAAAATATATAATTTCTGAGAAATCTCAGAAAATCTGCGCCAGTTTCAGTTTTCTGAGGATACCTGCAAAACTTAGATGAGCTTATTAGTATTTGAACACACATATAAAACTATTTAGAATTGGTATATCCTATTTTAGGGAGAATAAGCCCAATCATATTATTTCAGAACTGACGGGCTCGAATATAAATAACTGGCTCGAATGCAAACAATGGGCTCAAAATGTAAATCACAGGGCTAAAAAAATATAAATCATAGGGCTCAAAATTAGTTTGCGGGCTCAAAAATATTAATCATAGGGCTCAAATATAATTATAGATCTCAAATATAATACTCAAGCTCGAATTTCCATTTATAGGGAGGACGAACCTAAGATGTCCATATATAAGGCGGACGAACCCAAAATATCCATTTTAGGGCGGACAAACCCAAAATGTCCATTTTTAGAGCGGACGATTTCAATTGTTCTTTTTTTAGGGCGGACGATCCCAATTGTCCATTTTTTAGGGCGGACGAACCCAATATATCCATTATTAGAGCGGACGATCCCAATTATCCTATTTTAGGGTGGATGAGCCCAAGATGTCCTATTTTAGGGTGGACTAACCCAGTGTCCTTTTTTAGGGCGAACGAGCCCAGGATGTCCTATTTTAGGGCAGATTAGCCCAATTGTCCTATTTTAGGATGGACAAGCCCACATAATAATAACATAACTTCAATGGCTCCAATAATAGTAGTTGATTCACAGTATCTGGATAAGTAGCACGATAGAATCTTGAGAGTAGATCGAAGTAGCACAATAATAGTAGCATAATAGTAGCTCGAAGGCAACACAACAACAACTTAAAATAGCATGATAATAATAGCATAAAAGTATCTCCGAGTAGCACAATGGTAGCTTGAAGTAGTGCAATAATAATAACAGCATAGTAGCTTAAAAGTAGCACAATGATAGCTTGAAGTAGCACAATAGCATGATAACAGTATAATAGTAGCTTGATAGGAGCAAATATATAGCTTGAAGATTGCGAAATAGTGGCTTGAAGGTAGCATATTAGTGACCAGATTGAAATAGCGGCATAATAACAGTGTAAACAGTAGCTTAATGAGCCTGGTTGGATAACACAATAGCAGCATGGCATAATAATAACTTGAATATCGGGTTGACAGTAGCACAACACGGGTCTGATGGTAGCGTGATAACTACTTAGCATGGTAGTTTGACTTGGTGGCACGATAACTTGAATCCAAAGGCACAGTAATAGCTTGATAATAGCAGATTGGGGTCACAATAAAATTTGAATCTAGTGGCGTAATGATAACTTGGAAGTAGCACAACAGGTGTCAAATAACAGATGATCCAAGAGTAAAATAGTCCAGCCTTTGTTTGAGAGAGAAAGGCATAGGTCCTTCTCGACCACGAGTATATTTCTTGGTCGGGTGTACCTATATTCAAAGAAAATTTGTGAGTTTTAAAGGCAAGGTTAATACGTACCTTTGCATGTCCTTTGTTCCTCTTCATTGTTTTGACCTCTATGGACTTTGCATTTTGGTGAAATTTTTGAGGAATCCTTAAAAATTTCTGCCCCAGTTTAGAATGTAAAGTGTTTTTTCAGATCTTCTTATTGCCTCCTTGTGGAATTTTTGAGGTTCCCTAAAAAATTCTGCCCCATTTTAACTTAAGGACTTTGTACTCCTGGTTTAATCAAAATAAATTGTCAGTTTAAAAGGAATGGTCGTCTTATATTTGAACATCAAGATTCAGTTTTTGAATCCGCATTTCCCGTTTAAAGGTCGAACGAAATTGCCATGGATTTCATATTTGGATGTGAGCAAGATATTTAATTTGGCTATGGGGAAAAAGAAAATTTTATTCTATTGAGACCGAACCCAATAGTAGGTTGCCTACGTATCCAAAAGGAATCAGGTCAGACATAGTTCATAGTACAAAGAAATGTATAATGATGGAAAAGCTAAAGAGCAAGAAAGTTGAGGATAAAGGCACTTTGCTTATGATAGTCTTGTCTTTGTCAGTTCCCTTTTATGCTTTCTTGTCAAATGTCTAGAAATTATTTTTGTCAGATCACCTTGAACAACGATTTCTCCAAGAGTAAAGGAGTTGTAATTCATTAGTCCTTGATGCACTATTATCTTCCTCTTCTCAATCAAATCCTGAATCTTGTACTTCAAAGCTGTACATTCTTCGGTATCTTGGCCTTGAATATGTGAATGGTATGCACACCTTTTGGATGGATCAAAATTTGGAGATGGATATTTAGGAATCCACCCTCTACTTGATTTCAAAACTCCTTGGACCTTCAACCTCTCAAATATGCATGTCAAAGATTCAGCTAGAGGGGTAACTGTATGAGACTTCACTTCTTTTGATTGATTGGATTGCACCGGATGAGATTGGTATCGAAAATCATGTTGGTTGACATCGAGTGGTGTCTGATAAACTTGGTGTTGGGAGCTTTGCTCATTGCAAGAGTCAAAGATGGCACATACTTGTTGTACATCTTGATGGTGTTGTGGTGGAGGAATAATGGTTGAGATACCATTTTCTCTTTTATTCAGAGGACTTTCTCGTGCTTGAGAACTTGTGGCAATATTAATAATTTTTTCTGTTCAAATGCCATATTCCAATTCGTTGCCAATCCAAATCAGACTTGCGAAGTTATAAATGATTGTGAAATATAAGTATCTACGGTATATACCGTCTAGTGACTTCATAAAATATTGGACTAATTCTTCTTTAGATAGGGAGTGACGTATCTTAGAAGCTTCTCCTCTCCATTGTCTCACATATTCCTCAAAAGATTCGTGAGCCATTTTCCTTATCTCAAGAAAATCCAGAAATGTCGGATCGTCCTTAGTATTAAACTTGTATTGTTCTACAAAATCTCGAGCCATATCTTCCCAAATATGCCATTTGTTGAAATCTTGCTTGACATACCAAGTGAATGCCACTCCTGACAGACTCTGCATAAATAATCTCATTAGTAAAGCTTCATCATGTCCAATTCCAACTAATCTACCGCAATAGTCCTTCAGATGTTCGATTGGGTCTC